>JANEHU010000686.1:0-662477 GCA_027563435.1 Nasonovia ribisnigri | reverse complement strand
ATTTAGTAAGAGCTTAGAAGTTAGAGACGTATCTGATAAACTTTGTTGTAGTAGGTACCTATTGGAGAATTATTTTTGTAACTCGGATAGCTTATACTTTTATAGATGGTTTGAAATATCTTCAACAGCTTTTATTTTTAGACTATGGCTAGTTGATTGCTGGTAAACCAGTCTACAATAATTGCGTTATACCTATATTACATGTATTATATCTAAAACAATTTACAATAATTTATAAGTATAACATTAAATAAAAACGAGTTCCGTTAGGGCTTAGGACCCTGTAAAGAATAATAAAAGAAAATTTGCCTGGATTATGAAGTGTATTAAATAAAAAAAAATTATTCTTTTGTATAATAAGTTCATTGAATAAAAAAAAATAATATTTGAACATAATTCAAATAGTGAAATAGGACTCTATTTACCGCTTTAAATTTTTCTGAGGGACTCAATTTACTGATTTTGATAAATGATGAATTCGTTTGGGACTCGTAAAATAAAAGTATGTTTTTTTTATTGTAATTCAAGAGTTTAAATTTTAGAAACTGGAATAATTCCAATGTAACACAAATTATCATTTTCAAAATATTTAGACATAGTTTAAGCTATTTATAGGTTTTAATATTTTTTAAGTGTTGATTTAAATGTTTAGTCATTGTCTAAAAGCTTGAAAATGAATTACAAGCTCTCACAGAACTTGGTCTTTTAAAAATATATGATATGTACCATTTTTTCTAACAAATGTAACATTTTTGTTGTGCACCTTTTAAAAATAACTGACTAAATTTTAAAGCGAATCTTTTTAACACGTGCTGTGATGTACGTCATGCAGCAGCTGACTCCTTTAGCTACACACATTACAGCTGCCAGTTTATCCCTTCTCTCTGTCACATGCGCTGTCTCTCCGGTTGCACAGTATCAGTCAGCTTGCTTTTTGGTGGCAATAATAACACTCTGGGCTACGCCATAAATAATAAATAACATATACATTAAGTTAAGGTTATAACCTGTTAATAATAAATAGCTTATTATACGTAATGATTTTGTTGTCATTTTTGATAACTTCTAAAATAAATTGTTTATTTAGTCAAGTTATACTCTGTTGTATGTTAATTCGACTCAACACAGCACTTGGTTAGTATTAAGCAATCGACATCATGAGAGAGACAGCGCATGGGAAAATTAAATTAGTCGTTGTAAAAATGCTTAGCTTTAGTCGAGGGTCTCCAAAACCCACACGGTTTTTTTTTGGGTACACTCTCAAATTGCTGTATTTAAGGTAAAACTTAAACAAATATTATATACATTATATTACACAAATATTAAATATTTATGTTAAATTGTACAACAATCTTTAATAGTACAAATAAACTAAGATTTTAAGAGGGAAATTACAAATTTAAAAAAATTAACGACTATATTTACATAATTACATTTAATCATTTAAACTATATCTTCATATTTTCTTTAGATCATCGTTGAATATAGTAGTAAAAATAAATCACATTGTATAAAATTCCATTAAAATCATATCAAATGAGCTGGCGTATAAAAAGTGATTTTTAATGGTAAAAAATCAAAAGGTTGTAAAAAAATAAAATACACAATTGATAGAATTATAGAATAATAAAAGAAAAACAATTAAAACATTTTAACAGTTAATAGTAATAAAAGATCTAAACATAATAATAATTAATAATAAATAGTAAAAAAATAGTTTCAATTATTTTATGATGTTCAACATTTTGCAGACCTGAATTGTGGCAAAGAAATCAGATTCAAAACACTTTTGACACTTGGATCCAATGTACCATGTGGGCCGTGTTGATGGCAACATCATTAATTTCTTATCTATTTTACGTGTTTTGTACCTCCTGTTCAGTGAATCCATCATGTATTTAAAGTCTGCAATTGGATTGCTTTTAAAATACTAAAAAAAAAACAAAAAATAAATTACTGCCAAGTGTAATGTGTTATTATACTTAAATGAAAAAAGTATACTGTAGGAGAATAGTAACAGTCTGCTAGTAGAAATAAAATAAATAATGTTACAATCATTTTAGATTCTGAGCGGAGCGAGGAATGTATTGATTTTCCAATGATGTGTGTTTTTTTTTTAATTTTTTATTTTTGTGTCTGTTATCACATTTTAGGACAGTAAAAAAAGCTCCGATTTTCTACAATAGTATCTTTTCTGATAGAAAAGTGAATATAGTTGGTACTTAGCGGAGTCAAAATTTCCCAGTAGTTTTCAAAAGCGCCGTTAAAAACAAATGAAAAATTAAGGAAAAAACGGGAATTTTTACAGAAAACAAATTTTCGACAAAATCGATTTTGGTTTTTGGTATAACTCTAAAAGAAATGACCGTAGATACATGAAATATTGACCGAATATTTATATAACCATTTTCTACACACCATAGCATTTTCAAAATATTCTAACTTATTTTGAGCTGTTAACGGACATTTTCAGTTTCCAATTTGTTGAGCTTTTTTCTATAAATGTCAATAAAATTTTATTTGTTGGGTATAAAATCTTGAAAATTTAATAGTAGGCTTCTAATATATAGTTTCAAAGGCAGGTGAAAAATATTAAAAATCCGTAGTCACAATTTTTTTTTATAGGTAATCAAAGTTCAAATTTTGACAAAATACGTAAAAATGACGAAAATGTGCAATTTATTTTGAGTTAGAAATTCATAAAAATTTTTCTTTTTATATCTAAGGTTTGAAAATGTAATACAAGATTCCTCATAAGTTTGCCTAATTTTATCAATAAAAAAATGTTTATAAGCAAGTCAAAATAAATATGTATGAGCATTTTAAGTTCAAATTTTTACAAGATTTGATATTCATTCGATTTCTCATGTAGCGATTTTCTTATTTTGTTGCAATTCAAAAACGAATAACTGTAGATGCTGTAGATTTTAACGAATAAAAGTATATATTATAATATTTTTCTAGCATCACTGATAATTTTAGGTTTGATCTACTTGTAACCTACTGTACAGCAGAGCGACATTCACCTGCCCCCTTTTTTTAGTTTATTTTCTATAATTGTTATTAAAATGTTATTTGTTGGGTAAAAAAGCGGTAAAATTTAATACAAGGCTCTTGATATTTTGTTACTATAGTAGTTGAAAAATATTAAATAGGCACACATTTTTTTTCTAAGCATTTAAAGTACGAATTTTGACAATATTTAATAATTATTTTGTAGTTAAAAATTTATAAAATGTTCAACTTTCAAAACTAAGGATTAAAAATTTAAAACAAGGTTCCACATAAATAGGTTATAATATAAAAATTACTTTGTAATTTATTCACAATAATATCATCAAAAGTACTTGGTAATATCATAGGCTGACTGACCTTTTTCGCTCAGAATCATTTTTCTTATATAATAATATTATACCATTGAATTTAAATTTAACACCATCCATTACAGTGACCTACTTGTAATCACTTTACAGTAGAGCAACACCCACTTGCTCACCTTTTTTATTTTAACATGATTAAAAAAAAAAAATTGTGCCTGCATGTATTCTGAGTGTACAATTATTTACCTGTTTTTTTTTAGGGTCTTGCAAAACTATCCATATCAAGGTGGCTATTAAACAGTATAGTTTATTTGCTGAACCAAATTTGCCGCAGCTCATCTTCATCATTTTGATAAGTTCTTTGACCATGTCAGCATTTACAGTCCTCTGAAACAAATCCAAGTATAGGTGATTATTCTTTAATAAACTGTTCATGATACAACAAATAAGTAATTCAACTCACTGTCCAGATGGTCCATGACGTTTCGTGGTACCTAAGCAGATTGAGAAGTACCCGAATGGCAGGTTCACGGGCCTCAATGCTCGGTTGTGATTGGTTGGAATACTGCAGGAAATGGAAAATGTAATCTACAATCGCACCATCAGCTGTCTTCATACATAGCTCTTTGGATAACGACGTACAAGTGTCTTAAATTCAATAAATTTGGATTTGAAATCAAGAGACCACTGGTTTTAGAGTAAAAATGTAACACACATTTAAGAACACACTCACCCAAATTCCAAAATACTGTGGCAAGTTCTTTGTATGAGTATTCATTTTTCTTTTGCTTGTTTAATATGTCCATAACATCGTTGTGTCTCCTGCCCAATGTCTGGGCACTTCTCCTGGGCATTCTGACAGTATCGCGCCGACACTGGTATTTTTTTCGAACACAGTAACCTCTCCAAAGGGTCTAAAAAACCATCCTAAATTTATAATTTTGAACCTTGTGTAACTGTATCATACCTATATAATACACACACCTGTATTTTAGTGACAGCACACACACGTTTCTGTGTTATTAGCTCGTCTCTAATCCTGGGAAATCTCTTGCGGATTAAAAATCCTCTAACAGCTGCTTGTATCTTGGATGCAGCCTTGTACTTCTCCTAAATATAACACAACAACACGAAAAAATTGATTAGGCGCACAATTTGCTAAAAAAAAAGACAAGAAAAATACAAAAACAAAGTCTAACCAGCTTTGAGTCCACCTCTATTTTTCTTTCGGCTGCCAGACAGTGCCTGAGCTGCGGCCATTGGCGGCGAGCTAAGTATCCGCGAAAGTGCGCCTGCAACAAGATCGCCGCCCGGATGGCTTTGCGGTCCCTATACTGTTTCTGCAATATGATAGCACTCAGTCTTAGCTGGAGGTATTCCACACGGATACGTCTACTTGTGACTACAGCCCTGTACCGAGTCTGCACTACAATCACAGCTTTTCTCAGGCGTAAGTATTCGGAACGTTCGTAGGTGGTTGGCAGGCACCGGCGCAGAAACCTTTTGATCAAGTTGCTGGCCGCGGCTAACCGATCCCGTTGCGCTTGTAGGTTGCATTTCACGACAGGCCACCTGATGCAGGCCAAAAGTCTCCTGACAAAGGCCTGTAGCACGACTGTCGCATTGCGTATGCGCAAGAACTCTGATCGCTGTTGTCTCGCAGCTCGATTGGCCCGAAACTGCTGCTGCACCATCACTGTGGTGGCGCGCAGCTTGGCATACTCGCGGGCCTCCCTACAAGCCCGGAACCAACGCTGGATCATGATCGTGGCACGCTGTGACTCTAAGAACCTTTGTCTATCACTGTCAGCCAGCCGCCTCATCAACGTACGCTTGATGGTGTTGGCACACCGGGTCAACATGAGGCGGTGGTTGATCAGGTCAACCATCAATGCTGGCCACCGGACCTGACGAAACAAGTGGCCCCGGGCGGCTGCCTGCAGTCCGACAACTGCGGTCCTGAGTTGCACATACAAGTGGTGGTCGCGTCTCGCATCGCGGTTAGCCCTGAACCGTCGCTGAATCACCAACGTGCTGCACCTGAGCATAAGGTATGCTTTTCGCTGTGTCCGCATGGCGACTGTAGCCCGGTACCGCCTCTGGATGGTCACCACTGACTGTCTCAACCATTCAAAGCTCAACCGATCACGAGTGGCCGGCAACCAATGTCGCAGGGCCCGCTTGATCACATTGGCTGCATGGATCCGCACCGCCCGTTTGGCAATCAGCCGGTCCCGGAAATCTGGCCACATTCGTCTGACCATATAACCACGGTACACTTTTTGGATGAGCACCGCCGACTGTTTGGCCTTCAGGTACTCACGGCGGCCTGACCTCATAGCGACCTTTGCCCGAAATGTCCGCTGGACATACACAGTGGCGTATTGCGACATTGTGTACCATTCACGCTGCACCATCATCAGACGCTTGGCTCGCCAAGCTCGCTGCACGAATAGGGCTGCGTCTCTCATTCTAACAAAGTCGGCTCGCTCTTGGGTCGTCGGTAGGTTTCGTCTCAGCGCATGTTTTACAATGTTAGCAGCTGCGACATTCCTCTCGTTTTCCAACTGCAACAGTTTTCGAGTCGCCGGCCAACGTTTTCTGGCCACGAAACACCGGAACGTCTTTTGTATCAGCACAGCCGACCGTTGGTAGTTCAAATATTTATATCGTTCTCTTGTCCCTGCCACGTTGGCCCTGAACCGTCTCTGCACAAACACAGTTGCGCTTTTTAAAACTGAGTAGCATTCGATTTGCAGTTTCAACATTTTGTTTGCAACATACCGACTTTCAGTGTACAACACTGTACGTTTTAACTTCAAAAATGTTAAACGGTCTTGTGTCGGCGGCAAATTTTTCCGCAACAACCGCTTGATTGTGTTTATGGCGTTTACACGTCTCTCGTTTTCCAGCATCAAACGAGTTCGAGTGTCTGGCCAATATTTTCTCGTCACAAAACCGCGAAATACTTTTTGAACCACCAAAGCTGATTGTTTGGCTTTTAAATAATTTTCCCGTTCTCTTTTCATTGCCAAGTTTGCCCTAAATAGTCTTTGCACGAATACAGTTGCGCTTTTTAGAGCGGTGTAACGTTCTGTTTGCAGTTTCATCATTTTGTTTGCAACGTATCGACTTTCGGTGTACAACACTGTACGTTTCAATTTCAAAAATGTTAAACGGTCTCTTGTTGGTGGCAAGTTGTTTCGCAACAACCGCTTAATCATATTGACTGCAGAAATTTGTTTAGTTTTTTCTGCAATTAGATTGTTTTTGATTTCTGGCCAGTGTTTCCTCAGTATAAAACCTCGAAATACTTTCTGGATGATTATCACTGACCGTTTTGATTTTAAATACTTCCGTTGTTCTTTAACCATAGCCATTTTGTTTCTATACTTTTTCTGAATTAACACAACTGTTCTCCTTAAAATTATAAACCGTTTTCGATCTTCAGTCAATAACTTGAGCTTGTCTTTTAAATAATGTTTGATTGTAGTGGAAGCCGAATGCAGCATCTCACGGTTTTTAACCAGTTCAGCACACAATTGAGGCCATTTTTTTCTAATCAAATGGCCTCGAACAAGCGCTTGTATACTAGATGCGGCCAAGTGACGCTTGGCAATCGTTTTAGCTCGAATTCTTTTAGATATGACCAGTTTCAGACTACTATTTCTCCACCAATTTTGGATTTTTGTAGCAGCATTATTGTACCGTGGGGTTAAATACTTGTAGATAATCTGCCAGAATAAAGATAGAATTTTCTCTCTGTGACCATTAACAATGTCACGAGTGCTTATGTTGCCCTCGATGGATATATGTTCAGATATTCGCGTGAAGGCTAAATTAACATTGTGGATTTTCTGTAACTTTGATATAGCCGGAAGTCTTAGCTTTTGTGATAATGGATTGCCTTTAAATAAGATCTCCACAACTCTAGTAATTCTGGTACCATCCCTTAGGTCATTTAGGGACTTAACTGCGTAATTCACTTCATCCAAATGGGTTTGTTTGTGTGTCAAGTTGTAACCAATACTTCGCAACCGACGAACTATGTCTCCATGCGCAGTTACCATGTCTGCACAAAATCCCATCATTAAGTCGTAGCTACTCTGTGAAAGAAAAAAAAATATCAATCAGTTTTTGAAAAAGATTTAACAAAATAGACAAATCACTTACTTTATAAGGTGAGTTTGTCTTAAACAAGCAGGGATTATGCCTGATCAATTGTTGTTCTTTAGCGCGGTCCAAGAAGTATATGAGCATAAATATTTTTCTTAAAATAAACTTTTTCATAGCAGCCTACAACAAAAGTTAATATTATTGAATATTATAACTATTTCTAACATGCTATACACAATTTCCATGTATTCAATTTAATATATTAAAAGTTGAAATATTATGAAGTTAATACAAAATAGTTAAATATAATTGGCTAGTTGTTTTTACACCAAAAACAATAAATTGACATTTTTAAAGCAGCAACAAACATTTTTCCCCAGAGTACAATAGAATATATAAAATGAATAGAAGAAACAGATATTATTTCTTACATTGTATGAAGGCAGGTTCACTTGAAGTACAGTAGTTTTGGTAAATTTCTGTTTGACATAATCATTATTGAACAGATTTTTACGAATAAACCAGCCAATGCCATCTAAATCATTAGATCCGGGTTTCACGTGAACAATTTGACCATATATAGCTTCCAAGCCAATTCGAAACCATAGCGGATTGTAACATTTTAGCAGATCAATAATTTTTTTCTTTATACCTAAAAAGAGAACAATAGTTACCTATAATTAATCATAAAACTTAATATGTATAAATAAATAAATCTCACTTAAGTCCAAATGTATTTGACGATCATCTCTTAAAGTAATGAGATCTTTTTCGATCGATACTGTTAATTTTGTTAGGACAGATGTTACATTTGAAGATGTAATAAGATTTGTTGTGGCTTTGCGTAATGCACTCCACTGTTGTGGTGACTGCCGGTACATTTGTGCTACAAACAGGTCTTTTTGAGTGGCAAATTGCATAGGTTTATTTTTATGACATGTCTTGGATGCTTCTACCCAAGCCATAGCTGCTTGCTCTAAGTCACTAGATTGTTCTTCATCTACCAGCTTATCAGTCGGTGTGAGCATTGCATTTAACCAACGAATCATATCAGATTCTTGGCGGTCCAACCATTCTGCTTCATAGTATTCAGACCTAAATGGTATATATTAATTTATCAAAAGAAAATTTCAAACCAAATAATATCAATGAAATAGTTCACTAAGATTATTCAATTAATTGTTGAAATAAATATTATACAATTGCTAATTTTTAGTAAACAGAAAAAAAGAAAATTTATTATTTTATAATAAAAATTTAATTTAATTTAATTATGTAAAAAAAATCATGCAATGCGCAAGTGTTTTTTAGTGTTTTTTTTTTCAAGTTTTTAGTCAAATTCAATCAAATCATCCTGAATCACAATCATAATAATTATACTAATAACTTATTTGGTTTTAACTTATCACCTGTATTCACATTTAAATACAATTATCAACATTTTATTTAATAAAATAATGAAGTAGTTTAATTAACCAACTAGACATTAATAAAAAAAATTGTGTACTCTATCATATTGTAATGTAGTGAACATATTATATAATATATTAATGATTTTACTTACATTTTTAAAAATGGATCTTCAGCATTATTGTGATACATAAGTTGTGGATTCACTAAGCACTTGAGATATTCATCATACTTATCTAGTTTAGGAGTTTTCATACGTGTTGTTCGTGGATTTGTACCTTAAACAATATTTATAATTCAATGAGTTTTTTCAATACATATTAAGATAATATTATTCAAGGATAGGCTATAACATAAATCTATCATTTTATAAATTGGATTTTCAGCATGTACTCACACCCATAATCATTGATCCGTAACCTAAATAATGTATAGCATTTACTTACTGTATTGTTTCACTTTGTTCTTAGATATCATTGATGTTTTCGGACTACATTTGTAATAAGGAGAGTACTTAATAGAAAATGACGGCCTTTTTGGTTTTGTACCACTCCAATTAATCACTGTAATGTAAAAAATACTAATAAAATCATATTAATAAATTTAATTATTATTAATAAGTAATAATAATAGACATATATATGCTAATAGGTTACTTTACTTGTACGTTGATGAATAGTATGTGTAGGTGACCATTCGCATTTTTGTTCAAAGTCATTAAATTCAACTTCTGAAGAAGATACAAAAGGTTGCGAGTTGATGGTATGTATCCCAACATTTGTACTACCATTATTGAATTCATCTTCAGGTGATTTTATAAATTTATTCCAGAGATTCATACACACTTTAGTTGGCTTTTGATTTTCTGGTGTATAAGTCAAAGCTTCAGTCAATTCATTTTGTGGTTCAAATATAGAAGAATTCGATAAAGTAGAATCCAATGGTCCATCAGTGACATCAAAACTCATTTGACTATCAAAATTATGAAATTGTTTTTTGACACTGAATGGAGAAAGTAAGTTTTCAGTACTTTTTAATGGTGTTAAGTAGAATTCATTTAATTGAGAAACGTTCATGATAATTTTATTCAACGGTTTCTCTAATGAATCATCACTCATTGAGCTAGAACTATTGTTTAGATTCTTTAAGTTAAAATGTTTATTAAAAACGTGATCTTGACGTCTCTGATCTGGACGTTTAATACTGCGTTCAGGACTTCTAAGTATTGTGTCTCTACCTAATATTATCTTTTTTGAAATAGGAAGATTCTCTTTTTCTCCAACTAAATAGGTTTGTCGTCTGATAGGCTGTGTTTCTTCACTAATGGGTTCTGGTGTATTTGTTGGGGGTTTCACTAGAATAATTCTTTCGTTCTTAGAACTAACATGTTTTGTTTTAATTGGCAGTACTTTTTTCTGTCCACATTTTAATTGTTTATTAGTCAAATTTGAAATTTTTGATTTTGAGATAGCACCCTAAAAATAACATGATACAGTTTAGAAATGAAGAAAAACTGTATAATAAACAAATCATAAACTAATTTTCATGAACTAATATATTAAATTGATATACCTTTACCTTTTTGTACGGAGGACTATTGCAATTCCCCAAAATAACAAAATCATATTTTTTATTATTATCGACTTGTTCTATTCTAATTAATTTACGCATATTTCCATGTTTAGATGGCTGCCAAGTTATTGATAACTCGCATTCTGAATTTGGTTCTAAGGTGAATTCATAGACATCAAAATAAACACCATCACTTGGAGGAGGTAAAACAAACTGTAATCATTTTATATTTATATATATATAATTATTAGGTAGGTATTATTTACTATCATAATTAAGAATACATGACATATAAAATTAGTAGATTCAATTATTTTAAAATAAGTATGAATTTATTAACCTGTCCATGTCTATCGAGAGGATTGACAACTGTTAAAAATCTCACGGCAATTTCTTTCAATTTAATATTGTTGAATTCTACTTGAGTTTGTTTTTGAAATGGTGCTAATACCATACGATAGTTTACAATTGAATCTGTAACATCGTATGGCTCTGATTTAATTTTTTCTGGAGGAGAAAATTCAACCTAAAATAATATAAATTTAAAAAATACATAAACTATTATTTTATATTAAACAAGGAAGGTACATAGGAATATGGTCATCATTAAAAATCATAATTTATCTATTTTTTTTTTTAATAAATTTGTGTTATTAATATAAACATTAAAGTATAGGAATTTAGGTATGTGTAAAATGTTAAATGATTTTTGATCTGATTTCATTTAACTAGGTACTAATTTGGTCAAATCCATTGTTTAAAATTAATTATGCTATATCTAAATAAAATAGTATTTTCCTTCAATTTAAGTTAGGGCTAATTAATTTATTTAAGACTTGATAATACTCATTATAGGTAATTATTAATAAATTATAATTAGATGATAAACAATGAAATAAATGTGATTATTCTCAACATGCATTTTATTTCATAAGAAACAATAATCTTTATTATTTGAATTTGAATTTTTAATTAGGTATAGAAGAAGTCCAGGGTTATGTGATTATTAATTTACCCACCGAGGCTACCGAGCAGTTTTCTGGGAACTTATAATACAATATTGTACCTACTGTTTGTAAGAATTTAAAAGTACTCAAATATAAAATATATTCGACTTTTGAACAATGAAGTGTAAAATTACGTATCATGTCAATCATCTAGTTTTCTAAAGGCAATCATAATATTAATATGTACCTATATTGTGAACATAAATTGATGTTGGTTGTTCTCCAGTTAACTTAATGGTTAACTTTAACACATAGGTAGTAATTGTTTGACTCTTACATTTTTTTGTTTATTAATTAAATAGATGAGGATAATAATAATGAAGCTCAACTTAACTAACACTTTATAAGAAATACAATCAGTTTTTGAATATGATGTAATACGACAGATATTATTTTCATTACCTATAACCTTTGAGTTTTTACAAAATGAGACCGGTTGTCATTGTTTTACCGGCAGGAAAATTGTATTAAATTGGATTTTTATTGAAAAAGTTATACATACAGGAACAATATACTAAGAGACAATAAAATGCAAATTTCACACGGTATGATTATACTGGAATAGTATAGAGAAATTGGTCACGATACTTACGACGAACTTGGCCATTGTGACTGGTCGGAGGGGTGTTTGTAGAGTTTCACACGACATTCATCTCGAAACAGGTAGGGGATTTAAAAACAATTAAAAACAAACAAAGTAATACTGAAACTAAAATATAAACACCGTTGCATGTCTGCTGAGTAGACGACTTAAGACATTACGACATCGCGACAATGATATTGTAGCAAAATAATGAAAAAAATAAAATTGATAATATCAAATGTTGTATTCAAATAATCGTAGACGAAACACGTTCCGGTGCCACCGTGCCGGTCCGGCCGTCGTCGTCGTCAATAGTCATGTGAGATTACTGAGATTGAGATAAAATATAAAACTAAAAACATTAAAACGACGGCGGGCGGCGCAATAAAATAATAATTATAATACTGGTAACCGGTTAGCCGCAGCAGTCCGTCGTCTGTAGTGCAGTGCGCCAGTGCGCGGACTGGTATAACAGTGGTATTTACTATTATTTAATAGTCTCGTACTCTCGTCGTCCGTCACTCCATCCGGACGGAAATTCCGTTAAATTGCTATTAAAAACAAATCGACTTCCACCGCAGCTGTTGCTGGCGGTGACACGAGGCGAAGGGGGCCGTTAATCGTTATCATATTAAAATATTCACAACAACAAGTAACAACACGTTTGCTGATCGAGTAACCTCCGTGGTGGAGGCGGGCGATGTGACGGGACCGCTTCGAAGTAAACTGTGGTTGTGTTATCACCGAATTACTCCAGTTTTTCAGCCATTCGACCGCGCTTTTTATAACCCACTTTATACTTTTTCTTTTCCGGTACATATATTATTATAACTTATTAAGTTCCTACGTCTGCATTGCGTTACCTCGTACCACCGTACTGTCCGTACTGTGCCTTTTATAATCACTACGTAGATCATCGTGCTTTTAATGTAGACGGGTGAGGGTACGGTAAGCCCTTAAGCGGTCTCGCCTATACTTATTTCATACTAAATGCCATCTTTTTTTGTTTTTATTTATAAAATAATTTAGAAAGTGGCTTAAATCATTAAATCAAAACGACGGAACTTTTCTGTGTTACCGGATACCCTTTCATTAGTAGTTTTTTGTTTTAACGGTACGTGGTTAGTTAAGCATGCTGAAAATGAACGTGAAGACAGAATTTGGTGGTCGTACTTAGTTTTCAAGCCTCCACCTTGTATAACATGAAAAGTTACAGATGATACGATTTTATTTTTTAAGGGGGAAACTTGGACTGAAGTGGAAAAAAATGCGAACTCAGGACTATTATTGGTTATAATTGATATGCTGAAAATAGTTAAATAAAGAAAAGTCAGTTTATATTCTCTTTGCCTTGTCCAATGTCAACACGCCAGAACTATTCACAATTAAATAATTACTTAATAACAACTGTAAAACAATAAATATAATTGATATATGTAACTAAAATTGTAGGTATTTATCCAGAGTAACTTCAGCTAAATACTTATAGGCGTAATATTTGGTGAATATTTACAATGGAAACCTCATATCGAAATGGTAATAATGCGTATAGGGAAATGGTTTTATACTTTTAAAGAGCTACGGAATATCCTTGAATTTCCTACTTTAAAAATGGTGTATTTCACAAAAGAACAACCTATATTTATGTATGCTCTAATTTACTAGTAATGTATGGGAATCAGCTAATAAAAATGTACTGGAACGTCTGGAACCATTAATGATAACTCCTAGAAAGCTTATAAGTTTACTAATCAAAAATTAATATATTAATCAAAATTGTTGTGTAAATGATTTATTTATTAAAATAAAAATATCAACATATTAGAGCAGTTGTATGACAAATTATCAACCATTAAAGTGTTCATGAAGAAAACTGAATAAGAATACCATTATGGCATTATACATATAATATTATAATATACACGAGAAGAGAATAGTGGTAGGTAACACCAAATACCATGTTGATGGCAAATATCATATTAATAGGAGTATACAATTATTTAATCAATTGTCTGCTGATATTAAACAAATTTATAATATTAATAAGCTAAAAATTAATGATAAAAAATATATTCATGCGATCGTTTGACCAGTGTCTTATTATTATAAATTGTACTTGTACGTCTTATTGTTTTAGTCATTATTAATTATTATTATATTAGAAAAATGAATTAAGTAGATATAAATATATAATGTATAAACTTGTTAATACGTATTTAAATGTAATAAATAACTATGTATGAACTGCCACAAGCTTTGCTTATGGGGACTAGGGAGTCGGTACAAGATTAATATGAAATAGGTATGTTGTAATATTATGTATTTAATATTTATGTATGTATATTATAAGATAATTATCAATAAATAAATAAGTAACCCGTGAGGTCGTTGGCCTCCGCACCAAAATTCACTTAAAAATATAAAAAAAATTATAAAAGGAAAAAAAAATTAATATTTATTTACTCAAGATTCATCTTTTACAATAATAATATACTGTATATTATAGTTCAGTTGATGTATACTGTAAAATTATGTATAATAATCTTACCAATGTACCGACATAAATATGGTTTACTTGAAAAAAAATAAAGACATACAGCTAATGATATTTACCATATTTAAAATATTTATCATAGACAATACCTATAAAATAATTTTTTTTTTTTTTTTTTTTATTTTACATATGCACATACACAATCTATACATTTTGCACAATAAGCGTATAAGATAAGAGTAATAAAAACATGGATTGCTTGAGGAAGAAGCCACCCATTAGTGGCACTTGCTTACTTGGCGTTATATTTAGGGTGATTGCGGGATAATTAATTTAAATGGTCACGACACCATTTCCTTTTAAGTCTACGTTGTGGATTTCCAGGGAGTGAGAAGGTGTGTAGCTCTTTTATTAGTGGGTTAGGGTGATTTTCAAGTCTGTCGAAAAAACGTTTGTAAAATAGTTTCACTACAGTTACAACAGGTAGAATACCTAGATCTTGGTGGAGAGTTTCATTAGAGACATAGAAGGGAGCGTTAGCGATTTTTCTAAGGGTAATATTCTGAAAGACTTGAATTTTGTTTAAATTTGATTTTTTGGCCGATCCCCAGAGTTGTAATCCGTATGTCCATATTGGCTTAAGGAGAGTTTTGTATACAAGTAGTTTTGTTTTTAAGCTAGTAAATTTATTTTTTGATAAAATTGTTTTTAGCGATCTAGATCGCGCGTTAAGGATCAATCTTTTAGCTCTTATATGTTTGTTCCATGTTAATTTTTGGTCAAGGATTAATCCTAAATATTTGACAGCATTGAGAGGTATAAAATAATTAAAATTAAATAATCATATTTAAAAAAAATAAGAATTACAGTTGAATTTTGAAAGGTGTATTAATATTTTAGGAAATATTTGAATAGTTTTTTTTTTGATAGATGGGGGGGGGGTATTTCAAGTTTTTTGTGTACCCAATTGTGGTTTGAAGTTTGAACTGTATGAATACTGAAACACAGTTCATTTTTGTTTGCTATTTACCTATTGGCTATTACTAGGAAACATTTTTAAGCGACTAACCAACCTGTCAACTTGCATATTGAAGCCCCAACAAAGCAACGTCATGGTTAACATGTTGTCAATGAAACGTAAAATATAAATCCCAGAATAAGAATGTATATAAAATAGACAATGTATTTTGTTTTGATGTTTATAATAATTTTCTAAGGAACTATATCTGAAGTTTTCACCAAATTGCTAGTTTAGAATAGTAAAATGATTTAATATGTTTCATTATGTTATGTTTTTTAAAAATAATTAGGTACCTATCTTGTATGATTAATGATTGTAATGACCATAGTTATTAGTTATAACTTATCTTATATAATAAAATATAAATATTCTTGAAATTAGGTAGGTAGGTACATAATATGCATAATAGATACTTATTAAATTGTTTTATTATTACTGATATAATTAATATTGTTTAGTATAATATCAGTTATAATTGTTATTTGTTATTAATTTATTAATTATACATATTAAATTTGGAATAATAAATATTATTTTTATTAAAAGCCCTTTTAAGATATGAATAGGCAATAGAATATGCATTATTGAGGTTATCTGCCTTATCAGAAAAGTAACAATTAATGTAGTATCACGTAGTATGAACATTATATCACATAACAATATTATTATATTGTAGGAGCAGCTTTCTATATAGTTTCTTTACTGGCTACAACGAAGTTATTCAGACGTCATGTCAAATTCACATACGATAAAAAAAAACTAAAAAGTTATAATTATTAAAGTTGTGTTAAATGTGTTCTTCTTAAGACCTTAAAGGTTTATAGTTTTATACTTTACTTACAGTAAATAGGTGTCCACAATAATATAATATGGGTAAGATACATAATTTTGTTAGTATATTGATGGTTTACATTAGAAATATAACATAACATACATATTATATCAATTTAAGACTCTAGCACTCAAGTTGATGTAGAAAATGATGCAAATCATTGGAATAATCTTTTATTGGATGTACAGAATAAAAGTCGAAAAAAATTGCCGGAAAACAAAAATGTGTTATTACTGGGTGATAGTAAGTCGGGAAAAACAACATTGGTGACAAAGTTGCAGGGTCTAAAAGATTCCAAACAGGGATGGGGAATGGAGTATGGGTACATACAGGTAATATAATTTAATCTTCTAAATTTCAGATTTATTTACTTCTATTATACTTAAATTACTAGGTCCGTGATGACAGCACTGATGAAAATGCTCAACTAAATGTTTGGACATTGGATGGTGATCGTTCACTGAAATATTTGATGAAGTTTGCATTAAATGAACAACATTTTGAGGACACAACGATTGTTTTAGTTGCGTCTTTAAAGCACCCATGGAAAATTATGGAATCTTTAGAATTCTGGTCAGCAAGACTTCAAGATCATATAGATAGTTTAAATTTAGGCATGGAACAAACTCAAAATCTCAGAGATAAATGTGTGGATAGAATCATTGATTACACACTGCTTGATGGTGAATATTGTGTGTAATTTAGACTTGCTTTATATTAAAGTTTTTTTTAAATGATTAGATCCGTCTTATGAATCTTGCACAAAGGTTCGACTTCTCAATGATGGAGTTCTATCAAAAAATCTTGGATTAGATATAATTGTTGTTATAACTATGACTGATTGCATCAAAAACTTAGAAATCGATAATTATTCAGAGGAACATTTTGATTACATTCAATGTTGTTTGCGAAAATTTTGTCTACAATTTGGAGCCGCATTGTTCTATGTATCTGTAATGGAAGATAAAAACTGTGATCTTCTTTATAAATATTTAATGCATAGGTAAAATTCAATATTATAAAATTGTATTATATTTTTAAAAACCAAGTGTGGAGGTTGTAATAGTACTATATAAATATTTTTTCTCTTTTACTTATTTAATATTATAAATTTGAGTTCCTTTTTTTAAAAGTATATCTTTTTGGCATATTGAAATGTGACACGTCATGTTGAATTGGTATGGCATTGATTTACTTATAATATTATATTCCTTCCTTAATTTTGTGTCTTATATTTCAATATAAAAACATCTAAAAAAATGTTGATTAATTTGATATTTATATCTAATTACCATTAATATAAGACTAATTTATTAGTAAATAAAAGAAAAAACAATGTTTATTCATAGTTCATGTTTTATTTACATTTTATATTTTTATATAATATTTTTTTTCAGAATTTATCGCTTTCCATTTAAAACGCCTGCATTAATTGTGGAAAAGGATTCTGTGTTTGTTCCTTCGGGCTGGGATAGTTTGAAAAAAATTGAAGTGCTCTATGAAAATATGCAAAAAATTAATCCTGAATCACATTATAGTGATGCTATACCATATCCTTATGAAAAACCGCATAAAGAACATGAACTCCAAGATGAAGAAGAACAGGCATTTTTGGCTCGACAACTTGTGCTCTTAAACCAAAATTTAACTCAACCACAAACACCTGTTGTCAGGAAATCCATAGAACTCACAAAACCATTATCGGCAAATAAACGCATTTCAGATAATCCTCCTCCTAGTAGTGAAAGAGCATTGGCTAGCTTTTTCAATGCACTTTTGCAAAAGAAGCAAGAATCTCCAACAGTTAGAACTCCCACAAAAAAACCAGTTGATAATTCAGGCTCTCCAGAACTAAGTCAAATTGATGATGATCCTAGTACTCCAAAATAAAATTGTTTTTTTGTAATATATATACCAAATATTTGAAGTATTTGTAACATAAAATATAACATATTATAAACATTTCATTACTTATTTCCCATTGTTTGTATCAAATGTGAAATAATTATAATTACGATCTTATATAAGTTGTATTTTAATAAACAATGATTATTTAACTAATGTTATATTCTAATTTTAAATATAGGTATATTATATCAGTATTCAACTTCATTTTTCATGTATAAATAATATATAATTCAATGTACTAAAATTATAATTTTAATAGCAAGAAATAATTATTTTAATCTACTTTATTTATGAGATATTAATAAGTTTTAATTTATTTAAAAAGTATCTCATTCTTTCCCAACATATTTTAACAACTTTATATATTTGCATTTTGATGAATATTATTATTTAACATAGATATGTTTTAGGGCTGGATACAACACTTTTTTTTATACCCTTTAAAAAACAAAAGTTCTAATCATTTCTGCATGTATAACACCTGCTACAATCAGTACAAACCAAAAACAAATCTATGATTCCTTAGTTTTCCTTACAGAGAGAATACATAGTGTAACAAACTACATTTTTAAAATTTATAAAATATTAAATCATAATTAAAATATTTTGGATTATTTTTTAAGATGTCCCTGTGAAAATTGTATTAAAAAATTATTTTTATTTTCCTACTTGTTTGAGTTGGTCCGGAAAATTCCAATTAAATGACATATACCTTTACTATGAACCTTTCATAACTCCATTGGTTATACATTTATAAATTCTTTATATAAAAAATCAGACAGGATATTTTGAAGTATTCAATGGAGAAAATCCAGCTGAAGGGTTACTAATAACTGATATGACAGCAAATCAGATTAAAGCCAGCCTCCAAAACACATTCATTGAAATCAAAATAGCAAACATGATATCAAAAGCATTAAAAATATCTACATCTCTAAAAGAAGTAGATGATTTCTGGCCTCTTTATAATTTAAGAACAATAAACATACTAGCGTACACTGATGATATATCCCTACTGGGTAATAATCTAGAAACTGAAACACCGTAAAATAATTAATAAGATTGGAGTGGAGACCAATGACAAAAAAACAGAGTATATAATAATAGGGCCGAGAGATAGAAAATACTAACAAGAAGAGATTATGGAAGTAGATAGCCATAAGTTTAAGCGAGTGCCACATTTTAAGTATCTAGGCTCGATAATAGCATAAAACAATAATTTAAAGATAAAAGTATAATTTACTAGATTACAAATGGGAAATAGATGTGACTATGGTCTAAAGAATATGTTCAGCTCTAAAGTATTATCTAAAAGATTTAAAGGTCAATTATACATGAAGCTGGTACAACCAGTAGGTTTTAGACTATGGACCTTGAGGTTGAGAAAAAGTGAAGAAACGTGACTTGCAGTGCTTGAACGAAAAATACTTGGAAA
Organism: Nasonovia ribisnigri; assembly: GCA_027563435.1. Classification (NCBI taxonomy): domain Eukaryota; kingdom Metazoa; phylum Arthropoda; class Insecta; order Hemiptera; family Aphididae; genus Nasonovia; species Nasonovia ribisnigri. Next base: position 642,779 of record JANEHU010000686.1, on the reverse strand, counting down.
GTGGAAACAGAATTTATGGACCTTGTATCAGTTGTATCGACTCCAACACAAGGGAATGGAGAAAATAGCAAATGCCAAAATACGGAACTGATGAATCTGTTTCAAATGTTTCAATAACCAGACATAATATAAGGGAAATTGAAAAGAGAAGACAGTGGGCTGGACAGGCTTGGAGGAAAGATAACTTGTAGCTGTAACATTTTTGTATACTACTATTACTACCTATATAACAATTATTATGTACAATTTTTTTAGCTTTTCTTGAAATTGATTATATTCATTTTACCAAAATAAACACAGCAAGACATCGCGTACAAGTGTTATACAGAATAAACGAATTAGGCCGATCGGCTAAATACCTACAGACTACAGTCCGTTAGTCTGTCAAGTGTCAATACTCAAAATTGGCTTATGCATCAGAAGATAAAAAGCAGATACTATATCTTATTATCCGATACTATAACTATGTAGTGTGGCTAGATAAATTATATATGATAGAGAGGTGATTTTACTCAACGAAGTCATACTGTTCATCGAGCTCTTGCAAGTAGTTCACGTGCTAGTGTTCTTAATCCAGTATTTATTTTCTATTAGTAAAAAAGTGCGGTGTGTGTGATAAAGTTTTCACTGTGAGGTCTAATATGCTGAGACATACAAAATCTCATAAACAAATGAAATTTCTATGTGTCGAATGCAGTCAAATTTCAGTCATCGGGATGATCTCGTAAATCACGTGCAGAAATATATGGAGTGTATTATCTTATTAAATATTATGTAGATATCAGATTAGTAATATTGATGGTGTAGTGAATAATAAATATCGAATTATTCAATAGTATTGGTATGGTAAATAAGTTGTACGAATAACCAATACAATTAATTTGTAAAATAATATTATGAATAGCTAACATTATTTTGTAAAATGTATGACCGTGTATAAAAATACCTATATCGATATTTCTTGAAAACAATTTCACGTACTACTATTACTAATACTATTCCTCGCTTCACATCATAATTATTGTATTGGGCTCGTATTTCGTACAAATTATAATTATTTCGTGCGTTTATAATTATATAGTAGTGGTGTGTTGGTGTACAGTCATATTACTATATTTCCTAGTTATATATTTAGTTATTAGGTATATTATTAAAAGTTATGAACAGGAAATAAAATAATAATATAATCAATATTAATCCAAATATTATATTTTTCTCAATTAATCTAAGATATCGTTTAACTTTGAAGCGTTTGTCGGATCTCGAATCTCCGAGTAGAAACGCTGGTTTGAAATCGGGCAATGTCCATTGCCGCCATCTCCAGACATATTGCTCAAAGGACAACGAGAAGATCGCGGAGGACTGTTGGACCAGGACGCCCCGGGGTCTCGTTGGGCCGCGACGACGGCGCAGTGTACTACAACGTACGGCCGACTGCGGTTCAGCCTATAGATGCTCTCGACTGAGCAGGAAGATGTGCTCGACGGCGATAATTATGGCATGCAGCAGTCGCGGGATCAGGATCAGCAAGTGGACGAGTCTGGAAATCAGCATTTGCCGAAGGACCACGTTCGTGGGAATGACGCCCGCGTCCGCGAAAACCGGCACGTGTTCGTTCTGCAGCTGGTATAGGCGCTCGGCCGGGCGGTTCGGACTGTGGAAAGCTTGGCCGGCCGCAGATCGAGGTGCTAGCCGTGTATGTCGGAGCTGGAGATGGTGACTGGAGGAGGAACTTTTGGAAGTGACGGCGAAACTGATGGAAGGGTAAGAAGCGAGACGGTAATGGCAAATAGTGCGGAAATTCGTTGGTCAATCGTATGCTGAAATATATAGTTTTACCTAAAATTAACAAACTTGATTTTTTTCACATTGTTATATTATGGATATAATAAGACGTGTAAAACACTCTTAGTTCATAAATACTGTATATACTCATAACTTACTTATATATATGTTGTCATTATATTTGCTACTATTTAATTTGGTCATGGGTTAGGTTGATTTGTCGCAGCCGGCTTTTGGCCGGCCTGGTTGTAATGTAAGTAATGTATTCCGTTGTCAAATGGTTTCTGGTCGGGTTTTTTATACAGTTATACAACTGCCACGCGTCTCTTCTTACCCTCGTCGTTTCACCGTCACTTCCTTTATAGTTCCTCCTCGATCATCGGTTGTCACCATCTCCGGTTCCGACACTAACTCGGGCATATGCACCTCGATCTGCACAGCCTGGCTTTCTCGTCCGGTCCTCCCGGCCGCTTTTTCAACCACTGCTGCAGAACGAACACCGTCGTCGCCCACGGGCTGGCCGGTTTCCCGGACGCGGGCAGCATTTCCGTTACATATATTATGCTTTCGGTGGTCCTTCGGCGGCGGCTGATCTTCAAGCTCGTCCCGCTGATCCTGATCCTTTTCCCGAGTCTGCGGCTGCTGCAAATGCCGCCGCTGCATGCCATATTTTATATTTATCTCTGCCGTCAAGCCATTCTCCTGCTCCGCCGTTCGATTAGATTTCGGCCGTGTATGTTGTAGTGCACTGCCCTGAGCCATCATCACGTCCCAACGAGACCGCGACCACGTCACCGCAAAGGCCGGCCACGTCCCTCCGCATCAGCTCCATGGCATCTCAGTCCGACAGCCCGCCGATAGTCCTCTCATTGTCCTTGGGGTTGCAATATGTCTCGTTATAGGTGCCACTCCAGTTAGACGCCTCTCCAGTTCCACGGAATGGACATTCCCCGATGGTCTATACACAACCAGCGTTTCTTCTTTTCCCAATTTGTTCAGTTTTCGTTCGATCGGGCGACTAGCTAGTGTAAAGAATTAATTTTAAAGATTTGTTTAAATAAACAAATCCCGTTACTATAGGGTTCAAGATGATATTATTTAACATATTATTTCGTTTCTAGCGGAAATGTTATTAATTCAATTATGGCCAGACGCCTTTATACCTGTGTATTCATACCATATTATACCAACCCAATTAATAATAACTAAAATATGCAGATAATTAATACTATAATGAACAGTAGATATAGATTATGGACATAAGCTCAACTAAGGAGGCTGGAGTACTGCAGGAATGCATCCGTCCTGAATGAAGGAGACTACAAAAGCTTTTTTCACGTTGACCTGTGGACTTTTAAATATTCGAAATGTAACCAAAATTACCCGCATTTACAGTTCCCAGCCATTTTTTTGCAGTTTATTTTAAACGAACAATACCTACCTGTAATATTCTCCAAACATAACGTTATGGTGAACATGTTTGTTTCAATTGTATTTTTACCGTGACCCATTGCGGATGGAAGACTATTTACTTCAGGACTGTCGAACGGATATGTCCACATTCGAAGTCACGATCGGAACGGTTTTCAACAGAAGAAATCTATAAATTCACACATTGCGTAAAGGATCGCGATTTCGGTAAAAATAAAACCCAGTGTGTTTTTCGGTTGGTCTTACGAACGTGGATTATGTATACACAAAGAGGGACCAAGTCACTTACGGTATAAATGTATTAATTTAATAGAACAAGAACTATAATATATATAATATGTAGGCAATTAATCGCATGACGAACGGCATAAACTATAAGCCCACCCATAAAATTGTCTCTGCAGGTCTCTGGTCTCTGCATATACGCTTATATGGCGTATTGGCGTCCGCGGGGGGTACAGAGTTATGGGTTAAGTTTAACAGTGTTATAATAATAATAATATATACTAAAAACAGGTCCTATATAATATATATCAGTGAAATTTTTATGCATCTACAGAAATTTGTTTTTGATTTACAAAAAAAATAAGAAAATCACTACATGAAAAATAGAGTGAATATCCAATGTTGTAAAAATATGAACTTCAAACGCTCATAAAAATTTAATTTGACTTTCTTGTAGACATTTTTTTGATAAAAGTAGAAAAACTTATGATGAATCTTGTATTACATTTTAAAATCTTAGATTAAAAAAAAAAATTTTTTTATGAATTTCTATAATTCAAAATAATTTGCAAATTTTCGTCATTTTGATGTATATTTTATCAATATTTATATGCTTATAAAAAAATTGTGATTATAATTATTAAAATAATTAATAAATAATAATAATAAATAATAAATAATTATTAAAATACTAAAATTATTTACTATAAAAATAAAAACCTGGAAAATGTTTGTCAGCTGTCGGTTCTGTTAATATAATATTATAATAATTGTTGATTATGTTTTGGCTTTTTTATGCTCTCCCGGAAGGGTACTAGCGATTATTCTATCGAAAGTAAAATATGTACTGTATTTTTTATTACTTATGACTTATGAGTTATGACTTATGAGTTTTGATTTATGAATCGACATTAATACTATCATAATCTAAGGATAGGTATAATACGAGTTACGACGTCAGTCAAATAACCGTTTTGGTGATTTTCGCATCTCGCGCCCGCGCCATAATTTTTTTTTTTCTTCCACGGCCGGCTAGTTCCCGGCGGCGGCGTTGAATCGCACGAGACACGAAGTCGACGAGGCGTTTTTTATCAGTGGTTTTGTCCTTGAGCGCGCGTGTACTGTGTTTTCATCGTTCTTTCTCCGACACTTCTATATAGGTACCTGCAGATACACAAGTACACGACTCACCGTTGTGTGTTTCGTGCCGTGTTTTTATTATTATTATTATTATTATTATTTTTATTATTAATCTGTTATTATTATTTTCGATTCCGTGTGGGTTGTCAACGCGTCGTCGTCCTGTTCAGTTTGTATTTTCGCACTTTCGCAGTGATTCAGTGTCTATACACCTCGAACAAGTTTTGCCGCCGATTTGTTAGCAACGATTCGTTCAACCGCGGTTGACGGTGCGCGCAGTTTCCGAACTGTTGAAACTCGAAAACGGCCCAGTGAGACGACGTGTGGTCTGTGTCTCTTGGGGCGTTTGCCCTGTGTGTTTGGCATATTAATTATTAAGTCCGGATTCACATAGCTCCGCTCCGCGGTCTTACTCCCCCAACCGCAACTCGTGGTCACCGCTTTCCGAAACCTAAACTATCGAAGCTGCTTAAGGACCGGATCATTCACGATGAGTGTCGACACGTACGGACCGAGTTCCCAGAACTTGACATTCTTGGAGACCGAAGAGGCCGATATGATTGGCGCAGATACCCAGGGCAGCGAGTTTGAGTTTACTGATTTCACATTGCCGTCCCAGAGCCAACCGCCAATGTCTCAATTGGACTCGTCGTCATCGACCCATAGAGTATGAACGATAATCATCCCATTTATGACAAAAATCTAATATTTTTATAATTTATTGTTTTATTTGTTATGTATTTTTTTTAAATCCACCTGTTTTGCAATTACAGATGCAATTGCTGAGTAATAAAACTGATAAAGACGACACTAATGTCATCACGGTCACTAAGAAAATTGGGGAACTGCAATTTGAGGACGAAGAAGAAGATTCGTTTTTTACCAAAGTAATATTTTTGTCTATTATAACCCCCAGGACAAGTTAATTTTAGCATTATAAAAGATTAAAAGTATCGAAAACTGGAGAAACCTAATTTTGTTTATGTTTTTTTATATACTATAATGTATCCATGGTTTAAAACCATTATCTACATATTTAATTCAACCAATTAGCTATGTAGAAATTAACACTTATTTAAAAGTATTGCTTATACTCTATTTAGGTTAGGGGCAAACCAATAAAAAATTTTGGGGGGTTTTTGGAAAAATTTAAAGTTTTCATAAATAACATACAATGGCGTCGAGGTGATATTTTTATTTATTTTTTTTGGGGGGTGGGGAGTAAATCCCCAAAACCCCCATGCATTCGCCCCTGATTCAGGTGCAGGTTAAGATTGAAACGACTTCGCTGACATAGACTGCATCTTCGATCACCGTGCAATCGCTATGTGTTTTATCATTGGTTGAAAATCGCTGGCGGCAGCTATTGATCATTGGTACTCGCTGTCGCTTGTGTTCCTGCCATGTATATGCTCGTAGTGGCCCCATTTAAATGTTGGGGATGCACTGACGAGACGAGTTTTGGTTTGCCGAGTGGTTCAGCCTTATCCTGAATAGAGTATAGTCTTTTAACTTAATTAATGATTATTAATTTCATTAAAATGATAATTTAAACTTAAAGCTTCTTATAGGAATTTATTAAATTAAAAAATAATAACAATTGAATAACTAATGCTCCTCATTATCATTCACACCAACATCACATTTTACTATAGAACTACATAATATATTATGTAAAATAACTCATTGATTATTATTATTTATTCCTATTATTATCAGGTCTTTCTATTTTATCCTGTATAGAGGGTATAAATGGAAAACCTGACAAATTATAATTTTTTTTTTAATAGGAAATAAAAATTTTAAATTTAAATTTAATTAATTATTTTTTTAACCAATTAGATAATTAGGTTCTAAGAAATATTGTGACTGTAAAAACATTTATCTAAGTACAGTTGTTTTTTTTTATGATTTTTTAAATTATCAAAATGTATTGAAGTAATACTCATTAATTTACAAGATCTTTTACAAGTACCTATCTATTTAGAAATTTCCTCAAAATATTACTTAAAAAAGTCAATACTTTTTGAATTAAAAATGTTTAAACGACTAGGTCAATTTTACAGAAAAAATTATAAAAAAATAACTACATGACTTTAATAAATGTTTTTGCAATCATAATTTTCCTAAAATCCATATTTATAAATTGGCTATTCTAAATTTTTCAAAAATATGTATTTTAGATTCAAAAATATTTGTTTGCAGTATTAAAATATAATTAAAAATGTTATAGGTACTATAAATGTAGCACAACTCACTATTGCACAAGTGTAAATTATATTTAAAAAAAAAAAATTTAAAAAGTATTGATTCGAAAAAAGTTATTTAATTTGTCATGTCTTCCTGTTACACCCAATATGATATGTTATATATTATTTACAGTATGCAAAAATAATTTAATAAATAATAATTAACAAAATTAATAAATAGTAACATTATATTTTTTAAACTTTGTTTTTAATGTTAAATTTATAAACGAAGTAACACACAAACTATAATAATAAATGAAATATCTAACAATCTTTTGTTCAAATAAATTAGTATTCATTCTTTTAATTATATCACCTTAATGGCAGTAGTAGTTTTTAGTAGGTATAGATAAAAAAAAATAATGGTTACTTTATTAACCAGCCTTATGGTTTTCCTCAAATATGTATTTTATTTTTATTTTTAATCTAGAAACTATACAATCTGTACATAAAAAAAAAAGTACAATAAGCATAAATGATGGCTATTTTTAAATTATAATTTATGAGCGTGAATATCTTGAGGGAAAAACCAACCAGTGAAGGCACTTCGGACCTCAAATATGTAATGAATAATACTATACTCTATTCCAAATAAGATCAGGCTTCTGTAGTCGAGTTGTGCGCGAGTTGTTCCGTGCAGCGTCTGATGTGACACTGTAGTGAGGACGGCGTCACTGCGTCAGACCGCCACCTGACGAAAACTGGTCGCCTCTGAAGCTGGTTCTTATTTGGAATCGAGTATAGTATCTATATCCGTGATTGAAATGTATAATTTTTTTTATCAACCTAACCTGGAAATATTTTGATACATATATTTTTAATTAGTGAAATATGCAATAATATGATTTTATATGAATATATTCCCTTAACATCACAATATACACTATTATGCAAAATAACATTTTATTCAGATTCTTTGTGCTATGAATTGTTGACATATCTTACCCTCTCAGTTATGCATAGATGCGTCCATTAAAAAAATATTTTTTACATAGAAATCCGCGCTCTACTAATAACTATATAATATAATTACCTAATCTAGTAATAAATTTATCTAATAATATTTAGGAATTGCCATATTATGCATGCAAATATTGTGGTATTCATGATCCTGGATGTGTAGTCATGTGTAATATTTGCAAAAAATGGTTTTGTAATGGTCGTGGGAATACTTCTGGATCACATATTATTAATCATTTGGTTCGGGCCAAACATAAGGAGGTAACATTGCATAAAGATGGTCCATTGGGTGAAACTGTATTGGAGTGTTATTCATGTGGTGTAAAAAATGTGTTTGTGCTTGGATTCATACCCGCCAAAGCAGACTCTGTGGTCATATTGTTATGCAGACAACCATGTTCCACACAAAACGCTTTAAAAGATATGAACTGGTAATACTAATCATTTAAAGTTATTAACATAAGATAATATTTAAAATGTATTTATTATCAATTGTTTAGGGATCAAGAACAATGGAAACCATTGATTGCTGATCGTTGTTTTTTGACTTGGCTTGTTAAAGTACCAAATGAAACTGATCAGTTGCGTTCTAGACATGTCAGTGCTACTCAAATCGCTAAGCTTGAAGAACTATGGAAAGACAATAATGAAGCAACAATTAATGATCTTGACAAACCAGGTGTAGATGAAGAGCCACAAATTGTTTTACTTAGATATGAAGATGGATTTCAGTATCAAAACGTATTTGGACCATTGGTAAAATTAGAAGCAGACTATGATAAACGTTTAAAAGAATCCCAGACTCAAGAAAACATTACTGTACGCTGGGATGTTGGATTAAATAAAAAGGCTATTGCCTATTTCCATCTAGCCAAGACTGATGGTGATATGCGTTTGATGCATGGTGACGAACTACGTTTAAGATTGACTGGTGAAAATCCTTGGGCTGGGATTGGTCATGTTATTAAAATACCTGACAATTATGGAGAAGACGTTGGTTTAGAACTGAAAATTAACAACGGTGTACCTACTGAAATAACATCAAATTATGTGGTAGATTTTATATGGAAATCTACATCTTTCGACAGGTAAGTTTAGAAGAAGTTAAATATTTGGTGAAATGTGTCAGTTACTGACTACTGTAAATATAGTAATAAATCTTGTATTTTTCATTGTTTAGAATGCAGTGTTCATTGAAAAGATTCGCTACAGACGAATCGTCAGTGTCATCATATATATATCATAGACTGCTTGGGCATGAGTTTGATGATCTAATGTTCAGGTCACACATGCCAAAACATTTCTCGGCACCAAACCTACCAGATTTAAACAGATCACAAGTAATTAACCAATACTTGAAAATGTGAATTTTCTGCTCTGACTATACCCATAATATATTTGGTTATGTTGATTATAGGTGTATGCAGTTAAGCATGCTGTACAACGGCCTTTGTCTTTAATCCAAGGACCCCCAGGAACTGGTAAAACTGTGACTTCTGCCACAATTGTTTACCAATTAGTGAAAATTAATGGTGGACCAGTATTGGTATGTGCTCCTTCAAATATCGCAGTGGATCAACTAACAGAAAAAATTCATAGAACTGGCTTAAAAGTATGATGTCTCAATATTAGTTGATATAAGCTGTTATTAATATATTTTATTTTAGGTTGTCCGTGTGTGTGCAAAATCTCGTGAAGCTATTGATTCTCCAGTTTCGTTCTTAGCTCTCCATAACCAGGTCCGGAAGATGTCATGGTAATTTGTTTTATTGTATTTTTTAGTGTTATGAATTTGTATGTACTAATTTTATCTTCTTTATTAAGCAACGTTGAGCTTCAAAAGTTTCAACAGTTGAAAGATGAGACTGGTGAGTTGTCAATGGCCGATGAGAAGAGGTATCGTGCTTTGAAGAAAGCAGCTGAACGAGAATTACTCAAAGCTGCAGATGTTATTTGCACTACATGTGTCGGAGCTGGTGATCCACGATTAGTACGATTTAAATTTCATTCTATATTGATAGATGAAAGCATGCAAGCTACAGAACCTGAATGTATGGTGCCAGTTGTCCTTGGAGTAAAACAGGTAATTAAAATAATTATTTAATTTTTAATTATTTCATTTATTTGTTTGTTTCTTTTTAGTTAATTCTAGTTGGAGACCATTGCCAACTTGGACCTGTGGTAATGTGTAAAAAAGCTGCTAGAGCTGGATTGAGTCAATCTCTTTTTGAGCGTCTTGTAGTTTTGGGTATTCGTCCATTCCGGTTGGAAGTTCAGTATAGAATGCATCCAGAACTATCACGATTCCCTTCAAATTTCTTCTATGAAGGTTCACTGCAAAACGGAGTTTGTGCTGGTAATAACATATATATCATATTATTAACAATACTGTAGTATGTTAATTTATTATTATTCTGTGAATGTAGATGATAGGAAGCTAAGCAAAATTGAGTTTCCCTGGCCGGTGGCAGATAAACCAATGTTATTTTATGTGACACAAGGCCAAGAAGAAATAGCAGGTTCAGGAACGTCATATTTGAATAGAACAGAAGCTGCTAACGTTGAAAAAATTGCCACTAGGTTTTTGAGATGTGGTGTAAAACCTGATCAAATAGGAATTATCACACCATATGAAGGACAACGTGCATACTTGGTAAGCTAAGTTTATTAATGATTTATTAACTATTAATATTATGTAATAACTAATAATGTTAAAATACTTATTTAGGTACAATACATGCAATATCAAGCCCCCCTTCCAGCTAAAGTATATCAAGAAATTGAAATAGCTAGTGTTGACGCATTTCAGGGTCGGGAAAAAGATTTGATTATTATGTCATGTGTTCGTTCCAACGAACACCAGGGAATTGGTTTTCTCAATGATCCCAGACGATTAAACGTTGCACTGACTAGAGCTAAATATGGCATATTGATTGTTGGGAATCCAAAAGTTTTATCAAAAGTATATAAAAAAATTTCCTCATTATTTTTCTTCGTAGCTGATTTTAATTTTATTTTAGCAACAATTATGGAATCATCTGTTGAATTACTATAAAGCAAATAATGTATTGGTAGAAGGACCATTGAATAATTTGAAAGAGTCTCTTATTCAATTATCTAAACCCAAACAGTTGGTGAATGCAGCAAATCCAGGATCACATTTCATGACAACTCATATGTATGATGCTCGTGAAGCTTTGATCCCTGGCAGTGTTTATGATCGTAGCAATCAAGGAAATGTACCTAACAGTCATGGTACACCTCAATATTTTCCAAGACCAGGACCAGGTAATATAAATTATCTTTCAGTTAATCTTATGCTTATATAATAATAAATTCAGAATTTCAAAACTATAAAATTGTTCTCCCTTTCTATATTAAAAAATATTGTGTTCATAGGCCCCGCTGTTGGAATGGGTTTGGATTTATATACTCGTAATCATGATCCATTAACATTCATCACACCAGATTCTAGATCTCAACCACAAATTGGTGGGATACCCGTTGGCATGGTGATGAATATGAATTCAATGGCTCCCAGATTCTTTAATCAACAATCTGTTCAAAGTAAGTGTATCTCTTAAGTATTTTATAAATATATTTAATCCACTAGCATTCCTATACTTTTTGTAAATGATGCCTTTTTCGTTGTAATTAGGCCTGAGGATTGGGTTGGCGAGCAACTGAGAAAATCTCAGTGGGCCACTCAAAATATAGGCCGGTTATGACTGATGAGAGTTTGATACTAACTTTAGTAAAAAATATAATTAAATCGAATTATTAAACCGTACAGTAGCTGTATATGTAATCAAACTTTATAAATTCTAAGCCTCAGTGGGCCGATACCTTGCCTATCTGTCGCTGGTTGTATGATCTAGTTAATTAAATATACATTTTTGTATAGATCGCCAGAATATACGTACTAACCGTCTGCCAATGACTAGTGGTCGTCTGAAGACTAAACCAAATCAGAAGAATCAAAAATCAAATGGAATCAGTGCTTCACCACTCAGCCAAGCAATTACTCAAGATGTTTCTCAGCCATACAGTCAGAACATGTCACAGGTATTAATTTTTTACCCACTAATATCAAAAAGTTCTATGGTGCTCTAACTTAAAAGTGCATTTTTTAGAGCATGTCTCAACCTGGGTTCAGTCTTTCGCAACCTGGACTATCTCAGCCTGATCTATCCCAGGATAGTTACATGATGGGCGAGTTTCATTCGCAAATGGATGGATTACTCTCACAAGATTCAACATATCAAGGCGACCGTACTGTCACGTCGTTTTACAATCCACCAAATACATTGTACTCTCAGGTAAATCAACTTGCTTTATCAGTGATAATATTGTATCACTATTATGAGATAATATTTTATTTTTATTTTATTATGCAGCAACCATATTGAAGATATATTTTACAATGGACAAGTACATCCAATGAGCACGTGGGAGCGTCTTGTTGGTGCTGATATATCAACAGAAAAAAGAATATTTTTATTATTGAGCGTCGTTTGAAGACATTATGAACAACAAATGTTAGCACATTAAGTGTTTGTGGGAAAAAACACAAAAGGCTTTGATGAACATTTACAATTGATTTTATATAACTATTGAATGTGAAGAATAATACATGTTAAGAATTACACTATTGAAATGTTTTGGAGAAAACAATGTTTTTTGCATGTTAGTTGTGTAACATATTTATTTTATTTATTTTTTCTTTATTCTTTTTATTGACACATATGTATTTACAGTCTTTGTATTTTTACTCTGAGCTCAAAAAGATATGTTCAAGCTTTTCTATTGCTATCAAAATTTGAAGTTCTTAAATTAAAGCAGTATGCCCAAAAATACTAAACATTACAGTTCTGTTAACTATTCTTACATTTAACTGGTGTATCAACAGTTTTATCACAAATTTGATATCAACAGAATAACATTTTTAACCTTGTCTATATTTTCTTATAATTATAATAATAACAATTTTTATTTCTGAGTTCAATACAATTGCATTCAGTGTTTTTTTTAATACTAACAAGTATAGGCAGACTATTTTGATATATCTGTTTTTTTGTTTGTTTCTTCATAAAAGTAACAATTACAAATTGTGTTTTACTTTGAGATTAATGAAAAAGTAAAGTTTTACTTTCCTTGGTTTTAATGGTTAATCTGTCGCTATAATTTATTATGGGATTATGTTATTTTGATTTCAAGCTGTTGTGCGATTGACTTGAATAATTTAAAAATGTCAATTGATTACTTTTTTACCAGTTAAATCAATTCAAATTTTTAATTTTTATAATATATTTTCTAATATCAATTATTCATTGGTTCACATTAAAAATGTTTAAGGTGAAGTACTGAACTAACATGAAGAAAAGTTAAAAAAAAAAAAAGAATTCTATAATTATCACAATTATATTATAATGTATATTCAACACATTTATTACTGAGGTTTATCATTACTTGTCATCTTCACAATATTTGTGAAGTAAAATCTATTTTAATCAAGCTTAAGAAAAAAAATTAATTTTATATGTCGATTGTATTTATATTAAATATTGAGTGTGAAATGAAATAGTACACTTCATGATTCATACTATTCACTCATTATTTGATTGCAAGTTTTGTTGTTTTATTTTTTTTTCTGTTCCAATTATTATACATTAATATTTTAACCATTATTTGTGTATAAACGAAAAAAACAAAATTCAGCTTTAATATAAATGTGATATCAATTTAGATTTTTAAACTTAAATTTAAAAATATATTGATTGATGACATTTTATGATGTATTTTATAAACAAAATAATATTATGTAAGTAAATGAAGATTCTTATTGGGGATAATTTCTATGTTAGGTAATAGGTATTGGTATAATATAATATAGGTACCTAATACATTTTACTTATGTCTTATAGTTATAAACTTATTCATTAAAATTATGATTTACGATAAATTAATTTGATTATAATAGTACATTGTATGCATTTTAGGTGACTAGTTTATGTTATGTTTTAGAAATAATGTTATAAGTTATTTTATGGGTTGATTATGTTATGACTTATGATTAATTTGAATAAAGTTCAAGTTATACCTATGAAAAAATGAATTAAAATGTTTCTACCTTATAACTTGTGTGGATATCTCTTAGTAATTACGTTTAAGGCTTAACATTATATAGTTAATTACAAATATTATATTATATAGGTGAAGCAGTAAAATACTTAGTGACTAGTGTCTAGTATTATAGTAATTATTGGACTATATTTGGCTCTGAGTGTAAGAACCAACAACCTACTTCAGAGTTCAAAATGTCAAAATAAATCTAATAACTATATTTTAATTTCAATATAGTTTTTCAATGTTTTAATACAACTCAATACAACTCAACAATTTTAAGGTTTTGTAAACACAATAAAATAAAGTCTGAATTTAAAAGTAGGTAGGTACAGTACCTACCTAGAGTTAAAATTAAGTACCTATATTTGGACTTCACACATAAATCGAAAGATGTCACAAAGATAATGAACTTGTTTTTTAATGATATTGGAGCCCAAACAAAAAGTATCATTGTTCTGTGATAATATTTATCATGTTTAATACGATACATTTTATAGATAGGTATGTAATTATATATACCTACTATTTGCTAATATAGAACTGTATAATAGATGGGCATTTTTGAAAAATTGGTTCTAAATCATGTCGAGTTGCTAACACTATCAAGTTAATAGCATCAACGCTGCAGTCAGTGGAAAGAGGTCACTGAGCGCCGCGGGAACTTCAGAACATTTTACTGATTTCGTACAACTTAGGTATACTTCCCTTCTTTTAGCCTTTAGGCGTAGGTACCTATACTATGCCCACAAAGCTTAAACGACTGGTGTTTGGAATACCTAGGTAATTTGTACTGAATAGGCAAACTACAACGCCATATAATTAGTAATCGTGAGTTAGTGTAGGCAGATACATAAATAATTTCAGATTATGAATGATATTTGCGTATTTTTGCTATGTCTAACGTCAGCTTTAGGAGCAGAAATATATATATGTAATCACGCTAATCATTAACTTTGTGGTAGACATTTAGAATATACTTTGGAGGGGTTAACACTTGACAGGAGAATATTTTCAGTGCCTACTTTTCAAAATAATTGAGAAAGCTTATAAAAAATAAAATACGACGCAATAATGGTGATAACTTGTAAGAATTACAGTAATTAGACTATGATTATAATAATAAATTCTTAGATCATTCATGGATAGCCTGCAGTGGGCATATTGTAGCCGACGTGCCTTACATTTTAGATTCTGAGCGGAGCGATGAATGTATTGATTTTACAATGATGTGTGTTTTTTTTATATTTTTTTTTATTTTTTATTTCTGTGTCTGTCATCACCTTTTAGGACAGTAAAAATGCTTCGATTTTCATCAATAGTACCTTTTCTGATAGGAAAGTGAATCTAGTTGGTACTTTGGGGAGTTAAAATTTCCCAGTAGTTTTCAAAAGCGCCGTTAAAAACAAATGAAAAATTAAGGAAAAAACGGGAATTTTTACAGAAAACAAATTTTCGACAAAATCGATTTTGGTTTTTGGTATAACTTTAAAAAAAATGACCGTAAATGACATGAAATTTTGAATGAATGTTTATATAAGCATTTTCTACACACCATAGCATTTTCAAAATATTTTGACCTAACCTAACCTTATTTTGAGCTGTTAAAGGACATTTTCAGTTTCCATTTTTTTTATAAATGTCAATAAAATTTTATTTGTTGGGTAAAAAATCTTGAAAATTTAATAGTAGGCTTCTAATTTATAGTTTCAAAGGCAGATGAAAAATATGAAAAATCCGTAGTCACAGTTTTTTTTTATAGGTAATCAAAGTTCGAATTTTGACAAAATTCATCAAAATTCGAACTTTAAATGCTTATAAAAATGTGTGCCTACCTATGTATTTTTAATATTTTTCAATTGCTATTGTAACAATATATCAGGAGCCTTGTATTAAATTTTTATTATTTTTGGCTCAACAAATAAAAATTTATTAGTATTTCGAGTGAAATCGAGTGAATATCTAATCTTGTACAAATTTGAACTTAAAATGCTCATAAAAATTTATGTTGACTTGCTTATAGACATTTTTTCATTGATAAAATTAGGCAAACTTATAAGGATTCTTGTATCACATTTTCAAACCTTAGATTTAAAAAGAAAAATTTTTATGAATTTCTAACTCAAAATAAATTGCACATTTTCGTCATTTTTACGTATTTTGTAAAAATTTGAACTTTGATTACCTATAAAATAAAATTGTGACTGACTACAGATTTTTAATATTTTTCATCTGCCTTTGAAACTATGTATTAGAAGCCTACTATTAAATTTTCAAGATTTTTTACCCAACAAATAAAATTTTATTGACATTTATCAAAAAAAAAACTAAAAAAATTGGAAACTGAAAATGTCCGTTAACAGCTCAAAATAAGTCAGAATATTTTGAAAATGTTATGGTGTGTAGAAAATGCTTATATAAACATTCGGTCAAAATTTCATGTCTCTACGGTATTTTCTTTTAGAGTTATACCAAAAACCAAAATCGATTTTGTCGAAAATTGGTTTTCCTTAAATTTTCATTTGTTTTTCGCGGTGCTTTTGAAAACTACTGGGAAATTTTGACCCCCCAAAGTACCAGCTAGATTCACTTTCCTATCAGAAAAGGTACTATTGAAGAAAATCGAAGCATTTTTACTGTTCTAAAAGGTGATGACAGACACAAAAATAAAAAATAAAAAAAAAATATAAAAAAAAAAAAAAAACACACATCATTGTAAAATCAATACATTCATCGCTCCGCTCAGAATCTAAAATGTAATCACGGCAGAGGTAATGCACTATGCAGGGATATATGCAACAATTAAATTATTCTACGAAAACAATTTCATGAAATAAAAATGTTTACGCGTCATGCAATGAGGTTATAATATGAATATAAGATACAATAAAAAGTTTATGTTTTGTAAGAACCGTGGTATAAATTTCATTTTCTGGTTGTGTAGGGGATACGCGTGATAAGCTCGCCCAGCACTTTGGGGATTTCCACTTTACCGCCCGCCGGCCGGACAGAAAAAGGTCGCTTTCCAACGCTTCAACCGTGGTCGAAAACCAAACTTTCCGTGCAGGCGTGACAAAAACGAAATATTATCTACATATTTCCTTTTGCACTCAGGAATTAATTAATATTTAATTTTAATTTTTAAGTTTTCTCTACTAATGTATTTTATTCAAATCTCACAAAAGACAACCTCGCATTGTGAGTTTCATAATAATTATGATCCTATCAATAAAATATATTATTATTATATTATGTAAAAATTTTATTTTTAATGTCGTTTATATCAATTTTGTATGCGACTCTCAATGAAAAGCTGATCCGAAAATTGTTTTCGGGCGTTTATATTGGCGGTTTTGATGACAAATGTTTGCAGTTCGCGAGGGGCATGTTGCAGGTACTCCAATTCGTACTCCAATTTACGGTGTCAGCTGTCAACGAAATGTCGAAATATTTTTCCATAAAAATCGTATTTGATGCAGATCAACTAGATCAAGCGTAGGTTTCTTGCTGCCTATTTTTGACTCAGGAATGTAAAAAAAAAACACTAGGAGCTATTGGATTATTTTGCATTTAACCTGCTATACCTCATGATTTGTGGTGGTACCTATAGGTACATGACGTGCGATATTTGACGATAATATTGTGGAAGCAATTCGTAAAATACATTTAATACCATAAATCCTTGTTGACCGGATAAAAAAAAAAAAACATCAAATTTCAAAGGAAATATTTGCATTCCCCTGTCAGACGATCAGATATTAATTGCGAAAAATCGCATAGGTATAATGCACGGATATTGAACAGCATGATGTATTTATTTAAAGCTTATAATAATATGTGTTTTATATACCTACGGTATTTTATGAATATTTAAGCCAATAGTTTTTGATTTATCACCGCTCTATTACGGTGAATATTTTATTTCCATTTCAAACGTTACCTAACTATATTGTATATCTATATAGATAGAACATTTTTTTTTCTCAAAGTCTCGTTTGATTTCGAGTATTTATCATATTAATATGTTTATATTCATATTTATTACAATTTGATTTACGCATTTATTACGTTAATTGTTATTAATATATGTTATGTATAGTCAAAGCTGGGCCGGTTAGTCACTTTTTTTTAACTAGTTAAAGTTAAGTTACATTAATATAAAAAGTAACTAAGTTAGAATATAAGTTAGTTTCTGAAATTTACCAAATTTATAACTTAGTTGCATAGAAATTAGTTTGTTGAAAATAGTAACTTAAGTTAGAATAGAAGTTAGAAGTTAGTTTTTTTTTTAGTTCAAAATATCAATGGTTAAAAAACATTTTTTCAAATGTAATTTATTACATAAATTAATTGATATATAGGTAGGTAGGTAGGTAACTAACATGAATTATTGGTGATGAATGAAAAATTAAATTTAACAACTGCCAACTGATAATTTAATCAAATGAGTAGGTAATAATTTTAATTTTTCGGAATATCAGTCATTAGAATACAAAAAGTTTAACAAAATATGAAATTGAAAAATGCAAAACAAATTTAAAAAAAAACTACAAAAATAACTAGTTACTTATTATTTTTAACGAGTTAGAGTTAAATTAATGTTAAAGCCGTGTAGTATAATAAATTATACTGAAGTCTGAAGGTATCATTAACTATATCAGATTCTATACTTCTATATACTTAATTTTATAAAGAGGAAAGGTTTGGATGTTTGTAACGAAGAAACTCAAACACTACTGGACCGATTTCAAAAATTTTTTCACCAGTAGAAAGTAACATTGTCCATGAGTAACATAGGCTAATTTAAAAAGAGTAAATTAAGGGAAGTGCTTAAACAGTGATTTTGAGATTTACGATGGAAATGTCTGTTTGTAAATGGTTGGCAACCATTGGTTGCTATTGGTTTTAATAATGATTATTATTATCAAAGTGATACGCCTGTTGGTGCAATGGCACTTCTATCTATTTTAATACAGAATCTGTGCAGCTTACATCAAATACTATATATTAGAATACGGGAAGCTTATGAGATTTCTGGGGACACAATAGCGCTAAATTTCACTATGTGTTGCCTATTCAATCTCCTTATTTTGTTATATTTATTTTGACTTTTGATATTAGATAATTAATTAATTTCATAAGTCCATAATAAAGATAAAATACAATACCTATTAACTATTATAATTTCAACTAAAAATTTAAATATTTAATTTACAGTTTCAGTTTTCTGCAGATTACCAGTAAGGGGCTAGATAGGCAAATTCAGTGAAACTGATTGTGATGTGTCAGTCGTTTTCTACAGAGCTTCCTGTATTCTAATCTACATTATTTGCTTACGTTTAACAGAGTTTAAGAAGAGGTACATCGTAAATTCAAGGGTATTTAATTTGTCATGGATAACGCCGTACAGGATCAGCTAGTCATATAATACAGTAAGAAATTAAAATTATTCCAACTTGGTACGTAATAGATTTATTATTTATTTATTCATTGATTTATTTATCACTAACGGCTGAAAATATTATTAATAGTGGTCGTGGAATGTTTATTTTCTCTGACTACTATTACTACTATTTTCAAAGTTCTGAGTTTTGGTACTCAGGTATTTTTATGAAGTAAGTCAGGTTGATGATATTATCATAATCGTAATTATTATTGAACGCTTGACAACCATTTTTGTGTATTTTTTGTACGCTTCACTCGTCAGTATTGATATATTTTGTCAAAGAGCCGAATTCATGGAAATTACTTCTAATATAATATTATATACAATATAATATGCGTTTTTAGCTCTGTCAACAGTATTTATTTCATTTATTAATCGAGCACAATACATTTTTATTATTCAAACAGTATTTGTTTGTTTTTTTTTATGATAAAAAAAATATATAAATTAACATATAAAATCAATTTTGTTTTGTATCCCGCGATAGAGGACGCAGTATAGTTTCATGTTTTGACAGTGAGATGATTTATTATTGGTATAATATGCACAACGTATATTATATTATTGACTATTGAGATAATTAATTTCAAATGTGTACAGTTCCGATGTAACTAAACAAAAGGTAAAAAAAACTGTTAATTTTGTCGTTACATCGTCACGAGTCACGACTGTTGGTCCTTAACCGAGCATGCTGCAGTGTAGCAGGACTGCACAAGATTTATTTTCGGGTTTTTATTAAAGACTGATGATCAATGGTCATACATTTTGATATTATATTGTGAAGCATCGAAACTTCCATATTTTTATATTTTATATTATATTCAATGATTTGAATGTAAACTTTGTTTGTCAGATCATACGACGATTATTCAAGGTTTAAGTTTGTAAGCTCTTATTTAGTTCACAGCGTGTTTTCACTCCACTGTTCACGGAAATAATAAAAACTTTTCACAAATCACAGATCTACTGATATAGACGCGTATAGCATATAGGAATGTTACTATACAGAGGCATTCTCCAAGCATACTCACCCATGTGGGTAATTTTTCTGAAATTGTTGACGCATCAGTATCAAAATTTGTACGGGTAGTTGTTGAGGTTCTTATTTGGAAAACAAAAGTTCTTATCGCCACAAGATACTCCTTAAATAGAACAAAAAAAAGTCAAGAATTTGAAAATATAGTCTATGAATATATTTATAAATTCCAAAAATCAGAATTTGAATATAAATTCATTATTACAGGAAAAATAAAGGTTAGCATGCTTAGTGAATTACCTTGTATATATAGGAAACGGAAACCCGTAATAATTTATAAACATTAAGGGTATGCGTTTTTCTTGTATCATGCATTTTAGTAATCACGGGGAACAATTTTCCACATTGAATATTTCAGTTTTCTAAATGTACTATTTATAGAAAAATTGATAATTGCAAGGCATACGTAGCATTTTGGGATGTAAGTACGAAATACAATTAAAGTTGTAGTGACAGATGCCAGAATTTCCAATAACAATACCAAGACTATATCTGTACTCCATAGCATTTATAATTAAATCATTGATGAGCACTGACACTAACATCGTTATATAGAAATAAATTGACTATCCGTAATTAGTAATTATTATGTAATTACTATGATTAATACCTACCTAATATATTGAGTAAGTATTCATCATACTTTCTAAGTGGTCCAGTTGATTTCATAATTCGTAATATGATCTTAGTTTTCAATTATTTGTCTTGATCAGTTGTTGTTTTTAAACGGAGTTGTGTCGTAGGTACATCCATATTAGATGGATATCGTTTTGATTGTTTAAAATAAATATATTGTATTATATCAGAATAGGTTTTACTCCGGCGGTGTTAAAGTAGGTACTTACCTACGTGATTCGTTCGATTGTACGAATATTGAACTATAAAACAAAACAATCCACCAATGACATCCGAATTTGATTCGTTAACCGAGGCCGTTGGGGCGGATGTCATTGTGGGTTTCGATGTTTTGTTATCGCGATACTGATCATGAAATTATACAGCACACAGACTCCCTCAGACTCCCGACTCCCGAGGGAACACAATTTATATTTCCGGTCGATTCGTCAGTTGACAAACTGCGAATGGCAAACACGTGTAGAGGCACGTACTTCTGTATAATAATTATATAGGACCTAAATATGGGCACACGACGTTTTTATATTATTACGTTAATTATTTTCCAGTAAACAGCATTTTGTTATCATCTTATAAAGTCATGTAACGAATGCGTTGTGTGCTTGACAAGAAAACAATTCAATCGTACCTACGTATATAAGAAATCATAATACCTATATGATCGTACACATAATAATGTCCCGAGACACTGCTGTTAGATTAGGCCACTTGTACACATTTTTCTGTAGTTATTTCGTACCTATGATCAGTGGCGTAAATTGGGTTCAATTTCTGGTGGTGTAGAGACATATTCTCAACCTATAATTTCAAATACACCATTAATCTAAGTTCCTAAACAAAATCCTTCCCAATAAACTATATATTTTTCCATATATTTCTTTTAATAATAAATACATTTTGAATTATTTTAGCAGTATAACCTTTATTATTATAATATTAATAAAAAAAACAATCAACAATTTCTTTTTATTTATTTTAAGTTAAGACGACGTCCTCGTTCCACAGAGTCCGAATCGAATTCATTAATTATTGGTCCAAATTAATATTTATTTATTTTTTCAAGCTGCAAAGTAGCTAAACTACTAAGCCTTTCTTGCTCCATCGTCGTTCTAAGGTAAGTTTTTAACCTCTTTAGACATGAAAAAGATCTTTCGCAACCTGCTGTATTAGTAGGTATTGTTAGGAATATTTTTAATGTCTCTGTAATTAATGGTAAACTTTTTTGAATGTGATTTTGTTTTATGTATTCTATTTTTGATTCTAATTTGTCAGGTACTGAATTATTGCCATATTTTTGATTGAACATTCTATTAAAAATGCTTAGCTTTATTTTTAAGTCATCTATGTTAAAGTTATATGTATTCATTCTGTGGTTAGTGGTCACCATTGATAATAATCTAATTATCTATAGTGATTACACGATTTTACTAATTTAGAATATAGATAGGGTAGTAATTTAATTGATAATGTCTATGAAAATCTATGAAAATTAGAATTTTGTTCCTGTTTATATATTATATATTTCAATGATTTTCTGGTGGGGCAAAAACATACCTTTGAACCACCACATTTAAGACGTGGTGGTGCAAGTGTTGCATTTGTACCACCCAGTTTACGCCGCTGCCTATGATATTATATTATACTATACTAGCTGATCCCGCGCACTTCGTTGCCCGTAAAATATGAAAACTATTAAAAGAATTGTGATTGTTTAACTCATTTTGTGTGTAACTTGCTGCAGTAAGTGCAACTGAGCCACCCTGGTAGGCAATCCGACTACGTCGGATCGCGGTCAACGCCGATGAGCGGCTGTATGTGCAAAAATTCGATTTGATATGCATGCTTGTACCTGATTTGCCTGATTAACCTTTGGCAACTAATAGGAATAATAAATACTTATTTCTACTAATTATTTCTTCTATAATCTGCAATAACAACGATTTATAAACCAAATGATATGTCATTTTTGCACCTTTGACGCTTAGGTCACATGTTGGATTTAACAGGTACCTATATAATATTAGATTAGTGCTTATATGTCCTACACATTGTGTCGCAAATGATACGTTATTTTTGTACCCTTGGCGATTTTGTCGTATAGCCAATAGGTATAGTCGTATTTTAAGGTCGAACTAATTTATGAAAATAGTATACATTTTTGAGCTTAATAATTGCTTTTAAATTATTAACAGAAGCTTATCATAATAAATATAATATATAATAATAACATTTCTTTCTTTTTTAGTATCATTAATATTTAATACACGATAATAACATGTCA
The DNA here is from genome assembly GCA_027563435.1 of Nasonovia ribisnigri. Taxonomy (NCBI): domain Eukaryota; kingdom Metazoa; phylum Arthropoda; class Insecta; order Hemiptera; family Aphididae; genus Nasonovia; species Nasonovia ribisnigri. Next base: position 619,467 of record JANEHU010000686.1, on the reverse strand, counting down.
TTATAAATTTACTGCCCACTAAATGGACTAAAATATGCCCCAGGCCACATATGACAGGTACTAGGTTCATTTGCGTGGAAGAAATTACAGCAAAAATGAGACAAGAAAAAAAAGTCGTATCTTACTATAGTAAGGTTATAACCACCAAAATCGTATCGTATAAAAGCGCCAAAATTATGAGGTCATAGCCAAAATCATAGGTACCTGTGTGGTACCACAGTTAATATATATTAAACTAGCTTATCCCGTGCACTTCGCTGCCGGTAAAATATGTCAACTCTTAAAAAATTGTGATTATACAATTCCTTTTGTGTGTAAAATGTAAATCGCTGCAGCAAGTGCAACTCAGCCACCCTGGTAGGCAATCCGACTACGTAGAAAAGAAATCACGGACAACGTCGATGAGCGGTTATATGTTTAAAAAGGGGGTCAAGTGGATGTCGCTTCGCTTTACAGTAAGTTACAAGTAGGTCACTGTAATGTCACTGTGGATGGTATCAAATTTGAATTCAATGATACAATATCATTGTATACGAAAAACGATTCTGGGCGGAGACGGTATGGCAGTCTAGGATATTTTAAATTATATTGATATTGTTATTATACGGTAGCTGGTAAGTTGAATTAATATTATTCATATTATTTAATTATTAACCTAAAATTATCAGTGATGCTGGAAAAATATCATAATATATACTTTTACTCGTTAATATTGATTTTAATATGAAATTTCGTCCAAATTTGTACTTAAAATGTCTGCGAAAAATAACTGTGTTTATATATTTTTAGATTTTTAGATTACAGTATGTATTATTTATTAGAATCTCTGTTTTAAATTTTCAATCCTTAGTTATAAAAACTGACCATTTTATAGTTGTTTAATTACAATGATTGATAATTTTCAAGATTTTGATGAATTTTGTCAAAATTCGAACTTTAAATGCTTATAAAAATGTGTGCCTACCTATGTATTTTTAATATTTTTCAATTGGTATTGTAACAATATATCAGGAGCCTTGTACTAAATTTTCGTTATTTTTGGCCCAACAAATAAAAATTTATTGGTATTTATATATAAAAAAAACTAAAAAAATTGAAAATTGAAATGGTCCGTAAAAAGCTCAAAAAAAGTCAAAATATATTCAAAATTAGATGGTGTATAGAAAATGCTAATATAAACATTCAGTGAAATTTTCATGCATCTACAGTTATTGATTTTTGAATTGCAAAAAAATAAGAAAATCGCTACATGAGAAATCGAGTGAATATTGTAAAAATTTGAACTTGAAAATGCTCATAAAAATTTATTTTGACTTGTTTATAAACATTTTTATATTGATAAAATTAGGTAAACTTATGAGGAATCTTGTACTACATTTTCAAACTTTATATTTAAAAAGAAAAAATTTTATGAATTTCTAACTCAAAATAAATTATCAAAATTTGATTAGGTACCTATAAAAAAAAATTATGACTACGGATTTTTAATATTTTTCATTTGTTTGTGAAACTATATATTAGAAGCCTATTATCAAATTTTCAAGATTTTTTACCCAACAAATAACATTTTATTGACATTTATAGTAATAATAACTAAAAAAATTGGAAACTGAAAATGTCCGTTAACAGCTCAAAACAAATCAAAATATTTTGAAAATTGTATCATGTATATAAAATGCTAATATAAACATTCAGTCAAAATTTCACGTATCTACGGTCATTTTAGAGTTATAAAAACCAAAATCGATTTTGTCGAAAATTGTTTTTCCGTTAAAATTCCCATTTTTCCTAAATTTTTCATTTATTTTTTACGGTGCTCATGAAAACTACTGGGAAATTTTGAGCTTTTGACCCCCCAAAGTACCAACTAGATTCACTTTCCTATCAGAAAAGGTACTACATATGTACTTGTAAATTACACAAAACCACCGTTAAGAAACGTGTGACCGGGGCCCCCTACAGTATAGTGATATCCTCGGCCTACGATGTAAAATTATAAACAAGTATACGAGTATAAGTGACATTGCATGTTGTGTAAAAAGTTTGACGTCCTGAAGTGAAATAGATTGCATCACTGGTTGATTTAAGATACAGACAATTAGTATTATAATATAGTGTATGGTATCGACTATCGTTCGATTAGTAATCGCTTGATTTATTCTCTTAACGTGAATTATTATATTATTATATTTTATATTTTACGTTTGAAATATACATTTTTAGATGGCGAAAAGGCTAAAAAAAATTATCATGAAATGTTGAAAACAACTACAGAGCGTTTAACCATAAAAAAAAACAATAACAATTGTGGGACATTTTTCAAAATCATAGAATCTTGTTGATGATACAAACCACAACGTCCAAACTTGAGAGTCTTCATGTTATACTTGTCACTGAGCAACCGAGCGGGATATGTCAACGGTGCCGAACGCCGAACGGTGGCTAATAGGAACACATATTATACCGATTTTGGAGGATTTAGACTTCTTCAAGTCATAAATATTGTACCTACAATCTACATAATAAATAGATTTTTAGTATTTTACGATTTATATTACAAGTCATATAATACTATAACAATAATATGATCATTAATATAGACAATTTTCTATGTGCGATGACGCTGGTCGTGTAAATACGTGTGTAGGAAGTGATCAGAAGTGTGAGTGACTGTAAAAAATAAATAGAGGAGAGTTTTCGCACGTGCACGTACATGTCAATAACGCATTACATACATTTAAATTATTTTGCTTATGTTTTGGCCAAAAGTATCATTCTTTTGCCAATCATATTAACTAACTTATTTATTCGAAAATCTAATTTTAGATTCTGAGCGGAGCGATGAATGTATTGGTTTTACAATGATGTGTGTTTTTTTTTATTTTTTTTATTTTTGTGTCTGTCATCACGTTTTGGGACAGTAAAAGTGCTTAGATTTTCTTCAATAGTACCTTTTCTGATAGGAAAATGAATCTAGTTGGTACTTTGGGGGGTCAAAAGTAAACATTTTCCAGTAGTTTTCAAAAGTACCGTGAAAAACAAATGGAAAATTAAGGAAAAAACGGGAATTTTTACGCAACATTGATTTTCGATAAAATCGATTTTGGTTTTTGGTGTAAGTCTAAAAAAAATGACGGTAAATACATGAAATTTGTACTGAATGTTTATATTAGCGGTTTCTATATACCATACCGTTTTCAAAATATTTTGACTTATTTTGAGTTGTTTACAGACATTTTAAATTTCCAATCTTTTTGGTTTTTTTTTTTAAAAAATCAATAACATTTTATTTATTCGTTAAAAATTCTTGAAAATTTAATAGAATACTCCTAATATATTATTTCAAAGGTAGATGAAAAATATTAAAAATCTGTAGTCACAATTTTTTTTATTAAGCATTTAAAGTTGAAATTTTGACAAAATACGTAAAAATGACGAAAATTTGCAAATTATTTAGAGTTAGAAATTCATAAAAATTTTTCTTTTTAAATCTAAGGTTTTAAATTTTAACACAAGATTTAACGTAAGTTTTTCTACTTTTATCAAAAATAAAATATCTAAAAGCAATTAAAAATAATTTTTTATGAGTGTTTTAAGTTCATAATTTTACAACATAGGATATTCACTCGATTTCTCATGTAGCGTTTTTCTTATTTGGTTGTAATTCAAAAACGAATAATTGTAGATGCATGAAAATTTCACTAAATGTTTATATTCTCATTTTCTATACACCATTCAATTTTGAAAATATTTTGATTTGTTTTGAGCTGTTTACAGACATTTTTAGTTTTCAATTTTTTTATTTTTTTTTTTTATAATTGTCAATAAAATTTTATTTGGTGGGCCAAAAATAAATCATACTGTAACCAAAAAATCTAAAAAATATATCAACACATTTATTTTTTACAGACATTTTAATTTCAAATTTAGACAAAATTTCATATTTAAACCAAGAATAATGATTTTAGTTATTTTGATATAATTTAAAAATATTATTTGTTGGTATATGAAACTTTTAGAATATATTGTTATATTTTATATACACGCAATGGCATTTTAAAATATAATTTTTTTGAGAAAAATGAATTTAACCAACTATAGTAAATACTAATGCCTATAATACTAAAATTAATTACTTTATTCACAATAATATCATCAAATACATTTAGACTTAGTAAGATATTATAGACTGACTGACCGTCTTCGCTCAGAATCGTTTTTCTTATTCAATGATATTATATCATTGGATAAAAATCTAACACAATCCATTACAGTAACTCACTTGTAACCTACTGTACAGCAGAGCGACATACACTTACCCGCCCTTTTTTAAAGGTTAAGGAGTTCAATTTGAAAAAAGTGGACAAAGCCGTTTTCAAGAAAACTTCATGACGAATTCAAATATGTTTCAGAAGTTTTATTCGATGACTAGGAGAGACAGTACAGTTGGCATAAATTAAGTCTATTTCGGTAAAAAAAAAAGACTGCTTTAAAATTTTACTGTTGCATATTGTAGTACCTACCTACTAGAATATTTATCATATACTACATTTATAATTATCAGTTATAAAAGAATAATTGTATGGTTCTCTAAAGGTGAAGGTTTTCTTATTCCTAAATTAATATATTTATTTTTATTCGTGACGTTTATTTTTATGCTATAGAATGCTAGTTATATCCAACAAACCTAGAGTGTATTAATCGGTATCGATGGTGATTAACTTTTAGTATTATTGTCTATAGTACACTTGTTAATCTCAATGTCCATCGTCACCGTAATCCAATTATTATTATTATTATTATTATTTTTGTGGCCTTTATACCTCCAATATGTCTTCTAACAAAAAAACAACCACGAGGTTTGATGCGGTGTGGTCCGTACACTCAACTGCGGAAACGCTCTGAGTGTACGTATCGGCTGGTGTTGCTAGCTCCCGGATGGGTGACCACCCGGGATTTTAGCAACAAATCCTTGCCACACATACAAATGTGTTTCAACCAACCGTTCCAACCGTTCCTCCCCCTACAAACAAAAAATAGCTAATGGCCACTTGCCGGGCTTAAGCTCAATAAAAAAAAAAAAAAAAAAAAACAACCCATCTGAAGATTACATTTTGAACCACCTTTTTCCCTGAACTCTGCGCTAATCAAAAATTATTATTTTATCAAAGACTTAAATGTATAGGATTCAACACAAACACCATATAAGTATTAACCAAAGTCTAGAGACAGTTTACTGTTCTATGTTGATGGATAGCATTCCATATGACCACATTATTTAGTATTTCAGTAAAAATTAAAAATAAATAAATAATAATAATAAGACTAGGTAATTAATTTCCAATGGAGGTCAAAATAATCTATAAAAAAAAGTCGCAAATGAAATAATATATAGGCTTTTGTATGTTAGTAGGTACCAATCTATTTAATTCATGGGTAGTAGTCGGTCTTACATTATTAATAAGAGGCTAACATTTGGAGCAGTCTATGGTATGTTATATGTATAATATTAAATATTGTACCTAATGTAATAATATGTTTTTGCGTATCAATATAATTAATTTGTAAACACCTCATCGGCGTTGAATACATATTTTGAGACTGAAAAATAATCACACTCAGTATATCAATGGTGACACGACATGGCACACATAGTTGACATATTTTTGCAAAAGATGGTACACAGTAACCGTGGTTATGACTCTATGTTTTCGGTAGTTTTTACCTACTGCGAGTTAGTCGTAACTCTATTTTTCGCCATTTCGACTTACCTGTCGTTCGTCTACTCGAAGGGAGATCTATTCATTCGAATTTACGGCCTCTTGTGCTTTATCATCGAAATTCACATTATTGCTTTCATAGCCATTAGGGTCTACCACCAGCCACAACATCGCGATATTTACCATCGTTCACAGAAAGTGGGAATACCAGAAAACTATAGAAGGAAAATCGCGTTTGTGATCAAATACCACTTAACCATGTCGAATGTGGTCGTGGCAATTTCCATGTTGTACACGATATCGTTCGATTGGGTGCGGATGGGTGATCCGTTCACGTTCCCTTTCATGGACGTGTTACCGATAAAAACAACAAACGTGATTGTTTACGTGTGCAAATATATTGTATACACTTTTCCCTTGTACATTGCACACTTGGAAGTATGTTTCTTGAGTGTGACGTTCATGTATTCCACGGGTGTCGTGAAGAGACATTTTCAGATACTCGAAGAACAGATCGAAGAAGCTATAGTAACCGAGGACGAACAGAAATTAAAGATCGCGATCAAACACCATCAAGAGGTGTTGAAGTGAGTTGTGTTCAATGTACTGTATACCTATAGCTTATAATTTTACTTACCGTTACTTGGTGACATTTAACTTAAAAATTCTGTCGGACAAAAAAATATTTAAATTTGATTAAACTTTACTGTTCATTCCAATTTAGCCATCTAATAATTTAATGTAGATATCAGCATGACAGCACATATTTTTATACATATTCAGTAATGACTTAGTGGTGGATTATAGGGGGGGGGGGAGATAATATATCCTCTTAAGTCTAAAGAGCCTTTTTTTCAAAATAACTATTGAATTCTCATGAGCACTGAGCTATAAAATATTTAAAAATTTAAAAATTAAAATTAATGAACAATAGTTAACTAATATCACGGTTAAAAGATAAAAATGATAAAAACTTACAACATACGACTTCTGATATTCTTTTGAAAACGCCTAAAACTTATACCTTTTTCACAGTAAATTAAAACTGATAATATTGTCAATAATTATTGTTTTTGTAGATTCCACAATAGTAAGGATTGCGATTTTAATGCAATAAAAAAATTTAAAAAATGATACGAACATTACGAATATTTATACTGTTATTTATTATTATTAATACGGTAGCCAATAAGTAAAATTAATATTATAAAATTACAACAAAATAACTTAAATCGTTATTCTTCAAAATTGATCATAAAATAACTATAAAAACAACTGTGAGTTTATATTTTTGAGATTTTTTGGTTACAAAATAACCTACTTACGTGAAACCTTGTTTTAAATTTTCAATCCTATTAGGTAGCTATAATAGTTAAATATTTAATTTTTAAGTTAAAATTTGATATATGTTGTCAAAAATCGAACTTTAAATGCTTATAAAAACAAATTGTGCCTATGTATTTTATTATTTTTCAACTACTATTGTAAAAATATATCAGGAGACCTGTATTACATTTTAAAGCTTTTTCACACAACGAATACAATTTCATTGATATTTACCTATAGAATAAACAGCTAAAAACTAGTCAAAATATTTTGAAAATTTATCAAGTATAGGAATTGATAAAATAAGCATATAATATAAATTTCAAGTATCTACAGTTATTCGTTTTTGAATTACAGCAAAATAAGAAAATCGCTACATGAGAAATCGAATGAATATCCAATCTTCAAAAAATTTGAACTTCAAACGTATTTACTTGAATTTCAAAACACAATACTTAAAATACTTTCAACTTTCAACTCTCAGTCCATGATTTCTATCCATTCTTTTTACCGTTTTACACAACTAACTACTTCTGCAACTGGTCAATTTATAGAATATTTTATTTTACTTTTTATTTAATTCAAATTAAAATATTGATTATTCTCGATTTTTTGGACATAATGTCATGAACTTTTTCTGAATCAATAGGCACATCTTTATGAATGACTAACAATGTTAGTCTATAAAGACCGTCCTAGAAGTAGAATCGACAGCTTTTTTTTTCGAGAAAAAATTTAAAATACTACTACTATTTCTTTTAATTTTAATAAATCAAACAAGATTCGTTCAATCGATAGAATAGAACAGAAAGTCAAAACACAATTGTGAATTGTCACGCTTTAATTGAAAAAAATACGAAAACGTTTATGATAACAAATTGTAAATAACCACAGATAATAGATATAGTCGATATAGATGAAGTCTGTGTAAATAATTAGCCGAAAAATGATATCACATAATATAACCACACTTTGGTTAACATAATATGTTTGTAAGCTGTTATCACTGTGTTGTTATTATTATAATAATATCATAATATATCAAGATATCACGATAAAGAAAAAATATAAAAAATAAAAATAAAAAGGGCGGGTAAGTGTATGTCGCTCTGCTGTACAGTAGGTTACAAGTGAGTCACTGTAATGGATTGTGTTAGATTTTAATAATTTAATCCAATGATATAATATCATTGAATAAGAAAAACGATTCTGAGGGAAGACGGTCAGTCAGTCTATAATATCTTACTAAGTCTAAATGTATTTGATGATATTATTGTGAATAAACTAATTAATTTTAGTATTATAGGCATTAGTATTTACTATAGTTGGTTAAATTCATTTTTCTCAAAAAAATTATATTTTAAAATGCCATTGCGTGTATATAAAATATAACAATATATTCTAAAAGTTTCATATACCAACAAATAATATTTTTAAATTATATCAAAATAACTAAAATCATTATTCTTGGTTTAAATATGAAATTTTGTCTAAATTTGAAATTAAAATGTCTGTAAAAAATAAATGTGTTGATATATTTTTTAGATTTTTTGGTTACAGTATGATTTATTTATGAGAATTTTTGTTTTAAATTTTCAACACTTAGTTATAAAAACTGAACATTTTATAATTTTTTAATTACAATGATTTATAATTTTCGAGATTTTGACAAATTTTGTCAAAATTCGAACTTTAAATGCTTATAAAAAAAAATCGTGCCTATGTATTTTTAAAATTTTTCAACTGATATTGTAACAATATATAAAAAGCTTGTATTAAATTTTCAGACTTTTTGGCCCACCAAATAAAATTTTATTGACAATTATAAAAAAAAAAACTAAAAAAATTGAAAACTAAAATGTCTGTAAACAGCTCAAAACAAATCAAAATATTTTCAAAATTGAATGGTGTATAGAAAATGAGAATATAAACATTTAGTGAAATTTTCATGCATCTACAATTATTCGTTTTTGAATTACAACCAAATAAGAAAAACGCTACATGAGAAATCGAGTGAATATCCTATGTTATAAAATTATGAACTTAAAACACTCATAAAAAATTATTTTTAATTGCTTTTAGATATTTTATTTTTGACAAAAGTAGAAAAACTTACGTTAAATCTTGTGTTAAAATTTAAAACCTTAGATTTAAAAAGAAAAATTTTTATGAATTTCTAACTCCAAATAATTTGCAAATTTTCGTCATTTTTACGTAATTTGTCAAAATTTCAACTTTAAATGCTTAAAAAAAAAAATTGTGACTACAGATTTTTAATATTTTTCATGTGCCTTTGAAACAATATATTAGGAGCATTCTATTAAATTTTCAAGAATTTTTAACGAATATATAAAATGTTATTGATTTTTAAAAAAAAAAAAACCAAAAAGATTGGAAATTTAAAATGTCTGTAAACAGCTCAAAATAAGTCAAAATATTTTGAAAACGGTATGGTATATAGAAACTGCTTATATAAACATTCAGTAAAAATTTCATGTATTTACCGTCATTTTTTTTAGACTTACACAAAAAACCAAAATCGATTTTATCGAAAATCAATGTTGCGTAAAAATTCCCGTTTTTTCCTTAATTTTCCATTTGTTTTTCACGGTACTTTTGAAAGTACCAACTAGATTCACTTTCCTATCAGAAAAGGTACTATTGAAGAAAATCTAAGCACTTTTACTGTCCCAAAACGTGATGACAGACACAAAAAAAAATAAAAAAAAAATAAAAAAAAAAATAAAAAAAAAAACACACATCATTGTAAAACCAATACATTCATCGCTCCACTCAGAATCTAAAATAATAACTAGTCACAATTCACAAACATATAATATCAAAGTAGACAAAACGTCAACGTGTATTATTAAAATGTAAGAAAATAAAGATCTTTGGGGGATCTATCCCCCCCATATCCTCCCACGTGAGAACGCACATGATTCGTAAAAAAAAACTAAAAAAATTGGAAACTGAAAATGTCCGTTTACAGGAAGTAACAAATCAAAATATTTTGAAAACTTTATCGTGTATAGAAAATACTAATTTAAATAACCAGTGAAAATGTCATGAATATACTGTCATTTAGCGTTTAGAGTTACACCAAATACCAATATCAATTTTGTCGAAAACCGGTTTTGCGTAAACATTTCGGTTTTTTAAAATTATTCTTTTGTTTTTCCTTGGGCTTTTAAAAACTATTGGGAATTTCAAATTTTGACCTCCTGAATGCACCAACTAGATTCACTTTCCCATCGAACAAGATTACAGTTGAAAAAATCGAAGCAGTTTTACTGCCCTAATCGGTGATGACGGACACACACAAAAAAAAAATAAACAACTATCATTGTAAAATCAATACATTCATTTCTCTACTCAGAATCTAAACAATTTTAATGTCTAAAATTAATACTATAAACATACTTACTGTATTTTTCAGGTTTTTTAAAGACATGAAGACTCTTTATGGAAAACCAATATCAATAATAATAGTAGGTGCTGCATTTTATATCGGGTTATCTGGTTGTTTAATGATTCAAGTCATACAGGTGGGTGGTAGTAATAATATATTTGATTAATTTTATTAATAATTAAAAAAATATTTTCTTACTGTGGTCATAACAACTTAATATTTTCAATCAATTTATACATGTTTTATAGAATTTTGTAAAAATTATTATATTGTTATTATTACCTATATGCAGTGTAAATATTACCTTTTTACTCAATCCTTATAGCAAAAATTTAAATATTGACAGGTCTGCATTAAAAAAAAAAAAATCAAAATTAAATTTTTGTTTTAAAAGAATATACCTAATATCACATTATTTTTAATATATGACTATATAACAACAATTAATTATATGGAGTTGAAGTTATTGATTATGCCTGTATTATTTTTAGGGTTTTATTGATCAAATCATATTGGGATTGTGTATAGTTAGTTGTTTGGCAGGTTTCATAACAGTTACAATTTATTGCATTTGTGCAAGCAATATGTATGATTTAGTAAGTATTTTTAAGATATGTTATACTTATACTCTTAATGCATAAAATGTAGCTATGAGTATAATAATATTGTATTATTTACGGCTTGGTATTTCACATGGTAAACACTCATTTCCTCAAAAACTCCTAATGTTTTTTAGATATTTTATGTCAAAAACAAAACATACATTTTGGAAAAAATGTTTTTACAATATTTCATAATAATTTTTTATCAACATAAAACGATAGAAGATAATTTCCAATTGTTTAAAACAAATATTTCTATGAATGTTAGTACCTATACATTATACGTCAATACTTTTTCATATAATGGCTGTTTGCTGTGTATCTATGCCTATATATATATATATATACACACCTAGTATACCTATATGTATATTTATAATTATTTTAACTTCTCAGCACAATGGTATACTGAACGCACTTTTTGAACATCGATCATGTTATTCTCGAAACAAATCATTTAAACATCTTATTTTAATGATGATGATAAGAGCAACAATACCATTAGAATTTAAAGCTGGTTCCATTTTCACCATAAATTTAAATTTAATTGTAAAAGTAAGCAGTGTTTTTATTTATCTGATATAAATGTTATAATCAATGTTTATAAATAAACGTACCTAGTTCTAAATTTTGTACTTACAATTTCTCAGTTGCTGTTTTTTAGAAAACATAAATTATTATAAATTATAATAGGCATACATTTTTATTTATTTCAGATGCTGAAGTTTGCATATACTGTGTTGAATGTTTTATTAACCTCGATCAATCGCCAGTTTAAAGAAACGGCATCATGAAAACAAATTATGTCTCTATAAATAATTAGTGAATTTTAAGTATGATAAAAATCTTTATTATTAATAATTCTAAGATGTTGTTTATAAATAAAATGTTATTAGTAGTTTTATTTATTTCAGATCTTAAAATATCTCACCTGAGTTTTCTATCATCATCTTTCAATAAAATGTCACCACTAATTAAGTAACTGCAGTATTTGGACCTTTTTTCCGAGGCAAACCATAAATGGGATACACCTCCACTACAAATTATATTAATAATTAATATAATCTGTGATTCTGCTGTCAAGATTTGAAAAAAAAAAAAACTAATAATCAAAAAGTATAATTAACTTTTCTTTAGTCTACAGTCGTCGTCGATGGCCATCAGTCCTGAGTCCTGACCATTATTGTTGTTGTTGTTGTTGAGATAAATAAAATGTGAAATGAAACGAAAAAATGATACCGAAGAAATCTATCTATTTTATCTAGGTACCTTCATACCAACGAAATGCGACCATGTGGAAGCAGAAATACACACATCCATACACAATCAGTGACGTTATCAGGAATTGGTTCTGGGGTGGGATATAAGTTTTTATAATCATAGGCTATGCCTTCTACATCCATCCCCCTTTTTCGTTAACTTTCATACATCATAACACATAATATTATATTAATTTATTATTATAAGCTAAGTGAGGTAAATGGTAAATGGTAATTCAAAGATAAAAAATAAACTATAAAATAAAATAAAATGTACGATTCTTAAAATAAAGACAATATTTTTTTTTACTATAAAATGTCTAGGGTTCATTATTATTTCCCGACGCACTTAAAATGCTGTAGTCCATTCATGTGTTCTTAATATAAATTTTAAGTTTTAAGGTTATTTATTTTATTTTTTAGAACATTTTAGGATTTTTGAGTCACTTTTAAAGATTTTGAATTTGAAATTTTATTTTAAGATTTTTACATGATTTTACTTCATTATTATATAAATTGAACAAGCTATAACTATACAAAGGTAAATAAATAAATGATCTAAATTTTTATAAGTAAAACAAAATAATTACGTATGGAAATAATCGTTTTTCTAGATTAATGATGTCAAAAACGATCAGTTCTGTCTGTAAGACTTTTTTACTATCCTTTAAAATGTATACTATTATTTAGGTATAACAAATTTATATTAGAATTTGTAACAAAAGTGTTATTAAAGAAAAAAAATGTACTGCATTAAGTGTACAGTACGACATGAAAGCATTTTATTTAGGGTATATTTTGAGTATTTTTTTTAAATTGGCATTAAAATCCCAGGTGTTATTATTTCTAAAATTTACAAAAATAATAATTATTAGGTAATAATATTAACAGTTTTAATTTATTCTATGTTTATACTAAGAAGGTTAAGAAGGATAAGCTGTAGGCGGTTAAAATGATATCAGAAGTTGTAAGTTTTTATCAGTTACATCTTTTAACCGTGATTGCCCATTAATATATTTTAGATTATTTTATAGCCAAGTGCTCACAATAATATTATTATTATTATTTTAAAAAGGCCTTGGAGTGATATGTCTCCATGTCCCTCCACCATAATTACGCCACTGTGCACAATGACAAAATGTCGTGTAATGACCAGTGTTGAGAATAGATAACGAAAAGATCATCTAGATAAGATACAGATAATTTTATATAAATGTATCTTTTTTTTTTTATTTTATAAAGTGTTCCTGACATACAAGGTCATCTAACTTGTTGATAAAATAGTAACAATAATATTAACATTAAGATGACAGTTGATAAGCGTAATTAATTATAATTATTTACAACAAATTTCAGACATTTATATCGATAAATATATATATAATGATACAATAAAAGAATTATAAATTTATAGGTGTAACATTTTTTTTTTTTTACATTTATATTATTGGAGTTGAGATAGGGCATCATGAGGACGTCCACGATTGAGATAAATGTATCTAGATACAGATAAAGATAAATAAATTATCTAGGTTAGATAAAGATAATCTAATTTTTATCTTAATATACGAAAGATAACATAAATTGTTATTATATTTAAATAACATATTTACTTTTTTATCTACTTGAACATAAAATAACTTATAGTAATAAGGTACATACAGTATTACGCTAATACTAGATAGTAGATACTATTTGGATAGTGTTCCGATAGAAAAATGTCAGTAAAATAAATGAATATGGTTTAAATAAAATATACCTAGGTACATTTACCTAGTAAATAATAGAAAATATGTCATCCAAGATAACCAATAGATAGGTAAATGTCTCATTTCATCATTTGTATTCATCTTAGCCGAAGATGAGTAATTTGACATCTGTATAAGTTTCAATACTGGCTATCGTGTGGGAAACCCGACAACTGTTATTGATATAATCATAATGGTTCCTCGACGGGCTATGTCATAACTCATAAGTGATATCACATGGCCAATTGAAATTACTCTCGGAATGAGCTACATAACTAACCACTAGCGCTTGCGACATGATGTGTGCCGAAATAGAAACAGAATTTAGGGCCTATTAGCCAGCGCGGTATAAAGACACTATTACATACGAGCGCTATTAGTGAATTTTCCAACTGTTTTTAATAGTGATTTCAGTAGACACTTTATCATGATTCGTTTGGTGACCGTTCTATCTTAAATCTTGAACCCAGTAACTAATAGGTAAACCCCGCTATTTTTAAACATTTTGAATCGTGCCACATTTACCGATTACGGTGAGTGAATAATTAAAATATTCATCCTATTTTTTTTTCATTGTTTTTTATTAAATATTTCTGGCAAAGTCATCTAAATTATTGATAAGGTTTTTTTTTTAGCAGCTTTACAATTGATAATACATAAAGTTAATTATAAAAGTTGACATCGATTTATAAAATGGTTCCATAGAATAGAATAATATAAGGATAATAAAGGCATAATATTTTTTTAAAATTAATGTTGTTAAGTGAGGAGTGAGGTTCAAATAGTAAGGTGGAAATATCCACGTTTGAGCCGACGGAAAGTAGGCTTGTCACTCATATCGTAATATTGTGCACTTTTTTCGTGGTTTAGTTGGTCAAAAAAGTTGATAGCATTTGATATTGTACGTAGTATTTTGGACTGGAAAACTTTAATTTTGTTTATATGGGTTTTGGAACAGTTGTCCCAGACAGGGTCAGCATAGAGCACTAAGGGCCGTAGAATTTGTTTGTAAAGAATAAGGGAGCATTTCCAACTTAAGTCGATTTGACGATTGATTAAAGAGTAAAGTATTTTGAGTCATTGATATACTTGTTGTAGTTTCGAAGAAATGGGCGGGTTCCAAGTTAATTTTTTTATCTAGGATAACTTCTAGATTTTTTATTTTTGGAGACCGGGAGGTGTTATCACCATTAAGTTTTAGAGTGGGTGGAGTTTTGGGTTGACGTAGTGTGAATAATACATCTGTACTTTTTGAGAGGATTAAAATAAATAAATTTTCATTTTTTACCCAGCACTTTATTTTGTTTAAGCGAGTTTGTATATTTTTGGTAACAATGTTGCCGTCACTGGAGCTAGAATAGACAACACTGTCGTTAGCGTTACTCCAGTAAGAATAAGAGTTAAAATATATGTGGTGGCGAGGAAAGGGCGGAAAATGATTCTGGGGGAGGGAAATCGCTCACCTTTGTTCCTTTTTGAGCCGTTCTTGCTTATAGATACAAATAAATAAGCTACAGTATAGGTACTGGTGAAAACCGTGTCAAAATCGGTTCAACCGTTTCGAGGCGTTTCCTAAACAAACATAGACAGCCAAATGTATCTATATGCGTGTTTCATGCAATATTACAATATTACTTGAACTTTTATAATTATCCTGTAAAAATAGGCTCACAATCCCAAATACATACTACTAAATACATAAATTATAAATTTGAACCCGCTTTGGTATAAACATAAATTGTGACTTTCTACGCATTTTTGATATTTTTAAATGCGTCAAGACAAATGTATGAGAAACCTATGAAATCTTCAAGTTTGTTTAGTCAAAAATAAAAAAATTGCATACTAAAATCATAAAATCTAGTATAATATATGTTTCATGCAAAACTAATTTTTGATAAAAGTGGTCTTGCCTTATTGTTGTAGTGGTATTGAATTGCACATAAAGAGATAAAATATTTTGAAAATATTACGTGTACTAATTGTTGGTAGAAAAAAAGTTTCATTCTACAAGTTTATGTTTATGTTAAATATTTTTTCTAAACAGGTAGAATACCTTTACATCCTTCATCATTGAGCTTCGTAATCAAGACTTAAGCGATTATTAAAAGGTCGTGTCACGTCGTCACCGCTGCCCTCCATTATAATGTTGACGATTACAATATTATTATATTACTATGATGTTTTTTTTTTATTAGAAATATACAATTTTAGGGCACAAAAGAATATGTGCAACAAGAATAAAAATATGAATAGCTAATAAAAATAAGAGGAAGATCCATCCAGTGATAGCATTACCTTTTGTTATTTACTATGAATTATGATATATGCGGTGTGTCCGTGAAAACAAGGTACACTGTATAATTCAATTTCCCATTTTACTCAGTACCTACCCTATATATTTTTTTGAATTATGTTATGAAAATAGACTATTTGATCATCAATCTCCCTCAGAGCTCAGACAGAATTAGGTATTCTAAAATATGTATAGGGTACTGAGTAATAATGTAGGTAACTGACTTATGAAGTGTTTTCGTGTTCACACTGCGTGGTAGGTATATTATTATTGCGAGTTGTTGAGGAAAAAATAAAAATAATTTAAAAGTGCGTTTTTGATTGATTAAATACTTATAAATAAGAGCTATATTATAATACGCAAACGACTGATATTGATGTAAGTACGTATCGGCACAAATTATCGGATATAACAATATAACTAAATATCTAGGTCGAAAATTAATGAATTTACTGCAAAATAATAATATGATATTATGCTCTCTCTGCGGCGGATCACCACAAAGACCCGCACACGCTGCCGTCTCATCGCGTACCTATATAATACGCTAGAGTCGTTTGCACTTAGGTTAGGTATATAATATAAGTACAATACGAATTTTGGGGTCTTGTTGCAACAGTAGCGTGGTATATACAATTCGGACTAATGTCGAGGGAATGACAGAACCATAATCATTCGTCGTGGGATATACTATACGTGATTTAATTAATTTATATTATTTTTTCGAATAAAAAATTGCACGACGTGTGCGAGAATATTAATATTTTAATTCTAATCCCATTTTTTATTATCATTGCCGATCCGCACGAACGCGCGGGGCTCGGTGACGTGCGAATCTCCGACTGCGACTGGTTCCGTAAGATAATGTTTGAAATGTTTGAAATATTAATCTAGGGTCGTTTCACTTTTTTTTTGTTTCGTGCGGGTACTTAAATTATTTATCCTTTGACGACTCTTTGTGAGGGTGTTTTGTTTTTTTCGTTTTACCTCGTTATTATAATACATCACGAGCGCAGCGTCGGAGTCCTGCAGCAAAGCGACGGCAGTCGTACTACTTATATTATATACATATATGTATTCTAAAAAGTGGAATTGGTAAATTCCATTGGCTGCAATCGGCGTAGATCAAGAATATATTGAGATACGGTGAAACTTCGCTCAAACGAACACCTCCCAATAGCGGACGTTTTCTTGGGAAACGTCTGTAAACTTTATATTATCATAAACCCTTTGAGTAGGGGACACTTCCGAATGGTGGACAACATTTCAGCGACCGAGAGTGACCGGTATTTAGTGTTATCAGTGTTATCACTGTTCATAAACCTTTGTATACAAAATTCTATAATCATTCCAAAATTGTAAATTGTTTGTGCATTTTAAAATACTCATAACTTACTTAAAAATGAAAATCTAAAAAAAACCTATGAGGTTCTCTAGATAATAATCTTACCTTTAATTTTTAAACTAACAGAGCTAGACGTGATCTGCTGCCCTCTTAACCCACAACTTAAAATATCAACACGACTTTCTACTTATTATGTATTATATTTTATATAATATGTCATAGAACAATTATTCTTGTCAACGTTTCAAATATTACAAATTTATTTAAACAGGCTCCTGTAGTACTCCAGGTCCAACCACCCTCTCTCACTTGTTAGTTGTCCTGACTCCTGGGTACATGTGACATGTACTAATAGCAGTGGCGTACGCAGAATTCTTTAATGGGGGGGGGGGTTTACCATATTTTATATACATAAACATAAAAAAAAAAAAAAATGTATATTTTTGTCGTCCACAAAATATTATAGTTTCAATTATGGGCGACAATTTTGAACGATTATCTTGTACTTGTAGTCTTAAAGCAGAATCTAGTTGCAAATCTATCGAAATTTGTTTTTTTTCTGTAATAGCTAATCTACTCTGGGCACGAAGAACGGCCATTTTATGATACTCGGTTATTTCATGATTGCGGAAAATTTCTACAGCATCTTTCCATTTTGAAAAAGGAATTTTTACGAGAGATTTAAGTGAAACTCTTCCTACACCGCCATGGTGCAAAGAAAAAAATACACAATATTTACAATAAGCTCCGTCCGTTGTTTTTGAATAAGCTAACCACTTCCATCGAGAAAACCAGTTAAATTGAAATTTTAAATTTCGTTTTCCACTAGTAGGAAATTCATAAGATATATCTGGGTACCATAATGCTTTAAATATGGATAACTTCGACTCATCTGACATATGTGTTTGTTTAAAATAATTAGCAATATCATTATTATTCATACTTAATTTACTAACCGGGCTTTTTTCTTTATTGTTTTCAACGGGTGTTACAGAATTTGAAGTATTAGATTCGTCTTCGTCTTCACTCGTTTCCTTTTTTTTTTTGAAAAACATCGTTAGAGTAGTGTTATTTAATTTTCTTTTCTTATCACTCATATTGAATAAAAAAAATAATAAAAACAATTAATTACGTTTAAAATAATAAATATATAAATTACGTTTAAAATATTAAATAATTGTATAAATACAACATATTGAACACACTACACGGAACGAGAGTTCAAAATAAAATGAAATTGACCGAGTATTTACGTTGATTAGTGTAATCGACTAGTACCTAATCATCGATCGGATATTTGTAGATTAGTTTAGTTGGTGTATAATATTTATCATTATGTCAAATCGCATGATTCAAAGTAGATAGCAACGATATTACGATTACAAAATATTACCTATTAATTATTATACACATTACAAGCATACGTATATATGTGTATGAACTTAGAACTTTGCTCATAAGCAACCATGTAATAAAATGTAACATGGAATGACAATAATTATTTTTCGACAAAAATAATTATTAACACGTTATCAGGGCCAGACCAGACCGATTACAGAACCTTTTAAAACCACCAGGAAGCGACCGACTGACAAAACGCATAATATGATCATAGCCTAAAATATAATATTCCATAAAAATTTGTATTTTACTTGGGGGGGGGGGGGGGTTAAACCCCTAAAACCCGGCGTCGGTACGCCACTGACTAATAGTATATGTTTAAAACAGTTGTTTCGCGCGCATTTTAATATTATTATATTACGCATATTAATTATTATTGACATTATTGTACCGCCGTTAGAATTGGTCACGGATAAAAAAAAAATTAGCAGTTTTATTCGTGGTGGAATATTTTAATTATTATTTTCCGTATTCGACAACCCATACCGTCTGTGGACTATGTACAAATATACAGTAAAACGAAAACCGATCGATTACCTATGTAATAATATAATAGTATAATGTATAATTATTCATTCGGAGTAACTGATGAAGCTGCTGTGTAATAACTGGACCGTTGTCCGATGATCACAATATGTTGATCGAGTTGTATAGTAATAATTATGAATATATTGTTCTACCATAATATTATACTATTTCGATTCTGTGTATTCATAACGTACCTATTCCATTGACCAGCGTGTATGACCACATAATATAATATTATGTATAGCATATACGCCGTACAGGCTACAGTCGGTTTCGTCGAACACGGAGTAATATTACTGTATAATAATATCATAGAATCGTCGTCGCAATCAGCTGGTCTTGAATCGATAAGATTTTGGCTTTGGTTACCAGTATTGATGTTTTTCGAAAACAGATTTATTTTTTTAACGGTATTGATAATACAATACGCTACACCGGTATTAAATTCTAACATAAAAATGTATATATTTATATCAAAAAGTGATATTATTAATATTATTAACTTAAATAAAACTGAACTAATAATCTCTGGAATATATTCTTAGCTCAACACGTTTTACTTTACAATATACTTATACTTGAGTTCTTGCCGAGTATACCAAATATGTATATACATTAAACATTCATCACATACCCATTGACGAGGTACACTCGACACCAATCGACGTACACACTAACATTTGCCATTTTTGAAGACCGTTATTGATTTTTTCCGATTTCGGTTTCGGATAGGTATTGATATTATTTTGGTTTTGATGAGATCTGTAGTTTTTACCGGTATTAATTACCGGTTACAAGCCCTGTCATATTGTACACATTATTAGATAATTTATGTAGCCAAAAATTGAACTGCTCGCGTATAGGTATACATCGATGCGGTCCGTAATACAAAAACACGCGGCGTATGTGTTTAGTGTGCAAGTGTAATATGATATAGTAAATAATATAATATTGAATTGGTCGCGATTAAATTGAATTGTCGTGTTCTTTACCGCAGTGCAGTGCGGACACGACTGCAATATAATACGGTTGTCGGGGACAAAAAAAAAACTTTTAATTTAAAAATTCGTGTAAATCCCGAAAACACGGTCATCGGTTTTTATTTTTTCACAGTCGCACGCGGCGCCGCTCGCAGGGGATTCGAAAAACGCCAGTGGCATAACATTATGGTCCGTAGTCGGGTCGGAAAATTCGGACCAACGAAGACCATCCCCTGGGACGACATCACTATACCTAAACATATAGTATATATATATATATATATATATCTATACACGGTCGGAATGAAACGATATAGACGTTTAGTATATTATGTCTGCTGGTGAACTATGCGGAATAGAAAAAAAAAACGTAATCAGTAATGTAGTTCTTAATAAGGGCCAGGTTTTTCAAAATGTCCGCAATTCTGTAAAATTTAAAAATTATATTTTTATTATTCAAGTTGCCACCTTAATTATAATAACTTTCAATTAATATATTGCACGATACCTATTTAGAGGATGGGGAATTGATAGGTGTATTTTATCGACAAAAATTACGTCACAGAAATAATTCTCAATTCTCAATTGTTGGATTTTGATAACTGTGTTTTTATCTCAAAGAAGAAACATACTTCCTACAAGCCGCATTGAACTCCGATTTTTTATTTTATTTCAATGGCATGATATAATTTGTACAAAAAAGCTTAAAACTGTATTTTTTTGCAGACATGTTAAGTTAGAGCTTAGAATATTGAAAAACGGAGTTCAAAGCGGTCTGTAAAAATAATCCTCTATTAGTTAAAAAAAAAATTATTTCAAATTCGGTTGATTTTACATGTCATGATAATTATTCCAGTAGAGCGTATTTTTGGGGACGAAATTACTTTGGCACCGGGCAAATCGGCGAACGGTTATAGGACGGTTAAGTCGTATCAATACGTGACTGACTATAATAATATGTCGTACCTATACTTATACTGAACAATATTATTATTATATGCCTTTGACAGGTTTTGCGTAAGATCTGAGCAGAGAACGTCAAACGTGCAGGTATCATAATATTATAACGATTGGCGTAAGGTTTAGATAGGTATTATGGGATAGGACACCAAGGAATGTAATATAGGTAGGTGGGGTGGTACCAGCTACTATATAATATACCAAGGGGAGTATTCAATAATAATTGTCTGCATAATATGACACCATTTTTATTTGGCCCTTTATAGTTTTTTTATACATCAATTTAAATTACCGAACAAAAAAAAAAAATAATAATAATAATAATAATATATTTACTAACATTATAATATTTAAAATTATTAAAATGAACAATAATTTATTTAATAAAAAATAAAGCTATACACATTAAGATAGTCGTGTACTTTTATTATTATTATTTTTTTTTATTATTATTTATATATAACATTTTTTTCTTTAAATATAGGCAATAACGAACATTCAAAAATAATTATCGTACAGAGCGAGTCGAATGTTCCCAAATACAAAAAATAATAATAATAAAATGTAAACAAACGATAATATAAGTTAATCACTGTATCGGTCCAATATCGTTCCAGACGATCAAAGCTCGCAGCGTGCGACTCGCTCGGTAGAATAAAAATAAAAACTTTCAGCTGCGGGTGACGAAGAAAAGTGAATCAGGACAGTATTATGATATGTCCCTACCACATTTTATCACATGGAGCATGTACAATATACATATATATATATATATATATATATGTATAAAGCATCTTCTTCTCGTATTATATGTATATACGTATACAATAATATTTCGTTAAAAAGGTAAGAATTATGTCTAAAAAAAAAAACATATAGGACCTGCACGAATACATAGAATCGATTTTGTACACATTCAGCGCTAAAATTAAAATCTTAATATAGTATAATAAAAAAGATAATTTGGTAAGCAGGCGTGTGTGGTATATGTGAGTCGAATTACACGGACACGGATTTGATCTCGTATTACAATTCGATAATAATAATAATAATAATAATAATAAAAAAATTTACAATTTTCGATATTTACAATTATTGAAAAATAAAAAATAATTATTAATATATAACCATCGTGGTAATATTATAATATTATAATCATTTCTAGCAAACGAATGCGGGATTCGCTTACGGTAATATAAACATCGAAACTAACGCAAACGACTCTGCACCATCGATTAAAAAACAAATTTACAAGTACAATAATAATAATAATAATAATAATAACATAACATAATAGATATAGAGAGAGATTGATTATGAAATAAAAAAGAAACACAAAGAAAGAGGGAGAAATAGAAGATTGGCTTTGGGGGTAACATCAAAAAAATAATATCAATAATAATAGTTTAAAAATACGATCACAATAAAGTCGGTTTAAAAAAAAAAAAAAATTGTAAACATTTAAATAAACAAAAGCGATCCCTAACACCTATATAATAATCATAATAATAATAATAATGATAATAATAATAATAATATGTATACACGGGGGGATCGCCCGATCATTAATATATTTTTTTATTTTTTTTTAGCGACGTGGTCTTGGTTTTCTTTTAAATATTGGCGCGGGCCTCCTCTAAATGTCTAGCGGCCGGCCGGCCGACGCGACTGCTGACGACGACGATGATCACCGGCGATTGACTATGGCGGCCAGCAGGGCTGCAAATAGGACTAGGACTGGTAAGCCGGAAACGATGGCGCTGCTAGATTCGGAACTGCACAGACCTGATGGGGACGAAAATTAAAAAATTAATTCATTATTGTTGCGCGTAAGTACCTATTGTGTAACCGTATAATGTCACAAAGAATATCAATTAAAACCAATTCCGGCCGGCCGGAAATATATACCATTCAAGCGGTGCTCGCGGACACACAAACACGTGTGTCCACTTAAATCACGAGCATCCGGAAACGTCAACACCACCCGTTTCACGTCGTCGATTGTTTTGTTTCCAAATCTCCGGACTGATTTTTTTTTCATTTTTTTGTTTTCTCTCGTATACAAATCTCCCCCCCCCCTCAGACACACACATACGCACCCTTGACCAAACGTTACTGTACATTTCCGACGCACGAAGGTATAAATAATTCATTCACACAACGTCCACTTCAACAATATTATTGTTATTATCGTTCCAGAACGTTTTTATTTTTGCCATTAACACCCACTACCACCAGTTCCCACTATATTATAATAATATTATGTAATCGACATTTTTATGGGGATTTCGAGCGACAGTCGTCTCCGGAATGCGCGCCCACATAACAACGCGACGCGCGGCGATGGATAATCATAAAATATTAACAAATTATATTAATAATTCAATACAATGTCATATTATTATCGTCATTGAATGTAACCGTCTACGGCGGACGTCATTATGTAATTATATTTTTTTTTATTATTTTTTGAAATTTACTGCTTCTGTAAATATTGGCGGAATTCAACAGTAATTATATTTTATATTATGTACTATGATATTTTAATATTGTAAACCGGCACTTATATTTTCCATACTTCCAAGATATATTAATTATCTAAATTCTAAGTACACGCAGTCTACGTATTTTCCTTCAACAATTTATTATTATACACGCTGTACCTAAACTAAGCGCAAAAAAATAATTAAGTAATAATAATGATACGCTGTACAATTTATAAGTATTAGTTTTAAGTCTTTGTAGGTAGGCAGTTAAAATTTAAATAAATATATTATGTAGGTACATTTTTTATTTTAGGGATCATTATGTTTTTTAATAATGTCACGAAACTTGGGAAAATCACTTACGCCCTTAAACCGTTGCACTTTCCCCTACCCCCGCAACCCATTGAAATGACACTGAATCAGTACTGCGGTAAAACGAAATAAGATATTTCTCAAAACGATAGAAAGTTCACGATATATCATACCTTGATGCGTTATGTTAAACGCCCAGTGTAGCCGACCCTGCGGGTGAGGATGGCACGATTCCATCACCGATGCGATGTGCAACATTTGCTGAGCCATTCCGTTCACTTGTGACATGATGAAACAGTATCGCCTGGAATTGGTAGCCGATCGTCCCTGTGGCGTGGATATCACGTAGTTGACGCCGGTATTTTCGTTCTTCCAGTGTCCGTAGCACGTGTACGCTGCGAAATAAAAAACCGAGACGTGCATCAGTTTAGTATGTTAAAAAAAATGTATACACTGCAAATATATCTATTTGTATATTTTACGCACGCAACGCGAGACACGGCAACAATCGGATTCGTGCGTTCCGTGTGTTCTGTATATAGAGTATATAATAATATTGTTATTGTATATATTATATTATATGTATGATATGAAAAGGTATAAGACGCGCGCGTGTTCATCGTACGTAGTTGAAGCGGGATTCGGCGGTGGGGTGCAGGTTAGTACTTAGTACCTATAGAATAATTCCCTATCTTCTGTTAAAAATCCCAAATAAGCCGATTCCAACGCGAATATTAATAAATGAAATAGATGTGGGATTATTGAAATTGTTAGATGTGAATATACTATTATGACATCGCGATCCACGCAATAGTATTGTAATTTCAAGATAGTCGTCGTATATAACATACGCAGATATTGTGATATATTATACGCGTGGTAGGCGAGTCGATTGTTGGTGAAGCGTCCCCCCCTCCCCCTCCAGAGAGGTGAGAAAGCGAGACCACCCAGGGACCAAGGATCGAACACGATAACCACTATCGGCCGAGGGTGCACCATATATAATAATATGCGGTTAGATTTCCGGTCGTTTGTTCGCTTACCGGCTACGGTCTTGGTACCGCACTCTGACTGAAACTCCATGGTGTCCGGCGAATTGCAGCCGATGGTCAGGTACTGTTTGCCGGGTGGGTTGCACGGGATCGATGGTTTGTCTTGGTTGTTCTCGCTCCCGGGCTGGCTGGCGGCTAGCGCTTTGCCCACGTCTTCGGCGTTCAGTCCGCCGCTGATCTCGTAACGGCCGAGGAACGGGCACTCGCGACCTTTGGGCGACGGAGCTGCAAAGAAAACAGTGTGTTAGCGGTCATCGTATAATATCATGTAATTATTATAAAGCCAGTGTGTGTGACAATTGTACGGTAATAGAACTCGGCGACGACATTATGGCTTCGTACATGTATGGCGGTATTCTCTTGCCACTCTGTCACGCGTATGTGTGTGTGTGTGTGTGTGTGTGTGTGTGTGTGTAGACAATAACCACGGCATAAGTTTATATATATATATATATGAGTACGTGGAAAGAGGACGGGGGAGAGGAGAAACTTTTGCGGCCAAGCGTAATGTTCCGGAATGGCAGAAACTTTGGAACAGACTGCGTGCGTTATTGCACATGCCAACCATATAATCCATTGGGCTGTTTGTGGCCGACACACTAAGTGGAGATAGATAATAATAATATTATTATTGAAAAGTTTTAATGAGACCACTGTTTTTATTGTTTGTGCCGTTTTGACGATATACTATGTGTATGTGCCACACACTATATACCAGCTTCGCCACCCCCCCAAACACATTACAAACTCTTATAAATAATTTATATTATGTTGATGTATAATATGTATATATAATGTATATAAGTCACCGTCGATTGGGGAGGAACCGTCTTGGTCGTCGTTCCGTAATACTACAGCGCCGGTTTTATATCGCTGCTGTCTTGATTGTATACGGAATATTACAAAAACAACAAATGGACTAGAAGATCGCGGCGTCGACGAGTACGCGTTGGAGGAGGAGGAAGAGACAGAAACCGTCATTTCTCCATACATTGTATAATAATAATATTCTTTATACGTCGCGTATATTACCATATCAGACACTTATTATATACGTCCGGGGCGGCACGACAGTCATCGTTTTCTCGGTGAAAAATTCAAAGTTCGTTTTACACAATGCCATCGCGACTTCCGATGACAATAAAGAAGTTCCGAAAGTCCATTTCACTGACTTTTTATTCCGAGATATTAGTCGGAGAATTTTTTTTTTGTTTAGCTATAGTTTATAAATTATATACTCGTATTTCTTGTTCTACGATAGTTTTCATTTCATAAAACCAATTAAAAATATAAAAAATAATAAACGGATATTAGAGAAGATATTTTTTTATATCATAATGAATTTATATGAGAGAAAATAAAACGTTTTATCTAGATAATTAAACATACAGCCGAAGGAAAATATGGGATTAAATTAATTTTATACATTTTATAAAGGATCATCCATATTTTTTTCGAAAAAATATATTCATGATATTATTGATATAGGTAAATATTATTTTTTTTTTCATATAAAGCACAAACAAATGTCGGTATTAACCCCGTGCAGGTTTATATTATATTTTGATTCATTGGCCGCAGCTTTCACGAATTACTATATTTTAAAACTATCGTCAGTTACTTGTCAGACGTAAAAAATAACAACAATACCAAGCAGTTTTATTAAAAAAATAAATTGAAGTCAATTTGTTTGGATCTTTTGTTTAATAGAACTTTTTAATAATATACACTAACAGCAACAACAACAACAAAAAAAAAAATGATTAATTATGTCATTTAACACGCCCATCATAAGACGAAACATCAACATCATTTTTGATGCAATATTTTTCACCGAGATATTATTATATTTAATATTATACGAATCCCTGCTGTGGTTTTGAGCGGAATTACGTAACACGTGCACTCTATTGTTCCGGGAACATTGTTAAAATAATCACGCAGTATCGAAAATTGGAGCGGGATTACTGTATATTGTATATTGTAGTAGCATTACAGAAATGAAAACCGGTCGTATGAAACAAAAATCTATGGCACACGACCCACGGAACAAACAGTAAGAAAATCGCATTTCGCGAGGATATAATAATGTATATATATATATATATATATATATATACACGTATACAATATACATAAACATGTTCCATGTAAATTAACTCCGATTTTAATTAAAATACAATTGTACATAATATTATCGTAGTGCGTTGTAGTCTTTCCATTTCGGACGGGCCCGGCTGCAGCCCGTGTTTCGGAATCGCGGTCAACGTTAAATTAGAAAACGATATACAAACACATTGCGCTGCGCACACTAAATATAATACGTACGATACAAATATAAATATATAGTACCTATATACGTACGACGACGACTGGTAGCTCCCGAAACTGGTATATATATACACCTACTTAATGTGTTTTCCATTATACCTTTTGCTAATTGTTTTATAGGCCAAGCGGGATGAATTTGTTACTGCGAAAACTTCGGGCGTACGTCATTTTCAGACTCGGCGAAAAACTTTTATCAGGAACATTTCCGCCGAGAGGGACTTGGGGGAAAATTGAAATTATTTACTTTACGATATTATATTTTAAGTGGTTTCGATGTATAAGATTGCCTCGCAATCATGTCGTGCGTTTTCCCATAACCGCGGCGGCGGCGTTCAGTTTCGTCACTTCCGTCTGCGAGGAGTTATACATTATCGCATGTACCTCTACCGTCTCTGCCGCCAACGGTCACGTTTCAACCACAATGCTATTTTGTAATTTAACGCCGCCGTGTACTTCATGTCACGTACCAAGAAAATATAAGCAGGTATCCCATATCCACAATATTGTATATTTTTGAAAACTGAGTACACCGGATTCGCATGGGTACGAATATATCCGTGATATTATTCATGTATAATATACTTAATAATAATATACTCATTATACAATAGGCGGGTAATATAATGTTTTTGTTCATACAATTTAGCTATAAATTATTGTTGGTACGCGTATGTCTATAATTGTATTGTTTTGAAAATATTTTTTCAATTATCTCGGAATGAATACGCGGTAGCATGCAGAAATATGTATCTGGTAAACCATGAAAATATGTAAAAATATAACCTCGGATTTATACGGTAAAATTTATCGATGATTCAATTACTCTAGAATCATAATATATTTTCATGATGTAAACAAAACGCGAGAGCTGATAATAAATATACAAAGGGAAAAAGTGATTATATATGTTCATAAATTTAAGGGTAAAATGAAAAACGCCCCGCTGCTGTGTATGATAATAAATGTTTTAGGGAAAATTTTAAATTTATTGAAAAAAACGCGGGGCACCAACGGGTGGGAGGGTGCAGGAGGTTGGAAAAGGGGCCGGAGTGGGCGGTATTTTTCGGGGGGCAATTTCGTCTCCGAAAGTAATAATAGTTATAATAAAAAAAAGGGGAAAAAGTGAAAAATTAGCCGTTGAAAAATAAAAACACGAAACTTTTTCAATCATAAAGTGATTGAACGCAATGGAATCTCGCGGTGTAAACTTTTACGTAAATATGAAGATTAATGGTTCGGGGATTTCTCGTCTTCTCCTGGCCGAATTTTTTTCTCCATTCTCCTTGTTCCCACACTGCACACATCCACACATTTATATATATTTAATATCATATTATTATATACGTGTGCGCGGTATAAATGCCTAGTATAAATAAAATAAATGATCCTGCCGGTGGAAACAGGCCGGAAAAGGAGGTGCGTGCATGGGGGGAGGGTTCGTACATACACCTAATATTATATATTATATAGTACCGATTCACGGACGGCGACGGGACGCTATACCGCCGCCGGTTCATCGTAAGACGACAATTTTCCGCCGCGTCACTGGGTCTTGCGGGCCATTAGTGTCCCGACTCCTTAGAGCGTTGACGGTAATGAGATGTGACGACGTGACGTTCGGGCGGCGTGGCGAGATGATGGAGACGACGGCCACTGCGCCGCGGACGGCCCAGACGCGACGCGACCGATTGATGTTGGATGGGGGGGGGGGGGGTGGCGGCAAGAGAATATAAAATGGCGAAAAGAAAAAAAAAAGACACTGGTACTTACGCACTAACGTGCTGAACGTCAACTGCTGCGAGTGGAAGTTGTCTGGCCGACAAGCGTCGTCTGCGTTCTCCATTGGGTTTTCTGTGTAAAAAAAAAATATACAAATAAAAAAGAATACAAATTAAACAAATAAAAAAACAAACAAAACGAATAAATAAAACAAATTTACATCGAATTTCAGCGAGCGTCGCGGAAAAAATAAATAAAACGGAATGAAATGGACGTCGAAATTATAAACACTCTGAAATATACGAATTATTAGCATTGCAGAGTGGAAATAATGATTTTTCCATTTTATTTTTGTCGTCAAACTTTTACTGACCGATTAAAATCTGAATGGTTTTGAATAACTGGAATTCGTTCGGATTGCACTACTCTGATTAGGATTTCAAATAAATGTCGACCATTGTAGCTTTTTAAAGGGCAAAGAGAACTGTCGAACCATTTGATTCCGTACAAAACCGAATGGTCACGATTTTTGTTTTTAAGTATTTACAGTGTGTCCGCGAAAACTGGGCACACTCTTTGGCTCAGTTACCTACGTTACTATCAGTACCTTATACATATTTTAGAATTTTGTCTACGGGAGATTGATGATTTAATAAGCTAGTTTCATGTCCCATAAACAGAATTTAAAAATATATATAGGGTACTAAGTAACATGGGTAATTTAATTATACAGTGTACACTGTTTTCCCCGACACACGGTATATATCCGGACGGGTTTCGCTTTAATCGAAAACGATCTGGAGCAGAATTATAATTATTGTTCGTAATGTTTTTCATTAAATTTGAAATGCGTTTTATGACTTTTGTATCTAAAAACCTTTTTTTTTTTTTTTAATATTTTCAACCTACGTTAAAATGTTAAACGCTAAACATAAATTAAATGTATGTTTTATGTTATTGTGTTTTTAAACGATGTATGTTTAATATTAATATTATGCGAGAATGTGTATTATAATTTTATACATTATAATATATATTTTTTAACGATTTGTCCCTTAACGACTAAGCGCATAAACCCCGGATAACCACCACCACTATTGAATTTCGCCTACTGATATAACTTTTTATTTAACCTTTGAACATTCCCGCCACAGTATCACTGGTGTAGTGGTGGTGTAGGTTAAGACTATAACAAAGGACCAATAACGAAGATGTTTATATATTATGTTCATTGATATGCAAATAATATTATTGCCATTTATTCATCATTTTTCTCTGTTATCTTAGAGATGAATTTAGAATAACGCGTAAAAAATGTAAATAAGAACAAACATTAGTCTGTTTATTTTCCACTGCAACCTCGCGCTATTAAAAAAACATCGTTTTATCAGTGAGTATAAATTTAGAGGACTAGAGCAATGTACGAGAGAGTTTGTTTATGTTACTCCGTCTAAAAGATAATTGATATTAAGAGAGCACACACAATGATGATACAACTTTAAATTACGTTTTTAAAAGGAAATAAATAAAAACATTGAAAACGTGGCCAATTGCTAATTTTTTTTTAAGTAAACATTTAAACATTATGTATACTTTATGAGAAAACAACATTTAAAATGCTGCAGGCTTACAGGTACATAGTTTAAAAAAAGGTTTAATTAATGAAAGTTTTTTTTTTTTTTTTTTAGTGCAGTAAATAATAAATATCAAGTTATACACATTTACATTAAAATGCGTAATCAAACATGAAATGTGAAACATTCCTATTCAATGTAAGTATTTTTCTTTAATTTGAAATTACTTGACAGCAAATAAAAACTAATTTAGCTGTTATTATTATTAAGTTATTCATTTATATAATGTACAATTTAAATGAAAATATTATGACGAATTTTCAGACGTAGGTATATGTTTGAACAATATTTTGTCACAACGTAACGGAGGCATTGTGATGGGAGGTCTCTTTTAATTTAGTCGGTCATAATATGAAATTATGAAATATGACTATTGATGTGATTGCAGGTCGGCTTTCCGTTTCGAGAATATTATTAGTAAATAATATACATTAAATATGTATATAAATAAATATGTTATCGTTGAAATCGGGCCGTCGTACGCATATAGGACAAAAACGAATAGGTTGATCGCAAATGTAATCATATGCAATGTATACACAAATTACAAACGCAATAGGTACAGATAATTAGATCAAACGATAGTTTCCATTCGATGTCGAAACAGAATGATTTTCAATAAAATCGCTTTTGGCATAATAATATACACAATATGTATAACGCGGCATTTATACATTAGGAGGTAGTTTGGTTTGCCTCGGAGGAGCTGCAGCCCGCGTGTAATTACAGAATTATAACGTTTAGTCGCATTAATGATACGGTACGGTAAATTTCGGTAGCGACTGCGATTAATGTTATCGTATCTAATCTCTGGGCGTTTTGTTTGTGAGTACGACGTCTCTGAACATTCCCGCCACCCAAGTAGCCAGTAATGAATTATTATTATTTTTTTGGATTGAGTTGTATTTTTTTGATTATCGAACAATATTGTATAAGCAAAACGCGTTGGTCAAAAATTAAACGCCTTAAATGCGTTGAATCAATTATTTAATTATTACGACGCTATACACTTACAATATTATTATACGATGTACATTTATAATATCATTATATGATATACATTTATAATATTATTATACAATTTACGTTTTATATGTTTTAAATTTAGACGCGCACACGACTGGAAGTGCGCGCGTAAAGGAAATTACGATAGACTATACCCATTCCGGATGGCGTAAGACGAATGGCCTCCCCAGATAATAGGACCATTACGGCGAACTCCGGTCTTGCGGAAATGCTACTCTAAACAGAGGAAGTTTGTTATGGAAAGGTGTTCGAAAGACACGGTAATATCATAAAGTTGCGATCGAGTAGATGCAGTTCAAACACGTAACGACTACACCATCTTTATGTTTTGTGGTGTAAGGGGGGTGGGGTGTAAATGCGCGAGATGAGATATTATATTCCACTGACGAATTTCCGGTACATTGGTACAGTATTGGCTGAGTCTGAGTGGGAAACGTTCGAGTCGAACGGTCAGTCGGCAAAAATAAAAATAAAATAATAACAACAACAACAACAGTTTAATAATATAATATATTGCACACAATATAATATGACTATAGGGGAACAATCGCCCCGTCGTCATGGTACGACTAACGGCCAAGTGTGTAGTCGTTAACGCCCAAATGTGAGGGATACAAATTTGAAAACATGCACGTTTCAGCCCTTTGCGTAGTATACCATATCGAAATATATTTATGTCCTCCCAGTGAAATCGCTTAGAAAACGTTATGTCAGACACTTCGCTCGTATGAATATATATGAGCCGTCTCGGTATTTCCGCCTCGGAGGCGGTTACTTGGCAGCAGCCCAATATTTTTCGTTTTGGTCCTATCTCAGCAAATCCGACACGTTACCATAGAAATTTGAGGATTTTATATTAAATATGTTCACCCTTCCTCGCCTACGAAAGAGATATTTTCATATTTCACTGACATATTAAAAATAACAAAACCTTAATATTATTTTACCGATAAAAACGTTGACATTAAAGAATAATGTTAAGCATATTTTTAGTTTTTGAGTAGTTGCGCATTCATAAAACTTGTAAATTTGTTTTCTTTTTTGTTTACGTAAATACCTAACTATAATATTATATTCAGAAATTTCAAATGTCAAAGAAAAACAAAGATAATACGAATACCTGTAGGCTGTAGATCCACGGAATTTAATTTGTTTCATGTAAAGAAATTTGATTAATATACGTTTTGAATATATTATTTACTAACCTTCACGAATGAAAGCGTTTGATATTTAAATGTAAAATAGTTTAAATTTAATATGCGCATATTAGGTATACAGTTATATTTATTTACGTCACGTATTGTTTTATTCACACAACGTAGGTATTGATTGTTTAGGAATCGCGTGGGGAAACTATGATGATTAAATAAACTTACAACATGGTCATACGTATTTTCAATACTTTAAACTCGTAGATTTGTGGATTATATAGCTTCAAACAACTCCTATTTTTCTTCGTAGCCATCTCTCTTAGGAGAATGGGAAAAATAAGTTTGTATGTCTTACAATATCAACGCCTAAGTGAAAAGTTTGCAAAATGCACACTATTTATTTCGATAGATGGCAAACTTTCGTAAGTGTAAGTTAGCATTACGATTTTATTGTGACAAGTTCACAGTCCAAATTTGACGTAAAACATTTTAATTTCGTTCGTGAGTTTGTCAGCCTATTTTGTCATAATATTGGTCTGACACCTGTCGGTTCCCATTAAAACTACCTTATACGCTTGTTTTGGAAACTTTTGGCGAAGTTTTTAGCATACATTTATGTTTGACTGTTAGTTATGTGTGACACTTAAGTTGCATATACGTACCACTCTCTTGGACCTCAACAACTTGGCTGTCACGGCGATAAAACCCCATGCACGCATATCCGCTTTGGCTGCAAAATAAAATGTACCATTAAATAAACTACTAAAATAAACGACTACCTAATAATTATTTAATAATTTGTTACAAATTTAATGACCCGGTTGAAGGAGTAATTATTTTATATTCAGTAATAAAAAATATCAAAACAATTAACAGTTGCATTAATGGAAATTGTTTGAACGATTTGAAATTATGGTTATGGGAATACACAAGGGAATAAATGAAAAAAAAAAACATAGAACGATAATATATCTAGATATTATATTTGAAGTATCGATGTGTTAAGATTGCAGTTTACGTGTTAGTTGAAGAAATCGGATATTATTTTCCAAGATTGCAATCGAAATTATTTGTTTATTTTGAAATATTGAAGTCACCTTATGATGATTGATAAATAACACTATACCTATTGTATATTATTTTCGTTTCAAGACTTTATTATATTCTGAGTGTTGAAGTATTATATTTTAAATAAATATTTAGTATAGACACGACAGTAGATTTTTGTAGTTTTTTGATCGCCGGTCGGCTAAGTTATGCAAACCATTAAAGGAATTTTGTACAACAATATTAATACAATGCTTAAACTTTTAACAGGTGGTAATATTTATTAAGTTTGGACATTGTTCGAATAAAATAAACAAACTATATAAATACACGCCTGGTCATCATTTTCATTTGTATACCGTGTAAACGAGCACTAGAACATTATATACGATCTTATTATTTGATGTTTTGAAATTGATGCGCACAGTAATGTCTTCTCTGCGCGTACGTGTACAAAGCCACAATAATGCCTGGCGGCACATAGTCGGGGCAGGATGTGTATAGATAACGAATCTGCGTATATATTCGATCGTTAATTATATTGACGGCAACCATTAGAAAATAACGAACATTCCCGCATTTGTGAAATTTAAACTTCACAACACCGCAATAGTACACTTGCTTTTATTTTTTTATCGTGTATAGTCAGTATTTATTAATAATCCTCTCTCGAGCGAAATTCTACTTATGATGTAGACTTTGAGAGAAATAATAAAAAAAGAAGGAAGTAAAAACGTTGGTTTTAATTTGCCAAGCTTTGAATACCCTTTTACCCTTCCTTTTACTTTATGACCGTACACGAGAATAAGAATTGGAAAAAAATAAAGACGGGGTTGATTACTTATACGAACCACGCCGACACGGATGAATATGCTCGAGAGTGTTTTTCCGTAAGAATGTATATACAAACACACTTACTCACGTATAAATACACACACACACACATACTTGCATATGTACATATATATCACATGTTCGTTTGGAGGTTGAAACGTTGAAAAGTAAAAAAAAAAAGAATATATTATAAAACCAACTCCAAACACTCATAACAGTCATAACACAACATTATATTTAACTTGAGAGGGAAATCTGCCGTCGAGATTTTCCAGACCCCTTTATAACGTCGTATGGTGGTGTATACGACCGTGTACACCGGTCGTGATTAAAAAAAAAAAAAAAGAAAAGAAAAATGCACGCGTATACGTATATCATGTACTTTAAAAAACAAAAACCGCTCTTTAAGCTACGATATGTACTTACCACCCGATAGTGTAATGCGTGATGATCAGCGCCTTGTTATCGGTGACGTTGATTACCTTGTAACACGCGGCGCGGATGTCGTGGTCTGGCCCAGCCCCCGGGATGCTCTTCCGCAACGTACCGTTTCTTGGCGAGAAATGGTAAACGTGACCGTGGTTCAATGAGTGCCAGGTGTGGTGTTCGGTCAACCATGACGGGTAACGGCAACCCGAACCAACGCCGTGGTGGTGGTGGTTCTCAGCTAGGAAAAGAAAAATAGACTTCATTAGTACGAATTACAGTATAATATATATTATACTATTTGTTATAGGTATATTTATATATTTGTATTATTATGATCGTGCAGCACATAAAAATATTCTAGAGTTTACGGTTCGATGTCAATTAAGAAAATGATATTCGAGGGGCACAATATGCGATGTCAATAACGTCATTGACGGTATCGATGAAATCAATTCTGCTCAGACAGAGTATAATAATTCGCATTCGCGTACCTCGATAAAAAGTATTCCACAAATCGTGTCACTGAAAAGCGATGTTGATTAATATTGTAAAGTATAATACTGAACATGCAGTATCATATAATATTATATTGCTATAGACAATAAGGTTTCGTTTACGCTGGGTTCTACGAATTTATATGGGGTATGACTTATGAATGTTTAATGGTTTAAAATCACGGATATACCATACCTACCCAATTAGTTGGTTTTTGCGAACATCAGTGAATACAAGACGTATTCATCCGATGTCGGCTTAAATATGTAAATTACGAATCGAAATACGTGCACGATACACGATGAAACAAAATTAAATTATATAATTAATATAAAACCACCAACACCTGCACAATAATATTGATTTAAAACAAAATATGCGAATAAGTATAAAAACTCAAATATTTTATAACAGTTGGAATCTTAATTCTTTAGTATATTTTTCCATAAATTATAACTGATGGTGTATTGAGGTAATAGTTTTTGTTTAAAACGCTAACTCAATGCTGGAGATTTAAAATACGATATTATTTAAAATCAACCACTAGTATACTCTAATTTATAGATTAGACACTTCGTCGAACATGTTCGTGTGAGATATCATGTATACATATATTATTGTAAGTAAATGGGAAAAGTGCCTTTAACATATTTTATAACCATTAAAATAATATCTATACAAGATAAGGGTAAAAATGGACGTTTAAAGAAAAAAAAGACTTAATCAGCAAATGTGTTTAGTGTTATGACGTTGGCAGCCATAACAACGAAAATAGTGTTCTAGTAAAGCGTATTACAAAAAACGTTATGGTATAAAATATATACCCTCGTCACTGATTTGAAAATAGATATATTACATAATATAGATGAATAATATTGATGGGCGTAAAAAAAAAAATGAATCAAGATAGCAATATAGAAAGGTTTTAGGTACCTACTAGTTTGAAAAAAAGCGTACGAGCAGTAGATTTTTTTAAATAAAAATTTACAATTTTTCACGAATTTAAAATTAAAGAGAAGTATTATTTTAAAATCAACTTTATTATTTGCAAACGTTTTGTTTACAGGATTTCGGTATGCTGGGTTAAGAGTTAGGGTAAAAATCGTTATAGAGGAATCTAGAGCCATGTTTTTTAACGGTTGTACGCAACAAACATAATGTTTAATAAACAAAAGCATGACAAAAATCGATAGATTTTTATTAAAAGATAACACATTTTACACACATATAAATAGAAACCAAAGTAAATGTACACACGCTATAGCCTATTCGTCACTTCGACATCACGTTCGACGGAATAAATAATGTTATACACCAACTCCCAAGTTTGATTCATTTTTCGACGTATTGTTGGTAAGGGAATTGCTTAATCCAAAACCATCACTATCGGCAACAGTCGACGACGGAAAGAGAAAAATATACAAGGGTTGCGGTGGTTTTTCTTCCTATATCGATATACCGGGCCGAAGAAGGAAAAAAACCGAAACCTTAAGGACCCTCTGACGTAGACCGGAAGTCGGTGCTCGATTACACACAGCTCACTGGTCGAGCAGCTCTGAGAAGAACCTTTGAAGGAAAAACAATTTTTTTTCTTCAGTTCCCGTGCATTAATAATACATATCGCGAGTGCGCACGCGCACTTGGGTAAAAAGGAGTACGTCATACGACGACGGGGTCGGTTAACAACAATAACATTCCTCGGATGAGCAGCATCCATCGATGACGGTTAAGGGTCGGAAGGGTTGCTGCATGGGGACGGTATGGGTTTTCTTTATCCTGTCTACACACTCACACACACACACTATCATCATCACCATCATCATCACCGTCGTCATCGCCACCACAACCACCACCACCACCACCGCCGTCATCGTAGCGGTGGTCGTTCGGACGGGCAGAAATGAAAAGATCATTAGTCCGGAAACGTTTCCGGCCGCGACGCACGTCGTCCGTAATAATTGCAGCCCATTTGTTGTTTGTCCCGGCAGATCCGGCGCAATGTTTATGTATATATACCTATGGGGGCGGGCGCACGTTGTGGGTTTTTACGAAAACAAAGCGAAAATAAAAATAAAAAGGGTTATTAAAAAGTTTTAAACGCCCGGCAATTTGTCGCAACCTCCACTGAACGTCGGATCGGGGTGGCGGGTAGGCCCGGTTATTACGGCGTGTTATACGCGCGCCGCCGCCACAGCCGCCACCCTATACGGCTAACGGAAAATCGCGGCAATGCGTTTTTCCCGCGAGAAACCACTCCGAGCATGATTAACCACCGCCGCTTCCAACCACCCACGCCGCTGCGGGAAAGGCCTTTCGAGAGCGCGCGCAGTCGATAAAGAAGGCAAACCGTCAATACCGCAATACGTGCATGCATATATATAGTGTATACGGAGGAAGTAAAATGATTCACCGTCGATGTCGTAGGGTTTTCTTCTTTTTTTTTGTTACCTTGTATTCCCTAACATTTTTGGAGTGCTAATAAAACGGTTACGTGTCGAGTTTGCGAAAACGAATTTTTCCCCGTCTCTCTCCTCTGCACTATCGATGCCAATCACCATCCTCGGCACTAAGTCCGCCTGATCACGCACACACACATACTCACACCCACCTCCGGCAGATGCTCACTACAATGTTATGGAATGCGTATTTTTCCGCGAAATTCAATTAATTTTCTAAATGTATAGATAATATTTAGGCTCGCGTTGGGCGAATTACTCAATTCTGAATGTGTACGATTTTGTTGCAAGAGTAGGTACCATAATAACCCATAGCCATAGGCTGCAGCCTATCTATACATCGAGTTTGACGGCAATCGATTAATATAGACTTACTGTTCATAAGACACAAAACGTATTATAAACCGATTTCATACAAAAATGGGGGAGAAATACTAATGCAGATAACACCGTGAGAGTAGTAAATCCAACGAGAGAAATATATCTCTGTCGCATTATTTTTATTACTTTTTTTTTTATATAAAAAACGAATGAACAGTATTTTAAAATCATTCTAGTAACTTTTCAACGACCTTTAAAAACGGACGGTTGCAGTGTACGTGTTGTTTTTCTCATGCCTACACAAATTTCGTTACAAAAATCAGCTTTTCGGTTAGAAAATTGTGTGCAATTTAGGAATAAAAACCTATTTAGTCTTAGGAGTAGTGCGAATAGTGAATCGTATCGTGTTCCGTACGACCATAGCGACCGACCAGGAAATAAGGTAATTTATATAGAGATTAAGCTGGAGTATATTATGAGTAATACGTGTACTTGCACGAGGTATGTAAAATAAATTATTTATTGATTAATTATTCAAGAACCATGACAAACGACGACTAGAAAACAGAATTTTTCACATAGACATCGAATAATATTATTGTGCAAATTCAGGATCACAACAAAACGTAGAAGTATATTAATATGTCCATATTCACATCAGTGAAGTACACGTGTCATATTATCAGTTCTGAAGGTATTTTCCGGTTTGTTTACTTTGGCCGTTGCGAACTCCAAAACTTCCATAACTCAAACGCAAACCCACAAGTGACCTATTTGCCGGGGAAAACTAACAAACAATTTTTGAGCTCATCAACGTTGATGGACGCTTGTGATCTTTAATGAGTCTCTCTCCCCTGTCGGCTACCAAACACATTGCGCACACAAACCGACTATAATCATTATCCAGCAGCTACGGTAATTATTATTATGGTCAGAACTAGCATTAGGTTCGATTACCGGACAGTTTCTGCTAATGGTGCGTATACGAAATAATGGTTCAGCTGTAAC
The DNA here is from genome assembly GCA_027563435.1 of Nasonovia ribisnigri. Lineage (NCBI taxonomy): Eukaryota > Metazoa > Arthropoda > Insecta > Hemiptera > Aphididae > Nasonovia > Nasonovia ribisnigri. The sequence goes on along the minus strand of JANEHU010000686.1, from coordinate 579,589 downwards.
TGCTGGTGCGTGTTCACTAATACCAAACATATTTATACAGGAGAATTCGAGATTTTTGAATTTTCGGAAAAACAAAATTATACATTTCATATGAAAACACATTTATGTAATATAAATTCTTTATGACTGTGGAAAATTGTAATCTGTGCAATTATTTGAAAAATAACTGAAAACATATTATATAATAGTATACGAATTTTACATTAATCCGTTAAATTAGCTATAATTATGTTTAAGATTTTAGATTAGGTATTTATCCTAGAGGATAAGCACTCATATTAATTAAGTTAATGATCTCTGAGTTAACATACAAGGCAATCAATGTTTAATTAAGACGAGGGAAAAGTTAAATATTAAAACCTTATCTATATAGTGCAATACATTAATTGCAAACATGAATTAATTATACATGCAGTCTGTGTAGGTCAAAGAGAATTATTATCGATCGTCCATTAAAATCGGATAGGTATGCGGTAACAAAATACACTCGAATCGCGTTAAAGAAAATTGTATAACGGAACAATTTTTTTTATTTTCCTGCATCAGAATATCACTTAAATGAGAACATTTGGGACGTGAATAATGATTAACTGAAATTCATTTTCTAAGTCAAACAGTGGACAACATGGTTATATTATTATGAGGTAGGTACATGCAGTCAGTAATTAATGTCATGGCTGCGGCGTATGATAATTACAAATAAGTCTTTGAGTCAATACACATACCCATTGTCGTTATTCCCTGAGATTTTGAAGTAATAACCAACAGCCCGATATGTAAAATATAATAACGATAGGTCAGTGGCGTATTTACGGGTGGGGTAGGGGTTATATCCCCTGGAGACCAAATTTGTACACAATACAACATGTATATAATAATATGAATATAGTAAGTGTATGTTGAATGTCTATTGTCTATTAAAAAATGTATATCCTCTCTCTACAGGAGTCTAAATAATGACCAAAGAGTAATTACCAACCGCCTATAGTATTATAAATAACAACTATTGTGTAATAACAGATTCCCTAAAAATACTTCCACGCTGTTAAGATTACTCTAATCGTGTATAATGTATATGCATAATTTTAAATTTATGATAAAATTATAATTTTTATATTTAGGTTTTAAAATATATTATAGGATATTATGTAAAAACGATTTGCAGTCCAAAAATCGAACGTTTAGAGGATCAAAACCAGTGTGACCGCTTTTAAGGGATACATTATAGTATTTTACTCTGCTCGTGAAAATACCAGCTCATACGAAAAACAGCACATCTCATGTCATTAATATAACAACTACTATTGTAAACGAGCGTTAGTGTTCGTCGGGGTGTATATACATATCATATACATATATTATAAACATATGTTTCAGCGGTAAAACAGTTTTTCCTTTTAGTCTCGAGCCGTACGATCGGCGTGCATACGTATCATACAGTATACATACTCGAGTGGTTACATATAGCCTTGTGGCGAGAGTCGACTTTCGAGTTCCACGCTCTTGACAAAAGGAACAGGAAAAATAAAATCGGTTGAAAAAAACCACCGACAGTATTGTGTGCACAAAACTTTTGCTCTGATTCGGGGAAACTCTCGTGTATCCCAGAGCTACCCAAACTTACCACTGGCACACACACACACACACACACACACACACACACACACGGACCACGTTCACCACCGCCGCGGTCGGTTTGCCGGTGGTAAAGTTTTTCATCGCAGAGCCCCGGGCCCTAATAAAAGATTTACGACGCCCGTTAAGTTTCGGCGGCCGCCGAGGAGGCGGGGCCACGTAGCTCGGAAACAATTAACTTTCCGGCCGATCGAGCAGCCAAATTACTACTTGCGGCAGGTTTAACTGTCGGTCCGTTACCCACCCCTCCCCCCACCTCTCTACACGTCAACGCCACCGACGGGCCTGTCGTCACAGCGCGGTGTACAGACAATGAGCTTAACCCGGGGAAATGCGCACGCGCACGCAGCAACTGACGACGGTGACTCGCCGCGCACAGATACAAATTAATGTTCGATTTAAAGTTGTTAAAACGTCAACCATACAATGTTCTGATGAACATGAACCACACAGGTATGCTTAAATATATAATATCAAATATCGGAGATGTCCAAACGATGATCGTATCGGAATTCGAAGTATAAAGTGTGTTTAAAATAATCATATAGTAATAAAAAACCAAAGAGATTTATTATTCGTTCGCAGTTACAGATAGTTCAATACTATTCAATTATAATATCGTCATCGATTGTCAGTGAAGGAATTAATATTGTCCGTGCATTTTTTTTTTATCTAGAAGACTTCTATTATTATATAATATATACGTTCTATTGAAAAAACAATTATCGCAGTTGGTTATTAAAAATTCTTTTCACATCATTCTTTTATTGCTTTACAAATACATAATATTTTAAACATTATCACTCTCTAAATGTTTCAAAACATTTATGATTAATATCGCGATAACCGGGAATTTTGTAAAATTCCTATCCCAAGAGCTTTTCACTCGCATAACTATTTGAATAATGATGATAGCGACAAACATTATTATTTAGTGAATAAAACGAAAAAATTCCTTGTATTAAATAATTATACGCATATTACATAATATAGTGTGTATAAATATTGTGCATAGAAAATACCAAAAAAAAAAAAATATGGTTCGATTGTACTTAAGAACCAGACCGAATATAGTTCAGGAATTAAAAATCGAAGACAACACGAAGGACGTGCGTAATATTACTATATTTAAAAACAGTCTTTCGCTACACACGATGTATTCATATTATAATGTAAAAAATGTCACCGGTGCCGGACTTACGACTGTAGAAATTGCGTCTGCGACGTCGTCTTAACACGCGTATAGTAGTATATAATTTTATATTCTTATAAACGTAGTATTTTTGATTTATTTGTATATCTATTTTTTATTTTCTAATTCAATCTCCAAGAGGGCTGCATCGGTGGAGGCAGCGGTGGCTGTCGAGAAAACGCGTTATCGCCGGCCGACAGGTCGCTCCGCCACCACCACCGCCGCACCAAAAATAACCACTTACACAACATCGCCCGCCGAGGCGTTTATATTATTTCGCGCTTCATTTATTACGATACAATCCACTGGCATGTACTTATCTCGTCCATTCCGATTGCGTAGGTTGACGTATTCTACCCCCGCCACACCGCGGACCGTCTATCCACCCGCCCGTAAGAGCACCCCGCGCGCTCCTATTCCCACGTTCGCCGGTACTCTCCTATATACATCGCGATAAAGACCCCTTTGGCCGAGGAGAATGTTTAATTTCGTATAATGGGATCCTCTCCACCCTCCCCGCCGACACCGCCCGTACGCCAAGTGCGGTCCTATCCCCCGTCGTCGACCAGTCCCTCTACCACCGTCGACGCACACCCTTTCGGCTCGTTTCCGCCTTAGGGACGGCACCACACTACTCTGCACGCTCACCATCCCGCCACCATGTATATAGGAAGTTTGGCCCCAGTCCAAACGTATATTACACACACACACACACACACACACACACACTGTATCGTACTTATATACATACGTGTATATACCATCCGCCACACATTACACCGGTATACCGTTTTCGTCCGTCCGTCACCGCGCCGAAAGCTAACAATCATTCTTTGCCGGGAAATCGATATCGGAGGGGGCCATATGCTGACAAACACGGTCGTTTACAAGTCGGCGGCGGTAAATTGTTTCGGATTGCCACATTATACACGGCTGCGCATACGTATATTATCATACATATACCTACATATCTGTACGTACAGTATAAATACCTACTCAACACACGCGCCGCCCCGACGCCGCAAAGTTCATAGACATTATATTACATAACAGTGCCTCCGTATATGTAGACGTTTGAAAGAGGTGGGTTTAATTAACCATTAATATATACCTGCGATTTTGTAGGTATATATTATATAGTATATATATACTGTTTGGATTGTCGAGGACTTGGAATCGACGGGTGCGACTGAGCGAGACCGAGGGGACGAACCGCCACCACCCATCTACATTATTCATATAATTGAACACTGCGTATTGATATAAAGATGGTGCGTAGTATTATATTGATCGTTAATGCCGTAGTTTTGCGGTTTTTACAACGAACAATAAATATATTTCTGCACGGAAAAAGACGTACACAACTCGAAATTATATACTCGATTAAAACCGTTAATTTCTGTAAAAAAAAAACCATTCCATTAAAGTTAACGATTTCTAAACTTTCTCGTTTTATATGTGCAACTATATATGTACTCGGCTGATGGTGGTATCAAAGAAGACGATCTTTAAATGAACGCAGTCGAATAAGTTAAATAGTTAAATCACGCAAACAAATTAAATAAAAAAGGATGTTGCTTTTTTGAGAGACATTTTATGCAGTTCGGCCAACAAAAATGGCTTTTGTCGAGTATATAGGCACTTGAAACGTCCATTTCCTGGACGGGCCAATAAATAATACCATGATGACGCACATTTCGAGATATTTTACATAAACGGTCCTCGAGAATATGTTAAGTTTTGGAGATTAAAAATAAAAAAAAGTATCGTCGCTTTTTATTGTGACTATATAACTCGCGTTAGAGATGTTGAAGTGGAAACGAGGAGAACACGCATTCCTATAACGATATACCCTAGTCGAAAAAAAGTGCTAAAACTGCTTTTTTCCCCCAAAGAACCCTCAGTGAAAAACGAACAAACGAATTGAGAACCATGTTTATTGAAATTTAAACAGCGACCCTTCTTCTCTTGTCCTCCAAAGTGACTGTTGAAAACTGGGGGTCTGCCGGAAAATCCGACAACGGTCCTTTCGCCGTTCGCTGTCAAGAAAATTAAAAGAAGCCAATATATGTCAAATTAATTGATTTTTTTTTGGGAAAAATGTATATATATAAGGTACATAATATATCTCTTATAGAGAGATTTTTTTCAAACTCACATCGTAAAACCCGTGCAATGTCACAACCATAAAAACAAAATAAAATGTTTTCACGGCTTAAGCAATATACTTTTACTCCCCTTGTATGGCAGCATAATGGGGAACATGGCGGATCAGGGAAGGCCGAGAGGGTTTAATGTCGGTTTTACGGTTTGGCTCCGGTTATTATATCTTTTTTTTTGACACAATATTAATCGGCAGTTGTAATTAACCAAGTTGTGTAGTAAAAAAAAGAAATACGCATAAATTGCAAGTCATAAATGTCCGTGAATATTAATCATTTTAATACTGTTATTTTATTAATTTATATATTATTTGTGCTGAAAATACCTGAGTAAAACGTGTAGGTACATATTTAAACATAAAAAAACATCATCAGACATATTGTATGCAAAATATATACTATAAAATATTACAGGACTATTATTTTAATTTAATACAATATATTTGTGTTAAATTTTTTTTACTCAATTTGTATTTATCTTCATCTCACTTCATTGCTATGTAAAGACGGGAAAACCATAGTTCACTGTTAAACTGTGGGTCACGGGAAATTTCAATCAACATTATTAAAAAAAGTCTGTGTAGTATCTGTGTAGTTGATGGTTTTTGTTTAAGCTCTTTGACAAATTAATACACGAGATTGGAGTTTAAGTTAATGTAAAACGAATTCTACTATGCTTGCATTATTAAAAAAAAAAACAATTAAAATTCTTTGAAAACTTCTCTGGTACTATTGCATTTTAATATCAATTTTTCATTACAAAATAATGGATGTAAATTACATTGAAAAATATTTAAAAAACTTTTAATAATAAAGACTATAAGAATTAATAATAAATTATAAGGTTATGTCAGTGAATAAAAACATGCGATTATTAACTTTTGAAATAAAAATTGTTTTTTAAATTAAGAATATAACTCAAACTTATATTTATTTTCAATAGTAAATATAGTTTTAATTTGATTGTACAATACTAATTTCGTATTTATATTTACTTAAGTGATTTTTTCATATAAAATAAAATGTATACTTCGTTTGATATGGTTTACGTATTTGCGACTGTTTAACAATACAACAGTATAGTATACCTATACTATTATTTTGTAATATAATGTAGCTTACCTACTGTTAAAAATAGATATTTCGCAGTGAAATAAAGCATGATTTACAAAATTGCAAACGTTTGTCACGACAGTCAGAACAAAATTAGATGTATAAAACCAGCACCATCTCATTGTGTAGTTGTTTCGATAAAACAAATTAAGATTGAATCCGATACCAAAAATACACCTAGAAGTATCGGAAAACGATTAATCGAATTCGACCCTTTTCTAAATGTTCACTCGGAACGTAGTAGTAGGTAGTACGTTTTTCATGGATTACGTGCAAACTATACGAAAATTATACCGAGGAAATTTCACGTAGCTCTTTTCTTTTCCAACCGACCGGTCACGACGTATAAAATTATATTTATTTTAGCAATAAACTAATGGAGTTATAAACGGTAAAATACGTACGTGCGTGTTTAGCTTAATAATTGGGGAGAAAAAAAATTGATACCTTATACGAACGTACAATCATTTGAAGATGGAAAAAAAATATCTATATTCGGGGATTATAGGGACACTAAAGAAATATAAAAACAATTATAAAGCACATATAAATATATAAAGGTACTTAAACTAAATAGCAAAACCACATTTTGAATTTCTCATTTCGTAACTATAACTACCTGCTCAAACTTAAAATTAAGTAACTTTTTACAAAATTTATCAAGCATACATTAATTGTGTTTAAATTAAACATACATAAAGCTATTTAAATTTTTAATATGTTTTAAATTGTAATAATTGCCATTCCAACCAAACTATAAGTTAATACTAATAGTTTCTTTATCTTAAACATGGAGTAAAGCGTCTATATGTATAGTACGAGTTGAACACCTTCTTAGTAAATTTCATAAAATATTGATTTTATCGAATTGAATCAGTTACAGCGAGGTTTCTTAAGTTTTGGATATTCAATTGCAGAAACATTTTCAAATAAAAAATGTAATCGAACTTTTGTGTAAATTGACATCTGCAAGACAGCAATGACTTTTTTTATTCCATTAGCTACTATATAGGTATTTCAAGCATTCCGGATTTTCTACGAACTGATCACGATAAAAACCAAATCACATTTAAATATTAAACAATAATCAAAATACCAAAACATATTTATTTTTTTTTTTGAAAGGATAGTGGATATACTTTTTTTTTAGAGTGGTTCAGAACAGGTTAAGAATCTTTGAGTTAAAATACGATGAGTGGTTTTGTTATGGATAGTAATTATAATTAATGTACAGTGGTGGATAGAGACGACAGACGTTGACATTCATATTCGATTCGCTATCGTTATATATACCTATTATGTATAGTTACTACAGAAAAGACGCAGTGGATTTTTGTTCCTGGACATCCCTTTGTTTATGTGGCGAGGGGTGCAGTGTACAACTACACGTCCAGTTGTGAAATATATTTTTGAAGGATTCAATGAAATAAAAAGTGATAATAATTTAATAAAAAAAAGTATAAAACAATATCGTATATTTTATTGAATAAAATACAATCTAAGTAAATTGAGTTTTGCAATAAGTAGGTATTTCAATGGTTATTTATAGTTATTGTGATTTGTGATATAATATGAGTAGAGAAATCATTCATAGATGCCACTCATTTACTGGCGACAACTAATATAAGTTTTAATTAAGTAAAAAAAAAACTACATCATTCCGTAACTACGCTTAAGCCGTTTTGAGGTTGGGGGGATTTCCAGGAATGGATTCTGCAGAAATAGTATTTGTAAGGACGGATTAAGTGAGCAGAGAACTTAAGGATACTATAATAGATTTAAATTCTTCAATCAACTTAAAAATAATGGTTTCGTTATTAATATTGTTATCATTGGAGGGAGGGATGGCAATAAGTAGCATTGGAATACGACTTAGTAAATTGTTTGGTTCGATGGGCCGACTTCGTTTTTTAGTGGTTTTGGTGGAGTCTAGTGGGTACTTGATATTGATGTCCATGAAGTTTTTTTTTACGTTTGGCACCTCTTAAAGTTGGCAGTGTATGGTTGGAGAAAGGAAGGGAGAGAGAGAGAGAGAGAGAGAGAGAGCACAGATGCAAGCGTGTCTGATGATTTAGTGCACATAGATATTGGGTGACTTTAAGTAGAGTAAATAAGCGTTAATATAATGCAATAATTGAGTTAAACTATTGCGGCATACCGACAATTATGGTGTAAAAGGTTATTCCCTTCATGACGATAGGTGGTGATAGGAAGTTGGTGCTAAAAGCACCACGGTTTTAATTTTTCTACACGTTATTTGTTTGGTCAGTCTATTTTGGTTCGTAATGATACGGTTCGTATAGAGTAGAGTAGCAGTTAGTTGAAATAAAAAAGGCTTTTCTCTTCGTATGTTTATAAGATGGGTTTGGTGAAGTGGATGAAACGGAGTAGTGATGCTTTGAGTTTTTAGATCGAATTAAATAAAGGATTTATTAATTTGACTGTTATTTGCGTATAACAATTAGTATACTTATTAGAATTCAATAAGACGACTATCGGGCAGTGTACCGAGGTTATCTGGTTAATAAGGTATGTATGGGTGGGTTATCCGCCTCACGGTACTTGTGCTGTCTCGCAATAATACTTAATTATAATAAATACGATTCATGCTCAACTAGCTCTTCGTTGTACTATAGAATGTTGGTTGTGGTTTTACTCTTGATCAGGAGAAGTGTTTATCTTTAGAACAATGCTTAACTCATTTAGGTCGACTGAGCAGATGTATCGTTTAGGAAGGAAAATGTATAAGCGGAGCACAGACGACACTTGTGCGCGGCCTCCAGAATGATCGCGACTTGAATACCAAAAGATGAATATCATAGTACTCACTATTTGGGCGTACCCATACGTACCTATTTATAATACTTATATTACAAAAGATGGCGTCGGAGGAGCGTACGCAAATGATTTCCGGCCACTTTATTACCCTCGAATACACAGATATATTATATAATACTTGTATAACATTTTATACCGGTCCCGTGATGCACATCTATACAATACGTCAACGAACACTGAAGGGGTGGTGTGTAAATACACCGGACCTGACGAACTACGAGCTTTGAGCGCTATGGATACGCGCGCGTGTGTGTTTGTATGTATATCGAGGGCAGCGATTTTAATAACTCTGGACGCGTGATGACATTCCTCGGTGGCGGTCATAATATAATATAATATACCATATCGAACCCACGGCACGCGTCATATACTATACTATAACATACATTATAAGTATATATATTATAATTCATATTAAATTATATAATGTTCCGGTGGTGGTGGCTTGGCTGTCGATAATTATTATTAATAATCCGACTGTATAATAAGTAAAATTTGTTTTGCTTTTAAAACTATGTATGGTATTCATATAACTACGAATTAGGAATAAATAGCTAACTTTATTAAAAAGAAAATTAACTTAGTTCAGTTGAAAATTACTTCTCAATATTAATAAAAAAAAGTAATGTTGTTCAGTAGAAAGTTTTTGACCAAAAAAAAAAAAAAAAACTAACCCAAATCAAGTTATCAGTTAAAAGTTGAACATTTTTTTGCACTGTACGTTTTATATTAGAACGCGGGAATACATATATGGACGTAAAGCAAATTAGTATTTGGAATCGTTCAAGCTATATTATTTACACTCTAAAGTTTATGCAAAATCCACTTAAAAGTTCAACACAATTCAATTATAAGTAAAAAATAAATAGGTAACAGAAAATAGTATTTTTTTGATAATCAGAAATATTACAATTTATTAAATTTCTGACATTACGTATGATGTGAATTATTACTGGCCATGGATTAATTTGAAGAGCTACAGATTGATAATATGTAGTAAATACGCCCGTCACTTTTAGTGCAGTTGTTTTTATCATTATTATTATTATTATTATTATTATTAAATCACATCACGCCGCAGTGTTAAAAATATCATTGTTATGAATGAGCTATTATGAGTACCTGCAAGAAGAGACCTACAAAAGTGGTGTAGCTAAATTGCCTATCGTTTGCGCCGTGTTATCGTTATTTTTATTATTCAAACTCATAAAGAAACATTATCCGGAAAAGTCGCGATGAAAACGTGCACTGAGTATACGCACCAAACCAAGACAGTTGTCGTAGAATTTAATAGTTTTATTCTATGCGATAAAATAAACTTTACATCGTATTTACCTCAGCCATGTTGAAAATTAGGTCGTTAGGTTTACGTTACATACATACTATCATATTGTGTGATAACCCTCACGTAGTAGAAACTGACACGATGAGTCAATATAAAAAACATCAAAAACAATTAACCATGCCTAAGTAACATTCGAACCTTAATCAGGCATATGTTAGAATATATACATCATTAAATACTTTACAATTTCCACGTATAGTTACAAAGAGGGAGCTCCCCGGTCGTCCGGGAAATCGCTAGTGTGATACTCTGAGACAATAATATGCATATTACTATTTTATGCGTTTGCCCGACAAAAAATGCAACTACAAGTTTTCTTTCTCGTACACACACACATAAACACACAAACCGACGCATACGGTTGGATATGAATAAAGGAGCAGGATAAGGTCGATACGCGATATTTCAGAGTAGGAATCGGCAGTAAACGCGAGCGCCAAATAAAAATAGTACAAAAGCGCCGCCGGTTGCAGAGAATAGTAACCGACCGAAAGAGTTTCTAATCCGAAATCTACGCGGCGGCGGACAGATTTTCACGAACGAAACGTGTCTGAAATAAAAATCGAAAAATCTCCGGGCGATTCGTATTCACTTCCGCAACGTAAAAGTTTGTGCGTGAAAAATGCGATAACCAGTGAATACACAGCCACCAGTACACTCGTCGTCGTATGTATAATAGAATTTTAGTTTTGACAAATACCTAAATGTAAATATATGTATACAAATATAGCTAACATAATATATAATATAATGTATATATGCATCATCGTGTACGCTCGGACTCGTCATCACGAAACGCAATTTTTCCACTTATTTACGTCCAACTACAATACTACATAAACTTCGATGGTATTCGTAAATTAAATATAAGTTTTTATCGAGAAACATGAAAATATATTGAAAAGAGACGACCACCACCGCCGCCGCCACCGTTACCTTGTAAACTTTACGACACATCTAAGAATGCTTATCGGAACACGTTGTTATAGATTATGTATATATATATATTTATTTACGATATTGATTTTTCCATTTCAAGCACTTTTGTTTTATTACGATTGGATATGGGACTTGTTTCCGCGAGTGCAATTGTGTACGATAATAAAAACAAACGTATCGCCTAAATCGCGGGTTTCTCGTATACAGGAAAACAAATTCGATCGGCAGTATCATTATGAATATTTCATTATATCAATAAACGAGTTTAATAGAATAATATTAAAAAAAAAAAAAACTATTGTAAAAAGTTGGAAAAAAATCAATGTAAATTAAACATGACTATACAATTAAGAATTCGAAGAAATTCAATTCGAATGGAAATTGGTTTGCAATCGGGCAACAAGTGGTGGTGATGGTGGTGGTTTGAAGTTAATTCTTTTCAATGACTTTTAATTGCTTTGAAATCAATTAAAACAAAAACTTTTTCACTTTTAAAATATGCTTACCATGAGACAAAAGGGTTATAAAATACATTATTTTAAGTATCATATTTTTTCTGCCACAATATAACCCCTATTTGGAAGTTTAATATTATTGTTCTTTGAAAGAATTAATTTGCCAGACATTAGTTATGGTTTAAAAGTTACTTCTGTGAAAACTTTTTAACAGTCGTGCGACACTCGGTTTTGAGGGCGTCATAAATCACAAAGTTTTTTTTTTCAAGACATTAGTAAGTATGACGCACCCCTAAGGTATACACCTTAAAATAACATTACACTTGGGTTAGGCGAAGTTTTAAGACTATTATAAACTACCATTCGATGAGACTTTCGTGTCACGATTACACGCGCTATGACGTATACATCAAATCGCAAGGCTTGTGAAATATTGTATGTACACGAGTCGAATAAATAAATCAAGAAATCGGAAAATATATATTTTTATTATTACTATCTATCTATCTAAAATTATATAATTTATTTTATGTTAAAGTACATGTTAAATTTATATATTTAGTGGTCACTTATCTTATGCTCTTAAAAGGGAAACCATTTTACCTTTCTCGTATAATGTCGTGGTTTAGATCCACAAAAAGTAATTAAATTAAACTGTCAGAGACCAATTTAAATATTTAAACAAAGTAAACAAATAGCTTATTTAATAATAAATGTATTTATTATTGAATGATTTTTGGAGATAATAATTTACAACAGACTACTTATTGTAAAATATATGAGGTGGAGAAATAGCTAATACTTAACAAAGACACTGGTCTCCGATTATTATCATGCCTCGGTATAATATATTGTAGTTTTTAATTATATATTTGACCCGGATATTTCATTGAATACAAAAAACGCATCGAAGTGGAACTCGATTCACTAAAGTGTTTTTGACGTTATTCAAATTTTAAGTTATTATTATAAACATGAGTAAAAGTTTAAAATGAATTAAATTGAGTTATATATGAAATGAATAACTTTACATTCAAATTTTAAATCTTAATTTTAAAATAAGAAATCTCATCAAAAGAAATCTCAAATTTAATAAAAAAAAAAAAATAAAATGAATAAATGTTGTTATATTCAAATTGTAAATGTTTTTTGTAAGTTAATTAAAACTTTAAAGGTTTTATAATCAACATTAAATTCTATGAGTGATGGAATTCCCGATCATATTACACAAATACACATGAGCAATTAAGAGAACTTTTGTACCCTAGCGTTTCAAACTTAAATTGTAAAACATTTATTTATCATCAATCTCAATTTAAAAAAAAAAAATATGACTGGAATTAATGCACAATTTTAAACAATTGCTGTCTGAAGAACATTTTACTTCTATTTTCTGAGAGAGGATATATTATACACTTATGAACATTTTTATTGCATTCAAATGTGGTTTTTAGAAAAATACATTCTTCTCTCCATTTAGAATCTAAAATATAAATGCTTTTTCGATCTGCTCAGGATCAACAGAAATAATAGAATTTTAAGATATTTAAATACCGCGTGGTTGGTTTATTGAACAATTTTGTTTGAAAATGTAGACAAATAAACTGTAATGCCGATTTAAGAATAACCGTAATTGTTGTATTATATGTCAAACAAAAAAAAAGCATACATTAAATATAATCTAAATATAAATTTAGATCTGATATTACACATTGGATGAGAGAACTTTAACTGAAGGCAATTTCATTGGATGCATAATAATGAAGATTACGAAATGGTCTGGATTTGATGACGATGGATATAGTGCGTATAAGTATAAGTAGGTACCTATATATATCAATATATTATAATATTATATGATTGCTCTCGACTTACCTCTGACGAACTTCATCGTTCTTGACCCGTCAGTGGGCGACGACATACCATTACACGTTGCATCACCTGACTGTGCCATATCGAACATACCACCAATCGATTTGCCCACTACAAAGCACCGATACTTTTCTTCGTCTGACGACGTAGGTGTATGTTCCAGCTTACCGATCATGTATTTCGTCGATCCGTCTTTCCACGTGGCCAAACACAACAGTTCCTCGACTATAACATTATAAAAATGATAATAATTATAAATAATTAATTTTTAACATTAGTGTTATATGAAATGATATATTGACGGCACGCCAATACATTTAATGGGGGTCAAGAGGCATCATGAGAGATGCAATTGCAATATGATATTGGCATGATGAAGTGTATATTATATAAAAATAATATAACTACAGCGACTTTGAACAGAAAACATCCGACTATCAATGACCGAAGGTAAATTATAGAAATAAATAAATATTATAATAAACCCGAAAGGTATTAATACATGCTAAATACTGAAATGTCGATGATGGTTGAATTCGTTTATATATAATAAATACATATTGAATACACTATTGAAGTAATAATTACCCTAATCGTACGGCACGATATTTAAAATAATTAAATGTGTCACTATTATTATTATTATTATTATTATTCAAATAAATGAACAGTTCGCTATATAAAACAGAAGAAAAAATTGTATTTGTTGTACTAAATTTGCATTTATTATTATAATATTATGTATATAAAATGGTTTTGTAGATTGATACGTTTAATATTTTAATATTTGATTGAAGTATACGATTCAAATATTTGAGTTTAAGGGTTGTTATGTAAAAATAAAAATGTACATATTATGATACTTGTGAAATATTTAAAAAATATATATCGTTTTTACGCAAATCGTTGGCAATTTAGGGCAAAACAGTTGGCTTTCAAGTACATCGTGTTGCGTTAGAGGGGGGAAAACATGAAAATTAATAAATGAAAGATAATTTGGAAAAGAGCCAAAGTGGCTTTTTGAGTTTCCCATAAACGAATATTTCACTCGCGTTCCCTTCTCATAACACGCGCAGAGATAAAGCACATACTTAAAATAATTCAACTTTTTGAATTTATATTCAAAACTGTTGCTATGACGTTCAGTATAATATTATAATTGCACACAATAATATATGTCATCGATGTGCATTTCGACTTGAGTGTGAGCATAACAAACACAAACAAAAGAACTCCCGCACAAATACCGGAGGAAACGACTTTTTAGATTTTTATGTATGTAAAATACTTGAAACACAATTGCTACGTTCAAACAACAGCCGTTAAAGGATACCCAAGCAATTTGTAATTTTAAGTACGGTTTTAGTAAGGTATAGCTCCAAACAATTACCGTTAATGACATTCCACTTGGAATGAGAAAAAAAAACCGTGTACACATTTGATGTGCTCAATTCGTTTTTTTTCCCCACAAGGAGAGTGCGCTTCAGAATTCACAGAATGTGAACAAATGATAAGTATTTGCGAGGGGGTAGATCAAAACAAGAGCGTGAAATAAATTGTTCTGGTACAGGGGGCACGATCGATGAGAACGTTTGTATTTAATGGTCGACCATGCGGGAGATGGAAAATGCTTGTATTTAACAACTTCTCGCAGTGTGGGTAACGCGATCGCGTTCCAATTAATAGCAAAAATAATTATGTTCTTGTTTTGAAAACACTTTTTTCTTAGAAAATGATTTCCTTAGAATTTACGAGATCGTCGTTTCGATAGAAGACTTCGCCATGGGAAAAGGAAAACAAAGTAGGTGCACACATTATTTGAAGTTGTTTACGTGGTGGTTGTACTATAATATATTATTATATCGAACAGATTACATTTTTGTCGGAAGCGTCGTGTAGAAAGAATCAAACCGACAAAATAAGTTTTCAAATGTTTGGTTTAAATGAACATGTGATGTTTACCGCGTTAGAATAGATGGTAAAAATTAAAACAAAATATAATATAATAGATGAGGCTGAAATTGAAATAAATACGTTCGATTTATGTTCGGTAATAGGTATATGTATTTGTTCCAATACCCTTCAGATAAAATGGGGAGGACTGTTAGTGTTAGTTGTGTGCATCATGGTAACGTTGTTCGTCAAATAATAAAATAAATGAAAATTCGGATGATTTCGAAAAATTTATTTTTATAGAAACCAAATAATCGAAAAAAAATTGAATTTTCCAACTGGCCAAATTGAAAACAATTTCCGTATAACTTCCGAGAGTAATTTACTTAAAGTCAATAAGTTTATCGATGAAAGCTCGAATACGCATTATATATATATTTAAACTACATTGTTTTGTGCACATCATGATGGTTAGACAAAGGCGTATACGATTTTACCGTCGAAATGAAGCGACGGGGCGTAACTGCAACCGAAAGGTATAATGAGACACCGTAAAATATAAAGTGACAATAACTTGAAATTGTTTGAGATAATTTAGGTTAAATATGTATAAAACTACATTAATTAAAAACTATAAAAAAAAAAACCACCACTGAATATACACGTCATTCTAAGCGACGGTATAATTGACTTGCTGAGTGGCGGATCTGGACGTATAGCGACATAAATTTCCAGCTTAATAATTCAAGTAGAGTTAGCGTGAAACTAGTGAGCACTTCCGTAAGTTAACACTAAACACACAACACACGGTTGTCCGCGGTGACGACGAAAAGTGAATGGCGTACGTACAGTTAAACGTTTCAATTTATTAGAAGACTATAAATTTCGTAGGGATCCCTAGTATTCCGAATTATTATTCTTTGGTTTTTAGACTGCGGTTATACGTGTAGCGCGTAAATCACGCGATAACAACGGGAAATGCGTGGTGTATCTGTTTCGAGTGTAAAATATACTCGGTGTAAACGTCGTTGTCGTTATACATTCACAATATATAATATATTATATACATATATTATCATATGATTTTGAACTATTCCTAATGCTCGCCGCCCTTACTTTGGCTAATAGTGTTTTCCCCGTGTAATTTATGTGTCTTGAGAACAACAACTCAACACAATAGCCAAGCCAATACCACTGCCACCGCTCTAGACCCGGTAACTTTATCGTAAAACGCGATTCATAACCTAACATTTTCTTCTTCCGGTTTGCATGAAACTCAGACAAATCCAGGGCGATAAATTTTCATTAACTTCACTACTGTATAACTAAACTTATTAAATTCCAAAGAAGATACAAAAATGGAAAATATTATTACAAGTATTTTTATGGCAGTGACCTATATTTGAGAACAATAATGCCACAAACAAGGAACATCTAATTCCTGTTTTGAATTTTAAACTTAATACACTAGGACAAGATTATAACCATGATTTTGGTTTAAATTAAAAATAAATCATTTAGTTCAAAATAAAATAATTAGTAAACTATTACTCTTTTTATTATAATACTTTAAATTGTGAGCATGGAAAAATTAGGTATAATATGTTATTATACAGTTGTTAATATTAATTGGAGTAGTAAATATAATCAATATAGTGATTTGTTACAATAGTAATAAATAGGAAATTAGACATAATTATAATGTACTGAATTCTGATTTCTTATAATAGGTACCCTAACTGTATAGTCTCGTTTACATTATAAAAGGAAACAAACCCCTCCAACGCTCTTGAATAAGTAATATAATTAATAACCAACTAGCTGGAGATTTATTTAAGACAAAGTGTGCAAATGAAGTTAATAATAACCCAACACCGGAACTAAAATATAAAAAAAGTTGTACATCGTATCTACAATTGGGTAAGTGAGCTAATAATATAGAAATACAATAAATAAGATGGTCAAGTGGTTACCGTTCTGCTGTACAGTAAGTGTCAAGTGGGTCATTGTTATGTTTATTGTGTTCAATTTGAATTCAATGATAAATCATTAGGTACCTACATACGAAAAACGATTCTGAGCGACAACAGGATTATATTCTGACTTAATATAGGTAATATACCTATATTTTATGATAATATTACTTTTAAGGTTATTTATTTTACTATTAGTAATAGGTACAGTAGGTTGAATTAATACTTGCCGAAATCATTGCATTTGAATTATATGCCATTGTGGGTATAAAACATAACAATGTAATTCAAAAGTTTCAAGTACTCAGGAATATTAATTTTAAAAAAATTATCGTTTTCTTTATTTTTTTTTTTTAGCAACTAGATACAGTTTGTCATCAGTAAACCACTCTTAAAGTTAAAATCAAAGTACTTTTTCTACTGATTAGATTTTTGTATATTATGTAGACACACACAAAAACAAATCAACGTAAAATCGATACATTCATCGCTATACGCTGGTGTATAACAGTATACATAGGTATTATACACTGCACGGGATGTCGATATTTATTTGCTTGATTTTCGAAACTCGACCGATGTTCCTAGTAAATTAGTAGATGGCTACAATTATTATTATTAATATAGATATTTGAGTACACACCAGATTCCTCAAAAACTGTAAGTACTTAGAAAACTCAACGAGTTATCCGGATGAAATACAGATAGAATTGAACCGAAAACTGATGTTTGGGATGGTTGAATTATTTATTCGGATGTTTGGTCTGTCAAATTTGTTTGAAACAAAAAAGTAAAAAAAAAAAATACTGCGCGGGAACGTTTTGTAATTTGTTGTGGAAAATTTATTATGCGAAAAGTTCTTGAGAACTTTGAATGCCAATGAGGCACACACAAAATCTATACGGTCACGATAAATCTGAATCCATTGGACGGAGAATTCATATATCACGGAACGTATTACAGGGAGCGTAGGGATGTAAGGCGGTGCAGTGTCGTGTTGTACTAGTGCACATGAATTGCCTATCCGAGAGGCCACGCAAAGACAAGTTTACGGAATTATTATTTATTATATTTTTCAATAATTCACCAGAGAATTCCATCACGGGGTTTTTTTTTATACATTTATACGTTTACCGTTGTCTCGGCAAAATGCCGGAGAAATGCGATTAAAAACATGCAAGGCTTATTGAACCTTTTATTTCTGTTTTTTATGTGTATACATTTTTTTATTGTTTATTTGACAAAAGCGGAGCCACACGGAACTGTAGCGTGGCTCTCACACTAAAAAAAAACCAAACAAACAAACAAAACAAAAACAAAAAAGCTGAAACGGAATTCTATTAAGCTCTGAAAGCTCGAACAATGGGAGGAGGAAAATAATATTTTACTTTTTTTTCAACCCACCAACCCACTTTTTCAGACAAAAAAAAATCATCAAAAAAAAAAAAAACAAAAAAATAATGCTGTAGTCGCGTGAGGAATCGCCTTTTGGGTTTTTGTTGCAAAAAAAAAAAACAGACCATAAATAAATACACACTGAGATGCATATTATAACCCGGCGCCGTACGATAAATACTCTGCGCGCGCACGCTCACGTCATACAGGCAGGCGAGGGAATAATATTCAAAACTTTTGGTTTGTCGATAATTATTGATATTGCCGACACAAAGTTTTGGGAGACTTAAAGAGATACGACGGAGGTAAAGTTTTTTTTACGCAATGATAGCAGCGCAGAACATAATCGTACATAATTATAGACTATAGTATACAACGCGTGTACTTCCTATATTATATAAATTATACTTTGAAAATAAATAATATTGTTGTTTTATTACTCGACAGCTGCAGTGTACTGTGTAGTTATTTTTATTAGATCAGAGGTGCGGTGACGGCAGGAAACTTGAGTTTTGTTTTGTACATTAAAAAAAAATATATCTATATGTATAATTCAGTTAAGGTTTTGGAATGTCTGAAAAATACAATTATTATTATACAGCGATAAAAGTATATGAACCAATGTTTCTGTTACGCAATCTTGATTGAACTAAAATAGGATAAACAAATTTGAAACAAAAATAAACGACTATTTGTATAATATATACTTATACACTATTATTATGTATATCTATTATATATTATGTATTCATATTATATCTGTGTATGTATAGACAAAACATTTTGAATTATTCACCGAAAGCGGAATCATGAATGTTTAAATTTATTGCATGCAAATGTTTTTCAAGCCATTAACAAACGCTTCGAACAAAAGGTAACGTATTGTTATTTTTATCATCTTTATTTGATCGATAACCGTACGTACACACGCGTAGCGTAGATTGAAATATTTCAAACGATACGAGCATTGTCAATGATGGTGTTCAGTCACATTTTATATATTTGATTGTTTTGCTTTATATTGCATTCGATAAATTAGCCAGATATACGTCCCAAAAATCGGGGATTTCAGAGGATATCTATGTATGGTTTTAAACTAAGTGCACTTTTTGTGAAGTAAGTGAATAATTATCGACGGTGCATACGCTGTTCGAAGTACCGTTTTGATTGGAGAGACGTCTTATATTATATTTTGCCAACGACATGTCGACATAGGGTACCTAACCGACCTGATATAACAAAATGATTGGTTTTTGCCTATTGCCAATATTATACGATTACAAATCTGTCTGTTATAATATTACTGCAGTTAGTATTTGCGTCAATAACCGCGAAAAAGGTATGGAAAAGTAATTGGCTGTACTACGAAAATCGTAAAAAACAAGCTAAAAATATTTCAGTGCGTCACGTCACCGGTGCAATATAGATTTTGGCATTTTATTATTTCGGGACTGAGCGAGAGCGCAGTGCGGTTATACCTTATCGAAACATGCAAATACACTGCGCCCCTACTTTGTATCGCGAGGGACAATCTCGTGTTTATTTCGCGTGCGACACTATATATACATACAACAGGCCGTTTTATTAGGTCGCGATCGATATTATAATACTTGACCCAATTATTGAATATAGTGTAAATATACGCGCGTAAACTCTTCCCGCAAATGTCTGTTTTCGCGGTGACGGAGAGAAGTATGTAGACAATAATATCACAGCGAACGATCCACGGACGACTTTTGGAGACGACGTAAGTAAGGTAAGATGTGTGTGTGCGCGAAGTTGGTAGGGTGGTGAAGCTATGACTAGGCTTTCTGTGTCATTTATATATATACACACACATACATATATATCTAAATCTGTTATACAGACCACAGAAACAGTTGAGATGTTCATCATCTATTATTAAAAATATTGTCGAATAATAAAGATGAATAATTCGTATGTTACGTCACACGAATATATATATATATGTACTAGAATATCGAGGACTTATCTACCTATATATTTTGTCTGTTTGCCAACTGAGAAAATGGTGACACGAGATGCTTCATCTGTCAACGTGAAGACAAGTATTATGTGATTTCTAGTGTTATAAAAGTCTATGACAGACGTGAAGAGTTTGTTACATTATACTTCGAAAAATATAATATAGCTTAGGAATGACGCGAAATAGTTGAGTCACAAAACTATTGTACACTGGATGTCTGCGTACAGCATGTGCTCAGCTGTTTTTGTGTCATGTTTATTATAATTTACGCTATTTATGATATATTATGAAATATTCTAGACAATACTATAGTTTATCTGTTTGATGTGTTTATTTTATAGTACAGTGCCGCGGGGACGGAAATATCAAACACTGGATAGAAGGTCGATCGAGTGCACAGGTTTTTATACTGCGCTCACACTATATAGACATAAACGCATAATTTGTACATAGCAAAATGGACAGGATATGGTCTAAAATACTAAATGCAAGAGAGGTTCTGCGTTCAGAAGGGCGGCCGACCGAGGCAAATCATGTATTGTGGTGACTATATTATAGTATATTATATATTGTGTTATATTATACCATGCCAAGATAACTAGCATCAGCTTATAATAATTAAATTACAACGCATGTAGCTAAATCCTCCACGGTCCACTGTTCTATTATCTGTAGTGTAGGTGCATTATTTATTTAATTTTACATAAAATAATATATTATAGGAATATGCACGGTACCGTGGCCAGCCGAAAAACTGTAGTAGTTTCCAGTATGGCCGGCCTTATAGTTATCATAGATTCATACCACGATTTAAGATAGGTATACTGGTATACAGGTTGCATATAGGGATATGACAAGGTGACGATTAAACCGAGTTCTTTATGGTGCTGGAAATAATAGGAAGCGCTTCCCGTGAGGATAAAGTTAATTACAGTCACGATTTAAGATATAGGTATAGTTTAAATCGTGATTATAATATTACAGTGTATCCTAACGTGATGTAAGTATAGAGGGCACTGGTATTTTTTTTCCATAGCTGAAATTAATATCATAGTCAAACTTTAATCATTTTGGTATAGGTCGATGTGCAACCGGTATATCTTAAATCATAGTTCATACACACGGGTGTACCTGTATCTCTATATCCGCATGAATAATTAGTAGTGTGCCACCGATGTAAGTCGAACGGGGACGAGATGAAAACGACAGCACGTGGACAGACTGTCACGTGGGGGGGAGGGCACACCCGTCGTTTCTTCGACGTCCGGTAAAACGCGGCGGGGAAGAGAGTGCGAACAATCGCGGCGTGTGTCGCTCGTCGATGAGTGCCAGTGCGCAGCGCTGGCGGCGGTTTCGCGAAGTTAGTAAGTCTCGTTAAGTGGCAGCTTGACGGCATCGTCTACACCGTCGCTGCGAGGCGAACATCTGCGATAAAATGTTTATCATATTACCCAGTGTTTCACCCACCCCCTCCACCTATATATGTCGTCCGATCGTTCCCCCCCTAATATTCCCAACCAGCCAACCCATTCGTCCATTTCGTCCGACTTGTCTGGTAAAATTTTCACGACCGTATACCGCACTTCTCGTCCCGAGTCCTAATGATGAAAGTTTCGGACGCGGCAATCGTGCAAACGCCGTAACGGCAACTTTTCTTTGAGAACAAACTGCAATATTTCATTTCCCGAGATAAACTTTATCTAATTCTTTTTTTTTCAGCTTTTCCGTTTTTTATTTTTGGTTTTTTTTATTTTTAACATTTGATTGTTGAACTTACTTAGATTGAGCCCATTATCCATGTTATATTCTCTAAGAAATTGTTTATAAAATACAATGTTTTCGACCAGTCTTGACTATCTCACATAAGAATATCTTCAATCGCTTACATTGCACCTAATCCTCTTATTTGTTATTTTATTGGCAATCAGATGGATTCAGAACTTTGTTGTACTCTTCTTGTTATTCAATTACAATCAAGACAAAATTCATTGTTCAGCCGAGATTTTCTCGTGATAAATTAGGTTAGTTGATATAATAGGGGCAATAGCCAATAGGGTATCAACAATTATATATTAATGGTAAAATGGAAGTTTTAAAACAATTGTATATCTTGGGAAAAGAAATAATGACTAGACAGTACATAAATAACACAAAACATTATTGAAATATTTGAATCGAAGCACTGGGCAGATAAAATAATTCTCAAGTGAATATATATATATAAATATATAGTGATGCTATGCGATACGATTTAAAATTAAAGAAAATTTGAATACAGCATAACAATGAAGTTGACTTATTAATAATGGTTTCTCATATTCTTATCTTAAATTTGTATTCCCACGCCATTGTATTTATTATTTTTTTAGGGAGAGGGGGTTGGCAAAATATAACAGGGGAAGTGGTGACACCATTTTACCCCTTAAATAATTTACCAATAATTAATCTATGGAAGGGCACATGTAAACATTAATTAGCACTAAATCAGTCCTTGGAATTTTGTACAATTGTAAAATTAGTGAAAAAATTATAAGTCAGTATTAATATTATTTATATTATACAAATTAATAATTATATTATGGTTAAGATTATCTACCATGGACACGATAATAATATATCGTTTGTAGAATGATGAATTATTACAAACATCAACTAATACTACATAATGATTGTATAGCAATAGAATTACAGTAATGTGCATACTAATAGTCGTTTAAACGTCACACAATACAATAAACCACGTTGTGTACACACATACCACAAATCTGTCTACAGGTTCACGGCACTCCTCTAAAAACATCTGGTATTAAATCGTTTCGGGAGTATAGATCATATTATTCGAAGATTATAAACTTATAAACTAAAATCGAGTACACAGTACACACAATGAAGTTTTTTCAATTTTATTATGATTATTGTCGAAGGCAAATAAATTAGAATGCTAATGGCCACAGTTGCCGGGCTTAAAAAAAAAGATCAATAAAAAAAAAAAAAAAAATAAATTAGTTTTACATAGTTCAATATAAAACGAGAAAAAATAATTGAATATTAAACTTTACAAAATAAATAAATATTTACCTAATAATTAAAAGCTGATAAATAAGAGTGACTTTATATTATATTATATTTATTAAGATAGTGACAAGCTGCTTGTAAACTCTCCTGGAGTTGTAATTGTATAGCATTATAATTTTAGTCCTATTATAGGAATAATAATAAAAAAGAAGAATAAGACATTAGTAAATATAATACATGGTTCATATATTATGTCGAAGGAAGGTAAAATGTGACAGAAATTGAACGCTTCTGCGTGGAACCCTAAATTCTTCTACCGGGATTACTCGAGTGTAACTTCCTTTCAGTATAAAACATTTCCACTATGAAACCTTTGCCTTCAAGCCAAAACGTTTGTCTTATTAGCCATAGTAAAACTAACACTAATGGTTCTATTTCTCGTAGATGGATACGCTGTACCATACAATAATGGGTAGTCAAACGAAATTATATTTAGGGGATATGACAGTAAAATCGGTATAGTCATAAATGGAAAATTATAATTTCATTGAAATATTGTTTTGCTGAACTTATATTTACTTTTTTTATATAATTTATATTATTTGTACGCTGAAGTCGAGATGTATATACATATATCTATTAATAGAGCAATATGCTCAAAAAAACAAATCTAATATCATCATTCATTGAAGAATAACAAATTTATTCGAGATACAAAAATAGTAATATAATCTTTCGAATAGAGATACTTCGGAACTCAAGATTTATATAGTTCCGTAATATTTCAAAAGCAAATACAACTGCATTATAGAACCACAATGAAAAGGTTAGAATAATAATGTAATTTTTTTTCGCATCCGACGTTTTAAAATACGTCTCGACGGTATAACAAATAGGTTTTATATGAGTAAGGGAAAAATAGTAGTTAACATGGAATGTGAGAAATTCTCATGTCACGCATTTTCTAGAAGAATTACCACTTGTTGCCCGAGCAATAAGGGCGGCTCCAGCGGTCGTACTTCTGCATACACTTCAAACAAACGTACCCCCTCGCCACACCAATTGTGTACCACGGGTCGTCGCCAATCTTTAGCGGGAAGCGGAGGGTTAGAAGAAAGCTTTTGTCTTAGATCTCGTACAGACGAGCTCCGTTACAACGGTACTTAATATGTGTATATTATATATATATATATATTAAGTTCTTCACTCACACACCACCCGGCCAGAACACGGCTGTCGCGTGCGTATTTGCACTTTAGAAATTCATTAAACGTAGCTGTCTTCGTCGTCTCGGAGTAAAAGTTCATCTCGCCTGGCGCGAGACAACACGAAAATAGTTATTAAGTTTATTAATATTAACAATACGTAAGAGGATTAAAAACTACCGTCGCGTGCGTTTGACTCTCGCGGCGGCGGCGGCGGACGGCCGGAGAGAGAGATACACTACACAAACAGAGTAAAAACGAAATACGCTCACGGGCACACGCGCGCACAATCGGCGTCATAGTGGGTGCAGTGCAAGAGAGGGAGCGCCCCCCCACACCAGCGGGTGCGGGGAGGGCCGGATGTCGACGGCGCGGACGGGAGGAAATCGTCTGTGCGTCGCGCGAAAGGATTCCTTTGTTCGCGGTCGAATAATGGCAGTTATCTGCCGTCGGGTCCGTTAGCGGTTACGATATTCCCCAGCCTCTGGCCGTATCTCCACGCGTTATATTGGTGTAATACGCCGTACACCGTGGCTATATACAGAGAGGTATTATATTATATAAAAGGTATACCTATTACCCGCGGGCCCCGTCTAGGCAACGTAATGTGGTCCGGACAGATCGCGGCTCTCAGCCCCGCGGGTGTACAGCGCGCAATTGCACGCGTTACACCGTTTAATTATTATTATTATTATTATTATCATTATTATTATAATTATCGTTATAATACAATATTGTATAGGCGTACTATTATAATATTATATTATTTCTGCGATTATATTATTATTATAATTCTCTCTCATTCGGTACGATAATAGACCAGTGGTTCCCCACTCGACTCGCGCCACGATCCACTGCGAATGTTAAATCACGCACTGCGGACCATTTTACAGGTAGCCTATATAATTCCCAAGTAATTAATTGTTATCGGTCACGCAGAGTTGTAAGTACCTACTCGCTATATATTTTGTCGATTATTTAATTTTTAATTTATACATTTTTATTTCAAATAAAAGAATCGATGAAAATTAATAAAAATATTTTGCACCAACACCAGTTAGGAACCACTGATATAGCGAATAATATTTGTATTATTATTGAACTCGGCTATTGTGACCGTGACCGTTGTGAGGGTTCGCGAGTATTTTCAAAAAAAAATTTAAACCATTACAGGAAACAGAGTGTGACGCTGAACTTTTCGGGAGGTTTTTTTTAAAAGGGGGTTGATTTACGCGTCGGGTTCGGCTCGGACCATCCGTTTCGTTAGAAACCGGCCTCATCGGTTTTGACCGTCCATTTGATTACCATAATTATTACACTGCCAGTGCATATATTATGTGCGATCATATTTGGTAACCGCTTTTTAATTTAACATCAAACACCGTTTATGTAATTACCTACCGAATTCAAGAACAATACATCAACATAAAAACAAAGTGCCCATGATACATGAAATACTAATCAATTATAAACTATAACAATAATAATATTATTATTACTGTCAGATTAAATTGTGTTAATATTGAAATATTTATGTTTTGCCCAACGGCATAAAATAAAAAAATAGTTCAACATTTATTTATGTTATAAAAAATGTATTCAATTATTATTTATTATAATTATTTAAAGTGGTTACAATTAATGTGAAAATACTCATAAAAAAGTGGGCCTAGAAAAGGAGTGGTTGTTTTATACGGGACGTTTTACCGTGAGTTGTGTATCCAATGTTACCTAAATGAAATTGTTACCAACAATAAACGCTTTTTGATAATGGAAAATCGTTAATATTTCATACTTGAATAGGTGTATGTACTATTAGGTATATAGATATTATACATACCTTTATATTTATAATAGCAAAATGCGTTCTTAAATGTACACAATATAATGAATTGTTTTAGTGAATAATATTATTATATGTACTTACATAATACAACGATAGATGACATTCAAATTATAAAAACAATAAAATATAACTCATGTGCATGCATGATGACTAAGTAGCGAAACCTGTACGTACCTATATTGAAAGGAAAACAATATTTATTTACAGTAAAATTATTGTTTTATTTAATAGCATTTTTATTGCAATAAATCGCATTTTTATAGAAATTGTATTATTGTTCAATAATGTTTATTTATTTTAATTCATCTTAATTTTTGTAATTTTTGATATATTATGTTAATTTATCATTTAGGTATATTTTATATATTTGTACACCAAAAGGCTCACGTTAAAATGGTCTCGCCAAAACGTCCAATTCTCTAATAAAATAATATTTTTTCTTGGCCAAAACGGAAAAAGGGCAGTTTATCTGATATGGGTAATCTGTTTTCACTAGGTTTGGGGTCGTGGTCTGTTTACACAAACAGTTTCGATCAACTGTGCAGGTTACTATATCCTTATTTATACGGATTGTTAAGAAACTCATGTAATAAAAATTGTGGAAATTTAATGTAACTAAAATTAATACAACTAATTTACAGCTCGTTAATATACAGTATTTTTAGGTTTTGCATTGAAATTAATTTAACAAGATTTGAATTAAATCTGTATCGTAATTAACTATTAGTTGATGTCTGCGTGATAAGTAAATCGGATAAAATTAAAAGCAGCTTAAAGGTCGAATGAAAATCAAATTTAAAGACCTAAAAACTTTTAAAAAGAGATTTTACTTACGAGAATATAAAATAATAATCTATATAGTCTTAGAATGATATAAAAACTTTAATCTAATTTTTGGGTATACTTAAAGAAAATCCATACGACAGTCTCTTTGACGATGCATTAAAGAGAAAAATAAAACGCCAAACTCATTAAAAATGAAGTTTTTAAATAATTAAATCTTTGGGTATCTGGTAAAAAATAATTGAAATAAAACTTATCAAACGAATTTGATTTAAAGATATTATACATCAGTAATTACTGTTATTAATAGTATAAATTATAACTTAAAAGTTATGGACTTATGGTCAAGAGTAATGGCTGCTTATAATAATCATTGTATAAATATGAGGCATTAAAAAATATATTTGAACTTTGAAGTTAAGAATAATTGAATTAAAATTAGTTTTTGCAGTGATATATGAACAATAACTCTTTTGGTATAACATTTACAGTTCATTAATTAGTTTTTACAAGATATATTTGTAATTAATTAAAATTGATTTTATTAAGACATACCTGTAAAGGTATACATTGTATTTATTCAATACAAAATTAAACAATATATATTGTGCAATGCAGTTTATGATATCCCATTTTGGAATTTTATATTAGAAATCTGTGAATGTTTCGATTTGAATATGATACAAATAATATAAGTAACATGATTCAGAATTTGTTTTTAAAAACCGTAGCAATTTTATGATGTGAATAGAGGTAGCGCATAAAAAATTGTTTAAACATAATGTATTGAATAAACTGATCGAAAAATGGCATGTAAAAAATATTTTTGGCATGTTTAATGTTTTGAATTTAAGGTCAATATTTTTGTATTTTCCTATATATTTTGGTGTAATATTCAAGGCACGAATTTACGGCATTTTGACGAGACCGCAAAACCCTAATAGCTTTACCAATAAATAGAGTGAAAAAAAACACAAACACAAGACAATAGAGGTACATTTTAAACTTTCGGTAAAGTTCGGTTTTGCGGTTCTCTTGAATAATATATGAAGTTTGCCGACGTGGTAGAGGGCTTGACGTGTATTATTGCCGACAATGACTGATGCCCAAGGTGCCTTATTACCTACTTGTGACACAAGCTTGTATAACAATAATAATGAGTTAGTAGACTATTCTCTTCGACACATAACTCACCCTAAATATCATCCACGTTTGCCTCGACCGATATGTGATGGCTTGTATTGAATGAGACAGTTGATGCAAATACGCAAGAGGGTTAGAACATTATGAAGGATTTTATAATATAATGGGTAATATCGATAATATTAAAAGCTGCAGTTTTTCGAAATAAATAAACAGTGGAATAGCTGATATTAAATTAAATTTTTTTCAACTTTTTCTTTCTCTTTTATATAAGTTGATATACATAATATAATACAATTATAAAAAATACTACTGAACGTTTGCTTTCTATCAAAAAAAATGTATTATTTTTTTACCATCGTTCAAGCAATATACACTTAAAAAAAACTAATTTAAATATTATGGCATTCACTAATATTTAGGGTTAAATCAATCGTATCACTATCAAAGCGCACGTTGCAAAACAATACAAACAAACATGGTTGAAGTGAACCCAGAGCAGTATACACAATATATAACGTTGTCTAGTTAGCGGTCAAAGGATCTTTTGACGACTGATTAAAAAGCAACAAGTAGAACTATTTGTTATCTTTGTTAATTTATAACCAGCACCAGGCTGCGAGTTTCGTGCAGCGAAATGGTTCGGTTGTGTAAACAGCAACAAAAACAACAAACATAATACGATCGATCAACGCGAGCGACCGCCCGCGCACATGGCACATGTGGGATTTAGCGTGCGCCACCACCAAGACGAAACGATATATAATCACGGAGTGAACATAAAAATAACAAATCCCTCGTTTTATGTGAAATTTCACGACGGAAATCATTACACACAGGACGGTAAAAATAATAACAAATAACACACGTACACTCAGATATGAAATAACAAGGGGCAAATAGGAGTGATGGGGGGGGGGAAGGGAAGAAGGGCTTAAAAATGTGTGGCCAGGGACGAGGGGAGCTAAGTAATAAAAGTTTTTCCCTTAAACGGATTACCGACGATGATGGATTACGCGTGGGAGGGGGGCTCTGGTGGTGGTATATATGACTGGATTCCAAAAAACAAATACAACTTGATAAATTTTACACGTTCTATACCGACACATTGGCCGAAAATCTGTCTAGCCCGATTGAACACGTCCAGAATATTTCATTGAAACTTTTTAGCAACGGCGATAACTGGCCGAGAAAACGTAAATAAATTGGCTAAATCTGTTTGGTAACATACAACATGATATGCTTTGAAATAACAATAAATAAGTCTGGAGTCATAAATTCTCCTACCTATACTGGCAACTTGTATACCATCGACCCAAATAGCTAATCTAAAATATATATATATATATATATAAAAAAAATAAAAGTAATAATACAAATAATAATTGCTAAAATTATAAATCACGAACATTGTTTTATTATACTTTTGTCAGGCTGTTATTATTATAATTTCAAACCAAAAATAAGCATGCTATTATAATATGAATAACTTCATTATTTTGCAACTAAAAGAACTTGCCTGTTTAACTTAGATATTAATTTTAGTACAGCTCAATAAAAAAAATATTATTTTGGGGAAATCTCGTTTGATCTACAAAATGAAGGTTTTGTGATCGTGAGAAGTATCTATAGTTTAGAGAAGTTCAAATATTTGATATTAATTTAAGATTCTAAGGCACTTAGATAGTTTTATACAAATAAATAAATTAATGGAAATTATGATCGAACCCCTTTTTTAGCAAACATAAGTAGGTAGGTATTAAATATTAATAATGCGTATATTAAGCTGTAATTATAAACGTAGTATTATAGTGATCATAAATATTATAACAAACATTCCTTTTTGTTGCCGGAGTAGGTACCGCTTTTTAATGGTTATAATATAGATTAACTTTTGAATTTTTTAGACCTTTATTTAATGCGAATGTTAAAACATTTTATTATTTACATGGTTTAGAGGCATTGAAAACATCATACTTCATACTTCGTTTGAGTAGGTATACAACGGAACACTATACCTACCTTATAGAAACCAATCTTAAAAATTAACGTAGAACATATATGAATATAATTATAGTTAATTGATTTATTTAGTCGTTACCCTGCCGTGCACGTATACATATAATATACGAGTTTAGTGTACACGACATATAACACAAAAAACAAGTAACGTATAAATCATATAACTTTTATGCTATGCGTAACTTGTTTTTTTTTATTTTTTCAACACATATGAACTGCAGACATTTTCATAAATTTATTTTACTTTCAATCCTTGTAAAATATCAAAACGGTTAAATACAGGCGCGCCTTTTATATAAAAATATCGAAGCGTTTATAAAACGTGTGAGACAATATTTAAGGATGAACCTCTGCAGACACGCATTCGTGCTACGAGGGGGTTTTCCATTCAATGCTTTTTTTTTACTTATATACAGTATGTATCACGGATACTTGACAGTTGTAAACGCAATAACAATGTTCATCTGTCAAATGCTTGCATTACACACACCCTGTAAATATACAATTGTATGGTATTCACTTCTCTATGTGCAATCCAGACAATATTATTAACATCGATTCAATAATATATGTATATATATATATATACGCTTGCATAGCAGTTCCTATCTATTCATTTTTCATAAGAGCGCGTTTTAAAAATTTTAATTTATTATTACCCGGCTGAACAATAAACGTTCGGGTGGAAAAAAAACTGACCTTATCGAATCGTTACGAAAGCCATAATGCTTTTCTACGGCATTGTTAACTGTCACGGACGTCAATCAAAAAACGCCGCCCCGGTCTGCGGGGCCTTTATGTTTGACACATGTTATAAACTCGACCGACAAGGCGGCGAAACGCGGTTTAGCTGACGGTTTGTTTCAATAAATCTGTCACGTGGCCTGTCAGCATCGATTTGAACTGCTATTGCATGAGTGACGGTGTGTGTGTGTGTGTGTGCGTGCGAGAGGGAGAATTAACGCATACGCGGATTTTGACGGTGATATGGGTAGGGACAATAACGCTAACGAAGGCTTGGAATGTCTCAAGTTATTTACCTGTGCTCTCAGTGTTATGGACGTCCGGGCAAGCTTGAAACTTGAGCATCAACCTCGAGTCTGACGTACACGAATCGGCCTTTGAAACCGGCGACCTATAGAACAAACAATGAATTTAAGTAATTATTGCTAAAATGATCTAGTAATCGAAGCACGGCGTAAAGCGTAATTCGTTTGACGCATTATTCGATTGACTATACAGAACCATACGGTCGGGGCTGGGAAAGTCTATGATGAAATGTATCTAAATAGTAAATACAATAGTTAGAAAGCACATAATATGTTCTACGTTTATACTATATAATATAATATGAGTAACTTGGATGATTTAAAAACAATGTAGCATACTAACATATTATAATGTTTTCTGTATTCATCATTATTTTTAATAATACGTGTCACACTGTCTCCATAATAATAATATAAATTTGCATAAAAAATAATTTGACCACGTACCTAAGCATAGAGTACATAATACAACTGACGAAATAAAATAATCGTTTTGCTGGCACTGATTAACAAAATATTATAGTTTTTTTAAATAAAATTTCAGCAGAAAAGCATGCTATTTATGATGTTACATATTATAGTAACAGACATATGCTTATAGTATTTTATCTAACATTAATAAATAATTTTAATATAAATTTTTACATTGATAGTACCTTAGCTGCATTCAACTGTAGTTACCTATTTTATTATTTTGAAAAAATGGTTTAAATACGAGTATAATAGACATAGGTTAAGAATGTGCTTCTGAAGTAGGTATATCATATTTTATTGGCGAACATCGCGATAAATTCGATCTATTAAGGTGGGTATACCTACTGTTATCGCAATTACCACTTCGTTTTAATAACGATTCAACCAAGAAACCTATAATAGGTATTTCACAAAATCGTATATACCAGGTAACAAAATAATATAACATTACTAACTGTAAAGTTTACTCACTTGCATTCGGTGTAACCACCACGGCTATACGAGAAATGAAACGGCGCTTGAAGCCCATCAAACGGGCACGGGATCGGAGTGGCATCTACCCTAAACATTGAGTAGAGCGGAGCGTCACTGGTAATCTCTCCGCACAGTTCGTCGAGGCTGCGTTTTTCGCATATTGCGTCTGAAACATAAAAGGAAATATTTATGAGCACAATTCTTTCGGAAACACTATGTATTGGAAACAGACAAATTGATTAAGAAATTCTTTATACGCTTGTATAGTTATTGCGTTTCTAAATCGAACAAAATGCAATACATATTTTCATGTATACAATACATAATATGCTTGGATCCGAGCTCACGCGTTCTCAAATTGAAAAATACGAGTCTGCGTTTAGATTAGAGATATGACTTTATGTAACGCCGTAATAGAGATAAATGTTAGAAAGCGCTATTGAGGTTTTACACAACACAAATAATGTTGTACAGTAGGTACATTTTCTGTAAGTCAGTTTACTAAAATCTTGATATACGATCGGTGATTGTTTTAAAGCAATAGGTATGATAAATCGTCGAAAGAATAAACAAATAATGGTACGCACAACTCGTACACGGAACCTATGCATATTTAAAAACAAATTATTATTTCAGAAGTCTCACTTTAGTTTTTGTCGTTTATTGTATTCGTGGTTTAATTATACTCGTTATTAAGTATGTTTAATAACGGTTTTTAAGTATATATTATATGTATACCTCGAGCGTTGAAGTATTTACACTGTTATGTACTTATACGATGATGTTAATGATATATTTGCCTAGCACTACATCCCGCATGGCACATCTCCTTCATTATAATTATTATTATTTATTAATATACAATGTACGTACTATTATGTAGGTACTTATATGCGGTGTCCCGATTTTTATTATGGATACGCTTTATACTATACTCACTCATCACTTAAGTCATTAGTCAGCCTATATAATCTACATAAGAATTTTATACATATATACCACTGGTTAAAACACTTATGTGTACGTTGTACCGCCAGCACTGTACTCGAGTAATGCTTTCCATTCGCGATTTATCGAAATAGAAAAAAAAAAAAAGAAAAAGAAGGTCGTTTTATCCGGGCAAGGGGGCGGGTATAGCGGATAAAATACGGGGACAGTTATACGCATATACGCGGGGGACCTCATATATCGATCGTAATGCAATATTGCGAGTCGGGCGACCCGAAGCACTTCCGTTAAACGTCTCGGGACACGGAACCAATATCATTATACGGTGCGTGTGTGTTGGGTGGAAACGCGATTCCGGGATCAGCCCGTTTCGTATTCATTTCCTCGTTGTGTGCAGAACGCGCGCAGACGAACTAAATTATTAAAGCGCGACGATAGGGTTTCACTCTCCACAGGACCGTGTGCGGTGTGCGTCTCACAATATACGTATACCGTATACCAAGCGCATAGTGTGTAGGTACCGCGTTGCATTGCGTATAGATAGGTGATGGGCGATTCTGCTGCGGTGAGCGATGTTCGGCCCGTCGTGCCAAGGAAACATCAGTTATAACGTATTTTCATGTACTTAGCGTTATAGATTATAATATCAGAGTATACGAATAGGTTAGGTTACATTGGCTCTGCAACCGTGTTTTGGTAATAAGAATCGGGTAAAAGAACGCGTTTATTAAAGAACGCGGGCCGAACCGAAAGTGAAAAAGAAAGTAGGAGTATGTTTATTGTTCGCACAGAGCCTCTTCGGCTGTTTGTTAAGCAGGCAAATAAAAAAGTGTATATTTCTTTAAGTTTTCTGTTTAACGTGTTTAAACGCATATGTATTTTCTGAACTTTAGCAGGCACTGTGACAACGAGTAAAGTTGTGAAATATCTTCTACGGGGTTGGTTGAAATTAGGGTTTTATCGCTAACGTCAACGCATTTTAAACCTTGTCAAATTATGAAGTTTACGCCCAAGTAAAATAACAATAATCGTAACAATAGGTACCTATTGATAATATAAACAATGATATTTGTAAAATTAATGTTTATACTTATTACTTATGTCTTATGTGTTGTATAATATTAATATATAATGTATCGAATTAATCAAAAAAAAGTGTCAAACTTTTATTGACTGAGAACCGTATAATCAACAAGCTTTTAGACCAGAGTATATTCTGTATACAGGATTTAACCCTATGTATTTGATCATTTCTGTCCATCTAGATATGTGCAATTCGACTATATAATAATCTCCGTCGGTCGGATGCATTGTTAGTGGTCACTATGTGTTACGTACACACACATACACACTTGTAATATTTTGCCATAGGTAGGTAAATAATTTAGCAGGCTAGGCTTCCATGCTAGTCACGACGGCCGGAAATAATAATACCTAATAATAATAATGAGAACCACGAAAAGCCTCTGATTATTGTTATTGTGCGTGATGCGTACACAGCAGTACATGAACATATACCTACGTATATACATGCATTATATTATATATAGTGGGTGTGTATATGTTTATAAGGTGCGTTTTGTGCGCGTGCGAAAACTCCGAGGCGCTTTCTGAATTTCAGTGATTACCGGAACACAATTAGGGTAGGGGGTTGAGAGAGAGTGGTGGTGGCTCGTGGAGAAAAGAGGCAAGGGGGGTTTCTTTCTTACTGAAAATGAAATTTGCTGCACACATGACACGAATTGACAACGTGAACCCTAGGGGGTGTGATGTTCCAAGGGACTACGGGAGAGGCCGAGAGAAAAAGTTTTCGACCGCTCCACATAACCAAACAGACGTAAAAATTGGACGGGAGAGTGAGAGAGGGGTAAACACACTTCAGACAACTTTGCCCGGGTAGAACGCTAGCTGTATGGAGGAAAACCATGCGTGTTACATTAAACATCACTCAAGTAAAACGTAAAAGTTTGGTGACCGTCGTCGTAATTGTAAGTCGCTTTAAGTCAAAATTCCGTGAATTCTTAAAGTTATATTTCATAAGGTTTTTTCTTGGAAGGCTGTTTAAGAAAATTAGAAAAATGTATTCACGAGGATAAAAAAAATTGTTTTAAAGTATGACAAATATATCATCCTATAAACGTCTACAACGTTCTTTGCGAATATAAAATAAAAAATATGACAGGAAATGTAAAGCTCCGTTATCTCGTAACTGCTATTTGGCACGTTCTCTTTCGTTTATTGACCAACCATGTGATAAATCATATAATAAAAATTTTAATATTAAACAACGATTATAATTACAGTAAAAATGTAAAATAGAAATAATATGATTTATTTATATTGATAAAAAAGCATAATATTATGTTGTATTATTAATAATTGAAGGTTAACGATTTCAAAAATTATTTGAATAATATTACGATTTATTATTATTAAGTTTGTATAAAACGATTCCCATGGATAAATAAATAAATAATTATTTCACATATTTTACGCATGCAGAAATAACACCATAATGTATAAAATATTTTGTGGTGATATTGTCAAGTGCAAAACGCGACATTTTCTTTGTGGGAGTGATTTTAATATGCATTTCAAAACTTAAATGTCATAATAAGAGTGTCATAAAAATATATATTTTTTATGAATTTGAGCGAACGATTATACTTTGTTGGATTATTTTTTATTTACATTACCCTATGTAAACAGAATAAGAAGATGTTGGTTTAGTGGATATTATAAATTAGTTAAATATGAATAATATTCTTATTTTGACATGTACAAATGGAATATTTCCAACGATAAAAATATATTAAGCATGAACTTCTAGTGTTTGTGTACGGACTTACGATCAAGGTGAAAAAGGTAATAAAATACCTTTATGTATATATATATTTTCCAAAAAAATAAAAATAAAACCACATAAAAATACAAAATGTATTAATAATAAAAATATAGTATGTTAACAAAAAGTTATACATACACGTAATTTGAAATTCATTATTAATGAAAAATATAAATTATTTTGATCATTGAAACTTGAAATGCGTATATACTATATTATTATATGTCCATTATATATTAATATTTGTACCGTCATCCATCTGTATATCTGTACCGCAGTATGTAACACGGGCAATTACGTAGAAATAAATACAGTTTCATTAGTTGAAATACCTAATAAAAACCGAAGAGATTAACACTGCAGGCAATGGTTTTAGTTTAAGTATATTGGATTGTTGTTGTAGTGTTGTACAATTGAATTTCACGCGCAACGTTTTCCGGATGAGTGAAATAAATGGACAGATAGAAGAAAACCAGTGTCGCATTACAATCATCCATTAGCAATGGACATGAACACTTTCAGGTTTTTTTAACATTGTTTTTTTTTTTTATTAGATTTAAAATTATTTATTTAGCCTGTGTTTTTCGGTTTTAGGGTACACGACACAACTCTACTCGGCAGTGCAATCTGATCGGTTCGAAATGATCAATGGATTTTCCATTTTGTCATGCTTCAAGCACTATACGCTGTGCCCTTCGATTCCATTTATAATTATTATATTATAATTCACAGTTTTTAACAACACGACACGATCGCATAGTTACCTACTGTTGCTATATTTTATTAGGTGTGTTCCGAACAGAGAGCATTAATACTGCAGTCACCTGACCGCTCTGCTATTATATATATACATTGTAGCTCACATTCATCGTATGTCAGCCATGATTATTAAAAACACCAATATGCTATTTTTGTATTAATAACTATACATCATTGGGCCCATTTAATTGTTCGCAAAGGTCATCGCGGTGTAATTTATTTTATTTTACTTCCAAGCATTTTTTAAAAAACTTTTAAATTTTATAAAAATTAATTCACCAGCAGTACTCGCATTTCTCCCAGTATACTTGACAAAACAGAAACACGATATTATTTATATATATTATATTCAAAAGCAACGGAGAATAATCAGGTGTATTTTTCATATTAAATTACACTTGAACATAATGATATTCAGTACAATTTTCATTTTCAGGTATGGTGTTATTAAAATAATAACAAAACACGAAATAAAATATAGTAAATTCTATGTCTGAATGATGGAGATGGACATACGCATTATCGAGTAATAATAATAATAAAAAAAAACCATAAAAGTTAGTAAAAAAAAAGATTTTTATATATAAATAATTCACAAGTGGACGCTACTTTTTCCCCCCTTTATGGCTATTATACGGTAATTACTATTCCTTATGCTTGGGCGGATTTTCCATTAACGACCGGAAGGTAAAGAGGAAGTTTTTAGATGAAAACGTCTCCCGAGACGTAAAAATACGGGGAAAGAACTTACAGAATTCTTTACTGAAATAATAAAATTAAAAATTCATAGGTTAGACGGGGAGTCATATATGTTTTTAATTTACTCTCGAGGTATCCTTATAATACGTGTATATAGCTGGTACAGGATTATTTTATCAATATAGATGCAAAAACCAGTATAGGTATAGATACTATACCTTCATCAGAAATAAAATTATTAAAATAATATTCTGAGTAGCTACCTATCTACCTATAAATATTATACTATTCA
The DNA here is from genome assembly GCA_027563435.1 of Nasonovia ribisnigri. NCBI lineage: Eukaryota > Metazoa > Arthropoda > Insecta > Hemiptera > Aphididae > Nasonovia > Nasonovia ribisnigri. Next base: position 541,236 of record JANEHU010000686.1, on the reverse strand, counting down.
CCTACATACAACTGTATGATATTAATATATTCAGATTCCATATTTTTTTTTTTTTTAAAGCAACATTGCTTGATTTTATTCAAATTAAATATATTAAAATAGGTAATATAACTTTAATGAAAATAAACTTCAATAGTCCGAGGAGTGACAGTGTTTAAATTAATATAAATGGCTGCGCTGAGTTCATTATGCAAAACGAGAGACCAATGCGCGTCAGGACGAATATTATCACGCATAATATGGTATATTCGTGTGTATTATAATCATACATCGGGAAAAGTTGAGTAGATAGTTTTCGAAATCACTTAGGCCGTTGATCATAATAGTATATAAAGGACGGTAAGAGTTCATGAATATTCACACGTGTCAAGTGCGGACAATGCTAAAAATTGATTCGAAAAATGCCTAAAAGCAAACGCAGTTACGATTTCGATGTGTTGTGGGGGGAGGGGCAGAGTGTGAGGGTTGTTCGTTATTGTTTTTCACAGTCTGTCAGACATGCGGAGAATAACTTTTGATAATAATGTATGATATACACCGTGGCCAACGACGCCGTATCAAAACTAAACATATTGTGCTATTATCGTTCACGTCAGTTTAAAAACAATCACGTCATAATTTATAATACTAAACAAATTAATAGGGATAGGTCTACACACAAGTTTTAATCGAAAATCATTTTTGTTTTTACCGTATTTATTATAGTATATTTTAGTAGAAAATATCCTATGTCATGAACAGTGTGCGCGTATGCGTGTTTCAAATAATACAGTAAAACAAGTATTATAATATTCGTGTATACCAGTATTACCTGATTTGAAGTTGGTAGGTAGCGTGTAATTGAAACTCAGAAATAAAATAAATACAATTTGTTGTAACCACCATATTGCCAGATCAATCAATTTCACAAATACACTATTTTAGCAGAAGTAAAATTCAAAATGATGATTGATTAATATAATTAATGGAATATGGTATAGTATAATATGAATTGACACGTCATATATTGTATAGAAACAAATAATAAGTCAGATTCCGCGTTATCCGGTATCGGTCAACCGTGTGAAATAATATCGACTATTGTTGACTTATGTAATTTCAAACAATAGTCATTATTATAATAATAGCTATTTTTGTTATTTACTTATGCTTAGTACATCCATAACAATATTATTCATATATAGAATGAATTTAAATAAAAATTAATACGGAAAATACATAAAATACATGAGTGAATATTGCTGCAGCAATCAGAAGTGGGCTTAAAACGGACATCAATTTATATACAATATGGATTATAATATATTATTATACCATTACAGTGAAAACTTTACAGTTATGAATAACACTCATTATTGTCCACTGACGGTATAATTTTTAAGACAATTATTAATTAAGCACAATTTGTGTGAAGCGTCTTATTAGTTACAAATACAAAACGACAGCTACAGAGGCGATTTTATTAGGTATTCGGAGCTTATATACGAGTATAAGAAGTATATCATACTCGAGTGGTACTTTGACGGTTTTATTTTTAGAATCTAAAAATCTAAAAATGACAGATATAATTTAGAAGTGATGTAATTATATGCAATTTAAAAATTATATATAGTTTAATATTCAAAAGAATTCACGTTGAAGACATTTCACTGGTTGGTTATTCCTTCAAGTCACTCAAGCTGCTACATATAATATAAAATAATTTTAAAACATCCGTTATGCTTATTGCTTTTTTTATGTACAGACTGTATAAATTCTAGATTAAAAAAAAAAAAAATATTCAAAATATAACCCATTATTGCGGATCACAGGTTTGACGGAAGTCTTGTCTTGTTGGTTACACGCCCATCGTTTAACCATCCCACACGAAGCGAAGCAGATTTTAAAACAATATATTTTATTCTGAAGAATTTGTTTGTTGAAGTCAGTTTCTGGCAAAACATTTTAGTTTCATTAAATCTAAATGTTTTTGAAGTTTTATTTCTAAGCGTAGAACTATGTTTGAGTAGGTACACTTAGAGTAGGTACGCAGTAGTAATTTTTACCTGAAGTTCAGCCAGGTATAGTGATTAACTTTAGAGAAACCTCAGTAGTACATGGTAAATTTCCAAACTTTAAGGTTGCTAACTTTTAGATTTGCAGATGTTAAAAGTTTTATCAGAAAGGAACTTTGTTTATGGTTGTATAATGTACCTATATAATATACAAGACAAGATGTGTAATAGCTATTTATTATAAAATAACGGTCGGAACAATGTTCAGAGTATTGACAAATAGAAAAAACTAGGTAGTTACCTCAGTATATTAATTAATTTATTAATTTAATTAAAATAACATATTTTGTTTTATTGTTTAGATTATTAATATAAGTATAATATGTAGGTATTTAATAGATAAATAAGCGAAAGCGCATTATGTTTCAATACTCATCACTCACTAAATCAGTAATTATATAAGGTTCAATTTAATTTTTTTTATGTTCATGCTTTATTATATTTTAATAAAAATAAAAATTTAGTTCATATTCAATAAATATTATATGCACACATTTGTCAAAACATATTTTTATGTTCGACTACATCATGAATTCGAGACTGTTGTATTGTTGGAAATCACAATAATCGAACGACAAAAAAGAAAGAAAGAAAAATACTTATATACACATGCGCGACTTTTGCATTATACCCGGTTATTGACTGTAACGTATTCAAGTGGAAAACCCTATTTAACAGTGTCATTTCTTATCATGACAGATTCTTGGTATTGAATGGATGCGTATACGGAAGATTTTGTTTTTTACGTTTTTTGAATACATTTTCATACAGCGCAGGAGGATGGCGCAGAGCAATGGGAAATAACTTTTCCATCGATAAGTTTTATTTTTTGTTTCACTGAAACATATATATACAATTAGCTCGTTGTCGTTGTCATGTTGCCACGGGCAACTGTGACGGTGGTCCAGTGGGATATAGGCTATTAGTTAATGGAGTCCCGAGGATTGTTGTGCAGAAGCTATTAAAGACGGGGAAAGACTTGGCAGCGAGATGAGGCGGAGAGACGTGTAAGTAAGGCCCTGGGGGGCCCTAAGCCGATTTAACAGCCAAACTCTGCAATTTCTATGTTGCTGAAAGGTGCACCCAACTGTATGCTTATATGAGCGCGTTTGTGCGTGTATTAAGTCACCATAGGATTTTTCCATCAGATTTTTAAACACGTCAATTTAATTCAAGAATGTGACACGGATGATAGGTATTGGGTTTGAGGTAACTTTATTTCCACCCCCAACTCCGCCGTTAAATAAAACTATTTCACTATAAACGTATTACTGCTGCCAGGCTATTAAGCTCCCAACCATAAAACAATAATTTAGAATAATGGTTCGAGTAGAAAAATAAAGTGGTAAAAAACAAGCCAGGACGAGATATGCAATATGCATGAACCAGAAACAAAATAATGTGTTTATATATACGAATTTTAGTCAATATCTTTCGTTCCACACGAGTAATATCATACGTTGTCCAGGGTTTACAAAATACGTCGATTTTTTTACGAGGTACTTCAGGGAATTTAGGGTTTTAAGAGATTTTCTGGTTTCACGCGAATTTTCAGATGTCCATAAGAATGTTAGGAAAAACCGATCACGTTTTCAGATAAAAAAATAAATATTTTTTCCTTCCGAACCTACATTAAACTTTATGTACTTTTGGCTACTTCTTTTGTGAACAATATTTATACATAGATAGTTATGGGAAAAAATCTTTTTTTTTTATTAAATAAATTAGTGAATATCAACTATAGAAAAATATATATTAGTTCAAATATATTGTACAACTATGAACTGAACGACATTAAAAAACAGTTTTCATCAATAAATATATAAACATTGATTTAAAATCTATTAATATTATCGTCTTACACTTTTATTGAATAGGAAATTATATATTGATTTATAAGCACGTTTCTAAATATTATTAAAATAAGCTCGCTACAAATGTTATAAACCTATATTTCCTATTTATATTAATTGTATCATATAAATTGAACTCTAATATTATATCTATATAGTTACGCGGAGTTAAACTGAAGTAACATATTTATAATAAAATTACAATAGTTGTATACATTAGTAATTATATATTTTGTTTATTACTGATTAATTACAAAAAAAATTTCGCAAAGTTTAAATTATTTAGCTTATGCATTGAACTGAGTTGGTTAAATGTAGATTTTATATTAACTCTATACAATTAAAACGTATATCGTGTCTTTTGTTAAAAAACTATTTTCGACAAATATGAATTATATGCTGACAAAACCAGTCTTATTAATTTTCATTCAGATTTTGACAATTAATTTTAATTTTTAAGTTATAAGTTTTTAGTTAAATTAAATTATTTAAATAATAGTTGTAAATTCCAATAAAAAAATTATGTACTTATGATAACACACGTTATAGTTATTAAATTGAGTTTATATTATAGATAATGTTATACATTTACCTACACTATTATAACAACTTTTTTTTTATAAGATAACAAAATAAATGCATTCAATTGCATTTTATATTGTTGGTTGTGTATGAATTTCAAAGGTTGTATACGTATAAAATATACAAAACTAAATCATTCATAAAATTATTTTATAGTTACACAAATTATTATATGACAATAATTAAAGTATATAAAATAGATAAAACTTTGATTTTACTTATACCTATTCTTCAATATATTGGTTAGTTTTTAAAATATAAGGTTTGTAAAACTTTTCTGAAAGTAAATCGATTAAGGTTTTAACAACAAAAAAATCAATCTAAACATTATAGATTTGGGATACACAATTATGCGTACTTAAAAAAAATGAGTAAGTGTATGTATATACTTGTGGTTGGGGGAGGGGGTGGGGGAGGATCGCGCCCTGCGGGAAGGACGAAAATGTTAATTAAAAAGTTAAACTGAAAACTAATTGTTTGTCGGTTAAATGAGTTTTTTTGCACTGTCCTCTACCCTACTATTGTTGAACAACTTAAATTCAGTTATAGAGGAAATCGATTTTGGAACAAATTAATTTTAAAGACAAAAATGTTTTATGCTAAAACTCACTTTCTTTGTACTGTATCACGTTCTGGTGTTTTTCTGTGATCACCAGGCACCTTCTGCAGTCTTCCTCCCTGTAACGAAAAAAAACATAGAAATCAATAAAAACGTTTAACTTATTCCACTCTTGTCTCACAAAAAAATGATTAAAAATTCCGCTGACAAAAAAAAATAGTAATAATTCTTGATAAGTAAAACAATATTAGGCTAAATTGAATTCCCGACGCCATTATTGCCAGACCGTCAGCGGCTGTATAGCTGGTAACTGTGCGGAGAACAAATTTGGTTCTCCCCGTTCTTCCTTTTATGGCTAAAACTACTTTTTTCCCCGTCGTTTTGCGGTACTTAATTAAGAATTAATGAACGGTCGGCGGATCCCTCGTAAGACGTGGCCGTCGGCTTCTGGGGGATAGACGTTTTTCCAAGGGCGTCGCCATGGAATGACTCGCCTGGGGCCCATAAAACATCCACTCCCCGGCCATCCGTTGCATCGTATACACCTGTCGATGTCACCGAAATTTACTCCGTACGAGGACCGTCCACCGTTTACACGCGACCAAGACCTTTTAATGAAAACCCATAATATGCTTTTAACACATGGGACACCAACACGCGGAGTAGTATTAAAGGGGATCGCAACAATTTAGAAAACTATTTGAATTTAATTTCAGATACGTATAAGGATCTCCATACAAAACGGCCAGGGATACGAGTATATTATGTGGGCCATTATGTTTGTTTATAACGACAACAGAATGCTTATAAAATTAAAATTGTGCAAAGAAAAAAAATTGATATTCGTAGAGTGATATACAACTGTAAGTACCTACATAATTTTGAAATTAAATTAACACATTTATATTCCACAGAATCGTGTAGTTTTTTTTTATTATTAATAAATCAGTAGATCGATTTAGGAGTTATTCAAGTGTAAAAATATTAAGATACCAATAGAAGTTTTCAATATTTGTGATATGACAAAATACTATCATAATAGTGTGTACTTAATAAAATGTATTGCTTTACAGTTTACATTATATAGCTACACGTTCGGTGTAATAAATGGTAAAATAAATAATGGAAACATTTTATTATTATATATAATGTAAACAGTGACTATACACATACTCAACTGATAATTCATAAAAAAATTATTAGATTTGTACAGATTGTTGCTCACTTTGATACAATATTATATAAGTAGTATTTCGAAAGTAAAAAAAACTAAGTCTAAAAAATGATTACTGCTCTCGAAGATTAAATTAGTACAGTAATGAGTAATGACTAAAAAAACGTATGTTAAGTCTACAACATTAAGTGTAAATAATTCATTTAAAATACATAATCTAAACAAATAAAATCATACCCCTACAAGTAAAACAATTTTTTTTACGAAATATAAAATATTTAAAATATCAAGTCAAGTACCTATAGTAAATGTAAAGAAAATGGTTAACATTGTGTGCCACATTTTTCCATTCATCATAGAGTTTTAACGATTTCTTACGCTTTAAAGATTTTTTCAATTACGAACTAAATAAAATATCATAATTAAAGTTAGGGTGGGTCTCTTCAGTTTTTTTTAATTTGGGTTAGGTACTGATAGAAAATAATAAATAAATAAAAAAAATAATAAATAAATAAATACTCATAGGAAATGATAGCAGACAATACTTCAAGAATTGAAAGAAACGTCGTTGTAAAACCAATACAACGTTACTTTGCACAATACCTACAATATATATACAACTGTCATTTTTATTTGTGTATGTAGATGTACTATGATAAGGATTAAAATAAACCTGTATAAAAACAAAACAACGGTTTAATAATAATATGTAGTATTTGTTTAAAGATTTAGATGCAAATCGTAGAAACATCTCAAATAATTTATGTAAATCAAGTTTTATAGTTGACACCTGTTGGCTGTTTGAATATGGTATTCATTCATCAACTCTAATCTTTATAATGAAAATTCAAATAGCAATTTTATAAAATATATAGGTACACCTAATATAAACATAACAAAAAGTATTATCATTATTTTACATTTAAAACTATATTATGTACGTAGGTGCGTATATGCATAACTGCAGATATTACTGTAATGTATACATAGAAAGAAAAAAGATAACGAAGTATGAGTATATATATTTTTTACTTTGAATATACAATTTAAGAAATTGAGAAATGTTAAGAACTTATTCCCAATTTTAAAACCCTTTTATATCTCATATTATTTTAGCTTAGATGTTACAAGTGGAACTGTGTATTTTGAAAGATTTGATATAACTTGCATTAAATATTTTATGTATAGCTATACTATTGTTAAAAGTTTACAATACATGTGTATATTTAAAATATTTCATTCGGAATTTGAATTTTTATGCCACAAAAGTAAACAATTTTCTTTTTAGATTTATTTTCAGTACGGATGTATATAATAATATAGTCAATATGTTATTTGTATTAATATTAGTTATTTATTATTGAGACTCCGTTATTTTATTTGTTCTACGAATCGTAAAAATATAATATTACCTATATAATATAATATAATTGTGGGCGTTTATATAAAACGTAGATTTTTTTTAATATTACGATGTTTGTCTTTATTTCATATATATAATATATATATACTCTTTTTATCTTGCAGTTTCCGGGAAAAATGAGGTAGGTACATAGACCGAAGAAAATAACTTAGAAATAAATACATACGTATAAGTATGTAGATATAGGTAATATCAATGATTTCTTCGGGGCAATAAAAGATATTTTATCCGATATGTTCCTCAATAGGCACAGATTTGACTTTTTCTAGATTCTAAATAAATATAATAAAATAACCATTTAAACGAATATCCAAGAATATTTTATGAACAGCTATACTTGATCCGATTATAGTACGTTTTTGAGGATTAAACTTCTCGGTCATAACATCATACGTGTACCGAATCGCATTAAACGTTTAATGGGACGCAATGGCGTGTGCAGAGAATACGTATGCGCTAAAAAAATAAATAAAACAAACACCTTAAGGCCGGCGCGAGGAGGTCGATCGGCAAAGTATCATTCTGAAAAATCGTATAATATTGCATACGAGTTGTTTTGCAAATATTATGACAACTCGTGATGGCCATTATCGCACGTAAATATAGCTGAGGACGAGAATGATATTTTTCAATAAAAATATAAAGCATATTATATATAGGATTGATTTTCAATAATAGTTTAAAATTTGTTCTATAAATAGGAAATAATCGAAATCGGCGTAACACCCGGGTAAACCTCCTCGTCGTGTGCGACAGGAGTCATACACAATTTGGTCGATCATTATTTATAAAATATATTTTTATATTATGTATTATATGGTTGCACACACGATGTATGATAATCCCGATGACACGTCAGTAAATCCTTTAAAACATTTGGTGCATTTTTGATTTTATATTTCGACGAAAGCTGATTGCGAGCGGTACACTGCTATCTGTGGCTCTTGAAAACTGCGATTATTTTAGCAGAGGTTTAAATCCGTCCCGTGTGGACACTGACAACACTTTATTACGAAACCGACTATACCAATAATTGTTATGATTCCCGGGGGCTTTCGAGGGAGCCGCTACAAACATTCGGCCCCTCTGCAGTATAGACACGCATATATTATAATAATATACTACAATATTATATTCGCGTGCAAATCGATCGGAATATAAAAACAGGTATATATTCAACTTTTACGGTTTTTTTTCTTGTCAATATCAACCGTTTGTAAAAAATAAAAGTCCATTTAATTCTGCATTTTTTTTTCAATCGACAATATCGTAAATCAGTAAGGTGGTCGACCGGTTTAAAATAAAAACAGTGTGCACACATACACACACATGCGTGTACGCACCTCCGCTACCAGTGGTATATATATATTACGTTACTCGTACTGCTACACCAGAATAATACAACGACAAACCTGGTGTCGTTTTTATCCGAGAGTCGCATTCAACATATATATGTATATAGAACCCACCACGGTCCGACGTAAAGCGCTGGACAGTTTCCAACGGCGACCGGTGGCCTGCAATGGCGGCAAGGTTAATTTATCACCATTTACACACATACACGTACACATGCTCACATAAAATGTATACATTGCACCGATCGATCGGAAAAAGCTTTAGAGCTGACGAAAGCTTTCTCCGTACATACGTGTGTGTATATATATATAGTGAAATATCTACGCCGATTACGACGACGACGATGTACCCCGCCCATCGCACAATGGGTACTCGCGACGTGATAGCGGCCACGGGGAAATGCGGAGAAGGCGGATGAACGATTCTCGACTATTTCTGTTTGACGTCGTGTGTTGCGTATATATAGGACTCCGATGCCATGGGGGCGGGCGGGCGAGCGAGCGAGAAGACGGGACGCAGTGGGACGAGGGCTTCGGGACGGAGAGAATATAGGCGGAGGAATGCCCGACAGTGGTTTTTACCAGAGATCTCAATCCCGAAACGTTAAGACAAATGACAGACGGTTACGGACGACAACGCCGTCGTTTCCAAAGTCCGGAACAAACTGAGAAGAAAAAAAAAACACGAATAAAAATGGCTGTTGGGTCATTCCTATTCCGTGACACAACCTCCACCCATCTGGAAAGGGTGAGCGAAAAATACTCCTCTGAAATCCATTATTTGCGGTACTCTGCAGGATATTTTTATCGGTGTTCAATGTTTTCGAGTCGAAAGCCCACAGGGGTGGATGACTTTGTATTCACCTGTTGTGGGATGGTTCGTGTATACCTCTTCAAACTTTATCGACAAACTTATACACTTGACAACCCAACACATTATAAGTCACAAGAAAATTAAATCATATAAATGACTCTGGGCTATAGAAAATAGAAAATATTATATTATTATATATGTTCGCTGCAGATTTACGTACAAGCAAAGCGACATTTATGTTCAACGTATATTATACAAGCAATTCAAAAGATAAAAGATAGGCATTCTAAATTCAAATTATATATTTTGTACGACATTATTTTATATGAACAATGAAATAATGTTCGCAAGAATGGGTAAGAACAACACGTTTACCTCGACGTTTACTATATGAGCGCGGTTTACAAATTTTATTTAATACAGTAATATTTATAATAATGTTTTTTATTTAAATATAATGTGGTACGTGGGTCTAACACCCACACAGTGCTGTATTTTATCTGTTTTTAAAACTCAGAACGATACTAGAAATATAATATCTCGGAATATATTATATATAGGTTACAATGATATTATTTTTTCTGTTGACGATTTATTTTTCGGGTATATTTTAAGATAGCTTTGAAATTTGTGACATGTAGTAGTGAAACAAGAATGTAGTGTCTACATGGTCAGTGTATCCTAGCCGGATCTATAGCTATTTTTCCTATACTAAATTATTTACAACAACAAATATAATCGTACTATGAAAAACTTCATTGAACAATTTAAGTAATTGCCACTTTCATTTATTCATATTTTGAGAATTATGTTTCACACGTTTTGTTTTACACAACGAAATAAACATTTCAGTTAGCTAGATGTTTCCTTATTAATTTAACGTCTCAGTTATAACATTCAATGTCTAAAAGTCAAGACTCTTGGGAAATTAAGTAACATTTCCAGAAAATAACAGTTTACAAAATTGAAATTTTATAATAACAATTTTCAGAGATTCAAGATTAAAAATGAATAGTGTACTTTAACATTCTCTGTTTGTAACAGAGATTTGATTGACACAAACTACAACACACATTTTTAACATTTAAATAATAATTATAATATATTTTCAATATGAAAAATTGTTCAGATATTTTTTATTACTTATTACAATAGTTACACATGATGATATATATTGTTCTAAATTATTTAGTAAATCGTTGGAAGGAAAAAGACACATAGTGCCGGTATAACTACCCACTATTCTCAAGGAATAATAGGTATACCATTCAAACATATATTTATGAATAATCATATTAGTAAAGGCAAACACGAGTTTTCTGTATAATATGTAATTCATATTTTTACATTTTTTACTTTAACCTTCTTTATAATAACATATCCTTAACCGCTATCCCCGAATGTACCTAATTAATTTAATGGACATTTCCCCTCTCAAACTCCTCCCATTTTATTCTTGTATATTATCCTTGAAACGTATAATATACCTATTATGCTATATATACACTTATGTACGCATAAAACACTAGGGACAAACACAATAATGATATTGCGCGGCTGTACAAACACATAATATTAGGGTTAGGGGACAAATGCGATATTTTTGATATTAATATTGTCGACCCGGACAGGCACATAGTGCGCGTGGCTCCTATATTTTTATTTTTTCCCCCAACCATTATTTTTTTGTTCACGGTTATATCTAACGTTTCGTGCCAAACAGCATTTCCCAGTGAATTAAACGGGGAAAACCTACACGGGTTATCGTTACAGAAGAACATCACGCGAGAAGAGACAAATGGAGTGATACTCCCGGGACCATTCCCACGTTTAATCACTAGGAATAATAATGAAGTGAACACGAATACTAGCTTGTAGGGCGCACGGAATGCTCAAGATTTATGACGATTATTTTCACTAAAACGTACTATAGAAAATGGTGTGCACGGTTCAACAAGGCCGGGAGATAGAGTTTTGGATATTGAGTAACAAATAATAATCATTAACAAAACTCCGTCTCATAATAATCAAATTATAATAATTTGATTGGAAAACAAAATGTTTTTAAATATTTTATAGAATACTAGCCATTAAATTATATTATAAATATATAATATAATGGTATACACTATACGTAAATGTATATTGTATATATTACGTAGTAGGATGAGATGAAATTGTCTAGAAATTATTAATAAAGTCGGACATTGGCAGACAATGTTGAATAATCTATAATTTATTAACATTGACGTAGGTAGGTAGCTATATTAAGAATTTAAACAATAAGCTAGATTACGTTGTTAGCTTTTGTTATTTTCGTTCATATTTCAACTATGGTGAATGGATATTACACGTTAAAAGCTCGAATTTCCATCGAAAATGATTTTTAAGAACTTTATAAGCCAATATATATTATATAACCAACATACGTCAATAGTGTAATAAGTAATAACGTTTAAAAAAATGAAAAATGAAAAATTTAGACTGTGCTTTATTACCAACTACAGATTTTCACGATACTATTATAATACATTACACATTATTTCTAAATTATACAGGAAAGTTATAGCGGACAATTTCGATCTATGTTTTTTGTATTATAAATTCGTAAACGTATAGTTCATGCTACCTGGAAATCTGGTGTAAGCTATTCATTTTACCGACTTTTTATCAGACACTTTTTGTAACCAAACATTTATATAAAGTCCATATATATTATACAGAGTTATGCTTATGACTGGTGTATAATATAGTAAAGTAGAATTAACGGTGCACCGGGCTTTGGCCAATCGTAAATCTTAGCGACACCTCTGCCCCAGACCCTTCGGACAAATTATTAGACTTACTTTTCTCGAGATAGGGATAAACCTTTACCTTTAATTTGCATTCGGACACCATCGTGCTTATGGCATCGTATTTCTCCCTAATTCGGATTATCACGTTCCCCAGGAGTGAGATTTATGACCAGGTTTTCAAAATGTAATGAAAAAATTTTACTTGCATATGCTTTAGAGTTTTAGAATAAAGTTATATTTGTGTTTGAAAAAAATACGGTTTTACATTGTATATAGGTACCAATATCACTTAATACATTTGTCGGATAGCGTATTGAAAAGTTATACAATTTATTGACATAAATGTAATTAAAATTCGTATACCTATATTATAAGTAGAATGTTACTAGATATTTTTCTGCAAGAAAATTGAGGAGTCAAAGATATTTTTTTGGGTGTAGTGTAGTGGAAAATATTTAGTAACATGCTACTTGTGGTTAGGAAATTTAATTTTTTTTTCGTTTGTTTTCTTTTTATTGTTGATTTCCGTTTCCATGGCAATAAACAAACCGTTACAAAAATCGGCCTCGCAATAATAGATTAGAAAACAAATTTGTGCCCAGCCCAAAAACATATTATCTATGCTAAAAATATATGTAAATAGTCTTTTGACATTGTAACCGGGGGATTATATATGAGTAAATATAGTATATACTATAAACTATACTATTATATAAAACAATAATTATTTTAAGTATATTAAACTAATATCATGTATATATTCTGGCTGTAGATACGAATTAAATACAATAAATTTAAATTTGCAAATAAAATTAAAAATAAACAGTTGCGTAACCCATTAAATATAAAATAATTTATATCAATAATTTATTACGTTTTTATGTCATTTTGTAACCACGGTTTCGTCTACTTTGTTTATGCCAAAATATATCAGCTTAACTCAAAGGGTTATCTCGCAAACAAAATGTTGAGGGTATGGCCAGCTGAAGAATCGATTGCTGCTGCATGGGGTCACGTATTTCTAAGTGTCGCGTGTTTATTGACCCGGCAGTTTGGGAAAGCCCCAAAAAGCCGAAGTCCCGGCATCTTTACTTATTCACAATATCCCAGGGACACAAGATAAATATTTCAAAGTTCCGTTTTGTCAATCCCTATTCACCACTCTACCACCATCATCCTCCCTCTATGTTAAGTCGCAATGCATATTCCTAAACCTTAATATAACTTTTACAAGATTAAACGTTAGGGTTGTGGTGACAAATCGGGCATGTCTTTAACATTTGGTGCCACAAACTTTCAAACCAGTAATGATCCCGCATCAATTCAAAATGCTTATATATATAAATGAGTATAAGAGATGGGTTATTGGTACGCGTGTGATTAGGAAGGGGATCTTGAGATTAATCGAGCCCGATTACTCGTCAATCCATCAGTACATCGTATAGGGTAACATCTGATGATGATGATTTAGTTTTCAAAACAGCACATGTTGTTTGCTCCAATGCTCCTTATACTTTTTTCGTACCACCACGCATTTCGACTAGAAATAATAATCTTCACTAAATAATTGAAGCGTGAACTTGAATTACTTCAAATAATATTATATTCATATATTAAGTTTTAATTAACTACCTAGTTAAAGTTATACAATGTCGATTCTTATACCTTACCACAGTATGCCTAATTTTAAATTCGTTAAGGTTTTAATTGCTTTATAAATCGTAAATTCCTTTGCTAAGAAATCGATCAGCCCTCTTATTAAGAGCTCTCTCATTTTAAGAGACTCTTAAAATAATATGTATGGAGATCAGATTGATTGTCGAACCGAAGGAAAATAAATGTCCATTATTTCATTCAAATTCTGGTATGATGTAACGATATAATAATTTCTCAGTAAAATAAATTGATGCAATGCAACATCAAAAGGAATTAATTAATATAAAATAATATAAGAAACTTTCGAAAATCAAATTCACTAGATATTAATAGAATTAAGCGGGACGTAGAAAACTGCTTTATGAGAACATGCAAAATAGAGAGTCACGGACAGAGAAAGAACACTGGAATACACAACCGAACCACAAGCGTTTTAGTTTAACCCCGGGGCACTGTGTCTGTCGGCTCACGCGTTATCGTTTGACTTTACCGCGTAATTCCGTTTGTGAACTCCAAACGCGCGCACACCGAGAAACTCGATAAGCTCCTTTTGTAGCTTATCGAGTTCTAACGATTTACCGCCACCCCGTTGTGTAGGGAGCGGAGGTTACGTCGCTTTGCGTATCTGGAGAGCACCAGATTACTATTCAAGCAGATGCGAATTGTGGAAATCGAAGACTGGAGGTGAACAAATATACGTCATTTAAATAATCCTTGGATTACCATACGGAAGTTACACATTTAAAACGGATAGAAAGATTAAGCCACTAATATCAGCTTAGTAACACTAATTTGGATTACAACAAAATTTTTGTGATAAATATATCAAAATTTTTATGTCACGAAAATACGACTTTTTAATACATATGCTGTTGTTATTTATAAATTTCGGTTATTGATCATTTATTTTGATTTACGCCGCAGTTAGTCGGTACAGTAGAATATTTTATTAATATTTATCAGTATAAATTGCAGGCTATTTGATATTATATCAAATTAAATCATGTGCTAATAATTTGTATAATAATTTGTAAATATATTCCTAAAAAATCTCCAATATAACAACTTATTAATTTACATGTATGAGTGCAAGCGTTTTCTACCCGTTGAAAGGAACAACGGATCCTTTGTTTGGAAAATGGGATAACAAAACCGTTTCGGTAGCCTCAAGTGGAAGTAATTGTGGTTGAACAGATTTCCCGGGGGAATGAAGAAGAGGAGAGAAGAGATGAAGCTTAAACAAAAGACAAGAGAGAGGCATGATGAGTTCACCCAGGGGATCCTGCGCCTTTTTAACGGTATGACGTACTAGAGTCACTCTAGTTCCTCTTCAACGACTATACAACTGCACGATGGCCACTCAAGGGAGTATGGTATTAGTTGTATAGACAATAAATCAAACATCGATTTACTCGAAGAATAACTATGCATACTATACATTTAAAATCTAGGTATCTACATAGGCATAACAAAATAAATCAACTAAAACAAAGCAAAACCATTGAAGTTTGCGCGTGAAAATTTAGTGCAAAAAATAACCGGTAAAATTTTTGAGACACTAACAATAGAATTTTATTGTGGTCTCTATTATAACACATTTCCTTTGGTTGGTATTGTTACTACAGAAGAAGCTGCAGAAAGTTTTCCACCCTCTCGTAGACAGCTTACAACTTCTGGCATAAAAGAAAACGATTTCAGAATTTCGATACTCACAGAAAAAAGGCAACCCTCATCCGCCTTTGGAATGTTTATAATTCTTTTGTATAAGCCAAATAATAATTTATGCTCATAAACATACACAGTAAAAACCACAAAAGAAAACTCAAAAATTCTTTAACTCCCCTTTATATATTATATAAAAAAAACCTTTAGTGGCCCTTTTCACTTGACGAGACAAAGCCCTTAAAAATAACCAAATACAGCTTTTGAAAGGTTACCTGAGCAATATAAATATATTAACAAATCATTTGCTAAAAAAAAATCATTCCGGGAATGCAGCAATTGAATACAGTTCTCAACGTCCGGTTCAACGGACGGGGTGTCCAGTCGAACAATAATGAGGGCAATGAGGAAAGTACAGGCCGCACAGTACTCACAATAGGAAAACTTGAAGGCAAAACGGTACAAAATGTACGGTGACATTAAAAGACCATTCACGTGTGCACCGGACAACGGGGAAAAAACGCGTCTGCCTAGCCTCGCCTCGGGTTTCTCGTTTCCCTCGAGGATACGCATATATATAGCAAATTTATTTCTATACGGGAAATCGTTAAAACCATCCCCACGACCATTATCGGTTCCGCATATAATACACTGCAGAAACAACATCGAGCATACGGCATATATATGCTTGATGACGCGGTTTATAAGATAAAACTAATTTACTCGCATCATACATAATTTTATTTGCGCCGATTTTACATGAACACAAATCGCATTAAAACCAACTATAGGTACCTATGTGAAATATATACCTGCACATATTGACATATTGTGGCTAATAACAAAGGATATAATTTTTCTTACTACAATAATCTGATACATATTTTTAAAGCCCATTAACATTATTCATATACGGTGGATGTAGTTAATGATTATTTTAATCTAGAATTTACCAAATTATCTCCATGGTCATTGCTATAGTATTAATATCAATATTTTCTTTTACCTAGTGACTTTAAAATATTTTTAAAATTTTTTTAAATGTCATAAGATATTAAACTATAATCATATAATCGAAATAGTGTTAAATAAATAGTGTAAATAACACATATATACATACCACATATTATGGATACAAGTACACAGTTACCTATATGATATGTATACATTATATAGTATAATTTATAAAACATTTTTAATACAGAGTTCGTAATACGAAACGTTCATAAGACACTTGAGGTAAAAGTTAAATTTTGCAAGTGATATTATTGCAGTGCAAAACTAATTACGTCGAGAGCGATGTTTAAGGGACAAGTGATGAGTTATATGCGGTCCATTCATTATTATTGAATGTTCGTCCCCGTCAACGTGCACGCGAATATTTAAGTATTCCCTTCCCACTGGCAAGTATACAAGACTACATAAAGTAATCCTCGTATATATACTGTTATAATAGCTCATGTTTGGTTAATAGTTTAGCTATAAATCGCAGGTCTAAGCACATTGACAGATTTATGGCATTCTAGTTTCATACAATGTTCTTACTCTTGAGTTATTGTTGGATACTGGTTCAGATGCTCTCCTCTCTCGTTATAGTAGCTCAAGACCTGTCTATTCCCAAATACCACTAATACTATCGTTATTATTAGACATATGTCGGTATATTTTGTAGATATACAGGAAAATACATACTCTGACTATCAAAATCCCCGACGGTTTTGTTGTTATATCGAGTTTAATAGAAAAATGGATACGTACGATATTATTACCTTTCCTAAAATGGATTTGATGTTTAAAGCCACTAAGAAATGTCCAAGCTAATAACTGATGAGCAATAAGAGCACGCGCGTTGCTGGAATAGACTTACCCCAGTAATATAAATTGTCGGAAGCTGCCAGCCAGTAACAAATAGGAACGTATTAATTAAAAATAACGGAGAAGCTAAAATCGGAAGGGTGAAACCACCGCAAAAAGAAGAACGTTTAATCAGCTTAATGCAACGGACACTTTTCAACCAGACACAAACTCATCGTTTCCCACAAAGATACAGTTATATATTGCCATTTTATTCAACAGTAAAGGTTATTCTTTATATTACCTATGAGGCTACGCTGCATTGATTTTGAACAAAACTGATTAGATATAATATATATAAGGAAAATGAATAGGTAATTATTTTGTATATCTACGTAATTAAATAGAATCACGAAGAATATTATATACAATTTAAATACTTAGGTTGTATAATATACATTTTTTAACAAATAAGTTTCCTGAAATATTATTTTATAAAAATGCGTTTATACACTTATAAGGTTTAAAAGAAATTATTTAATGTAAGTGAAATAACTGAATTGCGTTCATTGATTATTTTAGATTAAATTTTTAACGCACGAGTGGGAATCGGTGAAATTGCGTGGACGATAGTCGATAACTAATACTTTTCAATCAAGTTTTTTTGAATGAAAAAAGAACATTCTTGCTTATGAGTTCGTACTTCAAAGTATAGGTACCTATATATCTATTTATTTGTGAGTGAACAGAAATAATTGCGTGTATATAGAAGCTAAACCATATATTTTTCTATTTAATTTAACTATTTTTTAAAAAATAAAAACCCATTGATGTACTTTGTTCATCTACATACCTCTCCTCTATATATACACACACGCTTCAGTTATCTGCCGGTTGACCACTTCACTAATCACGCAAAGCGTACCGGACCCGAAACGGTTTCACGCCATCGGAATGCTAGCCATGTTTACTCGCTGAATTAGCCGAATAGACCTACGCTCGTGTTTCACCGTTGTTATGACGGCGCGACGTCCACAATGTCTGTTCATTTGATATTCCATACGGCATACCGAATATCGGCACCTTTCGGACGTCGGCGGATTAATTAGCCACATGCCACGTGTCGGGAATACAACAATTTCACATAGAATGCACCACGCACAGACTCTGGGGGAATTATTGTTATTATATATACACGCACACGCGCACATCTGTACACAATATATATTATATTATGCATGTATAGAAACATGAGGCAACGATACGATACGGTAGGAGTGGCGGTGGTTTTGTGCCAGACGCGTGATCGTCTTTCTCGTCGCTACCACCACCGCCACCACAGTTTCCGTATAACGATACGACACCGGATACTGCGATGAATATTAAATCGCGACATTAATATTACGATCGGTTGGTAGGTAATTCAGACAGTGGTCTACACCGGTCCACGAAGCCCTACCGAAGACCAAAGTAACACCGTTATTATTATCTTATGTACAATATTGTTTGTGTGTGGTAGTTTCGCCGAAAGCCCAGTAGCACATCTAGAACGAACAAACACAAGCAGCAGAACTTACGAGTATACTCCAACTTCAGAACCGTCCAAAACCTTTCTCATCATCAAGTGTTTCGACTACATTTCAAAACTTTTTATTGTTATCGAAAAGGGACTTAGAGATGATAATCACTGCAGTTGCTTTCGAACTTCACAGTTCGAGAATAATTGACATTTCGCCTAAGAAAATATATTGTTGTGTTTAAAAGTACTGTACATAAATAAACAATGTAATCGGTAAACGACGAATCATCGCTTTAAGCGATATATTTCAGACCGTTAAATTGTGTCACACGACGGATGATTATTGGTAGTGCGCTACAGAGATAATTAACTATTAAGCAACCGTTTTAATTATATACGACTAATTAAATACGAATGGTTTTTTAAAAATTGAATGTATCATTTTACATAGTTTTAGTAGATCATCTCTTATTAAAGCATATAATTACATTTTTTAAACACTTGATCTACAGTGAAACCATCAAATTCATTGCGGAGCTGGGAACATATTATTTAAACTGCAGTTGAATACTATATTCATTCCTTTACTCGCATGTCATCATACATTTTTTAATTACTCTTAAAATGTTCATAAGGTAGAATAATATGGTTACCTACGTATTATTTGACTGCGTATTCACCAGCTTCCAAATTGCTAATGGATTTTCAGCGTCTTTCAACTAAGACCGTTTCACTAACTATGATGTGGTTGGAGGGTTTAAACCTATTTTGTTTTTTATGCAGTCGATCGATTTTTTGAGCTGTACAAAATAATGATGAAAAACACGACCTGGCGTTCCGGAATAATTGATAAAAAAAATCTGTTACACATTTTAGTTATATAGATTTTTTTTCCCACTAATTGTTAATTTAATAAAAATAGATTTCACGATTTTACGCACGGCGAATCGCAAAAATTGCCAGTAAATTGCCGGAAATAATATGCGTTTGTTAACAAAGTAGGTACAAAAAAAAATCTTTAAAAGATTATTAAGCGAATTTCATTAAGTTTACTTTTTTTATAGTTATTGAAAAGAAATCAGGCATTTAACAATTTAGCTACTTACAATATGCATATATTTAAATATATAAATAGGCGGTAGTAATAATATGACATTATAATTGAAAATATTTTTGAAACAAGTTTCTTTTTATAAAAAAACTATTATAAATAATATATAAATCTACATTAAGCTTATTGTTTTTAACTACTTACAATTATCACACATAGTTATTGGTTAAATAAGTAATTATAAAAATTATTATTTCAATTCCATCTCAAATATATATTTATATATTACCTATTACTCAGGTTATACCTACTTAGAATGTACATAAATAATACAACAAATGGACTTATTTATGTTAAGATATATATTACCGAAATAACATGTTAATATTGAGAATATAACAATATAATGTCTCGGAAATGGGAAGTTTATCATAAAAGGTTGTCTTGACAACCGGGCCCCAGTAAATTTATAATGAGCAACGTTACTGATTACAAATTTACGCTACTCAGGATTAAAGGAATAACTCCTTTCTACCCTCCATACACCCATTAAAGTACAGGTGAAAGATAGGTAAAGAAAAATTCCAAATGCTAAGGTTGGAAAGGAGTTGAACCGTTAGAGTGGAGGATGTTTTTAGTGGTATACAAGTCAGATCAGCTCGAATATTAAATTCCAATGTAGGGAGTAAGGAATTCTTGGATTAACTTAGGGAAGTATAAGGAGGTGGTAAGTTTGGCAAGCTCTTTTAACGAAAGATGGCTTAAACATCAGTTTATTCATCCACACTCACTCTATACAACGTAATTTATTTCCACCTGCCACGAAACCGGGGATTTACCTGTACTTGTATAAGAAACTAAAACTTTTTCATCTCATTTCGATGTTGTTAACGTGTAATAAATAATATTAACTAGGAAGTAATTAAATTGTAAAAAATGTAGGAATACAGCTTTGTAGATTTTAAACATGTTAGAAACGTAATTTTTGATAAGTAATAATTTTATAGAAAATAATATTTATAAATAACAATAAAACCTAAAGTATATAATATATATATTATATTAAAAATTTAACTAATAAAAAATTAAACAAAATTCTATAGACTATAGATATAATGATTTTTTTTTTGTGTATTTTATTCACATACTGGAACCTATTTATATTATCTGTCAGTGAACTTTAGCCTAGCTAGATTTAATAAAAAAAAAAAGGTTGTCTGAAATTAGTTCAGAAGGATGTATAATTTAAATTTTTATAAAATCCAGCTGTTTCTTAAGGTAGGTAGGTAATAAAAAAAATAAACAGTACCTATAAATTATGAATGAATTCTATTTGATATTTTATTAATGACACATCATAAAAATCATCAAAAAGCTTAAAACTGTTGTGCTATTTATGTTCCAATATAAGATGAGCAATATATAATTTTTAATATCTTACTTTTATTGCAAATTAAATTTATTAGAAAATAATATAATTGCATTATTTATTATAATTGTCTTGTTTAATATGTTTAAGTTAATATACTTACATAGGTACCTATTTAATTTTAAATAAATATTTTAAACAGAGTTTATAGTTAAAATTATCTGATTAAAAAATTATTTAAGTATAACATTGGAATTTAGGAGTTTTAATAATATTTCCGAGTAAAGAAAATGAATTCCGAAAACACGGACATTTTGTTTATGAAACTTTGATGTTAAGATTTCATACCTAGTTATACCAATGTATTAAAAATGTAAAAGTTCCTTTTCAGTGACTCTATATTAAGTCAATAACATATCTCAAAAAGAAGAAACAAACAAACTAGATACCGTCATATTTGAAACATCGAATATGTATTTCAATTTGCAGCCAGAAAAGGGATCTCATTTTACGGACTACTTCTCTTTTTCCCTACATCGCAATAACATTGGCTACCGTGTGCAAATGAACTTACGTAGGAACCTTTGAAGTTTTTTTTTCACCTCAGAAATGACCTTCCATTAATGGCATTTCTGTGCACGCGTAAGCTTTACCATGTTTTTTTTTCGTCGAAGGGTGTATTACTCCACGAGGAGTGGCGAGGAGGGTTTAATAACCTTCCGAATACATTCGGCCACTGACAGTCAGTTTCACGTGCATGCAGAGCCAAAGAAATAGCGTTGGAGTTTTTTTATTTTTTTTTTAAGTTTTTGACGCGATATATACCACCCGTCAACATATGGTTTACTCTAGCAATAGTAAGCTATTTTTCTTTTTATGCTCTACGCCTCTACTATAGTCAAAACTTTTTGATTTCAGCTCTTTAAAAATAATGGGTATAACAGATTTAAGTTTCGTTTTCAGTTCAACATACATAAACTTATTTAAGTAAAATATATTAAGTTGAAACATTATGCCATATTAAAATTAAAATGTTTGAGGCAATAATGAAATCAACTAAGTAACTAAATCGACTACCTAATATTAATTAATTAATATTATTTTATACTAATCTGCAATACACAATATTTTTTTTAGGCATATAATAATGTTTATTAATATACCTAACATTTCAGTACCTAGATTAAAAAACTAGTCAACTGAAAATTGTATTAAATAATTTAATATCGTTGGTTTAAATTATATAGGTGGGATCATACTTTTATTTTATTCTAGTATAAACTAATTTAAAAGAAAAGTGATTTTTGCTGTTGTTAGGTATACTTTATTTGGAATCCAGTCGTCTGTATCAGATAACGAAGGAAAGGAATAACCTATAGGTTCACAATAACAATTCAAATTCAATAAAGACACGATTGTTGAATTCACAATACGTTTGTGAATAGACGGAACCAGCTGGTGTAAAGTATGAAACATATTGTCAATTTGACACATGTCTTACATTTTATAAGTATAGGTACTCTATAAATAAAACGAATAATACCAATGGACTAAAAAAACTAGAATCAAAGACGGCTTCCTATATGAACTAAAAAGGTTTTACGATGATTTTCTTTTGGGAAATAATATAATGCAAAGACAAAACGGATGAGAATACCAAAGTGTAGAAAAGCTCAGGAATCAATGGCTTCTTTTAAATAAGTGTACTCGAATTTTCTAAAAGGCAAGTACCACGGTTAAACACTATATACTAGACGTGTATACGCAAGTTTAAGTGACCTTTTGATAAGAAAAGTGACTATTATGACAAAAATAGGTCGGATTTTATTGTGTTGGCCAATATATTTAAAGTTCTTAACACGTACTATCGTATAAAAAAAGTTTACATTTAAGCTTTAAATCATTTGAAAAAATCGTTACTTATAACTAAGATAACTATAAGAAAGATAATATAGGTATAAATTATGTTTGATTTAATTACGTTATAGTGAATAATTTTAGAACCATTAATTTGGTTAAACATCAGAAATTACATTTTACAGGCATTAATATATTTTGTTGAAATTTTTTTTTTATTAAATTTAACTTAAAAGTTATGGCTAAGATAAAACTAAAAAGATTAACAAAGGTTTTTTTTTAAATTTTTATGTATATTAGAAACAATAATAGGTATTTAAAAAAACAAGCAAATAAATCATTATTTTTTAATTAATTATATCCAATAAATTTTTTTTTTTATAATACCAATTAAAAATATTGATAAACGATTAGATTATTGTTTTGTGATACCTATTCATTCAGATTCAGGTTAATATTAATGATAAACTCATATTTCACAAAGACATAAATAAATAAAAGCTATATATATTTCCATTAAATCATTTTTAGCATGCAATCAGCTATAGTTGAATTAAAATTACAAGCATAAAAAAAGTTAAAGAAGATTAGTTTTTGATGAGATGACAATAATTTTGATACTAATGAGAGTATAGATACTTAAATTAGAATTTATAGATTACATTTCATACTGAAATGATCGATTCAAGAAATAATTATTATGTCAGCGTTAAATGTAAATACGAGTTAAATTTAAAATTGTTTGAATGTAGATGAATATTATTAAGATAACTATAAAAAAAAAAAAACTTATTAAGTGGAATATAGAAAAATATTTTAAAACTATTGTGAAATGAAGATTTAAAAAGTCGAGTGCACCAGTGTTCGTAATGTAGTTCAGTCGGTTTGAATAGTCTTCATATAAAAAAACCACAACGATCTCACGTTTATAAACCCTATATATACTTATACAATTTATAAAAATGTATATTATATAGGTACCTCCTAATAATACATTATTTAAACATTAATATTTGGATCAGTGAAAATTGTGTTTGCAAATATAAAATCAAAATGTATGTACGCACCCTCATGATAAACTGTGCTGATGATATTATTATGAAACAAAACAAATCGTCATTTAATAAAACACAATCAAGTACCCGGAACAGGCTATTGTATATGCTAATATTATGTAATGGTTGAGAAAACAATGTACAAACGGTAATGGTATTTTCATGCATTTCATTTTACTCCTATATAGGATTCCTAACGATTTCTTTATTTTTACTCGTTAAAACAGTATTTTGAATATTTCTAAGTGCCCCCAGTATGGCTTAAATATTATATACATATATATACTGTCGAATCATATACGAGTTTGAATTGTATAGGAAATTAATATAATAAAAAAAATACCGTCACCTTTGTCATTATTCAGTATTAAACACTACCAAGACTTCCGCCTATTGAGGGTCCCCCGTAGAAAAAGTGGTAGGTACAAATGCGTGGAAAAAAAATTACACCACGCTTTTGTTGCAGGTTCTATTCCCAAATGTAATATATTCGAGTAGCGTTGGGGGAACGTCGACCGATACAAAAGAGGTTTTCACCGTGCAGTGACGACGGCGACTACTATATATGATTATATGTGACTCCTGAATACTGCTGCGGTATATACACATCAGAGGGGAAAATGTCTGAGGGGTACGCTAATAATAAAATAATAATAATTAACCGGTCGACAAGACGACAATATTGTCCCAAAATCAGGGGGTTACGTGTAATAAATATGACGTGTTTGGTCCACCAGCGGCATAGCTAGGTATATCGCCACCCGAAACAAAAAGGTGCGGATCGAGCGTTATTTTGAACGCTTGGCGTTTATATTATAATAATATGTATTATATTTTATATAAATATTAAAACTCAACATTACGAGCTCGAAACAATAGTTTTGCAGTCCACTTTTATTCGACCTGTCATGTGCACTGCCCCATTTCCCACCCACCGCCACGGGTCACTTTTGTTCTCGTCACTCGTTTTCCCTCGGCCACCCGGTAATTTATTCCATTTGTGCGAGTCGTTGGTTTTTATTTTTTCCTACGTAGGTTTATAGGTATACACATTACACATACGCGTACACTGCACTGAATAATGTAAAACAACATGCGGACGATATGATGATTAATAGCCGGGTTAGCCACCACTGAACAGCGCACCGACGGTAATACATGTGTATAATGTATATAATATATGCATATAAAATATATAGACCGATATACATAAATATGAATATCTGTGTCTTTATAACTATATGTATACGTGGGTCGGTAGCGAAATACCGGTCGGCTGTGCTATCGGCGGCGGTGTAATGGTCAGGGGATGAGGAGACGGAGAGGAAGATGATGAATTTTGGAGACCTGATGATGTTATAGGAAATAGGATCCACTCGGTCCGGGGTCCCTCGAGCCATATTTTTCTCTACAAAACTTAGATAAACATTATGGGTTCTATATATTTCATTTGTATTGGCTCAAACATAATAAACATCGGGTTCTCAAAATATAAAAATCCAAGTCAACAATCTTTCTCTTGTATTCGTATGATACAAAGAATATTCAAGCGCATTATGAATTATTACAATATTTTAAAAATAGTAATTTAAATTTAAAAAAATACATGATGTAGATTGTTGATCCACATACACGTGGATTGTTTGAGTTTTAAATAATTGTTAATTTGTAGCTACTTATAGATAAATATACAAAATTATATAAGTTTCTGTGGTATAGGTTTACCTACTTCCGCAAAATAGCTCAAGAAATTCTACTTTAACGCCTTTTTACAATTAATATAGTGATAAAATACACATAGGCTAGAGACTCCAGTTTATGTACAATTTTTTTTGATAATTCACTAAAACGACATAATAAAATGCACCAAAAGATATATAATTTAGTGCTTTTAAACATACAGAAAAGTTTAATATATTATGTATGTACAGTGTGCGGAAAAAACTTCCTGATTTGTGTGTAACTAATAAAAACCAAACCAAGTGAAATATCAAAAATATTATTTGTTTATAAATAATTGTATACCTATATTATAATGCCATAAATAATTGTTTTAATTATATTTTAACTATAGAAACTTATATATTCTATAAATATCACGAAGAACTTGTAGGTAGGCATACTTAATAATTTCATCGCCATATACAATTTATATTTCTTGAGTTAATGGATAATTTGAACTACTTAATTTATGGACGAATACATTTTACCCTATTCACTGAATCCGTTTCCAAAATGGGTTTTCTCTTCTATTATATGCATTTTGTACATTAACACGGGCGAATAAACGTTGTTAAATGACGTTGGTTGCCGATAACATCTGTGTAATGGTCAGAATGACAAACCACACGATCGATAAATCCCTATCTTTCAGATCGCCTACAATTGTGCCAACGGTTCACAATGTTGCCCTATTGCACCAGCTAGGTGTGCACTTTGTTACCGTGTTTAAATGTCTACTTATAAAATAGTAAAATAACATTACAGTTACAGGTGCCAATCACACTTAATGTTAATAGCAAATACACCGTTATACCTGTCTTCGATCAGAAACTTGTCACTGACGTTTTGCACGCACTCTCCTTTGGTCATGATGGTGGTCGTATTTATATTGATGTAATGGTTCACGCCAGATTGGAACCATCGACCAGACCATTGGGCAGGAAATTCACATTCACCTGCAAACAGAAACGTACAGTTGATAAAATATATGCTTAAAATATTTTGTTATTGAATATTATATAGCATCCATATTGGCGAAATCGGTTCTTTCGGATAGACTATAATATCTAGGTATAAAATGTACATATCGTCTTTGTAGTTTTTGTTGACATATTACATTAGAACTATTGGTTTGCTTTAATATAAACAACAGTACTCAACGTTTGACTGCCATATGCGATGTATAGATGATTTTATATTTCTAAAACGTAAATCATACGATACAATTAAAAATCTATAATCTTAAATATTTTAACTCATGCAGGAAAATACTAATTAAATACTATTATTCATTCCAGTTTAAAATTATTATATTTTCTTATGTTTTACACTTTTAGCGGATAACAGAAGCTCCAGTTTCTTTTTATTTTCAAAAGGTTACAAATTATTATGTGTTAAAAAATGTACTAATAATTTTAATGTTAAACTATATTTTGACCAATTAACTACTGTCGGTAAATAATAATAATCTGAGTCACGTGTGTACTATTATATTATTTAAAATCGTATTTGTTTATCTTAATTACTATAATTAAAATGATAAGTTAGATGCAATTGGTCTTAAAACGATTTTCAAACATAATTTGAATTATCTTTTTAAGTCTAGACAGTCGAAAAATAAACTAATTGAAAAACAAATTGTATTTCATTGTTTATTTATTTTGAATAAGGGATTCAATGTTTGTTTCCGTTTCATGTTGCTCCTTTATTATGGCATGGATTAACAAG
Organism: Nasonovia ribisnigri; assembly: GCA_027563435.1. NCBI lineage: Eukaryota > Metazoa > Arthropoda > Insecta > Hemiptera > Aphididae > Nasonovia > Nasonovia ribisnigri. The sequence continues at coordinate 513,214 of JANEHU010000686.1, read as the reverse complement.
CAGCAGCTAGGATGTGTTTTTGTAAGCATAAATTAAATGTAGTATGCCACTTTTCGGCGGCTTTATTTGTTTATGGAAGGTCATACAATATACGATGATATTATGTCATATGTTTGATATTATGATATGAATTTGATATGTATGCATACACTGTACAGGTATTATAGGCAAATAAACTTTTTTTGTACTTGAAAAATGTTATATTCATATATTATTATTTTGATATTTTATAACTTATTTTACATGTTTATGAAACTGGATTTTGTATAGGACTGGACCTCAAATCAAAATAGTTCGCCTGAACGCATTCGTGATAATAAGTAATAACCACGTATATAACTATACGAGCTGATTGAAAATTATAAGCTATTGTATTTGTACTTTGGCAAGCAATAATTATACAGACACACGGTGTACGTATGAATTCACACGCCCAATATTCCTCAGCTGTATTAGGTTAATTATGTTTTGAATTACGAGTCCGCACACGCGGCGCACAGAATGACGAAACTAGAGTATACCCATATAGTATATTATATATTATATATTATGTATAGAGAGAGAGACGCGAGTATGTGTTTTCGGCATAGGTTTTCCACTCCCCCCTCGTTTACCGCTGCAGGGGCATATGCGTATTTTCTTGATACACGTACCTACCTATATATGTATAAAATATAATCCTAAGGATTAAAAACTCATACGCACGGTGGTAAAACCCACACACGCTCGCACGTGCCATATAGCCGAGTAGTGAAAAAAAAAAATTCCTCTACACTTGTACAGTATATAATATATAATATATATTATGTACACCCTCATATATAGGTACTCACATATTATATAGGTAGGTATAGGTACCAGCTATCGTCATATACAGGCGTACGCTGTACGTATTTGTGTGTGTGTGTGCGATGAATAATATTATTTAGTGTTATATATATATATACACATGTGTGTACGACGGTGGGAGTATATATACTGTTAATAAACACGGGAGCCAGCGGCGGTTGCAGCGGGGGTTGCGAGGGGGTGGCCGGCGGTAGAGAGCGGCTTGCGCACACACGTATGGTGGTGTGTGTATACCCAGTTTTAATACTCGGCCGAAAGCGCATTCCTATTAAACTTTAAGCTTTTCGGGTCCAACTTTGTGTATGCGTTCGTGTGTATAATACACAAAACACTACGCGTTTATAAACACACATAAGCCACCAGGAGATGCCCGCTACGGGCGCCGCCGCTACTGCCGCCGTCGTAGTCTTCGTCGTCGTCGTCGTCGTCGTCGCGGTAGGGTGAGGCGAGATTGGACCCGGGATAGAGACGAAGCGGAAAAGAGGGCGAACGCGCCGACCAAAGACAGAACGCCCGCGCGCCGAAGGTGGTGGTGGTACTGTGTGTGTGTGTGGATGGTTGAATGGGTGGGGTGGGGGGCAGCACCGCCGATATTAATTTCTATACCGAGGCCCCCGCCAACCGGGCTGTCAAGAGGAGTGATGGAGATCAATATTGCCGAGTTATAAATAATACCAGACGAAACTTAACCTCCAAACCCCCTCCCTTGTCCCGTCACCGAAAACCCCGATCGTCGTGTCGTTTTCACACTTTAATATATATATAATATATAATATGTGTATATACAGAACCTATACACGCGCAACCGTTATCCCGCGGGCAAACCTCCTACTATATATATACGCACACACACAAACACACATATGTTATATTATAAATAAATATATAATATACGAGAAACGCGCAATAAACGTGAACAATATCAACGCACATATTATTATACCATCTACACCGAGACGAGCACTCAGCGGGTGATGAATATATAATACGTCAACCGTGCGGAGCGTCAGGTGTTTTATTTTAGTGTAATTGTTTTAAATCTTTTTCCCCTAAATGAAATACATACTTACGACTTTTGATTATAAGGAAATGACTTGAGGAGAATTATATAGACAAATGGTGTAATATATACTCATCGAAGCATATAGCCATATAGGTGACAACTAGGTACACAATTTTGATTTTAAAGACTAGTTTTTCAAAAAAAAGAAACTCAAGGAACTTGGGTAATTTCTTGGAGCGCATAATATATCGAGTCTGCTAGTCAATAAATCCCGTGTGTTTTGTTCACTTCATAGTTTAATGTATAGTCGTATGGATTTATAATTTTAAATTAACTTTGGTTTTATCATAGCTCAACAATTTACGTAGTTAGGTAAATAAGATAACTACAACTGTATTTGGTAAAGAAATAAATCGTAATAAAACGTGAATTCAGTAGGTGCCTTTATTATAATACTGCTGTAAATCGTAATTAGAATATAAAACAAAATTTATTTTTATAATCATGTTGTTTAAATTATTTCGGGTTCATTTTATTTTATTCGGAAGTTGATAAAGAAATAAGTAGTCAAATTATAAAGTCAGTAGAAATCAGATACCTATTTCAAAATGAGAGGTTGGAGAGGAGTTGATTGTCACTACCTGTGATTGTAGTACATGATTGGAAAGTAAATTGGGAGTGGGAATTTTCAGTTGGAATTTTTAAATTAAAATAGGAAAATAATATAAATGTCGAACGTTGAAAACGCGACTAGCAGAGGTCATCCACGCGTGACGAAGACATTTCTTTGGCGATGCGCGACGTTTCTAGGAAAACCGAGTCCGCTGTTAAATAACGAACGTCGATTATTAACATAATAATACATTGATATACCTCTGTATAGTATTCCAACTTAACACATACGAGCAATATAATAATATTAAATATTATATAGTATATACATAACATGGTCGGCACGTCGGTTATAAACGTTTGGACGTTTCAATAGAGTTTAAGAACACTATAACGTTTTTACTCTTTCATAAATGTAATGATTAATCGAATACAATGACTCACACTTTGAACACCACAAACGAATCATCTCAGTGTCCGCCATCGATACAAGCCGAATACGCTTACATAGTATAATATATATTATTATTTTAAATTATAGCTATTACAGCTACGTAATTGATCGAAATATTATTATGAAATATTTTATTTTTTTATTTTTTGTTCTTACTTTCGAACAAAGAAATGATTGCAGAAACCCGATAACGGGTAAAACAAATAATATGGTATGTAATGTGTATTTTAATTTTGGGAAAATAACGCAGTTTTATCGTTTGTAGTTAAACATTAAAAAAACAATAAAATACAAAACTTTGAGCAATAATACGATGTTCACCAGACTCGATACTGCGGGTATAGTATATTATTATATGTTCTTGCGACGGCCGACGAATTGATATAAGTAACAACCCTGCAGCACGCTACACGCACGAATTGCGGATACTAATCTAAAATACAACTGTTCGTTTTCCACTTCGAAGACTCTGTCCAAAAATATATGATACACAGTAATACAGTATAGTCATCCAAACACACGTCTTTTTGCATAATATACCATCACAGTGCGATAGTTATTAAAACGTCGGACAGGATTTCGCGATTATGATGACGTCTGGCCCGCAGCGGATATGTATTTATTGTTTATATATATATAGTATAATATGTGTGAGTGCGTTTGTGTGTATACTGTATACGCAACAGTCACACCGACTCTCGACCTGTCGAACATCAGCCGTCGAGCTTCATAATAATATATATACGGACCTGAACATATCATCGTCGTCATCTGTCCTGTTTCCCACGGGGGCAAATATTTGCTCGCCGATTTCCAAAAGGGATCACGACCCTAGACCGAGTCCCCCCCCCCCACATCGGAGTCTTTACCCCGCACTGTTGCCGTCGTCGTCGCAGGTCGACGATTTAAAACAAACAATGGGCAAACCGCGCCGTTGTTCCCGCTATATTATATATACATATAGTTGCGCGACTATAATGCCCGTCGTATGACGGTAAGCAATAAGCATACATACATTATATTGTAAAATATATAGGTATATAAGCTGTGGTATCGTGGGATATACCGTGGTCCGTGTACTCCGCAGCACAAAGCTCTTCAAAAACAATGCTAATTGAAAACCGGCTGTACAAATATATATATAGTTTCTGGACGCCCTTTTCTTCCGTACCGTGACCTAACACAAGCCAGTATACGGGACGGCATAATAATAATAATATTACAATACTGTGTGCAATGTGCAGCAGCATAGAATATGTCTGGCGGCTGCTGCAAGGACCCGACGACGACGCGTATATTTTAAACGCACAATATACCGGAGTACCTCGCGGGCGATTACTTATTGCAGCTATTATCGCGTTCAGAAGCCGTCGATGAAATATAATATATTTTTACGACTTCCCGAGGGGGACGGGGAAGAAATTCGCATTACGCTCCGCAGCTAGTATTATAAACGCGTATCGCCGTGGCAATGGAACCGAAAGAGAAGGAAAAAAAGTACGAAAAGTGCAATGACTGGGTGAAATGCGGTTAATTAAAATGAATAGCTCGCAACGACTATTGTGCTGTAATAGACATCGGAAAAACAAACATTTAAAATAAATACGACTGTTGATCTGTTTGCGTGTATTTTCTACCGATCTTTTCGTTTTGTTTTCGTATATCTAACCGTATTACATATGTACTGTTAATCTATCTATCCCGGAAAGTTTGTCGTTATTATTATTATATTCACTCGTATAACGTAGGTACCTGACGACGTGCAGCTATAGACATTTATTATTTTGTAACACCGTTCATTGTTAAACACATAGACGAATTTAATTAAACGCATATTAATTTACCGACGACTGACGGAGGATACTATAACGCCACGTAGGAACGATGAAAGTTTATCGACTATCAAATTGAAATGTCCGGGACCGGACCTTATTTTGCGCACCACAGAGCGCATATGTATATAAATATATGCACTCAAAAACATTTAGTCCCAGAGTTAAATTGAAACAGTATTTCATGGAACAAAAAACTTTATTAATTTGAAACTGTTACATAGCAATCTATTGCACTAACTCAAATGGACAATACAAATTTTTATAAATATCTATACTCAGGTAATTTTGAAAAGGTTACACTATAATGTCGATGTAAATTATAATAAATTATATTGTTATCTAATCAATATATTAAGACATTAATGTAAAAAAAAATTGGAACGCCACATCTATATATTGACATATTGTATACCTACCTGCAACAAGGTATTTAAATCATGCCGTTTGAGAATTAATGGTTTAATATTTCTCAAAATATAAAATATAAAAATATATTATCATACAGATATATTATATTATAATATAGAATAACACAAATTCACTAGGTGCGCTAATATAGGGGACTTTATTTTATTACTTATATTAAATCATGAATATAAACAATATCAGATGCCATGAAAGTATAAAAATAAATTTCAACATTATTGATAAGCCTGTACACATTACACAGGTCCTAATATTATGAACATTTCACTAAATTGTTACTATATTTTGTTTGTAATTAAATTAAAATAACGTATACCTACTACTACGAATGAGAATAAACAATCGCATTATAAAAATATCTACTTTTATTTTTAAAACCACTTTTTAATACCCATATTTTATAACAGTAAAAAATTAATAATACAGAACAAATCTATTTGCTTACAATTGATCCAATTTCATAAAAAAATGTATTCAAACAAATTAATATGAAATAGTCACATTTGTTTTTTTTTTAATAACATTTTATCTAATTTAACGTCAAAATAATAGTAAATACTTTATTACCCCTATACCTAGCCCTATACCTTTATGTATATTTTATACATTTCTCAAAGGTGTGTTTACATTTGGCCTTGATCGCGCGAACAAACCGTACAAAGATACAAAATGCAATGGAAAGAATTTGAAGGCGAATTCGGTATAGGTGGACAGTCGTCAACAACTGTTCAGAGTTCAAACTATTCGTTCGTGTTCGATAGCCTTCGCTCAGGAAGCTAATTGTCTTGACGGGCCGAACGTCGTCCACACCAAATAGCATTCTATGTGATCTTACCTTACAGCCACCTAATCGAACCACTCCGAACGCGACGAATGGCTACTATTGTAATGACTTAATGTAAACGCACCATGTAAACGCTGTGGTCGTTCAAAACAATATGACGTTTCGTTTTTATCCACTAACGCATCACCGACGGACCGGTAAAAATATATAGCGTAGACTGGTAATGTTTGCATGCGATAACTCGTCATGTTTACAAGCATAATGAGTTTTTGATGCTATATTACAACGAAATTCTGATTTTATATTTTATGTATCAGTAGTCAATACGAATTATAATAACAATCGATCACGGTACTTTTTGGCTAGGATAGTATACAGTTAATTTAATTACATAACAACACTTTTAATGCATAATATTATACAATGATAATGATATATGTACTGAAGTTTAATTACGCCTAATGGTTTATCGATACTGAATGGTTTGAAAAATAAATATATACGATTGTTTTTTTTTCCATCCTTCTTTCTTTGACCTAGCTAAAATTAAAGTGGTATCGCACCAACTAATAGTATTTTATCTCTGGCTACCATTCAATACCAATGTGTCTCGTTTCAAATAATTCCAGGATATGTCATTTTGTAACCGAACGAAATTCCCTAAAGGACATTTTCTAATTTCGGTATATTTTTTTCCTTCCTTTCCCGCGTAAAACTTCTATTACAGCATTCGGCACAAATTATATCAGAAGACGACGACGACTACGGTCGATACCTCTACCCTCCCGTACACCGTGCACCGGAGCGTATATTTCCCCCGGGGGCGTCACTGCCCCGGCAACGGCGGCTCTAATTACGTTAGATATCCGAACTCCTGTCGCGCGCCTACCCCTTCCGCGGGCCCGAGTATAATTCATTAATCACAAACCGGCCAAGTGGGTAACACGTGTTCCTGGCCCAACCTCCACCCCACTTTCATACACTAAACACGCATATACCTATATATAATAAATATACATAGTTACTGTACGCGGGTCTCGCTTTTCATTATGCACGTTATGTAAAGTGACGGGTCTGAGACTTCCTCCCTCGCGCACAATCTACAACCCGAAGTTCCGTTGACCGATCTTGTATGATTTATAGTAAGTTTGATATCATATACGTATAAATTTCGTTGACCCCAGACATCTATAGACACGTATAATGCGTATTGTATTGCCATCGATAATAATTTGAAAATATATTATACAGTGTGTAAACGGTAATCGAGAACACTCAATATCTTTGCGTAGAGACCTGCTATTTGAATTCCGTTTTTTTGGCAGTTGTTATGACATAAAAATACACATTTTTATGGTCTTTGAATTTTTTTTACTTAATTAGTCACGCGCATGCGCATGTCAACTTTTTTTTTTTAAATGGCAACCCCCTGCTTTAACCACTAATTATTTTTTGCCTATTTTTTTAATGAATTTTGGTAGTTGAATCAACTTTCTAAGTCCAAAATTGACCAAGTTACAGCCAATCAAAAAAAAAAAAAAAATTAGAAAAAAAAATGCGCTCGATTTTCAGCTTTTTGATTGTAACTCTGAAAATAATTATTTTAGGATTGTTGAACATTGACATTTATGTATTAATAATAAATAACAAATTCAATTCTTATTTAAGTTACCAATTGATTTAGTTAATAAAAATCTAAAAATAAAAAAAAAATCTAACGAATAAATTGTTCAAACTGTTCTCCGCCGTGAACAAAACATGATTCAGCGCGCCGCATAAATTCTTTATTTGTTGCAGCAGTAATTTGTTCATCAGTCAATTGATTGCATGCTGCTGTTATCTTATCTTTTAAATTTTGAAGATTTATAGGAGGATCGGCATACACTATTGTTTTCAAGTGTCCCCATAAAAAAAAATCTAGTGGCGTAAGGTCAGGTGATCGTGGTGGCCACTCAATGGGTCCGTAAGTTCCTAGCCATCGATTTTGAAATTGTGCATTTAAATAGTCGCGAACTATGTGAGCATTGTGAGCTGGAGCACCGTCGTGTTGAAAAATAATATCACCTCTTAGAGCTAAAGGAACATCATCAAGCATCATTGGTAATTCATTTAGTAAAAAATTATAATATCGTCTACCATTGCGTGTTCCATCATAAAAAAATGGACCAAGCAATTTACCACCAATTAAACCACACCAAACGTTTGTTCCCCAAACAGTTTGATTGTTGGTTTCAAATGTCCAATGTGGATTTTGATCGTCCCAGTAACGGTTATTCTGCTTATTAATTACACCATTATTAGTAAACTTGGATTCATCTGTCCATAATATTGAGTTCAAAATTAATGGATTTTCGTCTAAACTGGTCATCAACCACGCAACAAAAGCTAGTCTACGGGGTGCATCACCCTGACGCAAATGCTGAACTAAATCTGGTCGATATGGATGCATTTTATATTTTTTTAATATCTTACAAACCGTGGTATGAGATATTCCAAGCTCTCTACCAACGTGCCGTGTTGAACTTCTGGGATTTGCTCGAACATAGGCTAATAGGTTTCCCTCGACCTCTTCACCTAAAGCATCAATTATTTTCAGAGTTACAATCAAAAAGCTGAAAATCGAGCGCATTTTTTTTTCTAATTTTTTTTTTTTTTTGATTGGCTGTAACTTGGTCAATTTTGGACTTAGAAAGTTGATTCAACTACCAAAATTCATTAAAAAAATAGGCAAAAAATAATTAGTGGTTAAAGCAGGGGGTTGCCATTTAAAAAAAAAAAGTTGACATGCGCATGCGCGCGACTAATTAAGTAAAAAAAATTCAAAGACCATAAAAATGTGTATTTTTATGTCATAACAACTGCCAAAAAAACGGAATTCAAATAGCAGGTCTCTACGCAAAGATATTGAGTGTTCTCGATTACCGTTTACACACTGTATAATATGAGTTCGAAGAAGATCAATAATCGAATAAAACTGTCATGGAAACAATTTTTAATTATTTAACTGTAATTTTATTTTTTGTATACCTATAAGTAAAATAGATACACTGTTCTGGTTATAATATCGTTACAAGACATTTTACCAAAAAAAACACTATTGTAGGTACGTCGTATAATATAATATATTATAATTCAAATAATCATTAAAATTACCCAACAGACAAGGATTTAAACTTTATTTTCCTTTTAATATCTTATTCCAATATATGCATAGGTTTTATTTAAAAAACTATAACTAGTAAAATCAATAAAAATTATATTTGTTTGACGTTTTTGAAATTATGATACTGCTATTATACTAAATCTGTTTTCATAATACTGTTATTACGTATACATTTATCTAGATCGTATAGTTAATACTAATTTTATAAGTAAGAACGATATTTTCAAAATAATTTATTTGCCATTATTTTGACACATTGTGTGTGTATCTTGAATACTAATAAATCTTAAATTATGAGATGAAAAATGCAATATTTATAATACCTATGACATAAAAAAAATGTCACTTTAATCATATAAACAGTAAATAAATATTACGATATCATCAGACTCGAAGTTATCGTGTACGATGTACAACATGTGGAAGGAGCCAAAACTAAAAATACCAAAACTATATTACATACAAATATCATTAGCCTGATGTAATTTAATATTAATAATTGATAGAGGTAGTTCGTTAAAATATTGTGTATCAGTTACGTTTTATTCAAAACTTTTGGTTCTGGTGCTTAGAATAAATATATAAATGTCCGTTTGAAAAACTTACATTTCAAAGTATAAAAATTGATTTTCTATTTGAAAACTTGGAACATTCAAACCAAAGTTTCCCAAAAAAATAATAAACACATTAACCATATTTTTTTAGACTGACCTAATTTAAAATTAGAATAAGAATTATATTTCTAAAGTAAAGATTGGATGTTTAATTGTAAACTAATAAACTAATAAACTTTAATAAAATCTGGAACTAGTTTTTGAAAAATTATTGAAAAACTCACTTCACCGTGGATGCTTGTAATAATATTTATTTATTTTTATACCATGGCTTAGTAACCATACTAATCATATAATGCGTCGAATTCTAATGTTTACAGTATTCATTTACGAAACGTTTTAATATTCCATTTCAACAATATTCATTAGATACATATTAATATATTTTATAATAGATATGGATGAACTTCAATTAGTTAGAGTATTGATGGCTAAAATCAAATATGTAAAAACTTATACAAGAAAATAACATAAAATAGATAATATAGATGGTCATAATTTATACAATTTATTGAGAAAAAGTAAACTAAGAACTTTTAAAACTTAAAGTAAAATCTACCACTACAAGAAAAAAGTGTATTTATATAGAAAATTTCATTGGAAATTGTGCACACGTTTTTACAAATTTTTTAATTAACATAGTTGTCTCAAATTATCAACTGCCTACAGTAGAACGATAACCATAGTTTATTACCTAGTACAACTCTAATCACTACGCATACGCGACTATAAATATAGCTATACAATATTGTTACGTATTTTCACTCAAATCAACACCGCGCGTGGGCTAGGGATTAATTAATTGCCTCAAGACTAGAATAACCGGGACATTTCACGAGATGCTAAAAAAATTATAAATATATTATATAGGTAGTGACAATCGTAAACGGCGCGTGGAAACAAGGTTGCCCGGGAGACGTCTCCATTATTGGCTTTCGTGTAATTTTGAAAACAGAAGAAAAAAACACCAACGACGACACTGACGAGTTTCGCTGTCGTCGGCACAAACGTCCTTCTCGCCCTCTAGTTAATTAAATAATGAAATATAGCATACCGCGTACGCTACGCCGCCACGGCGACACGGTGCATGTATATATTATATTCAACGGCAGACGTTTGTTTTGACGTAAATTTTTCACTTAATTAACAGACGCTTGGGGTTTATTTTCGTGCCCGACTCACTCCTCCTCTCACTATTACTCTGTGTCTATCTGGCGACACATGAAGCTGCTAGCTCGCTCGTTCGTCCCCGAAAGGATATATAAGTGGCGGTGGAGCGGTATGAAAAACAACAATAACTCGACGTGACTCTCTAGCGGTATAATACGTGAGTACTGAGTATCGACGTTAATACATACACGATAACAGCACACACACCCATGTACGCGTCATATATATGTTAGATTATATACAGGCCACATCTAGTCCGTCGTATTTTTCGGTTCTCTCATAAAGCCAACACAGCAAAATTGGAATTACTTTTTCCCATCATACATATCATATTCTGTTATAAGTCCAATATGCACGAAGTTTTATTTATTTATTACTCAACAGCTATTATTATTTCAGCCAATATACCTATGGGTTTTTGGAAACATTTTCTTGGTAATTATTTGAAGTCGTTATATGTATAACAGGAGTTACAACACAAAATTTAAATTAAAAATATTTCATTTAGAAAAGTGTAATTAAAATTATTTTTTTTTTATTTTGTCAACTGCCTTGGCGACTGAGGTCATTGGTTACAGGAATCTTAGCTTATTTACAATTATTGGGGAATCATTTTACAATATTAAAATGTGGAGAAAACAATAACATAATACTTATATCTAACAATATAACCTAACACTTATATCTAACAATATAACCTAACAATGAAAATAATATAGATAAATACAAATATACAGTGATGAATATACAATAAAATTCTAAACTTGTGTTTAACTAGTTCCGTATCATTTAGGAATTTTAGTACATTAAGGATCCAGAAGCATACATTATGTCATATAACAAATAGTATAAACATATAATTTTTTTTGCCAAACGTCGTATTTTTGTATCCATGCATGCATGTGCACTACAGTAAATTTATATTAAATGAAGAAAAAAAATGTTTTAAAAAAACATGATGCCTTTTCCGAGAAAATTACTGTTTAGTGATGATAAATAATCACCCTGTATATACGAGTCCGAGTCACGTACGTTTCGGTATAGGGATGTGCCTCGTCGGCGGATGGGTCAGACAAGCCGCGGAAGGTTACATGCGTATATAGAAGCATTATATATATATATAATGTATATATACATAGTACATGTATATTGTATATATAAAACGACGTCGGATCCTGAGAAAGAAGGACGAGAGATTTTTGAGTTTGAGCGTGTGTGAGTGTGGCAACAACGGCGGCGTAGGTTGTTTTTTTCCTCTCCCGTTCGCTTCGTCCGCGTACGTTCCCCCGGGGACGAGGCAGCACGCGCATTCCGGACGCAATTTAATTGGGATTATAGTATAGAGGACCGCCGCGCCGAGCTGCTGCGGTTGTTATTGTCGTTGTTGTTGCCGTTGCGGTGGCAGAATTTAATCCTGCGTAGGCTTCCGAGTGTTTGCGACACGACGGAGGAGAGTGTATATTGATAAAGAGATTTTTAATAGAAAAATGAAATCACGAAAACGTCAAAAAATAATTATATATGAATATTGTAAAAAAAATGTTCGAATAGTGTAGGTTACCCATTGGGTAATATGTATACAGGTGTGGGAACGATAAAACAAAAATATTATAACGATAGATTCATATTATAACAATATATTATGTAACTCACGGCAGAAGAAAACAATTTTTATGTCTGCCCTTGTGTATATATGCCACAACCTCAAAAGCTTTGTGTACAAATATTTTAAAAAATACATAATTTAATTTGGTACATTTATAGAATAACGTAATTATAAATTGTGGATAAACACCACTGCAATGAGACACGCGTAAGACATTCTGCAGGCTCTGTGTAATAAATTATACTTAAAAATATATTTAATAGGTAGTTAAACATGTCGAGGGATCTTCTTCATTAGAAAAAAATAAATGAGTTATATTTAAATGTTGTCACAAAACCGGATTTTTTTTCACGATTTTTTATCCTTAAACTATCATTACCACATGTGAGCACATGTAGGTAATGCACAATTGAGCAGAAAATGACAAGTGCGGTGAAAAACACATTTAGGTACTAATAAGCAATAATAATATAATGTGATTTAATAAATAATTGACATATTTACCTAATTTTTAAAAATGTTGCATACTATGCAATCACGACATATTTGAACATTTATACATTGTATAATGTATACATGTACAAATGTATACGTTTTACAATATAAATATATATTATTTAAATATTTTGGTGGTCACTATAGATTATTAATCCGAATTCGATATAATCTAATGGCTGAAACATAAACAAAATACTTCCTGATTCCAAATAACTGTTCGAAATTGGAAATGTCACCGTTAAAAGTATCAATTCCATATATTTACCCTTTTTACATATTTTGCTTATTTTTCTCTAAGGAATAGAATGTAAATATAGCATAAAGAAAAAAGAGAAATAATAATTTATCAAAGTAAAATTTAATTAGATACATTATTGTTCATTACAATTTTTAAACACAACCAATATAATAATAAAATTCGGTAGATAATATGTGTATTACATAAATACATTCTGTTTCAATTATTATTAATTCATCTATCTGCAAGGCTTATTTCGAATATTGTTTATATTTAGAGTTCTAATTTGTTAGATCGTCAACAAATGTATTGAATAAATCATCAGCCATTCAAAATCAGCTCAGTAACACAAAGCAGCCAAAAACTCTGGTTTTGTCTGAAACCCCAATTCAAACTTTCAATCGCACTCCACCAGGAAAACTTTGTCCTTTATCAGGCACCGTGCGATCTTTTCAAAAAACGGCTTTTCTAAAACTCACCACAACCACCATGACGATAAATCACTATCCAATTCCATTTATTAGTTTTTTAAATTTCGAGTTTGAAGATAAAATAAAATGCAAGAAAACTATCACTAAAATGCATTTAAAACCAATATGGAGTATAATTTTTTTTTAAACAAGTCCCATAAGAGACGATATGTGTTTTCCTGTGGAATACACATGCTACAATTAATCAATTATGAAATGAACGTAGAAATATGATTATGAGGATTAATATTATAATTTTAACAATGCAAATTATATTTATTTTATCCTTAAACATTCGTGAAATACTAAAACAAAATAAAATAATCGACGAGTTGTACAATGATGTGTTTTTCTTTTAAGCTTTGTATGCAATCACTATAACCATTCAAATGTAGGGGTATAGAACAAGTGATCGAAAAAGTTTCATATATAAGTCCTTCTATAAATTGGAAATTTGATTCATATATATTTGAAATAGGTAATTTATGGAATCCTAAAATCTTTTCTAACAATTTCATTTTTATAAACTTTTATATTCTAAATGTGTAATTTAATGAATATTGGAATTACAAGATTTATTACAAGATTGTGTACAGTCCGATTGAGAATTTATAATTAAATTATAATTTGATTACTCATATAATTCCTACCTATAAGAAATATAGTCGCATGTGATATTTAAAAAATAATACTTTATAAAAGCTAAAATAATCTAAAACAATATTATATAATATAGATTATTAGGTTATAAGTATGAATATTGAATTATATCTACGTAATACAACACACTGAATGTACGGTGTATCACTAACAAATTATATAAAACTCGATAACATTTTATTTGTAAATCCAAAAAAAAAAAATCATTATACATATTGCTATCTTAAGATTCTATAGATAGTATATGGATACCCATTATATAAAACATGAGTAATGAGCACTTTCATATAAGATAAACCATAGGATAAACCTCAAAGTTGTATAATAATCTTTTAAAAATAAAAGATAATAATGCATTTTGTGTAATACGTATAATTGTATTATTATGAATTATTGTAATTTATAATATTATATTCATGTTTATTATTTATTAATTATTTTACTGTGAAACTAATGGTTTGATTAAAATAATACTACTTGTATTTTTATTGGAAATTGTGGAATCTATAATTTGTGTTTTATAATTTTTTTTTTAAATTTTAATAATTATTTTAACAAACAGAAAAATCAAAAAAATACCTCTATTTTTTAATCTTTAACCCATTTGAGGCACGGGAAGAGGTTGATTAATCAAGTTCAATTTTTCAAATATTATTTATTTGGCATGTGCAATTTGAGTAAGTACTGTAAACAAAATTTTTAAGTTGAATAATAAGAACCACCCTAATAGATACTTATACTACCCTAATACTACTCATAATAATTTAAAATTAGCTTAAACTTTCAATAACGTACCAAAATATTATACCCGTTACCCGTACTTACAACACTTCTGTAAAAATGGTAAAACGTACAATATTAAATATTAAAAAAAATAAAACGATTGTGTGTGTGAATATTATGTGTGATATTGTGGTAGTGTGAACCATTGTCAGGTGTCATTGCTACGTAGCAGATTTATTTCAGGGGGATTACTAGTCGACAATAAACTTGTCCGTTCGGAAAGCGATTAAATGCGCTCGCGAAAATACGGATATTGTGTCAATGTGTTTGTATAGACTTTAACGTAAGTGTATTATGTACATAAAATATTATTGGTAGAATAAGTAAAGGGGGTTTATAAATCTTTCAACAAAAGTATTTTATAATATATAAAAAAAATACTAATAATAAAAGTGTGATTTAGTAAAAACTAAAAAGCATTAAACATTGTTATTCCTGAAGTTTATCCGATTGCTTATTCGGAAGGATAAGAGGGAAAACATTTTCCTGAATGACTGGGTTATGAAAATATTATTTTTAATTTATCGAAAATACGGTTAGACTTTGGAGTACGGAATGAGCACCGAAATTGTGTTTACAATAAATAGTTTTAAAATTTAAATAAAACAAAAAGTCAAGGGTTACCTGTAACTTAAAAATAAATAAAATCAATAATACTCATATTGATAATTTTAATAAAAAGATAAATATTTCAATAACAAATAATTGAATATTATATGAGCAATAAGTTTACTTCCCAGACCCTTTTTTACCTATTAAATCATGCCTAATTCATAAATTCACTATTTTATGATAATATTACATGTTTGATTTACATTCATAAATATGTTTGGTCAAGAAACCACAAAGCAAAGGTCACCGTGACTTATAATTTTAGTAATCATTATTTTAAGTTCACATATATTCATATATTTTTACAAAGAGTATACGTCATTGTAACGGGACACGCTGTCAAAACAAAAGAGGCTCTCATTATTTCTGCATAATAGAAATGCTAATTTTGAACATAAACTCGGGAAATAAATAAATTAAACTCTCAGTTTGATGGCGGTAACAGCGGTGTCAATATAAATAAAGTATAAAGGGACAGAAGAGGACGCGGGGACAAGAAAAAAAGGGTTGAAACAAGAGTACCTACATTTTTTTTAACAAAACCATTTGTTCGGTTTTTGTAAAAATATGGAGCAAGGATTTTTTTTTTGTTTGTTTGGGAATAATGTAATAGACAGACAAACAGACATACCCTACCGACATTATATACATTCATTAATACATATATAATTTACAAACATAAACAACACAAAATATATTTTATACATACGTTTATATTAAAAATAAAACATAACAAGTTAGGAAAGCCAACTCTGTGATCGTACTAAATTTCCGGTTTTTAAATGTGTTTTAAATAATAAACTATAATTCCATACACAGAATTTAATAGAATTTGTTACCTAACCTATTATATTATATTTACGTGTAGAAATCTATATAAATTAAAAATCTTAATTTCTTAATGTATTAATAATTGACAAGACATTTTTTGAAGTTTTAAAGAATTAGGTATGTAAGTAAAGGTATTTATACTTATTTTTAAAAATTGGCTAGAATGAATTTATATTAAATACTCATATTTTGATATTTTTAATACCGTCTATAATGGCTAGTATGAATTTATTTTTAACAGAACTATTAAAAAATTATTTTCCAAAGAATAATAATGTTACGAATAAAGTCCATCTTCTTATTAACCAAATCAACAATTGTAAATATTTGTACCCATCTAACTACGGACGGACGGACAGAACGAGAGTAGTATAAGGTATCTAAACTCATATTGAGCTACCTAAAATGGCCTATTATTATTTAATAACGATCGAGAGTATCAAAAACATCCTCGTCACCAATGTTGATGTAATACGTTTTTCATATGTTACCGCATAAGCATATAAACACAATATTTTAGAGATAGACTATCTGTTTTAAATTATTCATCACTAACTTCTCGAAACTACTATCAGATTTATAGTTATATATATATAAATATAAATATACTGATTTACTATTTTGTGACTGTCCAAGTATGAAATAAACGAAAACATTTTTAATCAATCAATAAATGACACTACACAAACGTTTGTACGCGATGTTTTATTTAAAGGAACTACTATTTATTAGGCGTATGAAAAAAAATCTTGGTTAACAGCCAATATATTATAAAAAGAAATAAGCAACTAATCAATAAGAACACACATACATTATAGAACAATTTAATTTACGCATTTTAGATATACGAGGAATGGTTGTAGAACTGGTTGTATTGATTTGGGTTTATACGAAAAAGGTATAAGAATGACGTGAAAAAACGTGTTTGAAAATAAGCATAAAAACTTAAATGAAAAAAAAATTAAGAATTAAGTTAAAAAAAATGAAAGATATCATAGTATGACAGTATACAACGGTATAAACATAATTTTTAGAGTTTATTCAGTACCTACCTAGTAATTGCACGTATATGAAATCGAGTGACTATAATAAAGTCCAGTGGTTCCCAACCATTTTTATTCTACGTGATTGAACATTTTCGAAATTCTCAAGCTCCCCTCCCCCCTTTAAATTAGAGTTTATAAATATATATTTAATCTTTGGTCGTAATCTTATCAGTATTAGATACTTGCGAAGAGGTCAATCATTATAAAATACTTGTATAATTGTTACCAATGGGCGACTGTCCAAAATTAATTTATTGTTTTCAATTTTACTGATTGTAAAATGGCATAGATATTTTAACAACGAAATTCATGTTATTTCATCATCATTATATATTCCCTGTGTGCAGTATCTAAATTCCCCTCAGTTGGGAATTACTGATATAGTCTATAAAACAATTATATTCTTTGTAAATTACAGATAAATCGAAGGAAATATAACTAATTATTTCACATGTACATTGTAATGAATTTTAAATAGGTAATATGAAATCAAAGTGCGCATACTCTAGTATAATGTCATATAATGTATAGGAAAGTACAATTATTGCAGCATAGGTTCAAAAATATAATTTAAAAAAATAATAATAGATTAAAATATTAACATTGTTCGGTCATGGGTACCTCATTACTAATTTTAATGAAAGTTATATAAACAGAATATATAAATTATATATATATAAGTTGTTAAATTTAAGAATAGGTAACGATGATTGAAAATATTAGTACAGAGGTACCTAAGTATATTTATTTTTTATTTTAACTAAAAATCTCATCTTTATTTGTTATGAAATTGACATACTATAATATTTATTATTTTCAGTTCATATATTTAAATAGCTATTTTAAGTATCCACATAAAAACTTGAACAATATTATATTATTGTTATGAAACATTTATTTTTTATATTGATATTATGTATATCTATAGAGTTTATACTATACACTTAATAATAAATGTTTTTTTAACAATAATGTAATACAATTTAGGTTAATATCCAGTATTTACCAGATGGTATTGATCTAGTATACATGGACCATTTAATGAACCTATTTATCAACTTAATTACCAAAATACGGTTATTGAAACATATGCATGTAATAGTGTACGTACCTAGTACATCTAAATATCTTAATTCACGGTGTACACAAATTAAAAATTAAAAATAGTGAAAATTATTTTGAATTTAATAATTTTTTATTCATAAATAATACCTACTCGTACTTTTGTTACAGTATGTGTACAAAAATTATTCAATAGAAACTCATTTCATATAGTTTCATTGTTTATAAATACAATACATATAAAATAGAACATAAAATAATTAACAGTGATTAACATTATATAAATCGAAGTAAAAGTGATATAGGTACAATATTGAACATTTTATATAATAATAAAAATTAAAACAATGAGAAACTATACTTACAAGAATTTAGATATTTACCTACACTTTGAAAATGTGAAAAAGATTGAACTACCTATCTATCAAGTTAGGTATTTATATTGTTCCCAACACTTTATTATGTGTATGTATAGTGAAAAACCCAGTAGGTAACATTATAGGTCATTTTCTTTTGTTTAATTAATTGTGATTTACCTATATTTTGAAGAAAAAATGGACAATAAAATATATTCCAGTACAACTTTATTATAGATACTGGTTTAAATAACATAGGTTCCAAAGAGGTAGACAATTAAAATAAAAATGTCTTCACGATGTCTGTTTTACATTTGAATGTCGGTCGATTAAACGTGACATGCAAATTAAACTGAGCTGACTGTACCAGAACCAAAAATGCAAATCGAGTTATTTCCTGCATAGTTATCACGGTGTTTTGGTGCTTCAGAATTGAGGGCAGGGCGTTTTAGAGTGAAGAAGTGCGAGGGGTGAATTTGTAATTGTGTTGGGACTAGGGTTTTGTCCTCGTAAAGGAAGGAGAGGTGAAAAAAGTCCCGGGCATCATTGAACGATGGCGACGATGATGACCCAGCAATGAAAAATGATTCGCAAGGGCTGTACAGACAACATAGAAAGGGAAAGATACAAAGGTCGGTAGATGTCTGACAGGTGGACCTTTTTCAGGACTTTTGGGGTAATAATTGCTTAATTTAAAAACGTCAGTCACCACGATGAAAAATAACCCAATGACAAACAAGACACTACTACTGTTGTATTAGTATCCTTTAGAACACTCCTTAATTCATCTAACATTTTTTTTTTCTTTCGAAAATATTTATGCACGATGTATCAACTGTCTCATAAAATATTTTATACATTCAATATAGGTAAAGTTACATTTGTAAATTAAAAAATTATATGACTAGTGTTATCATTTATTTTTTATCAAACTACGATTCAAACTGTATTGTATACAACTATATTTTGAAAATTTAGCTTAAATTACAATAGTTATTCAGGTAAGTCGTAGTAAGTTAAAGTAAAATAATTCATTAAAACTTAAATGATGAAATTCATATACAATCAATTTGAATGCACACCTACATTATTTTAACTATACAATAAGTTTATCATAATCTTAGTCCACGCTATTATTTCGATTAATCAGCTGACATTTATAGCCATTGCATTTAAAAATAATAAATTACCAACAACATTTTTATTTTGTTTTTTAGCTTCATTTACACTGTACACTGGGGGACTTTTTTTCGCCCAAAATCGATCTTTTGGTTTTCACCCAATTAAATATTATTCTTAATAAACGAAAAAACATTTTAGTTACCATTGTATTTTTTTTATTGACATTCTATTAATCTTTTAGAGTTTATTTAAAAACAATAGTAAATTAATAAAAAACTAAAATTATTTGTCCAAAGTTATGGTACATATATAATTGTAGGTACCTACAGCATAGAAAAGCGAATATAACTGATTGGCAACTCAGCAGAACCCAAACTTAAATAGCAGTGTGGTCTTGTTTAAGAAATGTAGCAATAAATAAGTTTTAAATAAATCTGTGTCATAAATAATATTAAAGAAAAATAAATAATAATAATAATAATAATAATAAACTGAATAAGAATTATTATCATAAAATATTTTTCTCATCAAATATAACTAAAACTACAATGCAAAACCGTTCCATAAAATAAAAAAAATTGTAACTTGTATCTAACTTCATATGAATACTGTTTATTCATGGAATATATAATAATACAGTGAGCGGCTCGAAAGAAATTCATTCCAGGTGAGTTATACACAAAATATAACTTATCATCTACAATTATAAATACCACTGGTCAAAATTGATACAGTGGCTACAACTGCTACGCTTACCAAGTGTAAAACATATATAAAAAAAAATAGTAAAATAATAAAAATTGAAAACCAAATTATTTGTTATAATGGCACATGAACTAATTTAGAATCTTGAGTTTCCCAAATAAGCTGAATGCATGAATCAAATGTTTTTTTTTTTTAATACGACATAATTGTGGAAAGTCGTAACCGAAATGTTTTTTTCCGTTTAGGTATTATATGAGTAATATTTTTTTCGGCGAAAACCAAATTACTCTTTTTTGAGTTTGGGTAAGAAAGGTAAATTGGTAGAAAACCAAAAGGTCGATATTGGGCGAAAAATGTACCGACAAGTACACAGCTATTTTAGCTTTACCCACATCTTATTGAAGTATTAGCGAACTAAAATAGGTTATATTATACGCTACAGGTACATTATCCGCATACATTTATATAATATAGCAATTATTATAATAAGTAGCATACAATGTTACAATATCATAATTTATAATTTAAAATATAAATAGTTTATTCACTGGAATATTAATTGTGTATATCAAAATGTATTAAGTTGTCTGTGCCAATAGTGTTTATAGTGCACGTTTATAGATAAAATCTATAGCAAGAGGTAAGAAAACAAGTTTTCCAAACACCTGTACAAGTCAAAGATAATTAATCAGAATTTTGAATACCGTAGTCTATATATGATATCATCTCTATAAGTGAAGGTTCGCGAACCTTATTCGTGTGAGTTTCAATTTCCACCATCACGCTGATCCGGGAACCACTGTTATTGGCATCGTTATGGAAATCTGACGTATAAAATATCAAACAGGTTTATAGAGAGAGAAATATAAGAGCGAGGGGAACATGTTTAGTCCGAGTCAATTATTGACCAGCTTGGGTATAATATTACACCATGCGAGACCATCAGCATCCACAACAGCATCATGTCGTAACCAACAAAACGGTGTATACTTATACAGTGATCCGATAGTGAGGTAATAAAATAATACAACCTCAAATAACCCAGGAATGGCCGGTCGGTCGTGCACACATAGTTTCCGCTTCATTATTGGCGAGCTTGAACCACTCTTCATTATTATTATTATTATTATTATTATTACTATTATTATAATACACCTGATGATGGCCTGGTTTTTAATTAAAAAATAATAATAAAAATAGCGAAATAAATTGAAACCACTGGGTATAATAACGAGATACAAGAGAGGCAAAGCCCCCTCAGGAACGATAGGAATTCCAACCTGTGTATGATATTGTTGCAGAAGAATGCCGGTAAAATGTCAACGCATACAAGGGTTACCATGCAATATATTGGGCACGGGGAACTTGAATGAAAAAATTCCTACCTGCATTTACTATTTACCGATGCAAACGTTGATGGAAAGGGAGGAATGGAAAAATGCTTTTCGTAGTTTTTACTTTTTATTTCAAACATACAATAGTATAGTGTATACCTACCAATCCTCTACAGTACTTTTTTATTATAATATTATACGTGTGCATATTTAATTTAATTAAAAATCAACAAATATAAAATGACAGGTTGATAATAGTCGTCGTATTAGATTAGAAACTGATTGAAGACCACAAAATATTTTCTTAGACGTTCGATTGATATTTTAACCCAATTATTTCTACTCTTAATCGAATTTATTTATTGTGGGGCTGAAATAATATAGCTATTTGCTTAAAAATGCAATTTTACACTTAAACTGTTTGATATAAGTCTGCAAAAACAATTGCATACGGTTTGATAAAACAATGAATAACGAAATATTATACTAATTTATTACCAAATAATAATATAGGAACATAACACAAAGTATACACTTTACATGACGTAATAAATATACAATAGAAGAGATGAGTATGATATTGACAAAAGTCCATTTTAGCGAAACAAGTATAATATAAAAATAATATTACAATAATGTATATTTTATGTTAAGCTATTAAAAACTGAGTAAGGTATTTATTATTATTATTATTAACTAAGTAGAGTAATATAAAACAATAATTCTAGAAAAATATAATATATAATATATTTATTTAACTCTGTACTTACATTATTATTTGTTTTAACTGATGGCTATTAGTTATTAAAATAATTTTAATAGGTAACAGTTAAATAACAGATTAAACCATATAAATTAAAGAATATTCCTCGCTTGACTTTTAAATCCCAATCTCCCTTTGGTACTTGATATTGTATTGACCTTCAAAACTAAAGTCAGCTATTTGTCCCTTTGGGATAAATATTTTTTTCAACACTGATCTAATAACACGTGTAAATATTAATTTAATATCATATTTTTATATTTTACACGCCAATGCGCAGTGATACATATTGTACCTATGTTTTGTACGAAAGTGAAATATTGTTAAGTTAAAAAAAATATACGTGATGAATAATACCTTAATAAAGTAAGTGATTAAATAATAATTGTATTTGTGTAGGTATTGTACGTATATTATATTATATAAATAAATATACCTACCTTTATAAATTGTAATTTTTTTTACTAAAAGGTGAAAGTATTATAGCTTGACAATATTATTACATTTTAACAACGAATAATAAATAACAAATGTAACTTTATGAGTTGATCAGTAAGTTATAATAATAATATATAGATGCGCGTTGTGCACGAGTATAATATAGAATAGAGTTAAGGTGATTTCAATAAAAGTAAGTTTCAAACAGAAGTGAGAAGAGTTAATTAACAGAGGATTGAAATTGTAATATATTTCAAATAACGGAATATTAAAAGACAACAAAAAAATTAAAATAGGTACTTCTGGAAAAAATAATGAAATCAGATTTTAATCTTAATTTTAAATCATTACTTAGGTACTTATTAAGTATAATATTATATTATAAGTAAAAAATAAAAACTGTTTATGAAACTAAATAAAACGCAGATTAAGTTGCTTGGTGTGACTTGGTGTATGCATTCAGTCATGTTTTGAGTGTACGTAAGGACTGGTGTTACTAGTTCCCAGATGGGTGACCACCCGGATTTTTAGTGAAAAATCTTTGCCACACATACGCACATACAAACCAACCGCACACTCTCTAGGCCAGTGGTTCTTAACGGGGCATTTCGGTCACTCTGTGGGGCGATAGTTTTGAAGGGGGCGTTGAGGGGGCGGTGAGCTTTTTCAAACTCGGAGATTAAAATTAATACAATTTATATAACAACACTATAAATAATTGAACGTGAAATCATTTTCGAAGGTACTTCAACATGAATATAACTCTGTATAGTAAAGTAAAATTTTTTTGTTAAGTGGTGTAAAATATAACCTTTACTATCTAAAATTAAGAGTTTTTACTTTAATTAATAATGTTATAATATAGTGATGAATAAATAAATAAATAAATATATATATATATATTATATTTATAAGAAGAAATTTTGATTTTGCATGAGGGGGGGGCGTTAGCAGTAAGTTATTACGATAAAGGGGGCGCTGAACTAAAAAAGGTTAAGAACCACTGCTCTAGGCTATAATGATTTCAGTTGTCAAAGCCTATTAATAAAAATAAAAAAATAAAAACGCAGATGGCATAAATATATAATATTATAGTCTCACTTATAATCAATATAAGAATATAATGCGTACGCGCTTGTTATTAATAGCTAAAAGGTATCTACTTAATAGTAGCTGGTAGGTACTAGAATATAATATTATTAAATTACCATCATAAACAAAATGTTTTTGTATATATCATGTAATCATATATCTACCTAATATAGTTTAAAAAAAAAGGAGCTATGTTTTATGCTTATCGTGGTTTACCAATATGTATCTTTAAATAGTGTAAGCTGAATAAGTAGGTACACTCAACAAAATGTATAAAATATAGAAAATATAGGTATGTATGTATGTATGTTTTTATGTACACATTACACAATGCCCATTAGTTCAACTGTCAAATTCAGTCGTATTACTCATTATAGAAGTTGAAGATAAATACATTTGTAAGCTAACTTTATATAGGTAGGTAGGTACACGTTTAAAATGTATATACATTCCATACTGGTGAATGTATGTTTAACTTATGAAAAATTATAATAGCACAGAGTTTATCACTGCAGTTAATAAAAGCTTCAAGCTCAATTATTATTATTCGGGATTATTGTTTTAATTAAATTTAAGAAAAAACAAAGACTATCATATACAACCAATTAACAGTTAACACTTTTAAGACAATAACTTTTCATCAGTCTGATGAACACTAAATATGAGCACATGTGTGTTTGTGACGAAATCCGTCTCATTAGGCTTCATAACCATAACTATGAATTTACTAGTATATATGTTTAGATTTTTTGGCTTTAGACTTTTGAGTTTTCATTAAACAAAAGGGGAAAACATTATTTTTTTCCTACTCATTTAATGCGAACGTACGCGATAGTAGGTACCTATATATTAGTGGTACCTGGTGGATACACGATACCATTATTATTATTATTTTAAGTAGAAACACTCGTGTTACTGAAACGGTCGCAACTCTTCGGAATCGTATCGCGATCGGGAGGGGAAAAAAAATAATAAATGGATAGATAGATACGAGGGCTGCGGCGGCAACGGCGTGAGAGCGTGCGAGTTTCGCGCGACCGCCGTGCTCCGAGTTCGTGACGATGCGACTGCTAAACGAATTAACAAGTATAACACTATATCGGACAAGTTTGCCGCACCGCCGGTGCTATAGTTTCCCACCGCCGCCGCCGCGGCCGACACCAACAACAGCGGCGGCGGTTGACCCGTCCACCACCGTCGTCACCACCACCCTGCCGCACCCATCAAACTCGCTACCCTCCCACCGCCTTCGCACTCGCTACCCATCCGCCCCATCAAACACGCTCACCCACCCACCCAACCTGCCCATGTACAGCACCGCCGCGTCCATCTCGGCCGTCCGCCCGTACCGCCGGCGTTGCCATGGTGACCGATACTGTTGTACACATCAATATTCTTTCCTGCCGCCGCCGCGCGAAGCTTCGCCGACGACGACGACGACGACGACGCCACGCCGCGGGCCCTCCCCTACCTCACCGCCGTCCACCGTCCACCGTCAGACCGTCACACCAACAACACGCCGCCGACACCGGCGTCCCTTCTTTTACTGACTCCGGAATAATGCATAAATTAGTGTAGCGACCAAGACCGGGACACGCGCGCGCGCGCGCTCCCGAGGCTTCTGTGTATATACAATTTTCACGAAAATCGTCGTCAAGTTTAAAGAAATCGCGCTAATTCGTATTATATTCACACTTTTTTCCGCAAATTTTTCCCCCGACAAACAGCGCGTGGCACTGGCGCTCGACACGTCAAGTGTAATTAAAACGCGAGTCACTCCTGACGCGATTATAAAAGTACGCCAATTTGGCTGCACTCGGCTAAATTTATATTTTTATTTTTTTAATCGTACTTCATGCAGGTACCTATAAGTTCTACCTATATAAGTTCTACACGATTCGTCGATAACGAAAGTGCCTATTAACTCGAACGAACACTGCACATATGTACACCACGGTACACGAGTGTATGCACGCGACTTAATTTATACAACTATATGTGTATATATATATAATATGCATGCACTGTATACGCGTTATACACCATTAGTTCGTACCTACGAAAGTTTCAGAGTAATTATTTAACTTCTGATTTAATTTTGAGTTAACGGAGAGGAAATATCGCGACATTAATAATGCTTATCGGCTAATTCTATTACACTTACACGTAACTATAATAACACGACGCTACGAATCTTGGTCGATGGTTATTGATTCAAATACTTGACTAGATACCACAAATATTGGATATTATGACGATTATGTTAATAAAACCGAATATTTCAATCGAAACGTTATTATATAAACTATGGCCCCTATGGTAGTATATAGTATTCTAACATAAAACTACGACAATAATACAATTGTATTATTATTTTTTTTTTGTTATTTCATTAATTCTATTATTATTTACATTAGACGGTTTAACAACGGTTACAATGTTACATGTATGTAATACGATAGAATAATTATTTTGATTATAATATTGACGCAGAGACCGTAGAGTTCACTATACGTAATATAAAAATTTGAATAATAAAAGAAAAACAAATAATGGGTAATTTACATAAATAGAACAACAGATCTTTTGAAAAGTAACACAAGTATTGTCCATAATTATTATATCATGTTCATATTATGTAACACAAAATAGTGTATTTACTAGGAAATATTTCAATGTAAAAATGGGGTTATAATTTTTTTTCACATTTTATCTGAAATGTTTAGATACCGGCAGTTTGTGTTGTTACTATGGTTGTGTACCTACAACAATGATTTATGAAGTTCGATATTTTGCTGATTATTTTTAAAGCCTATAAGGTATCATGTACTTAGTAAAAATATGGATAACTTACCTAGTACAAGTTTATTAAAAAAAACTATGCATATTATAAGCGGTTAATTTTAACCCATTAATAATTGTAATAACTGGATATGATACTAAAGGCCAAAGGATATATAATAGAAAGGATCATTGGATTATGATATATAGGTACGCTATTACAGTCAAACTTTCGGATAATCTCTTTAATTCTGCTTCAGAGACTCAGAGTTGATTCAGAAAAAATAATCTACAGTTTATAATGCATATTTAAATTGAACAACGATACACGGAACACGAATCATCACAATTCAATTTTAAAATTAAATCCGTAACGATATTTCATATTTAACAGATGTAGAATAATCAAATACAATTATTATTTTTTATTTTATCCATTAAGGGTTCTTACCTAATAAACTGTTTAATCTTCAGATTCAAAGAAAACGATATTCATAATCATTCCAATAATTTATAATTATAGGTACCTACGTACATTTTATGATTAGTATAAACTATTTACAACAGTTATATTATAATATTAAAATATTATTATATTGTTATTTTATTATATTATATCTAATAACATTATTCATAACTCATATAATACTAAATTAAAAAAATTGATAGATACCTATAACTATTGATTAATGGAATACTACCATTTTAAACAATAACAATTGTTAAGCCATAGAAGGATTTACTATGCATTTCCAAATTTAAAAACTATAAAATAATATTAATATTAAAAATGTATGATATATTACATAATATTCTACTATAAATAAAGTTAATACCCATATCTAATGTAACTGTCCATTTTTAAATACGTTTACGTTGATATTTAATGCTACAATACCTACTTACTTATAACCTTCATAAATAATTTACAAACAAATTAAAAGCACAGTAATGCTTAAAAATCTGTTGTATAAGTAACCATGTTAAACTTCACAAGTTAAAAGTACAATAAAGGTTAACCGTTCCATATAGATAGACTATTTAAATTAACTTAATAGAGTTTTCGCCTTATGTGTGAAAGAATCAAATTATATTTAAACATGTGAAAAAGAAATAAAAGAACAATTATTAACAGCTAAAATATTTAATAACTATTTTTGGGCACATTCAAAAGCCCATAAAACATTAAAAATATAGTTGTTGGTACAAAGAAAAAATGTTCCTAACCTATGAAATAAAAATAATAAAATTACAAAATTATGTCAATTTGGAAACTTTTTTAATGCTCTAGTTATTGAACTCTTAAATATGTATAAAGTATATTATTCTAGTGTTTTTATACAAATGAAAATGAAAATAAAATGCAAAATATTGTACACCCGTAGGACATATAAACAACTATAACATATTCAGTATAAATTGATATAGGCTAAATAAAATAACAAAATAATACATGAAAATGCAATTATAAAAACAAATTATTTAATTATTAATGCTTTTAACTATTTATTAATTAAATGTATATAGCCATTATTTAATTACAAAAAAAAAACTCCCTAATAATACTAAATAATATAGAACAGTGTTCAAATTAGATTACTACCTATGGTAAGTCTCCTTGTAACCGTGGCAACAGATTAACAATCTTTGAAAACTTTTACTGGTGCGAAGAACAAAATTAATGAAAGTGCAAACTCGTGTTTTCACAAAAACGTCTTTACCAGTTTTTGTATATATTTTAATTTTTTAATATTTTAATGTTATACGAGCATTATATTTATATATTTATATTGTCAAAAACAAAATTATAGATATTTTTTTTTTATTTGAAATTATGTATATTTTAAATATTCATAAATTAAAGTAATAAAACACACCTAAAAGTCATAAAATATTAAGATGTTTTACATGTTAAATTGATAAATCTACTGTATTTCAATTAAAAATCGATTAGTAGTTAATAAATAAAAAACTGGGGAATTCTAATGTACAGTAAGTGTCGAGTGTACCTCGTTCATAGTAGTATACATGTTATTTCATATAATTATAGTATTAGCTATAATTTACTTATAAGTCAATTCCGAAGTATCTATAGGTGCGGTGTGAAGTGGTTCATAGTATAAATAGCTTAAAATGTATATTAATTTTAAATTGATTATATTTAGAAAATGGTAATAGTGGAATGTTTCAAGTTTCTACGATTTATATTTTTTTAGTAATAAAGTGTACCTAATTAAACAAAAACAATTTTTTTTATCACAGTATTTTAAAACCAATACATTTATCGCTCCACTCAAAATCTAAAAAAGCGTTATAATTTTTATAAAAATAGAGTGTTTATAATTGACCTGACAATACCCAATGGGTATATATTTTAAGGAATTAAAAGAAGCAAAAAATCGTTTAGTTGGAACTGCAGTGTTGTTATTTGCATGATAAAAATAAGCAATATATTTTTTATAACATTAATATTATTTCAATATATTTTTAGTATATTAATGTTTACCAAACCAAAACACACAATCTCAAAAAGACTATAATCAGGAGTTTGTACATTTAGCGAAAACTCGGAAGTCTTAGATTTTGAATCTAACTTACTCTAATCCGGTTTGAAAGTTTAAAAGACTAAAAGTGTTAAAACATAATACATAACATATTATAATACACTTTTCAAACATTTCTTCCAATATGCTTTAAATGAATCACTCAAGACTCAAAGCCTTCTTTATGATTTCTGATTTTTTTTTTTTATTGGCTTAAAAATAAAACTTTAAAACAAATTAATTATTTATTTACACAACTGAAAACTATTTTTATTGAGTTATGAAACGTTTTGACTTTTTTCATGGTTGTAGCCGAGATTAAGGTTTTACGGGTTTATATAGTACATATTAAAAAAACTAACTATATAATTCCATAGGTAATAAATCGTATAAAATAAACTTACAAAAGTACAGACAACTGATGTAAATATCACAAATTAAATTACTTCCGTAATGTTCAAAAAAACTGTCAACGTTTTTAAATAAAATATTTTTAAAAAAATTACCAGAAAAATACTAATTAATCTAACGTATTTATGTAACCAATACACAGTTAAGTGTTAATAAACCCTTTGAAATTCAAACAAAAGCGAAATATTTAATGCACCATTCAATGTAAATAAATACGTTATATTTCACTAGTCATGTACAAAATTAAGTTGAGAAATAAAAAGCATTAGTCGTTAAAAATTGCCGAATAATTAAGTGCTCAGTTTTTTTCTCATTTAGCCTTAGCTAATGATTCCTCTTTTTGTGGTCGATTCAAAAGATAGATTAATGATATGCGCCGGCAGCGTCAGGAAAAAAAATTGGACAAATTACTCGAAAAGGTTTGGAATGGTAAAAAGAGGGAAAAGAATAACTCACAAGAGCAGAGAGAAAAAAGATACACCTCACTCTATCACTAAGTTCGATTGTATTATATATTTGAGAAGAAGGCGAATAAATCAACGTCCCGCGAATGGTGCTGAATAAGTTCTATTTTAAGGAGACCAACGCGAAGAAAGTAAAGGAAACTCATCTTTTTCTTTACGAAACGTTGCAAGAAATAAATTTCACTTTAAAAAGAAAAACAGAGACCGTACGAATCCGAAAGGGTTGGCATCAAGGGAATTAACAAGACGTATATATATTATAATAATATATATGTATATTAAACCGTTTACAATACCTATTTTAAACTAATATTTTTGCATGCTACACAGCTTAAACGAAATAGGTATTCAATTGACAACTTGAAACTCCTTAGACAACTGTTTACAAAAATAAAATTGATACATTTTCTTCCTAATTTTGCCATGAAATAAAAAAGATAACCTACACGTTTTTGCCCATATTTTTTTTGTAATAATCGACCACCAAACAATAGTGTAATGGTTCATACATATTTATCGCTTCTGTACCCGTATATAAAGATATATCCCCTAGTGCGATATACGGATGTACCTTTTGCTATAATACTGTACTGATTCTTACATAACTTTAAACACAATAGCATTATTGTGGTTCCCACCCCTGTGTCTACATCATGATTGTGTCGTTTGCATAACGAGTTTCTAGATACCCTCTGAAGTAAAACATTTTTGCTTTTTTGCCCTATATGCGTTATTATTGTATATACAATACACATACTTAAATATAATAATATATGTTCAATTTTCATATATAAATTAATAAGTAGTAAAAAAG
The DNA here is from genome assembly GCA_027563435.1 of Nasonovia ribisnigri. NCBI lineage: Eukaryota > Metazoa > Arthropoda > Insecta > Hemiptera > Aphididae > Nasonovia > Nasonovia ribisnigri. Next base: position 481,675 of record JANEHU010000686.1, on the reverse strand, counting down.
TAAAAAAAAAAATATTTACTACCGTTACTATACAGGTTAGGTACTTATGTATAGTACATAGTACCTATGTATAAATTGTGTTAAGTTACAAATAATATTAGAAATATCTTTTTCAAATTAATAGTATTCTTTTAAGTATACAATTTTTAACTGAAAAAAATTACTGATAATTTGTTTAATGTTATAGGTAGGTACTAATGTATTATTAGTTATTCTTTAAAATGAATAAATATTTTAAGAATAGGTTCACCTAACCGAAATTAAAGGGAAATTTAAATACCGTAACGAAGTTTAATCTATTAACATTTATCTATTTTAATTAAATAGATAAAATAAAATTAACAAGTTGTTTATAGTTAAAAAAATAAGATGATTGAGAAATTAAAATAATGAAATATTTAATAATATTCTCTCCGTTATTTCGTTTTCGGCATGAATTCATGTACTGAAAATGTATTGAAATTCGAACTTTCAACAGGTCATTGAAAGATTATCTGTATTTATTAAAACACTAAGTGTGGTTAGATTAATAGGATTGTTGATTATGTCACGGATGCTATTTTTTTTCAAGTACAATAACTCAAAGGTTTAGTTAATTTAATTGAAATGGAACACGCGTAAATGAATTAACAGCATTTACATTACAAACGTACACATACACTATTTATTTGAAGTTTAAAAATAAGTAAATACAAATTAATCGTTTCTCGTCACTTTCATTATAATGATTCCATGAACTTTTATAACTTTTGTGCAATTTGTTATAACATAGGGGTACAAAAAAAAAGTAAAAACAAAATGAAATAACACATAAGTACCTATACTAAAATATACATTTTAATAATTATAAATATTATTAATATTTTTTTTTTTGGAAAATAATTTTAATAATTTATTGTACACCCTTCCCACAAGCCGGAAGGGCTATATACTCATTTTAAAGAAACTGTAATTTGTTACGACCGAGACGTTTTCTCTCTCTAATTCCACATTAACATAATTGTAATACGTTTTTAAAGCAAGTTCTCTCTCTCGCCCTTTCTCCCTTCTTTCTCGTTCTTTAGACGAATTTGCGTTTAAACTTTATTAGCCGGAATTTCGGAATTGTTTACTTGGAAGTCCTCCGAAAGGAACAATTTAAATAAAAGCACTCGTAAAATGTAAATAGTTAACAATGGTATAGAGTAAAACATTTATTTGTAGTTTTAAATATTTTTCAACCGTCACAAAATTAGTTACCTATATAAAGATATTTTACAGATATATTTTGTGTACTTTTTTAAATTATACTTATAACATAGGCAAGATAAAACAATTAATATAGCGAATGCCAGGTGTAATACAAAGCTTAGCTTCTAATTTTGATCAGTATTATTTTTTAATTAAATTTATAATCAAGCAATTGAACAAGTACTATCATAAGTACAATAAAAATTAAAGTTGTATATAGCATTAAGTGCTTATACAAACGATTAATTTCTAATGTAAGAATATGTTTTGGATTTGAAAATACAAATTCATTAAAAACATTTTAAATAACTTAATTCTTTTCTCGCGGTGTATTTAATAGGATTTTTAATTAAAAACAATATGAAAGTACACTTAGTATACCACTAATTTATTTGGGTTTAATAAAAAGTAGTTGAATAAAAAAAAATAAGTTATTTTATTTAATGGAACGTAAATTATAATTACATTATAATACATAGCATAGACACATTGGTAATGCAATTATGGGAAAAATAAATAACAAGTTTTTTGTAGAAATATTTGTCAGTCTGTCAAAGTTTTTGTTTTCAAGTGACCAATTTAAACATTAAAATAATGTAGAACATACTATTGTTGTAAGTGATATTATGATAACCATTTTACTAATTTTTTTTGTTAAACGCTCATAAAGTATATACAATGATCTTTATCAACATATTATAATATAAGCAAATAAATTATATATTCAGTAAGAGCACTTTATTTATGAGAACTTAAAATCCCAGTAGTAATTGACTAATATTTTTCAGTATAACTATACCAAATTATTGTACCAACTAATAAAAATAAAATTTGTGTCACTACTAATGAGTATAATATTATATATGTTTAGGTTAAATGTTTTTTAGTAATATAAACTAAGTTTAAGAAATTATAAGAAACATAATACTTAAAATAATCCGTTCAAGATTGTTTTTATAAACAAATATATTAATAGTATCTATGCAAATATTTTGATTTTATAATTGTTTTAAAATATACTAACTACAAATTAAATAGCTAAAAAGTATTAGAAACATATGGTTAACATTTAATTTAATAACAAATTTATTCAAATTATTCTTTTTGGAATTTTCAAATATACGTTAAGACTTTGTTTAAAAATTCTTGTGATTTTTTGTACGAAGTAGGTACTTATAAGGAGTATCATATGGCAACGTAAAAGTCTATTTTTCAAATAAGAAACTCCCTAATTAAAAATCCAAAAGAGTAGTTTTTCAGTTATTAAAATGTTTATACTAAGAATAAAAGTCTCTAAAATGGTTTTACAAAAGTACAAATTATAAATAGATATAAGATTGAATCTAGTATTTATTACACTTTACCCATTTTTACAAATTATGAATGTTGATAGATTAATATTAATTGCTAAAATTGTTATTGTATCGTAGACCCCGTATATCTTCCAAACCATTATCATGGGCCTAATATCCTTATTAGTTATAAGGTGTAAGTTGTTAAATAACTTAAAAACTATACTCGTTCAAATTTTGATTACCTATGATACATCAACATTTTCAGAAAAATTATCCACTAAATAATTTACAGTAGAAAAAGGGGGTAAACATACTTGGCGAATCAATCTGTATCTCTACTACTTATTAGCGATTTAAATGTATTGGTGCCTACATGGCTGATCGCTGTGCATATATTTATATATTAGGAAATATCACAACTTATATATAAGTTTGTAAATGGTTTCTATTTATTATGGACCTTTTCCTACTCAAAATAGCAAAAAATATAGCACCACCCGAATCGCACAAAAATATATTTACAAGTTTTGCGCGCGCAACGGCAGCAGTTTGACCCTTTGTACAAAAATTAATTTTTAGCAGACTCCGCGCGTTGTTCACTCGACCGTATACCACAAAAGAGAAAGATCGGTGCCGGTGCATCGTCCCAGTTATATATAATAATAAAGTGGGGTGATTTTTTTGGGGATTAATAAACACTACTATATATATATTATATACAGTGGACAGTTGCTCGGCGAACAACTTTTTGTTCTAAAATACGTTTCATAATTCAAACAATACATTATAATATAATATACATATAATATACAATATACATTATACATTATAATATACATACACACACGCAAACCAGTCAAATCCAAACATTATTAAAATATATGATGTAGTGTGTGTTGTGTGTTGGAGTCTGCGGCGTAAAAGTACCCGGAGGCGTTGTACGTTTAATTTGGCGAGTGAACGCTCCCTGGTTTTTCGCCAGAGCCCCCGAAGGCAAACGCAGTTTAATTAGGTTCCGGGGACGATAGTCCGATTGAAAGAGAATGAGAGGGGGGGTGGTGAAAGAGAGGTACGCCACCACCGAATCGTCGTTTCCGTGGACGGTTGTGTTTACATTTCATTTCAAACGCCAAGATACCTAACGGCTTACAATATATATACACAACGCATATACATACGTAAGTTTACATATATTATTTTATCTATAGTTTTATACTTTGTCACGCAAAGAATACCTATCTTCTAAACAACTGCATGAAAAAAGTAATATCAAATTCCATAATTCCCAAAGGTTTTAAGTTCACTCTTCACAATATGTTTGTTAAAATTGCAACATATGTATAAAATATTATTTTGTATGAAATCGTTTTTGGTAATAATTTAATAATTTGTTTATTCAAACCCAACTATAAAATAAAGTTGGGATATAGTAGGTATGATTAAAAAAACTAACGTGGAAGACGGCCAACAATTTAATTGCACATACATTATATAGGTAACGATTGATAAAACATACACTTATAATAATTGTTCAGTAAGAAACATATTGAAATAACTATATACATTTTATTAAATAACAAATATAAAAATTAAATAAGATAGAAAAAAAGAGTAATATTCTCATTTAAAAAAATTGTCATCTAACTGTTGTATAGTTGGGTACAATGGTACACACATAAATATATAATTATATCTAACTTGCAAATTAACTATAAATGGATTCAAATTCAAACCAATATAAAATAAAACAAAAAAAGTAATAAAAACCTTATACATTCCTATTAAAAGTATTTTACATAATATGTACAATTAATTTTTAATACTAATATAAATTATATTCTACCCAGTTCAAAAATATGCTTTTGAATGTACATTGTCCATACAACATTCAGTGTTTTTACAAAATTTCTGATTTCCTAGTTAAAAAGTCTGTGTGAATATTGATCAGTATAAACCTGTCCTGAATAAATTATTCAGAAACCAGCAACATAATATAGTGTGTATAGGCATATAGAAATTTTCCACGATTTTTGTCGCACGACTCAAATAAAAAAATAGGTTAAAACATATATTACGCTTATCATCAGATTTCCAGGTATCGGATGAAGTGCACAGAGAGAAGGAGGGGTGAGTACTGGACAGTAAATGATCAAGGTGGATATAACGTGATCCATAAAATGTTCAATAACTAAAACGCTTGCATGTGCAAACCTAAGGTGAACAAAATTTTAAAAAAAAAGTGAGCCTTTATGGGTTAGTTGGGCAATTAGTAACGACACTTAACAATAATAAAAAAAAAAATGGACGTTCGTGACTTTTGGCACTTAGGCAACACATAACTGGCCCAACACTAGCGCTCACAATATTACACGACGTGCGAGGTATTCGCGTGGCTGAAGATCGTGTTTTTCACAAGCTTTAGGGACTATTATATCTTAAGATCAATATTTTTTTCATTAAAAATATTAAAATAAATTTATTATACGTAGGTTACATTATAACATAGTTATAGTTTAGGTTAGGTTAGGTATAGTTCTGTCTATGAATTTAAACGTCTAATAAAGATCGTAAGAGAAAAACGGTATTTTTTACTTAAAAAGACTCATTCAAACATTTTGATAAATGAGGTTTGTTTTGCTACTCGTCAGCCGTCATCATAACTCTAGAAATTGTCTCCACCGAAGTCTCACTTTTTTCACCCCTATACACATAGGGACAACCCGTAAGTAATGAAATTTCCTCTCCCTTCTCCAAGGTCACTACAAGAGGATAACGAGATCGAAAGGAATTTGCATAATCCTCGACACATTTCAACACTCACAAAAAATTTGAATATATATACAAAAAATAAAAAGCTTTTAATTTCTGGCAGTAAACGTTTAAATTAGATCTAAAACTGTATATAAAGGTGATTTAAAAATATAACTGAATAAATAACTGCTATTTTTATACTAAAAAAAAATTATGCATACCTACTTAAAAATATAAAATAGTAGGTGCCAATAGTATCCATAAATATTATATTTATTTCCAATAAGTAGTACTTAACCTATGTTAGGTTAGGTTAGATTAACCTATGTGAAGTATTACTAGTATATGGCGGCGTCACGGAAGAATGCGAGAGCAGTTCCCACGGCGCCGTCGGTGCAAACGAAAAAAAAAAAAAAGTATTATTAGTATACTTTTAGGTTTTTAAAGTATTCAAATTTGCACTCTGAATACTATTTAATATTTATAAATAATGAGGAATAACGAAGCTAACGAATAAGTTTGAAATCCAAAAATAGTACCTGGTGACTAGGTTTATCAATGACAGTAGTTGATTTATTTCTTGATACATTATCAGTTATCACTATCAAAATTATTTATTTGAATTGTAACAACACTTAAGGAAATTGGATGCAGTGGTTTTCAGGCCTTGTCTAACAAACTCGGAACACAGGAATTTTGACATGTATTCATTCTAACGTACCGATTAACCTAGTGAAGCGATAAGAACTCTAAAAACAGATTTTTATTTGTCGTCATGTCTACTAGAAATTAACCTTATCACTTTTTTGATTTTATCCCGCTGAATCTTAAAAAAAAATCGTACTAAAAAGGAAACTAAAAACTTAAATTTTTGAGGAAGTTAAAATCAAAAAAAGGTCGCTCTGCTGTACCTACAGTATAGGTTACAGTAGATCACTGTAATGCATGGTGCTAAATTTTAATTCAATGATATAATAGCATTGTATCCGAAAAACGATTCTGAGCGAAGACGGTTAGTCAGCCTATGATATATTACTAAGTATATTTGATGATATACTACCTATATTGTGAATAAAGTTATTTATTTAACTATTTACGTGGAATCTCATTCTAAATAGTCAATCTTTAACTATAAAGTTGAACATTTTATACATTTTTAACAACAATACCATTTTATGATTCAATACATTTTGTAAAAATTTGAACTTTAAATGCTTATAAAATATTTATTTTTTTGTTTTTCCCGGCACTTTTGAAAATGATTGAGGATTTTAACCTCCTAAATACACCAACTAGATTCACACTCCCATTGAACAAGATACTGAAATTGAAAATCGAAACATTGTTTCGACTACTTATCGTGTACACACACAAATAAAAATAATTTTAAAAAAAGGGTGGGTAAGTGGATGTCGCTCTGTTGTACAGTAAGTTAAAAGTGGGTTACTGTATAATAGATGGTATTAAATTTGAATTCAATGATATAATATCATTGTATACGAAAAACAATTCTGAGCTGAAACGGTTTGTCAGTGTGGATATTTTATTTTATATTCATATTGTTCTTTCATAGTATTAAGACGGAAGCCGGTAAGTTGAATTAATATAATACAATTACAACAAAATAAATTAAATCATTATTCTTGGTTATTTAATATGTAATTTCGTCCAAAGTTGGCCATAAAATAACTATTAAAAAAAACTGTGGGTTTATATTTTTGAGATTTTTAGTTACAGAATAACCTACTTACGTGGAACCTTGTTTTAAATTTTTAATCCTTAGCTATAAAAGTTGAACATTTTATCAATTTTTAAATACAAAATCATTTTTAAATTTAAAATTTGATAAATGTTATCAAAAATCAAATTTTAAATGCTTATAAAAAAAATTGTGCCTATGTATTTTTAATATTTTCAACTATTATTGTAACAATATATAAGGAGCCTCGTATTAAATTTTCAAGCTTTTTGACCCCACGAATACAATTTTATTGACATTTATAGAATAAAAAACTAAAAAAACTGTAAAAAGAATATTACCTGTTATTATGTTCGTAATAGCTCAAAATGAAACAATATATTTTGAACATTTTATAAAGTATAGTAATTGATAAAATAGACATATGATATAAATTTCAAGTATTTGAGTAATTCATTTTTGAATTACAGCAAAATAAGAAAATCACTACATAAGAAATCCAATGAATTTCCAATGTTGTTAAAATTTGAACTACATACGCTCATAAAAATTTAATTTGACTTTCAGATAGACATTTTTTTTTTTGAAAAAGGTTGGCAAACTTATGAAGAAACTGGAATTAAAATTTCAAACCTTAGATTTAAAAAGAAAACTTTTTATGAATTTCTAACTGAAAATAATTTGCACATTTTCGTGATTTTTACGTATTTTGCTAAAATTTGAACTTTAAATGCTTATAAAAAAATATTGTGACTATATAGATTTTTAATATTTTTCAAAAGTCATTGCATATAAAATGCTTATAATATGAACAACAGTGAAAATTTCATGTATATTCATTTGTTTTAGAGATATACCAAAACCCAAAATCGATTTTGCGTAAAAATTCCTGTTTTTCCTTATTTTTTCTTTTGTTTTTCCCTGCGCTTTTGAAAACTATTAAGAATTTTAAAAAATGACTCCCTGAATGCATTAACAAGATTGACTTCCCCATCGAACAAGATACTGAAGTTGAAAATCGAAACATTATTTCGACTACTTATCGTGTACAGACACAAAAAATTAAAAATTAAAAAACACACATCATTGTAAAAACAATACATTCATCGCTCCGATCAGAATCTAAAATCTGGGAAAGTTGATCACAAAAACACTTGATAACAAACTTATTTTTAGAATACTTGATGCCTCACTTGATCAATCGGTACGTTGGAATGGAAATACGTCTAAATTCTTTAGTTCACGTGTTCAGTTAGACTAAGACAGAAAATCAGAGCTTCCAATCCCCTTAAGGAACATGAGTAGAAACCTATCATCCAATATTCTATTATATACAAATAATTAATATATTTTTTAATATACATAGACATCATAATATATAGGTATATAGATATCGATGTATCATATAACTTGAAATGCATATAATATTATTATCTTTAATAAGCATTGGTCATTGAGGTTTATCAGAAATATATTAGGTGTATATGTACCTGATATTAATGCTCAAAATTCTAAACATACTTGTGTATTTTGGTATCTACTATGTCTACATACAATTATAAATAAGTACTAAATTTAAATATAAATACTAAATAGATACAACTATTAAGTTGGGAGACAGGAAGCTGATAGAAAGAAGGGGATGTAGATAAAACAGCAGAAAGATAGAGAATAAAACAAATAATAAATACAAAAGTTCATGAAAAATTATTGTTCAAGCTTAAACTATACGTAATATACTTATCTCTTCTCCACATCTTATCAAAGATGTTGGTTTGTTATCACTGCTATCGTGTATTTCAATATCCACTTTAACAAGGACCAAGGAGGCAGCTAGGACCGATAAAACGATAACACCAAAGTTGAGAGTAGGGATGGAATTTTTTTTTATACCTTAATTTAAGGTCGGATATTTCTAGAGCCTCGTAAATCACAAGTTTATTGCACAATCAGAGAACATATCAAGATGTACACAAATCTCGTGATATGGGTATTTCATCATCGTCAACGCATTAATAAAATCTAACAAATAATAGTTTTTTCTCCTTAAGTTACGATAAAGAATCAACCAATTTAACAATAAAACTGTTGCATCAAAATATACTACCACATATAATAATATTATTTTATATACAAACTGCTTGGGAATTAATAAACATTATATTATGACTCACCGTATATCCTCTGGACTGCAACAGTTATGAGAAGCCCAAATACCGGTAACACGACCATTGTGATTCAATTATCTGCACACTATAAACAAAAAATAGTTTTACAACATTATTACAACTCAAATTTACGTTTGGAGATAATGAATATTATTTATTTTAATTACCAACAATTAAGTACCAATCGATAATTGTAAATATTATTTAAGATAAACTTATAAATCCTCATTCCAAAACGGAATATTTTTTCAGTAGGTACTTCGATGTAAGAACGAATCTCTTGGACGAGTAATTAATGAACTTTTACTTTTTTAAATATTGAAGGTTTCGTTGAGTGGAGTGGTACAGACATAGGTAACCCTAAAAAATGTAGGTCCACTACTCTGCTAATCGTTAATTTATATATATACAACTAATAAACTATTTGCATGAAACTTGAATTTTAAAGATTGAAATACTCCGAATATTATTTTGCTTTGGAATATGAAATTAACAATATATTTATCATTCAAAACCATAAAAAATTTAAATTAAGTAAAAAAAATATTTTATAAACGCTAGTGTATTTTTAAATAAAAAGTGTCTTACGTTAAATGGATTACTCTGTATAATAAAATGAAGTTATAAGCATGTATATATACGTATATAGTATAACTTTAATACTTCTACGCTGTATGAAAATTATAAATTATTAAATATAACAACCAAAATAAGTAGCAATAGAAGACAAATTATTAAAACTCCGTAGAATGTAATCATTAGTATCAAAACATTTGTAGCCCATGGCTACACCACCGCAGTAAAGTATATTTTCAGTATTTTTCATTTCACCTGTTACAAACCTCCCCTACGCGTCCTCGGGCATTATGTTTTCCATCAGATTTAGCCAACAGCGTTTCATTTAACCCGAAAATACATTACATCCCTCTGCATTGTATTACTCTTTATAAATCTATTTTTATGTGGACTCATTTTACGGATGGTTTTTTACCTTCATATTTCATGCAGACCTAATGTACATATAAATATTATACAAACATAAAAAGTAAAGTATGTACCTAACGTATTAAAATAAAAATAATACCACAAACTCTTCAGAGTAAACTAGCATTTATTTAAAATTTACTCAGAGATGAAAGGGAAATAAAAACTTATCCAAATGTATTACAATTATGTAATAGATATTATACAATATATTATAATTGATAGGTACCTACCTAGTATATTATACAAGATAAATATTTTTAATTATTCTCTCTTTTTATTCATTTTTATTTTTATTAAGTACCTAGTACCTATTTTATTGTTCGAATTTAATACATTTTAAAGCCAATCTTAGTCTTTAAAAGCTGTTGTCATAACCAAAACATTATATTATCTCGTTAGTTCTGGAATAGAAATCTGTCGGTTATAATAACAGTGACCCTTTTACAGTCTATGTACGTCTGATCTGATGAGAATCGCAAGGCTGAGACCATCACTTACTCAAGTGCCATTACCATTTCCACCTAATCTAACGAAGCCCATCTCCCTTGCCAGCGAACCTTTTACCGCAGGCTTCTTCAACCAAGCCCAGTCATAATAATCAATTAAGTTATATTAGTGATGTCGTTCTAGTTTGGTATACAAACTATACAGAGCATATACATATTATATACTAAGCTAAGCGAGAATAGACCATAAAGTAAGTTTATTTTGAATATGTAAAAGCACAATAACTATATAATATTAATAACGTATGGATATAGTGAAAATGTTAAGTTAAACATAATAGTAAAAACATAATTATATCGTTTATATTCTAGCTTTACAAAACTTTTAAAAAACGATTCAACATCACGCGCCATGCTTATTTCAAACTTTATTTACATCTCAGCTCAAACACATAGAATATAGACAAACGTCAGAATAAACATACTATAAATGTATTTGGTAGGTCATTATCTACGTTATTCATAGTTAATAACTGTAATATAAATAATACGAAACAAAAATTATGTAAAGTTAACAATTTAAGAGTAAGAATTTCTTAATTTTTAATTTGTTTTCATAAAATATAAATTTTGTATAAGTAGCCTCTTTTATCGAAAATAATAATAAATAAAAATACGCGTACGAAACAAAAAATGGAATAAATATCGATTTTTATAAAAAAAACGACTTATGATATTAAGGTATATATAAGGATTTAAACTCTACTGTAAGTATAGCAAAATATTTTTTCCAAATCACAAAAGTTCAGAAAAAATCAATATAAGATACCAGCTAATAGGGAGACAGAAATAGAAATGTTTAATAAAATATTAAAATATCGGTACCAAAAAATATGCTACATAACAGTAGATAAATTAACGTAGGTATAAAACATAAAATAAAATGTAGTAAATAATGATAAAACTGACAATCTTAAAAATTATAGACACAATTAAATCAGGACATTTTATTTTTAAATAGAGAAAATATTTTGTGTAGTAAAAGTGTGAGCAAAGAATACCATAAAAAAATATATGTAATAAAATAAATGTACAGTAGTATAATAAGCATTACATTATAAAAAAAAATTGAGGTAAATATTAAGCAACCAGACTCAGTAGTATATAAGATAATTAATGTTGTGTCATAAAATATAAAAAGCTACCTAACAATACTTTTATTTATAGTTATATACATCACAATAAATGTATACAGTAAAAAAATCATGTACTTATTGTTTTTAAATAAAAATAAGCCGGATATTCCAGTACAGCAATTGAAGATTAGAGGGCTGACATAATTTAAATGGTAAATGAGACAAAGAAAAAACACTTTTAAAGAATTGTTTTAGTTAAGTTATAACTCTATTTAAATACTTTTATCCATTAGTTGAAAAACTTTGTTAACTTTTTGTTAATTTAATTTAAAGGTTTTATAATGCCTATCTAATACCTATCTGGCATTCTACCTACTCTATAGTACTCTTATTAGTATCTACTCGAGTCACGAATATTTAAGATAAAATTCGTAGAAATACCTATGTTGTCTAAAAACTAATAAGTTATAGGTACTACAAAGGTAATAAAATCTATTAATTTTGTACCATTTTTTTTTCTTAAACATAATATTATAATTGTATATATTATTAGTGAAACTTAAGAGGACGCTTACGATTTCTAAGGGATATGATATGGGTAATTTTTATAAATGTACAAATTGTATGTTTAATATATATTTGAATACTAGGAAATCAAAGTAATGTATAGCTTAGAAATGCAGATCCAATGCCAATACCATTGATAGTAGTTGCATAATTACGAAATTATATAAACAAATCGTTTCAGTTAGGAGAAAACCGAGAAGGTATATTATATATAGGTATTATGTAGTGATGCGGATATATAAGAATCATAGTATTTGATAGATAAAGAAAATCATTTTAGCGTGTAATATCGATTTATACTTTTTTGATAACACTTTAGCAAAAAAGTAATTCAAGTTTGATAAACATAAAAATAACGAATTTAAACAATATTATAAATAAAAAAAAAAATTTGGATCAGCATCAGTGGGCCATGGGATGGACTTTCAAATTTATTTGTGTAAATAAATAAAATAAAAAAGTATAAAATGTTAACAATTAGAACAGTATATAAATGGTTAAAAGTTATTAAATTTTGTTGAGTAGTTTGGTGAGCTAACCTTCATTGAGCAATTCCGGAAGGTTATAGAACTTTTTATTTTCTGGATATTTTTCTCGTATATTTGCGGATATTTGGTGAAAATATGCTTAATGTTGATATAAACCTTACATGAAGTACATATTAGGGCGTCCTATTTTGCCATTAAGAAGCTGTGTGATATTTTTGTGTGGCAAATAAAAATGATATTCTTGGGTGGCCTTTGGCCATTACCCACGCAATACGATTTTTAAAAAACAATTTATGGTTGTGAAGCGTCCTCTGAAAGAACCAACTTCAATTCAAAAATGTATAAGTTATACCTAATTAAGAGTTCAATATCATACATGGTATCATTACTAACTTAGTTCGTGATTCTTAATAAAATACCGTATGGTAACAAATTAAAATACTAATCTAAAATTGTTACCACGGATCATAAAATATTTCTACCTATAGTTTTTATTTATTATAACTACGATATATATAGGCTATAACTATTGGATAAATAGTAATAATAATGTCTGAAAATGTTATTTTAATTGTCTACACAAATATATGTCACAGTCTAAACACTGTTTAATAATTCTACTACCCATGTAACTATGTAAGTAGAGTTATAATTTTCAATGTAAGAAAATACGATGGTTGATTTTAATATTTTTGTATCTAATCAAAGTTAATTAGCTTATATAGCTAACGTTAGATAATCTTGAAATTTAAAATATAAAGCTAGGCGTGTATATTGAAACTCAGACATTTTATTAGTAATTGAGGTTATAAAATTATTTGCTAATTTCAAAAAAGTTTTTTTTTATTGTAAGCTTTGTGTTGAAAAAGTAAAGAAAACATGTGGCCAAGAAATACAACAGAACATAGAGTCTAATTGGCCTTTGTTGTTGGCACGCGCAATAGTTAGTTAGCGGTTCTTCACCTAATAGATCACGAAGGATAAAAAGTAAAGGGAGAAAAATGAGTCTAATTGAAAACACTCGGTTTGTTTGTGTTAAGTGTATACCATGAACGAGGCTAACTCACCCCCTCTCATCAGTGTTACGCAGAAACACTCAATGTTAATATTGAAGAGTACTTACAATTTTTTCGTATATAGGTAGTCTTTTTTATCCGTATATTTTATTATACGAAATAGGTAGAAATCACGACAATAAACTAAGTCATTAAAAAAAGGGTGAAAGACTTGAAATGGTCTAACGTTGAGTTGATGTACTTTTCGTGTGCAGAAGTGACGGCCCATCAAGAAGACCCCCATTTACAGACTCATGTATACAAACGTCATAAACGAACGACGCATCTAAAATCACAGCCTCGTAGGAAAAGGTAAAACGTGTAAGAAAGAGTACACACACTATAGGAACGCATCTAATTTTTTTTCTATCGTATTTGTAAAAAATCGTACTTACATTTGCTTCAATTGTGAACAATTAACAGAGCAATTAATGCCCACAGTTTTCACATTTAAATTATAAACTTACAATATTGTGTTTCATAGTAGTAGTACCTACTCGCCACTCGAGAATACATTTTTAGAGCTTATTAGATTTTTATCTTAATTTTCAGCTTAATCTCATAAAAAAGATTTATTCAAGAAATGGTATTTTCATTTAGTAATTATAATATTATTTTATAATGTAGGTACAATAAAACTTCACAAGGATAATTTATTCGACTAATATTTTGATTGGCTGAACCTAAATTTTCATAATCATTAATCATACATATAATTCCAAGTATAATTCATTACAGAGTAATTATTTTATCATTGAACACTCATTATTTCAAAAAGTATAAATGTTTTTGGAAAAATAATTTAAGTGGTTTCTAGTCGTTAAAAAAACAACATTTTTAAAAAAAATATGTTTATTTTAAATATTTTTTTATTTTCTTGAATGACACCATTGAATTCTCATAAAAATATTCTGTTTTCGAAGATGGAATTAAAGTGTATTAATTCAAAAGAGTTAAAAATTTAAAAATAAATATAAGGATAAAAATATTATGCTTTTTAATAAAAAGGATGTTTTGTAACGATATGAAAAATATATTTTCAAAAACGTCAATACGTTTTGAATAATGAGTATATACTATAATATATAAATAGTTAGGTAGGTAGTTATTACTATCCAGACGATATTTAAAAAAAATGAATCTACAGGCATTTTTCTAGTAATTTTGTCTTGGGTTCAAACATATTGACTTAAATAATAAGTATTAAAAGTTCGATTCTTACAAATTATCATTTAAAAATTGTACTTTTAATTTTTTTATAAAAAATATTCACTTATAGCAGTTTGGTATATATTTTAGATTTTTAAAACAACTCACGGACATGTGTGTATAGTTTACCTATATGGGTAAATTTTATATGCCTACTTCAACTGCCACATTATATACTTTTCAGTTTTCATTGCATTTATCTTTTAGATCTTAAAGTCGATTGGCATTTCATACCTGCAGCAGGTACTAGTTAGTTATTGTACGCATTTAGGAGTATAGATGATACTACTACTACAACCACTACTACTACTTGACAATGCAAGCATAGTGAATCCCATTGTTAAAAAAATAAGTAAAAATAATTGTATCTTGTTAGTTGACTTATTATTATGGCCGCCATCGAATCCCATTTATGTAGTATATTAAATTCAGATTGGTTTTTAATAACCATACCGCATACCGCTATTGACTTTGTAATATATAATTCTCACGGAGGAACTACAGCACGCTGCAGCGAGCTGGCCGGTGATCAGGCGAAACCAGTTTAATTGTCCTTGGCCTCTTGTATCCCATGCGCGTATTATATAGGTACAGTACATAATATTATTTATAATATATACAATATACGTATACCTTTAGATGATATATATTATATATTATATTATGCACCTAGGAATGAAGTTATTTTGTATTCAATACGAGCAGCTTCGGTTCCACATGTAACGCGCGCACACGACCAGTACGATATAATATACACATTAATGAGGACATAATTTTTGGATAAAAAAAAATAATACCGGTGGTGAACCGAAGGGGGTTTCCATAACCTCATGGGTGGTCCTATCAGATAAATTGTCATCAAACCCTCGGAATGTAGTTTACAACAGGCTTCCTGCACTAATGATCTTGAGGATCCACTAATTCCCTGGGCCATCTTCGTAGCAAATAGAGTGGTTCCTACGATCATATCCGTAAACTGTCAGCAAGTTTGATTTTATCTTTGTATATTATAGTTACGTGATTACGTGTTTAAGGTAGAAAGACAGAAATCTTATCTGATGAGGCAAAACATATATATGTTGTTGAAACCGAAAATAATGGCCAATAAAAAGAAACATAATGTCATAATGGGTATTATTTTTCGAAAGAATAAACATATTAATTTAAACAGTAGGTAGGTATTAACTATTAAGTAAGAGTTTATTTTCATTATATTGTTATAAACATATGTTTAGATTTTGAAGAGTTAAATATTTATGCTACAGTTTAACACCTACCAAATTTATTTATACAAAAGTAAGTAAGCAAATAGAAAATCAAGTACCTACATAATGAGGAAAAAAATGTTCGATAACTAGCACTTAAATTATCCACAAAACTAACAGAGTGTATTTTATTATAAAATATAAAAGGAAATTATTTGATATTCAAATATACCTAATTCCCATTTTTGCGTATAAAACAGCATTACCCCTCCATCTAAATTTACTTTCCTAAGAAACCATAAACAAAGAGTCAATGCAGCTACTGGAGTAGGTACCTACTGTGATTAATAATAAAGCTTCAAACACTACAATTATGGTTGAACACTAAAGCTAAAGGTACTATGATGACCCTAAGGCTTAATGCTATTATAAAGATATATCTTTGCATGAAAGGTATATAATTTAATATAGTAATGACCAAGTATACCTACATACTGATCTTAGATTAGAAAATATGTCAGTATGTACTAGGTATATATTTATTTTAAAGGAATATAGAGGTAAAATTTCAATTGCAAATCCTTTAGACCACCTTTATAATTGTATTTATAAATGTATTAAGAATACAACACAATTTGCTAATAAGTAATAACATTTTATTAGGTATAACCACGGGTATAACAATTAAAATAAATTGTAAGTACAGTAATTGAGTTTGGTACTGATTAGTATACTAGCATAGTAGGTACCTTGTATAGTGTATATCTCTTTGTATATCTGTATTTACTCTTTACAGAACTGAAAACTTATTTTCTTAGAAAGTTGGATTGTGAGGCTGTGTACACCAATTTTGAATGTCATAATTTATTTTTAAAAGAAATATAGGTATAATGATTAAAATAAAAAATTAACTCTTAAATTACTTTAGTTAGTTAGGTAGGTAGGTAGGTATTAAGGTTTTAACATTCAAGCAAATAAATACTGAAACATTTCTATTCTTAAAAATAACTGAACTAAATAGTTAAGAATGTTATGTTAAATTTGATTATCATCATGGAATAAAAAAAATATGAATAAATACCTTAATATGGAAGGTAACCAACGTAACCAAGAAGGTATCTACTTTAAACTAGGGTCTAAATTAAGGTACAAGAAATGTACCAAATTTGTGTTGTTAATACTGATGTAGGTTGAACAACCTAACCAAATTAAATTGTTATACCAATAAGGAAAACAATGAAATTACATACCTAGTTAGTTTAAAACATTAAATCTATAAACAAATGTAAACTAGAGAAATATATCACTGAATAATAAACTAAAAGTAGTGAACTTGGACAGCGCATTTTGATAACATTTGCAACATAAGTAAATATTAATTACTAAAAAAAACTCCTTACTTACCTGGCGCATATTATATTATTGTATTATATCAAATGTAATTACTAATATACTATATTTTGTATATATGTACTCAATTGCTAATAATAAGTAAGCTGTTAAGTGCTCATAAGTTAAACAATAGTAGGTTAGTAGTAATTCCTTAAGTCTCTACTTAAATATAGATAAGTACATTTAACTATGATTAATTTATGGAAGTAAGTACCTATTCCAGTACCTATAAAATATTTACCTTACTGATACTCTTCTACATAGTAAAACATCAATATTATTTTTTATATAAATAATGGAATATGTAAAAAAATAAAAACTGAAGTACCTACTCTGATTACAAACTATATAGGATAGACTACCTACTTATAAAGTATTTTTTTGGTTAAATTTCCTATTAGTAACAGTATTTCAATATTATGAAAAATCTGAACACATGGGCATGTGAATATAAGTAGGTGGGTACACTTTAATATTTCAAACATTTGTGTCCTCCTACTCAAAATAGTAGATAATTACAGGGGTTATTAGTTAAACATGATTATTCTACAATCAATTAGTAAACAAACTTTATACAGGTACAAAATATGCTATGAATGAATTTATTTCTAAAGTTAAAAATTGCTAAGAAATATTATAACATAGGTAAGTACTACATTCCACAATACTATCTAATGAATCAATGCCTAGGTATATTACATATTACAGCCATAGAAATATCTGTGGAGATAATTTATATATTTAGATAGGTACTTACAAGCAACAGAAGCTCAACAATACCTAATCTGCCTGCATTATGATGGTACAACCGATGGTACAATTTGTTCTGTCATAGTAGTAACTAGTAAGTAGGTTAATCTATTTTAACATTTATGATAATCAAAAAAAATATCTAGACACCACAATAGTGTAATACGATATATCTTATATTAGTTTACAAAAAAGTAGGTACACAAATGAGATAATATTTATGGTTATTTTTCCAAATGGTCAAAAGTAACAACCAATTGTTCAATTTAAAATTAAGTAGGTGCCTAGGTACAAAATGTACACTGAACTGAACTGTTATCAATACCTCCTATAAGCACAAATTACAATTGAATACACCTAATCTGAACCTATTTAACTGGCTCTACTAAAAAATGTAATAGGTACTTCAGGCATAATAATCCATAAATAGCAATGAAACAAAACATAATCAATAAGTACAAATGTATTCAAATGCCATTTAAAAATAAAAAATGCCCGAATCGCTAATACCTAACAAAATATTTTGACAAAAATATTGAAAAACAAAGTCATACAATCAAACAATACCTTCTATATGCACATTCTAAATAGTAGGTTCCCTAACTAGGCACAGTTCACAATAAAGTATTCTACAAAATATATAAATTATTGGTTAGTTATTTTGTTATCATGATTTTGTTATTGTTGAAAAAGGTAAATAGCTCGGTAAATAGGTAACCTACCTAAATTTACAAAATGTAACAAAAAACAAAAAAAATTTTTGTAAGAACTAGAGATAGAGGCATTGATTAAACCTCAGATGAAACAAAGTAATAATACTATGCATAATTGATGGTAGTAATTAGTAATTACAATGTAAATTATTCAACATAGGTACCTACAGTAAGTTTTAACTACCAGCATACAGGCTCGCTCATGAGCCATGGGTATACATAATATAAACAACAGTCTGGTTACCTTATCACTGACTGATAATATACTTAGATATGAACCACTGGGTCAAACAATAGATAGAAATTAATAATTCATGATTAAATTATTTAAGTAATAAGGGACAGATGAATTACCTATAACTTATGACATACAATACCTAGTAGTAGAGGAAGTATACCATTAGACAATTACTTCTAGTCTATTAAATAAACAAACATGAATTTGGATTCAATTACAATTTAAATATTACAGAAATGTGTACAATAAACATCAGGTAGGCACGTAGGGAACCAATTTTAATGCAGAACACAATAATCAAGACAATATTTTATTGCAATGATTAGGTACTAAAAATTGGGCTATAACCAAGATAAAGCAGTGTAACAATATCTAGTATGGTTTATTTTATATAAGGCATAGGTATTAGTCAATGGCTTGAATAACCAGTGGGTGCATTTTGTCGTTTCCTATTTGTTTGGAACATAAGACCATATGAAATCGTTGGTATAATCATTATAATCGACGATCTGTCTGCTCGCTGCAGTCGGGCCAGTAGACAGGTGGGTTAGGACTCGACAAACTCGTATCCCTCACCAACAGCTATAGGTAGGTAGTAGGTACGAACACAATAGGTATTATCACTACCTATTATGGGCAGTATTGTATTGAACCCATTCATAGATACATATTATTAAAACACACTCAAACTTAGGAGAGCAATTTTTACCGCACTCACTTTGATGGTCATCCGGGTACGATAAATCTCGAGGTCTGCAGACGAAATAATTTTAATATCACAGACGGAGACCACGGATAGCGACTTAACACTTTCGATACGCGCTGACGATGAACTGGGGCTAAGGTATGTATCAGGTACACGATAAATGGACGAAACGACGGGCAATTTTTTTATCGGGTACCTGCGATATAACGTTGATATCGCCTATATCGCCGTAATGCGGAACGCAGAGCAGCCGAAGCGCGGTGGGACGAGCGAACAGTCCCGCAGACGGGAATATTGGGACGAATAATAGGTAGGTATATCGTGTGTGGACGAGCGAGACGGTCGCCGCGAATAATTAAACGCAACGATCACACGACGGAGGCGATTGTCAGGCCACGCCGATGCGGCGACGATGAACGACGGGACGACAGCGGGACGACGACATGGCGAGCGGAAACGGACGACACGGCCAAGCGACCGCGGTAAACAAACTGGCGGTCGGGCCGCCGTCACCAGTCACCACCACTCGGCACTCACCGCCGCAGAGGCGCGCGCACGCCGTCGCCGCGATCGCCGTACGCGTCACCGTCGTAACCGGCACCTGCAGCTGGCGGCAGCGGCCCATGCGTACACGGCGGTGCGGTGTGTGTGTGGATGTCATGGAGGAGAAAAATTATTTCTAACCCTCCCCGCGCGCGCGGACAACTGCCCGTCCGCCGTGGCAACGATATCCCGTCGTCCCTCTGCCACCCCCCCCCCCACCGGGCAACTCTCGTTACCCCCGACACCGCTCCTCGCCGCCCGACAAACCCTTTGTGTGCGGTTTATTTTTATTTCATTTTCTTTACGCACATCTTACGCGAGTCGAAGCCGTGCTGCCGTCGAGTTCTTCAGTGGACCCGTTTTCGAAATAATAATATAATGTTTAATACTCACAACTTAGGTACGAGAATATTATATATACATAGGGTATATAGGTACCTCATATCGGGTTATAGGTATATACACTATAATAATATGTAATTTGTATATTGTACCTATATAATATATAATATTATTATAATATATACATTATATAAACACAGGAGCGGACGAACGGTGAATTGTGCGATGTTGGTGTAGGGATAGGTGGGGGGGGGGTGAACTCGGTCTATAACTCCTAGATAATAGAAACTCTTACAGTCCCATATACCTATATTATAATATATAGATGTACACGGGCATACGGTACCTACCCCTCAACCCGTCTAACCCACCGAAACATAATAATAATAATGATTTTATTACTTTATAATACCTATGTGAAATATGTACACACGATTTCGATACAACAATATTATTATTATAATATGTCATTATTATGTTATACCGTTCGTCGACCGACCGAAAATACATATTTTTTTCATTTTGTTAACGTACGGTATATAATAATATTGTAATAAAATCTATATAAAAAGTCAAATATTAATACATATTATAGCGTATACGTACTTATACAACTGCCTAGGTTAGATAATTATATATAATATTAAAATATAGGTACCGGATAGCAGAAACACCTATCATACGTCTTAATTATAATATTGTTCCGTGACAAATGACAATACTGCAGTTGTTGGATGGGGTACCTTTATAGGGGTCATTTGCGTATGTGCATACGTAAATACGTCACAGATATTCCAATACGTTATACTTGGAACTGCAGCGGTGGTAGTCAGATACGTATTTAGCTGTGGTATGTGGTTATGGGGGAGGGGGAGTCGTGACTTTTTTTTTAAAAAAGAAGTACTTTTTGATATGGATTACCTCATGATCTTTGGCAAACGAGCGGCGAGGTTCGTCGGGCTATAATATAAATAATATAATAAGGCTATTATAATATGAGGATTGTAACATTGTCGTAGGCCACTGTGGCTCTGTAATAATATGTGTATATACGCTAAGACTCTGTATACACCACTGCTGTAATTAATACGCACTCGCGGACGATGACCCAAAAACTTTTTAATTGAGATTCAGACGACACGACTGACGTGGAGGAAAAGGACTGGTAGAATCCACGTTTTCTTATTACTGACTGACCGACGATGGAAATTAATATCGTGGACACCGGGTCGAGGAATTTATGTAGACCGCGGCGGTCCAAGCACTCCAAGCCATATCATAATATAATAAAGTCTGGTTTCCTCTATATCGTGTACAATTAAGTATTATATTCAACTTCAAACTTGTGGGTAACGTGCTACCGACATAATATTAACGCAATAATGTTATCTACATATTATTATTAAATAGGCAGGTACCTAATGGCTATAATATAATATACTTAACACGACTACACGAGTACATTATAATATTGTGTAGTGGACACCTGGCTTTATAGCTTATGTTATCGGCGAGCGGGTATATAATATTATTATATAACTAGGTAGGTAACACTTTCTGTTGGTGGGTCTTAAAAGAAAACTGTGTCCGACAATCAATTCGTTTTCATGTTTTTGTTCGCGAGTGCGTATAAAATGTTGTGCAGTGCGTCGTACGACGAAATTCCGTCTAAACTCTAAAGGAGTCTTATAATTATTTATAACTTGTTCTTGTATAATATGACGATTGACGGCATGACGTACCTAATACCTATACCTACATATTCTACGGGCATCGTCACTTCAGGACCGATGAAACGCGTCGCCCGTTTCCCGAGGATTACACGCCAAGGGCGGTGATCCAGTGCGCGTCAAGGTATATTACGTACATCAGTCACCTATGTTTATTTTCCATACAATTTGTTTATAGAGTACAACATTACAGATATAATAATATTTGGTCACAGATATGGTATTTTATTTTATATTTAAAATTTTTGTAATTTTTATTTGTATTTTTTTAATTTAAAATATCCTTTGTCAGCAGTCGTGGCCATCGGAAGAGACGTAGGTACATAATAATATTATATTTATTTGTATAAATGTGGATTACATACAAATGGATACACGAACATAAAATACTACAAACTACAATATTTAAAAAGTTTAGAGATATTAATGTTTCATGAGTATAAATTAACGGTGAGTTTGATAATAACGGTCGGGTCATAATTGAGCGATTTGGCTATTGATTCCGTAAGCATAGAATTTGCTTTTTTCCTTGGTATATTTCTGAGAAAATATGTTAACTGTTTATAATATTTATTTGTTATAAAAAGATAAAAATGTTTTATACATTTTTTTAATATACTTTTAAAAGTTGTTCAAAAGTATCTATATTATGATGATTGATTGTACAAAATTAACATGACATTTTAATTTATTCTCATGAATGATTTTTTAGAATAAATAAAAGATGAATAATTGTATTGACATTTTGTTTATTAGAAGTTTTTTATAAATATTATTATGCTCTACAGTTAAGAGACAATGATTTATTATAATAATATTCCTTATTACATTTAAATTTTAAAATAACAAAATATTACCTAACAAACACAAAAAATACAGTACATTATACAAAAACACTGTCTAAAAGTTTATACTACGAACTTTATAATCTTAATAATTTGATTTCAATGTAAATATTATTATGAAATTTTGAAAAATATTTTTAATTTAAATAGGTACTAGTCTAAGTTATCGACAGTTCATTTTAGAATATCTTAATACCTATATATAATATTTTTGATCTACACACGAGATAGAACTCTCAAATGCAAATAGTGTGCCTATGTATTTTTAATATTTTTCAATTGCTATTGTAACAATATACCAGGAGCCTTGAATTAAATTTTCATTATTTTTGGCCCAACAAATAAAAATGTATTGGTATTTATATATAAAAAAAAACTAAAAAAATTGAAAATTGAAATGGTCCGTAAAAAACTCAAAAACAGTCAAAATATATTCAAAATTAGATGGTGTATAGAAAATGTTAATATAAACATTCAGTGAAATTCTCATGCATCTACAATTATTCGTTTTTGAATTGCAACAAAATAAAAAAACCGATACATGAGAAATCGAGTGAATATCTAATCTTGTAAAAATTTGAACTTAACATGCTCATAAAAATTTATTTTGACTTGCTTATAAACATTTTTCTATTGATAAAATTAGGCATACTTATGAGGAATGTTGTATTACATTTTCAAACCTTAGATTTAAAACGAAAAATTTTTATGAATTTCTAACTCAAAATAAATTGCATATTTTCGTCATTTTTACGTATTTTGTCAAAATTTGAACTTTGATTACCTATAAAAAAAAATTGTGACTACGGATTTTTAATATTTTTCATCTACATTTGAAACTATATACAAGAAGCCTACTATTAAATTTTCAAGATTTTTTACCCAACAAATAAAATTTTATTGACATTTATAGAAAAAAAAACTAAAAAATTGGAAACTGAAAATGTCCGTTAACAGGTCAAAATAAGTCAGAATATTTTGAAAATGCTATGGTGTGTAAAAAATGCTAATATAAACATTCGGTCAACATTTCATGTATATACTGTCATTTATTTTAGAGTTACTTCAAAAACCAAAATCTGTTTTGCGTAAAAATTCCCGTTTTTTCCTTAATTTTTCATTTGTTTTTCACGGCTCTTTTGAAAACTACTGAGAAATTTTAACTTTTATTTCCCCAAAGTACCAACTAGATTCACTTTCCTATCAGAAAAGGTACTATTGAAGAAAATCGAAGCATTTTTACTGTCCTAAAAGGTGATGACAGGCACAAAAAAAAAAAAATTTTAAAAAAAACACACATTGTAAAATCAATACATTCATCACTCCGCTCAGAATCTAAAATAATATATTTAGTATTTACATTTAGTATTTTTCAACATTGTGGAAATCTTAATAAACGTCAAAATACAAAATATGAAACAATAATGAATAACAGATAATAATATACTAATTACTTAAAAAAATCTCAAGTTTGTACAGTAAAAAAAATAAAAATAATCTTAAGTTTGTACAACAAAAAAATTAAATATTATTAAATGATTCAATATTTAAATTAAGAATAATAATGGGTTTTACTATACCATCTGAAAATGTTTTTTTCCGAACTACAAACATAAACGAGATTAGTCCAGACGCTAATTAAAAATACGAACCTATACGTATTATAAATTGGTTATGAAATTTACTAAAAGTTTTGATATTTTACTCATATTAATTAAAACCAAACTTAAAACTGAAATTAAACATAGAGTGATTATTATTACTTAAGTTTGTCTTTTTATTATTTATTAAGTAGGTAGGTAGGTAACATTATACATTTATACCTACTAACCTACTACTATAAATGTTATGTATTATGAATTATGATTTATGATACATAATTTAAATTTAGATTGGTTTTATAATATACATAATAATTATTAATTACCCCATATACCTTTAATTTCTTCTAACTCCTAAATCAGGTGTCTTACTTTTTTTGCTGTCTGCGTTTTTCTTCTGTAAATATTATTACTATCCAAAATTATTACTAAAGTTCCTTCGTTTATAAGCTGTCATTTATTTTACAAGTCTAATACATTATTATCGATGTACATATTATGTACTTATATTTAAATTTTAATCTGTACATTTGGTCATAATATTACAAATTGGCACCTGTTATAACATATTTATTTTCAAATAAATAGTGTTACGCTTAATAAAAATAATACCTATTTTTATCTATACGGTGCACTATACTAAAGTTAAGCCGTTTGCATTTTTATCAATCATAAACCTAATAAAAAAATAGTTTTGCACATTCTACCAAAAATTGGTTTGCCTGGTAAACATATGATTTCATATTTTGTACTCATTATTAATAACTTTTTCTAACTGATATTTTTTTTACTGTCACGTCTTTAAAAACATCTTACTCTGCGAATTATAAATCATGATATTAAATATATTATAGTATATAACATCATAAGGAGCCTAAAGCCTAAGAGCCACTATAATATGTATATGGGCAGATCTAAATCTCAAACAAATTTCAACAAAATGCCCATTTCAATTCTCAAATGGGTACTATGATAAAATAATGTAAGTATTTGGAACCTACACATTACCAACAACCATACCACATAAAATACTAGATACTTCTCACGAGACAATATATTGAATAATTTATAAATACTCATTAGTAAATAATATACATTTTTAATTTATAAAGTTGTTTACAAAATATTTTAAATAAATAGGTATTTAATAACATTAACAATCTTCTTATTTTTTTTTAAATTAGACGTTATGTTTGTCAACAAGGTCAAATAATAAATATTAATAATACCCAAACTTCAATGATATGTTTGCAGTAACCACTGCTACCTACCGCAATGTAAAAAACTGTGTGGTACTCTGAATAAGTTACTAAAATAATTTTAAATGGAAAAAATTGCAGTCATTTATTGTAGTATTTAATATCACTTATTAGTATTTAATTATGAAATAAATTGGAGAGTACCGCTCTTTTAGAGTATCTGTACAAATGCAGTCTCTTCATTTTTATTTAATTTATCTAAAGTTGTGATTGTATACCGACTTTGCGTCGTATATTTTTGTTATACAACTTTCACCTATATACTTACAGCCGGATTTCGCCGTGAACAGCGTACTATTGACCACGTGTATATAAGCTAAATACTATACACTCAAAATTGCAAAATAACTTTGGAACATAATTAAATGAAGTTGTAGTGTTGATAAACGACATAAATCAAATAAATTATAAAAACTATCTCTCAAACAAGCTAATTATATTATTTTTTCTAAAATCTCCAAACTAAATGTAAATTTCACTCTATAAGACATAAGTTAAATTATATACCTAGTCAATAGGTAAAAAAAATGCTTAAATATCAAATCTTAAGAAAGACAATGTTTAAAATGTAAACACACTAGCTTCTATTTTCTCTATTCCAACTTCGATGACATACCTATTATATAAAGATTACACCGTAGCTTTCTCCATCAGTCTGTGTTGACCCGAATGGTTTTATAAATGATAAATCAACGGCTACAAATCAATTATTTTTCCAATAATTCATATTAGATGCTTTTGCACTGGCTCACAAGTCAATATTATGTACGCAGATTTTTCTTAACCATACTACTTTTATATGTATCTATAAGTTCTAAGCATTGGTATTCGTGACCCTTTACTATCTTCGATTTCGTCACACATATTATCTTACAGAACACTAATTGTAAAATGTAAAAGATTCGTTCAATATCCCGTCTGGCGTGCCGAAAATTTCATATTTTGCTCCTTTATTATTTTAATTATTTACTTACGATCTACATTTTTGTACATGCCATGAAATGTATTTTTGCTGATGATTTGAAATTAGTTTGACTATGTACATAGGTACTCCAAACGATGCATCATTATTACAAATGGATTTTTATATTCCTTAAAATTCCATTGAATTACGCCTTTAAATATTGAAAAATGTAAAGTATTAATATTTTCTTGGTCTTGGGTTCTACTTATTTAGTCTTATCAATCATCATATAAATAAGTCTTCATTATCATGGGTGCTTATGATATTGGTGATTTAGATGTATAGTATCTGATACTGATTCTTCTCCTTCTTTCAAAAAACACTTATTACATATAATTAACAAATCTTCTAAGATAGGCTTAATTTTTAGGAACTGTAAATACTTCACTAATCCTGTTGTTTTAAAAACATTATTTACTTCCTTAGTCTGAGTAAAACTAAAATACAATTCTGTTGTTTGGTCCCTTAACCCCATATTTAAAATATCAAATTTAATGTTAATGTTCAAAATCGTTTCCTTCGCTTTATGTGATTCAAATGTAATATTACTCGTGTGCCATTATCTTTATCAGCCATTCTTAAGATTATTGTTGATTTTAGATTCAACCAGAAAGAAGGAAAATAAATTATGTACAATTTGTATTTAAGCTATTAAATGATTAAGTACATTGATTTTCCTGAATTATTAAGTTTTTTAAATTTTAATGTCCTCAATGTAGAACTAAGTCTATTACTATTTTTTTTTATGTATTTTGTGCTAAAAGGAAACTCTAATTTAACTTCTTTTATTACTCATTAGTATTAGATAACGACACAAAAATTTAATTATTTAACTTTACTTCCATTGAATCTTTTAGTACCTAATTGTATGAATAGAATTGTTAATATTTAAAGTATTTTGTACTTTTTATTAAATTACTGTTAATGTTTGTACCTACTATTAACTGAACTCAATATTATGATTCGTTAAAATTTAAATGAATGAATCTATAAATAATCACAACAACACAAAAAAATAGTAATATATTTAAATTAAAATGCTGTAACGAACCTCATTTGCGATACTGGCAGTCAGTTATTTTTATAAATAAATTAAATCCCATTCCATTCAGATTTCGTATATTTTTATTATTTTTTTATTACGCCTACTTAACTAGTTTAGACTACGTTCATATTATATAGATATAGTTACACCCGAGTTTCCACGCTGTATTATTTTCTTAATATTTTATTAGTTCTTGATTAGTATATTACACCACATAAGGTAGGCAACACGTGTTTACAGCGTAAAACACTAATACTGTCAGATTTTTTCGCAGATGGAACACTTAATTGCACGCTTAAATATTTTTACAGCCATTTATACTATTTATAATTCATAGGTATAAAAATTATTATTATTATCAAATAAAAATATATAAATAAAAAAATATAGATATACATAAAAGATTTGTGTAAAAAATGTAATTAATCTTAATATTAAGATCAAAAGTTCATCTTAATAAAATAACTAGCTCACTAGAAAAACAGCTCCCCAAGCAGCGTATCTGTGATACATTTGTCAAACTTATGAGTGTCTATCCCGATGATGATGTTGTCAGCACAGAATTGTATGATTATATTTTTAATAATAACATATTTACATAGATAACAGATCTTCATTTCGTCAACGGGTATGTGCTAAAGAACTAACGTTTAATCAAAGATATGACAAAAAATATTTTATTACCTACTTTCTATACAGTTATTATAATTTTTTTTAGAACAACAAAATATGTGTTAAAAAATTTCACAGAACAGACAAATTACATATTCTACACACCTTTGTAGAAATAATGGTTTTTACAAGAAATTCAGACTGGAGAAAAATGACGACAATTTCGTCCATATAAATCATAAAATAATAGTCAAACAAATATAAAATGAATTTAAAGACAAAAAATATGGAGAAATCGCTTTGCCGAATGTGTCGAGTGTATAGGTAGGTACCTAATTAAATCTCGTAATTGACTATGTAAATATGTATGCATGCTGTAAGTAATACAGTAAGACAAGTAGTAGGTATCTCTACCTAGGTACTAAGTACCTCATTTTTAGTTTGTAGGTGAAATGTCATTTAAACTTAGAAATAAAATAAGAATGTGTCGTAACCATACAATGTTTTAAATCTATCAGATTCACAAAATACGCTATTTAGCCGTTGTAAAATTCATAATGATGATTGGTTAAAATAAATAAATAATTAAATATTGTATAGCGTATACTATATACCTAACTACAAAATATTGCAGTTCGGCATATCGTTAAGAAACAAATAGTAAGTCTGATTACGTTATCGGTACACCATGTGAAATAACGACTAATTATTATTATGCTGACCAACGTAAATTCAAAGTTTATTGATTCATTTTTTTAAGGTTTGCACATTGGTGAAAATTGTTTAGATACAATGGATCATAAAAAAAACGTGATAGTCACTCATCTATTCATCTTCTGTATAATATATGTCGAGTATATCTTGTTATTGAGTAAGTATTTTAAGTTAAGATGTAATAAATACTAAAATAACGTACAAAAACTACGTACAAATACGATTTTGATCGGAGACGGTATTTCAACTTTATACCTATATCTTAGGATATTTTGTTATATATTTATATGCTATTCTTAATTTATATTTATATTACTGTTACGGTAGTTTGAACTAATTTTCGTCAAAAACATTTTGCATATTAAAATGTCTATTATAATAATATATACAGTTACAATTATTATATTATTAGCTGTTATGAGCTTTCCTCATTCCTGCGTACCATAGAACGGTGTGAATATGTTTGTGGAATAAATTGCTTAAAATTAATTTAGATATTTTGTCTATATGTCATTGTGTCTAGTAAATAATAAAATACGCAGTTACAAAAAATTTCAAATCTCTGCGAATAATAGTTTTGAATTATATTAAAATAACAACATTTTTAATTTTTAATTCCAAATAATTTATATATTTTGGTGATTTTGACAAACTTAGTAAAAGTTAAATCGCTGATGAAAAAAATAGTGACTGAGTATTTTCAATATTTTGTAATTGGTACAAGAACCAATCATATAAGGATTATTTTATTGAACTGTCGAGCTTTATAACATTCAAATAAAGATTTTATCTTACATGAAACGAAAAAAAGTAAAAACTTCAAATATTTGTAAATGGCTGATAAAATTATCAAACATATTTTGATATTTATACAATGTCAATGAAATGTTAATTTAAATATTTATTAAAATATTAAAATCCCTACAGGCTACAATTATTATCCATTTTTGAGTGACAACTAAAAAAAAGATTTGGTCGAAATCTTGTTTTGCGTAATAATATTCACGTTTTTCCTAAATTCTTTGTTTTTCACAATTATTTTAAAATCTACTGGGAATTTTTATTTTTGGTACCCCGTCTGTATCAGATTCAATACCAGAAACGACTCTCAAAGTTGAAGTTTGAAGTATTTGTAATAACTTCAAAGAGTTGTGATGGACAAAAAAAATACACGTCATTGTAAAGTCAATACATCCTTCACTCCGCTCAGAATCTAAAATTACTTCAACCATAATGGTTTACAAGAAATATTTAAAATACGCAAATGCTGATGATTTTAAATGTTTAAAATGGGGCATCAGTATTTAGGATAGGTTTAATAAACTCGGTAATTTTGCACGAATTTGCGATGATCCTATTCTGATTCCTATTATTGTTTCATTGCATATATCTGTGGCTCAGTTGGATCGCGAAAAAGGTAAACGGTTCTCAATTAGGTCATAGCTGTTAGGTTGAATCTTGAACGTGGTTTTGTTCTTTTGGTAAACATACATGCCAGTTGCAATATTTACGAGTATATTATAATAATATAGTCTTACGCTGCGTAGCTCTTATGATTTAGCACGCTCTGCTATATTATATCTACTATTAATAAAACAAGTGCGTACTTCTCAAAAAATAATCCCTAGATATATTCTAAAATGTGCTTCTTGGTATAAGGAATTTGTATTTCTTTTTCATTCTATATCTACTCAAAAAGACTTTGATTCTATGTAATCTTACGGTCTCCATACATACTTATTCTGTTCACTCGATTGGAACGCGTCCTACTCCCGGATGATAAGACGTGTATAGAATACGTTGGGGAGTCAAACAATGTCAAGAACTGTATTTATATATTATGTAGATAACTGTATTATAATATATATATTTTCTTCTGTTTTCAACCAGACAAATGCAACGTTCATATAGTTAATGTATGGACATTATAATATATTATTATACCTGTATAATACAACTTTAAATAAGTACCCAACTAAGAACGTTCTATTACTGTTAATAGTGAGTCGCCATTCTCAATTTATCCTATAGTGAATATTATGCAGGCATCACACAAAGAGAAAGAAATTAGTTGATACTCATACAAAACTATAAAAATGTTTTTGTGACATAAGTTGACGTTTGAAATATTTCTCGAGAAACAGCTGCATTTTCTAATGGCGTTGCTAAAGTGAAACCCATTTGTACTTTACCATATTATGAATGTATGATATTATATATCATCATAAATTTCATAAAGTTTATATTATTTTCAAATATTTGAAGACAAATTTTGAATTCACAAGAAGTAGGCTTCATATAACATAATTCAAATGCACCTATAGATACTTAATAGATATTTTGGTTGATAATAGATCCTTAGTAGAATACTGCTTAACAAATTGTTGTCATTCCATATTTATATTTTAGAAAATAAGTTAGAAAATTGGTTGAAAGAGCATACAGGCCATTTTTAACAGTTTTTACGTTCACTATAATATTATATATATATATATATATATATATATATTATGAATGTAAGTACCTAGTCAAAGTGGATTCTGAAAGTAAATCTATTCCCTTATGTCTGAGCCTAATATATTTAATTCTCAGAATTTAGAACATCTCGTAATAGTCTCTCAAATCTCAAACCAAAATAATATTGCAGTATTGTATGAAAATACATTTTTGAGAGAATATTACAAAACTTTAATGATGAATACTATTTATCATACTTATGATGAATCATAGTAATCTATTATTAAAATTATAACATAGTAGTTGGTTTATTTGCTTAATATAATAATTATAATTGATTAATTAACTTAGTTAATATTAAAAATAATATAACTGCTGATCGAACTTATTTGAATATAATGTTACTATCTAATGAGTATAATGACTAGTACAAACTACAAAAACCAATAAGATTATCAACGCTAAAATAAAAAACTAAATTAGTGTAGAAAAAATTTAATTATTAGCTATTAGACATTTATTTATTTCAGTGTAATATGTATAATTTTGTATACCTAATTATCTTTAAAATGTTAAATGACATCTGATCCTACATCGATAATAATATATTAATATTTCAGTTGTATATTTTGATATCTATACTAAATCCGTTTTTATAAAAATGTGACAAAAACAGGTTTTAATTTAAAAAATAAAAACCATATAGAACAGTAATTAGTAATCATTATTAATTATTTATATACATGTATACACATTTTATAAAGTTATGGGTGAAATGTCATGTCATGCTAACAAATAATAGTGAAATATAATGAATTTGCTTTGACAAATATACATTGATATTTAATATCAAATATAAATAAAATACTATAATAATAATTAAACTCTATTATTTAGAACAATAAATTAGTTAACTAAAGACTTAAATGTGTTATAATATATAGAAATGTAATACCTATAGTTATGAATACATAAACAATAGAGTTTAATTAAATATTAAAATAAAGCATCATCACAATAAATTAGTGTGGTTTATAGGTATTGTACCTATATACACATACACACATTAGTATACATATAACATCGTATATTATAATTTGTACTAAATGCTGCATATTATACTGTTTATATTATGTATATTATATCATGTATAGGTAACTTATTTAAATATAAGAAATATGTTTGAATATATTTAAATGCGTTGGGTAAAATTAAAATAAAACATAAAACTGAATGATATCAATTCGATTAAATCTGGTATACGACATATTTATATAGTAAAATAATAATTTTTTTTTTTTTAGTTTTTCTGGATTGATTACGGATCTTTGTTTTAATTAAAATGATGTTTGATCGGAATATTATACAAAGACATAATGTGATATGTTTAATCACAAGCACGTCCAATAAATAGTCATCAATGTTATCAAGTTCGAGTGTCAACTCTATTATGATGACGTATACCTAAAAATCCAATGTGTTTTTATCTTGACGTTTTGCACAATGCTAATACCTTTCTCTGTTATTTTAATGCTAACTATGCGTGATATAAACAACAATTGGTAGCTTAGTGAAAGGTACTTACTGCGAACTTCCTATGCAATGTCAATGTTACGGTAAGTAAACATTCATTATGCGGGCCAAACCCTTTTAAGGCTGCTGTGATACTGATATACCCAATCCTAAAACCCTGTAGAAATAAGGGACCAAAACTTCATACGTTTTACAACTTTCAAAATTAAATAACCACAAATTAGCAACCGATTATTACACTACCGCTGACACGTTGTTAATTCTATTAAAATTAATCAGTATAATTGTAGTAACTAGGTAGATAGTTCAACTTAATTGTTTAATACGAGTAAAATGAGAATAGGTATGTGAAGATATTTTGTGAGAAGTCCTAGAAATTAGAATGCATTATTAACAACCAGAAGAAAATCGCACAGGTCGAGTGTCGACTGTGTCACTGTATCAACTTAATCTGATATCATAATATATAATTTATATCAGTTTTCGGGTATCTATACATTATATACGTATTTAGGTAAGTTAACCTTTTGCCTTAACATTTAACAAGAGTTGACTCATTGGTAAAAAATATTTAACTGACGATCAGTAAACTTCATGTCGTATACTCGTGTAGTACTCACTGTACTCACTAGGACTGTATAGTATTCAAATGGTACATAATAATATCCTCAATATATTTTACGAAACGTTGCACAATTATCATTTCTGTTGTGTGCACTTTCACCCCTCAAGTGTGTCTAACAATTCGTAGTGTTGAGTAAAAATGGTCGTCAATCGAATTCAATGTTTGGAAGTGGACATTTTTGTGGGTCCTTCAAAAGAATCATTTCGTTTCGCTTGGACAAATCTATTTGAAAAACCTAAAAGCCATACGTTTTGAGCATTTCTAAAGAGACGTCTTGTAACATTTTGGTTTTTTTTTAAGCATATATAAAGGATTCGTCACTACCCTTTACGCATATACACACATAGTACATAGGTACTATAAAGTAAGACTCAATTTTTGTTCGTATAGAATTATTCGTAATGCTAAATTTAGTGGAAAACAAAGTTAAAAAAATATGTAAAACTGGAATTTTATTGGCCATGGCAGTCTTTAAATTTATAACACTATGAAATCAATAAAAATATAAATAGATTATCGGTATGTACAAATAAAAAACGATTCTGAGCAAAGTTTGGTTTCCCTAAATCTGGTCAAGATTTTATCAAAAATTGGGATTTGCTTACATTTATTTATCAAAACTTGTATAATGTATATTTTAGGATTTTATTGAAGATGACGGAGGAGAAATAAGAAAAATTATCCCCTAAAAACCACCCGGCACCCGCGTTTCTATTTCTAACAAACAGATTCACTACCCGACTACCCGCGACATTTTAAATTTTTTTACCACCACAAAAAACAAAATACTATTGCAGTAGTAAAACAAAATGCTCATTTATTCGTTCAGATCCTAATTCTAATTGAAAAAATATAGAATATAGCCCACAAATCTATATATAATATCTCTAATATATTGTTTATTTATTTTGAATAGGAATGTATATGAACCCTGCACTTTTAGCTATAAGTGCATAATTTAATAAATCTGATTTTCGAGGCCGCCGTAATTTTTACTTCATTTATATTTTATGTGCTTTAGCAGCCGGATCACCAATTAATATTTTGAGAGCTGCTTTAGAAATTCGGGAAGTTTTCGGTGGCCATCAAAATTGTATGCATATTTTTATCTAAAGAAAGTTCAAAGAAAATCAAATGATTAAATGAAAACCTCATTAAAATCCACCGTCAAAATAAAATTTTTAAACTTCTTATTTTGTCCTTGGGGCACTTGGGCTAGATGAAGTTCCTTCACGCCGAGTGTGACAGACGGTTCTTCATTTGATGACCCCTATACTTTTGGTTACATATTTGTATTTTAGGTTTTGAACGAAGCTAGGGATTTATTGCAAATATTGCAATATTTTTATTTTTCAATTTTATGCTTTTTATATGTTTTTTAATTATAATTATTAAATTTTCTTGTAAAGAATATTGTTTTTTTTATATAAAATCATTTTTGCTCTTAAGAGAAATGTTATCAAAACGTGATGTTTAAATCAGGCTTCGTTTATGGATGTTTTTACTTTATCAAATACCTATGAAGATTTTGCTTACGCTTTTGGTTATTGCTTTCAAATGCATGAGTTATAGTGCATTATGGCGATCGTAACAAAATTATTGACCATTGCCTATTTTATTTATATCTGATCAGGCTTTTTTGTTACCTATTTGAAGTGTTTGTTTACCTTATGACATCAGTTAAATGCAATTTCTTTAAACATTAAAAAAGCAATAAAATTAGTTTAAAACTAGAAAATAGGTAGGTGATTTTATCTTATTTAATGTACCTGACATTGTTTTCCTCACGAGCTTAACGTGGAAATCATTGAAAAATATTTCATTAAACAATAATTGTTATGTATTATGACATATTACCTATGAAGGTAATAATAATGAATAAATTATTATTATTTACATCAATAAATAATAGGACCTACAATACATTAATTGTGTATTGTGTATATAAAAATTCTTTGTTTGTTTTTAATCTTTTTGAGAATTTAAGGCTTTGATGTTAACCAATTTTAATTATAATAATAAAATTAGTTATTAAACATGCTTTTACTTTAGTCGTCACTTTATCTTTTTTTTTATACTCAACTTAATTTAATAAAAACAAACGTAAATTATTTGTTGAATTTTTAATGATTGTTTACAACTTTCGTTTATACTGTTTAGCGATATATTATTTTGTAACTAGGCATAGTACCTATTGGGTACTATATGTTCCTACCTAACAAAATGTTTAGTAATTACGTAGGTTGAGATGTTTGATTTAATATAAATAATAAATTAATATTATAGAATATTATAGTTTAAATGATACATTTTTATAAAACCATAGGTACCCTAACCTAGTATACTTCATAATAAATAATAGGTACTTAATATTTACACCAGCCGTAACTTGTGCCGCGCGCAGATAATTATAAACATAGGTATGCAAGTAAGGATAACAACATGACACTTTTTATTTAGATAATAGATACTTATCTGTTCATATATATTATACAAACAATTAATCGTATTTGTTTATACTTTTTCCTAAAATTTATTTTATATTAAAAAATGTATACTTACACATATTAATTCTATTTAATAACTGTATTTATGTTATAAATATTTTGAATAAAATATTATTATTATCTAAATAGTGGTCAATACTGGTCACTAAACTTAATTAAACAACTAAATGTATAATATTTTATTATTTGTTTCAAATTTTAACGAAACATATTGTGTTATGTTTGTATTATGTAATTTTATTTTATGTATCAAATTTTACAACATTCAAAAAGAACTGAAATTGTTTTTTCAGCAAAATATTGTATCTATTACATTTGGCCAACGGGACTACCTGACCGCTATTAATTTTCATTTTCTCATATTATACAGACTCCTGCGAGGATGGGCCTAAAGACAAACATGATGTCATTAGACATGCTTATACATGAAGGGATATTTTCCCCTATAACGAACACCCAATTTGTTATACATTTTTCTGTAAAAGGTAACAATAATGCTCATTGCTCGGGCACTATTGTTCTTGACGTGGACAATAATAAAATACCATTGTAATATATATTATGTGTACGTGTGCGTGTATATATTATGTGAGCGTAGGTATCCAAATGAAAATAAACGATTACCCTACATTATAATTGCTGTAATTATCACAATTGTAATATTCCTGTATATATGTATATTTTTTAAACTAATTGCTATTTTAGAGAAATTCAACCTTTAAAAAAAGTACACATTTTAACTTTACCACGAATTAAAAAATGTATCGAGGCAGACAGGCACCTATAATTAAATATGAAACTTCAGAGTTTTATTGGTATTTTATAGATCGTTTTAATTTAAATATTAATACGTTGATAATACATAATCAGAGTTTCAAAATTTGTAGGTAACATTTTGGCTCCACTTCTCAATAAAATTAAATGTTCTCACTTTACGCAATCTCTTAATTTTCTAATATATCTAATTTGATTATTTATGTGTATAAATTATTTTTTAACAACAATTATTTTATTAATTGTAAGTTTGTCTTTCAAAATCAACATAAATTTATTTATTTATTTAATACAAATTCATATTACAATGCTTATACCTACTTATCGTAAACAATACTAAATAATAATAATAGGTAGATATAGTGTTTAAAAATCATACTCATAGTTAAAGTTATATACCTAGGTATACTTGGTTTGCTTTTAACTATTAAAATAGTTGTGTTGTTTTATAAGCCTTACAAAATATGTATTGTGAATATACATTTCGATGCTTCGAGTACCTTACTACATATTATTTTGAATATAGAGGCAAAATAATATTACGTTACACACTCATTTTGAATATTTACCTTATTTAATCGGCAACAAAATAACTATTTACTCGCGGTGTAATACAATATCGTTTCACTCCTTCTAAAAAAACGCAATGATCTCCGCCAGCGGTAATGTTATCAAAACGAACGGATTGACGTTCACGATACGTCTATAACACACCCCCCCACATGTAGTCGGTCGGGTCGGACGAACGCACGTCGTTTAAACTTGTCTGGCATACGGTAAAAACGTAATTTCGCCTGGCGCCCACGAATTAATATGTGACGCGGGAAGTTCGTGCATCAACAAAGCGTCAACCCGGGTGTCTCGTATACCGGCGAGAGAGGATAGGGATTTGAACGGGGCCGACGTGCAAGTCGCGGAGACCGCCAAGACGGGCGTTCGGAATAGATTTTTTTAAACCGCCACGGCGCGCGAACGATGCGTAGTCGACGGGCGCGCGGATCGAGCCGGACTGCCGACGACCGACCGGCGAGAGTGTGACTGTACGCGCGGATCACGCGGTACCGCAAGGCGCCGGCGCCGGAACTTGGACACCGCACGCTACGCTGTTATACAGTGTGTTCCGGTTGTTGTCGACGATACGTCTGGAAGAACACGAACTGTACGCTGTCATAGGTAGGTACGCCGCCAAATCCTTTGGAAATATTATCGTAATTTGTTTCGATAATCTAAATCCAATGAACCCCGCAGCGGTTTAAATCGTATCCGTTTGTTAAACCATAATACGTCGTACATCATAATATTACTACTGTTATTATTATTACTATCGCCGTCGAAAAATAATGTTATGTTCGACATGCATAATATACATATTATAAAGTGTCTATTGCTATTTGGCATTCATTACACATTCACGCGTAGTGATAAAATATATTATAAGACTCAATTACAAATCAACTCGTAAATCATAATTTATAATATTATAATAGGTATATTGTATCCGGTAGTGTTACGGAGTAACGATAGTACATTGTAATCTTGTACCGGGGCGTATACTAGGAGGGATGTGAATGGTTAAAAATTAGTTCAAATTAAACTTACTGTGTTACCTGCATACTATACCTAGTAATACAAAAATAAATCATTGTACCGATAAGAAAAACGATTCCGAGCGGAGACGGTGTGTACTGTGTCGACTCTATACTTCCAAGGATATATTTTTATAATATTTATTTTATACTAGGAGGCTCTGCCTCCTACTCACTTTCCTCACAAACCCCCTGAGTGCTTCAACCTCCGAAAACTAAGGCGATTACCCTTTGCGTCTTGAATTTTAATATGTGTCAT
The DNA here is from genome assembly GCA_027563435.1 of Nasonovia ribisnigri. Taxonomy (NCBI): domain Eukaryota; kingdom Metazoa; phylum Arthropoda; class Insecta; order Hemiptera; family Aphididae; genus Nasonovia; species Nasonovia ribisnigri. The sequence continues at coordinate 442,244 of JANEHU010000686.1, read as the reverse complement.
TTAAAATATTTAAAAATAAAATATGTCGAAGACAAAATATACAATTTTTTTTTTAATAATAGGTACATATTCTTAAGTATTTAATTAATAATAATAAAAATCGTTTAATAACAAAAAAAAACACTAAATCAATGTTTTTGAAAACTAGTGTTGTGTGCTTATTATTTTTTCTACAAATTTTTGGTTTTTCTAGTTATTTTGAATAGTAAGAATTGTAAAGTTTTTTTTTTATTTGAATTTATTTTAAGTACTCCTCAAAAAAGTGATGATAGTCACAAAAATAAAACACGTATCATTGTAAAACCATTAGGTAGGACTATCGCAAATAGAGCACCTCTCAGAATCAAAAATACAACAATAAATATTTATATATATTTATAAAATTTATATATTATTAATTTTTTGGGGGTAAATCTAGTATAGGTATAATATATATATATATATATATTATATATATATTATATAATTTATTATTTTTTATAGTTAAAACGCAGTAAGCAAAATCTATTTCCATTGGGGTTCCACTGTGTGTCCACTGGCCATTTGTACACAGAAAACCTACTTAAAAATGTCCTGTGATATTATAGGTTATTATATTATATTATATTACAACTTATACTCTAAAATTTAAAATATAGTAGAATCACTGCAATAATATATTATAGGTATGGACAATAGATCTAATCGACGATGTTATTTGTTAAGAAAAAATTATACTGACAATTTTCAGCGGTAAAACATTAAATATGTTCATGAAAAACAAAAATAATAAGCAGAGTTTTTGTGTAAAATATTTATGATATTTTTAAAACCCCATCGATATTTTTGTATTAGTTATTAATAATCACGTTATGTTAATGTAATTTAAACAATTATGTATAGCGAGTAATGTTGCAGTTTAATTTGATTCAATTTTCAAAATAATTTAACTGGAATTTAGTGATATATAATTTTTTATACAACTACTACAACAAGAAGTTGGACATGATTATAAAATTAAACACAATTTTCAGTATCTATAGAGGATTGTGGAAGTAATAATATACCTAAAAGTGCTATTTTTTAATAACAATACACGTTTGAATACAAAAAGAAAAAATAATGATATTTAACTTTATTTTATAAATGAGGAATTATTCGTAGTGAGATAATCATTAAAATACCTAATATCTAAAAAATGTTTATATAGATCAAATTATATAATATCCTACTTAAATTGTTTTGTACACGGAGTCGAGTATTCATACTATTATGTTCCATTGGTTATTAATAATTAATAATTATAATATCTATTATCTATCTTATCATTCTTATTTAATAAACAACATAAAAAACGTTTGAAAATAAACGATGACGTAATTAAAGTATAAGAATGAATGGTTAACTATGAAACATACGTATCATATTCTTATCATTCATAATATTTAATTTAAAATGATTAGAATACTTCTAATCGTAATATGTTCAGATGTTCAGTAATAACTACAAGAATATAATTTATATGAGTCATGATTTTTGCATTACCTTGAACACAACTCGGACGTGTAGCTACTGTCATAAACTAACTTAAAAAGAAATACAATTTTAATTTTGTATTTATTTATCTAGAACCATGAAATAATAATTAAACATTTTTATATAATATTTCATAAGCTTTAATAAAATAAGCAATTACATTTAAGAAGGGTTTTTTAAAATAGAAGATAATTTTTATAATAGTTTATGAACTTGTGAATAATGATTTGATATTATAATTAGCTTATTAATTAGAAAATAATATCGATGTATAATGTTAAATTGTTTGTTCAATATTTATTGAAAATAAATCAATAATCAGACGATCATTCTATATTGTCACCTCCCTTCAATAACATCCTACCAAATGGCTATTGTCAATTGACAATGTTCATAAGCGATTGACACTTTAAAACACCAATTTATGTTCATACTATTATATGATATTATTCAGATGACTTTCAATAATCTCGAAACTCATTTAATGCGTATAAAATAATGATGAACACAATACATACATAAAACTTATATTTTAATACTATTGTTAAAATTAATTATTTGCTAATTATAAATTATTTAGTTTAAATTTTCAGCTAAGTCTGAAATGTACACTTCCTTGAAGTAAAGTTACTTATTAATATGGAAAACTTCCATGAATTTTAAAAATTGTCAATAGATATCCCATACAATGTAAGTTACATGACGTTTTAAAATGCATAAAACATAAATTTTAGGTATTTAATGTACCATATTATTATAGCGCATTGAGTATTCGGAAAGGATGAAATAATTATCAATAGTTTTATTAACGTTTATTTATTTAGTTTTCTAAAATACATAACTAGTAGTAATTAATAAGTCAGGTTTTTTGTTTGTTTATCAGTGTTATAAGTTTACTTTTTATTTAAAATAGTTTATTTATAATCTATTATCTATACAGGCCATATCCACCTGACCAGAAATAAAGTCTTATAAGTTAAAGGTATTTTATGATATACCTACGTGCCTAATGATTTTTTTTTAAATAACAATTATAAATGGTACTAGTTAATAAATATATTTGATTTTAAATATAAAAAAATATATTATAAATGTAGCCATCTTATTTTATATAAGTCAGTAAAGTATGCGTCTAATAATGTAAAATAAGTTGAGTAGGTAGACCAATTAAATATGTACAAAATATTTACATTTATAAAATATATATTATACAGGAAAATAAAATAGCTAGCTACAAAAAACTTTTTTTTTAACACATAAGTTCTGAGTTAATCTTAATAGTCTTTATTTAATCACTGTCTAAGCATAACGAAAATCGTCAGAAAATTATCAATTTTAGTTTTAACACAACCTCGTTCTTTCTTCCGAACCCTTTCTCAAATTCGATGTCCTATCATTGTTTTTAAATTTATAATAATATTTATTAATATAAGTTCATATACCACGTGCCGAGGTAAGCGAAGTGAGACGAGTTCCTAACGTATTTGATAAACTCTATATTTTTTTAGGTTACAATTATCAACAACAATATGAGATATGTAATTAGTACCTAATAACCATAAACAAATTAAGAACATAGACTGTGCTAATATTTATCTTGTGTCCTAAAATATCACGTTATTTAATTAATACACTGAATAACTAAGTACCTAATTGGTGTTTAAGCATTAAGTTCATTACTTTCATAGTTTTTCTTTTGCAAAGAAACCACCTGTACTGTATAATAATTTAAATAATTTAATAATTTAATTTATTAAAATCAATTCTTATATAACATAGTTTAGTTATATTATATAGTATTTACAAGAGTTGATTAACCTTCCCTTTGAGCAAGCTTGTGGCGAGAAAGGGAAATAATATAATGAAATAAGTAATAACTTCGTATCTGTGACCTGTTCTATGTACAACATTAAATAAGCTAAAGATTATATTATAATATTATGTTATTTCTGATAGCTGGGACCATAATACCGAAGTACCTAACTATTTGTCCTAATATAGTATTATATTCCTCAATATCCATTGTATAGGATAGGTATACCTTTCTTTTTAATTGGTATCGAAGACCTGATGAGGAACTGCTGTTAGCATTGCTTCTCCTCCGGCCATCATAATTTATTGATGCTAACAAAAACAAGACATGTCAACGCTACAACAATATGCATCCGGTGGTTGCACCCTCACGACTTTCCTTACGGTGCGCTCGTATATATATGTATGCCGGGGAGTCAGGCACGGAGGGCTTACATTCAAAAGCTATATAGATGCTTATGATGGCGACAGCTTGAGCTGCTGCATCCTAGCTAGCACGCTGATCTCGAAAACACTTAAACATTAGACTTCTCTACCCGACACGCTAGCCAACCGGTCTTGATTTCACGTACCATCGCGCCTTTTCTTCGTGACCCGGCTTCGGACCCAGTGGACTCTTAAACTCTTACAGGTGGAGAGAGAGTGTCTGAGCGGAGGTTCCCGTCTTCTTCTCTCAGCCGCTTGCCTCACTCTCTCTTCGTGTTCTTTTAGGGACAAGATGGTCTTCACCATTTTGTAGAACACACGGAACGTTTCCTCAGGGCTGCACAAGATGTGTGATCGCTCCAGAACGGATATTCAAACAGTGTATGATTAGCGGTATCTGATTCGATGTCGCAATGATGACAGCGCGCACTAGCGCGGCCCTGCCCATCTAGTATAGGTACTGCTGGAAGCAACCATTGCGCATCCACGAAGCTTTCAATGTTGCAGGCCATCACGCTTGCCACAGGCTGATATTCGTTTCCCACTCCCCATTTGTTATAACCACCTTCAAGGGGTGTGGCACTCCAGGGGGGCTCACAGTGCCCAGCCGAGCCCTGGTCCTCAGTCTCTCTATGCCGAGGAAGTCAACCTGGTGGTATGAAGGCCAACAGCAGCGAGGCCTAATAAAACACTGTCTGATCTTCTGGTAAACTGTAATTGAATACGTATTGTATAGTATTGTGAGTAATGAGTACAATTAAAAATGTGCATAAAATTTTTTTTTTTTCGATACATTTTTGTGCTTGGCCCGCATAGTAAGCTATTCAATATATTTGGCCCAGTTAATACTTTGAGTTTGACATGTCTGCATATTACCTATACTCTGAGCGGAATAAGAACGTAACTGGCCGGTGGACCAAAACAGATTTGATGACTAACAGGCTTATTACTAAAACTATATTATGCATAAAGCCATGAAAAGATTGGGGTGAGGAACCGGTGGCCGACTGCGTGACGAGGTACGTACTTATACATTTCCAGCTATAAGAAAAACCAAAATCCATAGGTATGCATAGGCACACATTTATTTTTATGATTAGTATAATGTTAATTTTTTTGATCATACATTAACAATTATTTCGTTAAAAATTATTATAATTAAATAATAAATATAAATTTGAATGTTTTTACTATACATAATAATATTATACATTTATACACAATTATAGACTACCTATATGAAAAAGTCTACTTGACTATTACAAATTGGGTTTAAAAAAAAAATGTAAAAATGTTTCAGAAGTTTCTGTATTTTAACTATGAGTTATTACATCTCATAAATTATTTCTCGAATAAAAGACAGAGCATAGATAGTCATGTTAAAACATCAAGTATAAATAAACTTGTTGAAAGTACAAATTATTGACTACCTATTTTTTTTTTTTTGCTGTAAAAATATTGTTAAACTTATTTCATCGTTACTAAACATTAATAATAACTTAAAATTGTTCACAACTATACAATGTATAATTTAATAAATAATAAGAGGATGAGCTTTAAGTTTTCAGTCTATAAATAATTCTCTAAAATTTATATTTTTTTCTATAAAGTAAGTTAGTCATTAATAATACAATTATACTAGGTTTTACAATCTTAAGGGCATAATTATTAACAATATAATTTGACAAAATATTTAGATTTTTTTACAAACATTTACAAAAATAACTATACGATTTAGAAATGTACATGTTTTAGACTAAATTTATTATTAGAATTGCTGAATACGAATACTGCATATTTACTAAAAAACAGTGGGACACAATACCTAATCGTACAAAAATTGCTTCCGGTTTCAATACGGTGGTGTGTAGGTATTTTTTTGTTTTAGATTTGAAAGTATTATTTGAGTATTGTTTTAGTTTTATTTGAGATAAATCATCTCAGTCGGAAAGATGTAAAAATCAATTTATTTAATCAGAGTAATTTGTTATGTTTGTGTAACTTAATAATTTAAGTATTTAATTAAATTGTAATTTTATACAACTTGGATATTTGTTCCTGTTAAACATTTTAAATACCTAACAAAAAATTGACCTATTTTAACAAAGGAAATATTAAAGTCAACGTTGTTCATTAAACACTATACACTCTTTGTTTTGAAAAGTATAAATCTTTAAAAATTTTTTTTTTTTACTAACATCAGCCATCAGGTCATTGTGCCATACTCTATCAAATTAAAGTACAATATCAAGGAAAGCACATGTAAAAAATAAATATTTTCGGGTGAATACGATATGGCAACTCAGTAGCTCTTGTTCTATTTTATAGCGGTCTGCACAGAATCCAAATTTAGAAGTGTGGAAATAGAATTTTCAGATATATGACCGGCAAAATTAATTTGAGGAAAATTCATTCCACAATTTTAATAAAAATACAACGGTAACAGGCTTAATCGAAAATAATATGCGGAGTCCGCTAGTTTATTAGGCTTGGGGACTAGAATAATAGCATACTGTTTCAAAAGTATTGGAAAGTAAGAACGTTTCAATATTGCATTAAATATTTGTGTCAGATGAAAATTTGATTTTTTGGATAGGCAACCGACAACATTGCCAGTGCCAATCAGAAAAACAAGAGATATACCTATTTATTTATAGGGTATTTATGAATGTCATATATTCATATTAGGGTGAATCGTTCGTTGTACTGAAAGTTAGGAATTAAAAAAATTATCAAAAGTACTTGCTTTCCAAGATGAGTTTATGTCATGTTATGTGGTTGGTTGGAACATATTATCAGACGAATTATAATTCTATTTCATCAAAATTGGATATAACACAATTTCCAAGAGATTTTTAACTGTAGGATTTGGCGTTTTATATTTACATTTTTTATGTTGCTCTTTTCACAGACTACCATATATTGGAGAGATATTTGTTTAAAAAACTTTTGAAAGTCATGAGTTTGTGTTTAGCTTGCATTTTTTTTTAGAAGATATTGGATAATTTACTATATTTTTATTTATTCTATTGGAGACATGTATGGTACAGAGCTCCGACCGCGTTTTTTTTTACTCTAATTCCACATATGTATTCTAGAATAAAAGGAGATTTAGATATGGGGAGATTTGAGATTGAATTATACCATGCAGCAGCTTGGATATTATTAGTAAAATTGTTTACAGCTAGATTTAAACCATCATATATTTTGTTTTTGATTTTAATTTAATTTAATTTTGTGGTTTACTAGATCGTGGGATTTGTAAGTAGGTACCTGCAGTATAGTATAGTTCAATTAATTAGGTGACTTAAAGAGGAAAGCATTATGTATACATTTAGCATGACTAAATATTTGTATGTGGTGTCATAAAAGTAAGTAATTCAACAAATAGTTTAGAATATAATTAAATAAAGTAAATTCTAAACTTATATATTATTATAATAATATAATATTAATCTATTATAAGTTCCAAAAAAGGATATCATGAATATTATTTTTAAATCATAGGTATCAATAATTACAAAAATTGAACATCTTTTCACTAAAAGGAAATTGTACGGTTTGGTAATTTTTTATTGAAATAACATCGGTACATAAATTTAAAATTAACAAATAATAAATAATTAAAAACTTTTCGTAACATGCATAATATAATATTTCTATATTTCATAGGTTTAAAAAAAAAATTATATTTGTATATTTAATAAGTATCATTTTCATTAATTTATTAACAACACAATATTTTAATATGATATACGTAGGCAAGTATGAAATTAAAATGATTTTTAAAACGTATCTTTTTAATTTAGGTATCCGTAAATTTATTAAACATTTTATAATATAGGTAGGTACCTAGTAAACTGAGTTAGAGTTACTAGAACATGACTATTTTATAATGGCCAGGTCAGATATTGTGAACATTGAAATTCAATTATATTTAGTGAGAACATTTTAAAACATTTCATAATATAATACCTATTCAATCCAATATATAGGTTATGTGTATAATATAGAATTTATATTTTAAAATATATAACAAAACACTAATGCAAAAGTTGATTTATATTTGCGCTATTTTAAAAATGTGCACACTATTAAATTAACTACTTCTACTATGAGTTTGTCCCTAACAAAATAAAGTGTCAAAAATCTATTTTTCATTTTTTATGAGTATATTATTAAATATTATGTACCTAGGTGGGTACCTAATATAAAATGCAACGTTATAGAAATTATTTATGAATGCTATTGGTTAGAATCATTGTAGTATTGTACTGTTATTTTATCACTTGTTTATGATAAATTAATGGTGCGGAAAAAAGGTTATAGTATCTTTATGCGTACCACTTGTATTTTAGTCAATGTATAAATAAAACAATACAACTAGGTTTTATAATAGATTGTGCTGTGTCAGTCAATTTTTAATATCAAAATGTGTATTAGTAAAATTGCTTGCTTTAATTATTAATACATTGAAAGTATAGTTAATTTGTTTTTACACTTCAAAACTTGGTTCCTAATTATGTTATTAATTTTATATATTCAGACTATAAATGAACAGTTAACTTTGTGTATTTTGTAGTCAAAATATAATTGTATTCCAATATATTCATGAGTATCTAATTTATATTTATTATTTTTAATTTTTATATCAATAGGTAGCTAAAGTTGATGAACAACTTCAATAGGTATTAATAAATTTTTTAATCAAATATCAATTATTTGTATACATGTTATACTTATTGTTTCGTGTTTATTATTGGGTTCCAAAAAGATTTTATATTTCATGCAGACGAATATGAGTCAAATTATATAGATATAATAATATGATATTTTTTGTAAGAATTCCCAACAAAAATATGTGTATACAAATGAACAAACTATTTCAGTGCCCTGCCACGATGTTGATCTTATATGTCATTTGCATAGACTTATCTTTCAGTTCGTGTCGGTAACGCATTTACAAATCACCTTGACACACACTATGGTACATAACGCCAATAAGGGTACGTAACAGTCAAAGAATGAAAATAAGGGAAAGCAACGTATTTCTCGTATATTATTCAAGGTGTGAAGAACATAGAAAGTGTGAGTAGGTACGTGTGAAGGAGGCGAAGTAAAAATAAGAAAAATAAATAAAAAAAAAAAAAGCGCACGTATTCAATTTTCGCGGAAGCTTTTGATGTTTGTCGCCATAAAATGAAGACCGGATGTATGTGGATAAGGCGTATAGGGAAAACACATAAGCAAATTCGTTCATGGCAATTTGCAAACCGGGTGTATGTGCTTTCCGCTCCTTTTTTTCCTGATCATTTCTAGCGTTTTCCCGTGTCGAGTAAATAATAGCAAATGTAGATCTGATGGGGAAATTGTTTTTCTTCAAACAACATATTTTCTTCCTGTATTACTATTTCTCTTTAATTTTTTTTTATTTTTCATCATATGTCGAATATTGCTTGTTTTAAATATTGTTCTTATCATTACATTTGATACACTAATAGTGGAACTCAATACATTTTTAACAACAATGAATGGAATAACTTTAATATTTAAACCGAATGGAAAAAAATCTATACTCAATTTTAAATTTAAATTAGCCATAATTTTGGGTAAAATAATGATATAGTTCCATAGTTAATTAGGCACATAATATACTATAATATATAAATAAAATTAATTATGAAGCTATTAACAAATATGAGGTAAGTAACTTTCATATTATATGTTTATTTTTTTTTGTACCGTAAAATATCATGCTGATTGATTAATATATGTTTATTGCATTATATGTTATGTTTGTCATACAATTAGCAAGTTTACTATAAGTTTATATTTTATTTAGTTTGGAATAAATGTTAAATTTATATTTTATTTATTTGGAGACACAGTTTTTAAGTTTATTTTATAGTTTATATATTTACGAGGGTTAACGAGGGTCATAATAAAATATCGATAAAAAAATAATCTATACTTTAACCAAAAACTGTATTTTATTAGTTATAAAATAAGTAAATAAATCATTAAATTTGATGAAATTTACTTTTTAAATTCTGAACAGAGCGATGAATGTAATATTGATTTTACAATAACATATGTTTCTTTTATTTTTGTTTTTTTCGTGTGTATGTACACGGTAATTAGTTAGTCTAAATAATGCTTCAATTTTCATCTTCAGTATCTTGTTCGATGGGAAAGTGAATCTAGTTGATACATTGAGAAGGTCAACATTTAAAATGTCCAGTAGTTTTCAAAAGAGCCGGAAAATCAAAATAAAAAAAAAAAAATAAAGAAAACCGGGAGTTCTTACACAAAATTGTTTTTTGACAAATACGAATTGGGTTTTTGGTGTAACTCTAAAACAAAATAATGTTATCTACGGTCTACGTGAAATTTTTACTGAATATTATATTAGCATTTGTTATACACCTTACACTTTTTAAAATATTTAGACTCGTTTTGACCCGTGTACAGACATTTTAAATTTTAAATTTTCAATTAATATATTATATTAAATACATATTAAATATTATTAGATTGAAAATTAATTAGAAGTCAATTAAAATTTAAAAATATGTTCCTGATGAAAGTAAAAAAAAAAAAAACCGGCACACTCTTTAATCTTCATAAATGTGTATAATAACTAATATTTTGTATGGTATGATTACCTATATTTTCATTCAAAATCTAAATAAAATTATTAAACTTATAAAAATATTATATTATTTACTGCATACTTTTAACTAGTTCTAAGTATAACAAATCACAGTATAATCTAAATAGAGTTTTCACTATTTGCATCTGTTATCAACATTTTAATTAATTTTTTTATTGCATACATCGATCTAAATTTAAAAATATCCATGCATTTTTAATAGATAGGTATTAAAATTTACAAAGTTATTATAGGTATAATAGAATTATTTAATTACAAGAATCTAATAATTACTATTATTACATAGTATTGTTTTTATTACCTAGGTATACATTAATCTTCAGTTTTCATTATATTTCAAACACAGAGTGGTAGGTAGGTAGGTACATATAGATACATACAAAAACATACAAACAATAAAATAAAAACACTAAGTATTTTAAAACTTTATTTATAGCATTATTTTTTTTTTCAAATAAAGCTACTGATAAAAAATATATGCATTTATTATTTTTTGAAGACAAATGTTTAAATGAATATCAGTATATCTTATATTTATGGAAACTAAAGTTTATTTAACTAAAAATCATTATTTGAATGGTTTATGAAATCAGGGGGTGAATTAAAACGTTTTTGATTATTTAAATTTAATAAATGTATAATCATCAATCATTTATGTTTAATCTTAATCTTTTTTACATAGATAAACTGCAATAGCTTTTTTTGCATTATTGTACACGCATATTTTTTTAATTAATTATTTGTTTTATAAAATAGCCAAAACTATATTTAATAAAAAGTTAAAACAAAAACTGTCAGGATTCACTGACAGAGTGTACTGTATTATTATTTTAATTTAAAAGCAATGATAAATCATCGTGTTCAAAAATAATTAGATTGATCGGAGTTAGATAGACGAATACCTATAACTTTTGTCGTTTTTAAATTGTAATTTTAAATTAAGTCTTAATTCTTGAAATAACATTTTTTATGTTATTTGTTTTAAAACCGTCATTATTAAGTTTGTAAATGTAATAAGTTATCATTCATAGATAAGAAAAAAATTTACCTACGGAAATTCAACTATTTTTTTTTGTCGCTTCACAGAATTCATCACAAACTCATTTTTAATCTCAAATATTCGTAATAGGTACTACCAATGCGTAATATTCTGTGAATACTACATTAATAATTTGAAGTATACATATATATTAAATTACTAAACAATTGCTAAAGCAGCTATTTAGGTACGTATTGTTTGTTTCACGGTTAAGAAATCCGGCTGCAAAAGATATCCGTTTTTATTTTAATGTGCCGATAAAAATCACTTGGTAGTTTAAAATTCATTAGTCATTCCAACATTTCATCTAAATTACAATACTTTTGTTTTTAAGTCAGTACAATTTTGTCAAATGGACAAATTAGGCATTGGGCGTGTCAAGAATATAATGGTATGTCACGCAATAGCAACTATACAAAGGTTGTGCTTAAAAGGGAGCACCAAGGCGTGATAAATTTATAATATTGGCATCAACGTGACATCTGAGTGGAGATTTTGTATCTTTTCACGTCACGTTACTTTAAATTTAATTATATTTTCTAAACGACGATGCTGATCAAGGAGGAAAAAACCACCTAAAAACAAATTACTCTTTATAAATTATAATGTGTCCGTTTTTTTTTATCGTGTCATAAAAAAATGATTTGTTCAATGTTTACTAATACTTTTATGTTATAAAGAAATTCACCTAATTTTCCACAATACCTGTATATATATGATAACGTATGTATGTACATACTATTGTACTTCAATATTGTACCACAGTCTGTGGGTATTTTAGATACTCGTATTCAAATCACAAATGTTTTTTTTTGTTCTTCGACGTCATTAGAAATACTCAATTATTATGCAATTAATATAATTTGAAAAATGCATAAACGTAACCCTTAAATAATTTCATTTTCATTCTAGTTAATTATAATAATTAATGACCGTAGGCAATATGTACGTCGGTCGATGAAAAAGACATCAACAACAATCGTAACGTTAACTGTATTGTTATGATATTGAGTAGGAACGTTTACAATTATTACGGATTACACTGACGATTATTGTCCCATTCATTATTGGATTTTTATTAAAATTATTATCATTATTGTTATTATTATTCAACTGAAAAGCCCATTTGAGTTGTATTCAACCCTTCGTTATGCAACGAATGCAATGACCGAATGATTCACCCGGATAACACAGCATCAGCAGTAGCTCGGGGAATCTCTATATGGTTTTTATTTATCCACAACCACCCTCCGATGCAACAAGAGCAATAAGACCGATTATTGTTTGAACAATGACGGCTGCCCTTGGGTTTTGGGGAGCGGCATTTTCGGGGTCCCGGATTGTCGACGTGAGCGCAGGGGTTAGAATGACGTAAATGCTGTTGTCAAATAAACCATTAATCAATTAACCCCGCAAGGGATGATGCCGGAGGTCAGGATATGGATAATAGTAATACTTGTGCTTTTGGAAAACACGTGACTTCAGTTTTTAGTGATTTATTTTTTTTTCTGCCTTGGGCGAAAGACAGTACACGTTTGGTTAGAGGGACACATTAAACAGTCGAGTGTATTGTTACCATTTGGAGTAATAACAGTCACACGAGAATATTATTATTTGTATAACGAACGAATGGCACGTTTGATATCATCGTAAACCCATTTATGTATAGTTCTGTTGCACGACTATATATACGAATGAATATACTTATACATATATATACCTACCAGGGGTAACGTAAATTTTTCACATTAGCATCTACTCCGAATTATTAGGTATGTTCTGAATATTAATAATTCATAACAGCTACTTGCATTATTCAATAACAAAGGACGCGGTGTATGGATTGTAAAAACAAAATTATTTATTATGTGACCGTATTTTACTGCCATACTTGTACCATATAACCATTAAAAAACAAACAGTGGTAAAACATTTTATTAAAAAAAGTTGCAAATTTAATTACGATTATAATTACAATATTATTATTGTGCAGAGTCAGACTTTCCATAAGTAAAGTTTATCATTGTCGTATAGCTCATTGTGGAATTTAAATATAGTTAAACTGAATAAGAAGAAAGATATAATAATAAATAAAATGTAATGTATTAGAAAAAAAACCGTAGAATTATACTGTGTGCGCCTATCAGCAAATATTAGACGTCCAAAATTGTACAATGCACATCAGTGAAAAATGAATAAAAGTTTCCAATTTGATAGTGAAAATATATTGAGTATGTAGTGCATATTTCATGTAAAATAATTTAACTTTGTGATAAACCACTAACTATAATTAACAATTTTCAGATTTACTTGATTGGAATTATTTCATTACATTAAAATATTTTGTAAAGCTTATAGTAATTTTTACTACTCGGGTCTTAACAAACTTTATATAATATTAAAGTGCAATAAGTTAATGTATTTAATATGATAAGAGTCTGTATGGTTGGTATGTGCAAAATACAAATACTTTTGTAGAAATATTATGTAATAAGCTCTTTATTTATCTTAAAAACATAATTTTTAAGGAACTTAATTAATTTTGTGTAGTATCGTAATTCATAACACTTTATCAATGTTATGCTCGTATTTAATATCTTTATATTCTCAAATAATTACATTTGAAAATTATGTGTAAATAGTATTGCATACGATTTAAGGCATCAGCAATTACAAATTTAATTTAATTAAGTTTTTGATTAAATTATGTATTAAAAAAAATTGGCGACTCAATCAATTAGGTACATATCTATAGTTACACTTGTAATATTATAATATGTGAAATTATTACAAATTGAAATTAATATAAACTATAGTATTATGCAACTTACCTAATATATACATATATTATATTCATGTAATAGGTACTATAATGTAGTAGGTAATGTACTATATTATCACTTTGAGTACCGTGTGTACAATTTAAATGTTCATTTGTGCCGTATGTATTGATAATTATAAACACATTTCTTATGGAAAATCACTTATTTTAGAAAAAGATAAGAACTCGGTGGACGTTGAATATTTCAGTGGCACTATTTTGTTCACTTGTGCAGTGTGTATAAAATTACATACACGCATAGAAAACGCACAAAAAAACTGTTTAAGCTTGTATTATTGCCTATAGGTGTCTTAGAGTAACACATTTAAAAAAAAAATGTCCCGGTCAGAATGAGTCAGTTTTGTCATTATCGGTCAGGCACTCAATGTGTTAAAATACTCTATTATAGGTACTATTCCTGAATATGCTATTGGTTTCACTACCTCAATTAGAACGATTATGCCATACAAAACTATCCAAGACATTATAGGGTACTTATAATAGTAGACTGTTAGTAAGAAAGTAGAGAAAATTACTTAAAGGTTTAATTTTCTGAAATGGATGTATAATATTTTCAAATTTTTTCATGGATTTAAATAATAATATATTATTTATTATATTAATAAATATTTTGAGTGATATTCTATGTTAAAACCATAATATTCTGCTCATTAAAATATTTGACAAAATATGAAGTCCAAATAAATGAATATAAAATATATTAAAAACTAAATATGAATACAAATCTGGTTTTGCAGTAGGTAATCTGTTTTTTTTTTTATTTGAATTTAATTTCCGTAAGTTACAGTTGAAAATATCAACATATAAAATAATATACATAAATATATATAGCTGAAAAGTTTCTCTAAAATATGAACTTATTGGATAGTAGTGTAAAGTTAGACAAATACTATAAACAGTCTTCAAGTGAATAAAAAAAAAAATAAAACGTTTATGTTCATATTTCATATCATAAAAAATACATTTAAAAAAAACCATTTAACTTATGCTATTATTTTTATTTAAAGAACATTTATAATATTAATTTAAATAAAAAAAAGGGAAACAAAATAAATGTTATTATTGGTACTAAATTTAAAACAAAACAATGTAAAATATAAAAAAAGTCTCAATAAAAAGCTATAAATGGAGTTCAAAAAATATTTAGTTGGATTTGGCAGGATGTAGAGAAATAATTTAAAAACTAAATTCTTATCATTTGGAAATCATAAAAGGAATACAGTCTAATTTTAATGTCTGGCTTATTGTCAGACGTCATGATAAATTTCGACCATGTCAAATATAAACTTATAATTTTTCTTTCTGAAAACGTTCTTTTATTATATCACATAATTTTTTTTTCTATAATAATGTACATATATATAAAGATTTATTTCGATTTTGTTTTCGGTTTCGGTATCGATTTCGGGTTTTAACGGTTTTAACCAGTATTCCAAATTGGTATTTAACATCGGTTCCAATGAGCCCTGGCTTCAACTATCAAAGATAATAAAATAAAATTTTAATAATTCATTTTTCTTTATTAGATTACAAATTACAGTATAACTTTTTAATTATGTAGGTAGTTAGTATTGAAAAAAATAAAGAAAAATATAAGTATTTAATTTTAATACTATTTTGATATTTAATTTAAATTTTTTATTTGTAAATTTTTTCCACTGAACAACTGCGAAAAAAAGGGGAAACTATTTTTCTTTGAACGTAGTAGTCATCGTTAAAGTCTACCTCATAAATTCCAAACTGCCTCCTATAACAGAACATTGTATATTTAAGTACCTTGCATAGTAAGTCTGTATATATATTTTAAGCTTCAATTTTTAAATTACACAAAAACATTATTTAGTTAAATGAAATAATTACCAATAACCAAATGCGAATTCGAGTGTTACTAAAAACGACCAAACCTAGTATCCAAAGACATATTTTATGTTTTCACTGCAGTGCTTCAAGTAATTTATTTAAAATACCCTGAAATAAAAAAATTATAAAATTCTGTTACACTTTTCGTTTATAAATTAAAATTTAGATTTTAGACAATGGATAAACTATCTACGTGAAGTTCATATAAGCAAATCAAAAAAATTATTAATAATACAATAATTGTATTGTTCTTGTATCTAGAATTATTCTACTTATCCATACATTGTAAGAATATAATTTATATTAAATGTTCTATTGTAGGTATACAACTTTATCAGTATGTGGTAAGCTATATTTTTTCACTTTCATCAATGCCATCATCCTCGGGAAAGCCGTTTTCTCCGTTGAATATTTTTGTGTTATTCGTTGTTCCATTAATCCATTTTAAGTAATTTAAAAATCCGTCAACTATTTTGAATCTTATTAATAGAATGTTTCAGTGATTTATATAATTGATTTATTAGGTATTCGAATTGAAACAAATTTACTTCAGTTTTTGTGGTATTATGAAATTCCATGAAATATCCTCGATCTCTTCTTTTAAGATTAGGTTCATTTGCAAATTATTCATCTGTCATTGGTCGCACTTTTACGCTATTATAATAGTTTAATACAATAAAATTGAATGACCCTATAACAACAGTTTGGACAATTAACTGTAATATTCAAAACCTGTACAAAATATTGTTTAGTTAATGTGGGTACATTATGTTAGAAACCGTATTGTTTTTTTTTTAACCTTGCTTTCATGTTTATGAATGTATTTTTATATTATTATACTATAACATTGTTCAAATACCTAACCTGTGATTCCATTTTCGATTTATTTATCAATTGTATTATTATAATATACTATTCCACTATTTCCGCAGGTAAATGGTCATGAACCATTGGAATAATTCTTGTTGGACTTATGGAAAATCGATGAACTAGAACCTGAAATTATATGTTATTAAGTACCTACACTATCAGGTACTATTGAACATTATAACTATTAAATTGTTGTCTGAAATTTGATTCCCAATTCATTAAGAGGACGTGATACCCGTATGCGTTGTCTCCGTTCTACAATTAATGTACAACATAGCAAAAAACTGTTTTGCGCGGGATAGATCCACTCCCTTGGTATTTATAGTAGAATTACCAAAATTTCACAACGCATAGAGAACAACTTTATCTGTGTCGTAGCGTTTTTATTTTTTTATAGCATTTACCAATAATTTTAAATAATGAAATGAAAAAAACTAAAAAATTTCTAATGTTCTCAAACTAATAACTTTAATTTTATTTATGTTATCCAAATAATAAAAACGCTACGACACAGATAAAGTTGTTCGCTATGCGTTGTGGAATTTCAGTAATACCACTATAAATACCGAGGGAGTGGTTCTATTCCACGCAAAACAGTTTTTTGCTATGTTGTACATTTGTAAGCCGGAGACAACGCACATGGGTTTCACGTCCTCTTAAGAAGTTTGACATATCTATGTCCAATTTGTGGTACGTATCCGCATTTACATCACCGTTGAAATTCAAATGTGTACCACCGTTATCGCAGTTGATGGAAATCGCGGTGGCTTGGAGCGGTGCGTTGGCTGCTACCAGTCACACAATGCGACTGACAATAAGTAATGCCCGATGCTATTATTTTCCGGATGGGTGACCACTGGGGTTCGTAGTAACTAGTAACTAGTAGTGATAACCATGCCACACATATACGTGTTCCTAACCAACCATTTTCGACGACCTTAGTCGAAGCTTTAAAAAAATAAAATATTAATATTAATATTATAAACAAGTTTAAAACGACATAGATTTATTATCACGATTTTGCCAAAATACAAAAATAAATATATAGAATCTCAAGTGAAGTATGTATAATATTTAAGTACTTTATAATATAGCTTATATAATTGATGTATTATTGACTTAAGCAACGTTTATTATATTAAGTACATTTTAGTATGCTGTGTACTACTGTATTGTAGTGTATAGTAATACGTTTTAAAGAGTGTCTCGTTGTGTTTGTTCTTGAACGAACCTCCTCCCCACACACGAATTATATATAGGCTTTCTCTTCTACCAGATTCCTTTGCGTAAGTTCCGCTACATAAGATTACAACTTACGTACATTAACGTTTTAATATTTAATAGGACTTAATAATTTAACTTCAAAAATATTTGCATTAATTAGCTTTGTACATTGAGTATATTTGATTTTAACTAACATTGAGTAACAACAAAACAAACATTTTTATTTTTTTTTTTTCAATTAAGGTTGGTAAATCCAAAATACTCTAAATCATAATCACTGTAAGCTATCTTATACCAATAGTTCTATAAAACTACAAAATCAATGTTTAAACTGAAATAGTTTACCTAATGATAGGGAGGTACTGTAAACCTAGAAAAACCTAAAAAGTTGTCGAAGAAACCAACAAGATGATGAGATTCACTCATTTACAACTATAGGCAATTAATTAGGTAGATTTATGTAATTTTATATTTTTTAATTCACTATACATTTGTATTTAATAATATATAAATATAATATTATAATATTCTACTAAATTGAAGTATAATGTATTATAATATTCAGTATCGATTTCAAAACATTATTCATTCATCATAGTTCATATAATTTAATCACGATTCACGGTAAAATTATCTTAGGTCGATTGTTATTCATTTTGTCATAATCAAAAGTGTTCTAAACTATATTATAAGGTAGATGACTGTAACTAGAGTTGTCAATTTAGGAGCGTCCATATAGTTTATCACGTATGTGTCATTGATGAATCATTGTAAACATCTATTGTCAGATAACATATTTTTATTATGAATGTTAACATAACTATTGGCAAAATAACTAAATAAACGATAAGACTTTAATTAGGTACAGACAATTGTTATTAATTATTATATTATGTACAGGTACCTATTTAGGTATTTTTTTTGTTATATAGGTATTCATCATGGTCGTGTTTACACACATAACGTTTTAAATTTTGAATACATATTTAAGTGTTATTGAGCTTAAATTAATTATTTTAATTAATGTATATTATTATTTTAGTTTATTAATGATTTTGTTTTAACTACCATTGGCTAGCAAAATGTATAGTAAATAGCTAGATAGATACTGGTTTTAAATTTATGATAATCAATTTATTCCATCAAGAAGACAAGAAATTAAAGAAAAAATTTAACGTATTTTATGTAGTCATCATTAATGTTTTTAGACTCTTTTGACATCAAATTATTGAAGACAACTAATATATTATAATGATAAAACATGTATACGAGTAAATTATCAAAATAATTTAAATCAAACTCAATACCCGTATTTTAAGTATTGAAATGTATGCATGACATTTATAATTCTTGGCAACTGTATTGTATTGTTATTACCTGTTCATATAGGTATGTAAGTATGTAAATACTTACAATTACTATGATTATATATACAAATAATTCGTATGTTAAAATGATTTCTTCATTAATAGCTAGATGAATAGTTAATTGAGTTCTAAGATTTTAATATTTTCTATTTTAAAAAGAAATAAAAAAAAAATATAGATTCCTAATCTAAATTCAAATAAATATAATTTAATTGAAAAGTTTTTGAAAAGCCAAATCGATGTTCCCCGCTGATACAGAGGAAATCCTCGTGATATTGGGGAAGAGGTAAATTATATTCTATAACCCCTAGGATTTTTATACTGGGGACTAAATTTATTTAAGGATAATATTATCCCCCAGTATGGAATATGATTTGGCTGAAACTGGAAGCTGATGTAACATATCATTAGCACCTCCCTCTAAAAAAATAATTTTGCCAGTAGGAGTGATTTATGAATTTTTAAATTGCTCCAAAAAACGTCTACAATTACTCCGTTAGTCATTCTGACAGTTGTTGGTACAATTTCGAAGTTGATGAGACAATTATTAAAAAAGGTTGTTCATACAACAAAAAATCACTCTCCTCGCAATTTAATTTGATATGACTTGTTTGTAGGGCTTGAACCCGGTAACAGGTTTGTAACGAAAACCGGTAAAAAACCCATAATTTGAGAACCGAAAATCAGTAACCGCTTTTATTTTAGTAATGCTGGAAGTCCTTATTGGTTACCGGTAATCAAGATAATTATCTTATTATTAACATCAAAGCGGTTACCATTTTATTTTCAAACTAGGTTATAACCAAAACCTATTTCTGACCAAAATAACTAACTGTTTTTGATATTTGTACTTAATAATTTAAATAATATATATATTTAAGTTTTAAATTTTCACTATATATTTTACTTTAATATTTTTATAGCTGAATATAATTTTCCAACAATTTTAAAATTATTTACCCAATTAATGGCCATCGAGCATTGCTTATCTATTGTGAATATCATATTATATACACATAGAAATATCTATAAATAAAAACCGTCATCAACGTACACGATTCGGGTCTGCAAATTATTATGAATTTAATATTTATGTAAATTATTGTCAAAACAATTTGTAGTAAACCATTAATTGCTCTCGGTACCTCTGCAAAAACGCGTTTTATATTTAGAAAAATTTAAGACAATTTTAAAATGCATATTTATTCAATTTTAAGTGTTATAAAATCTCAACCCTGGAAAAACAAAAGAAAAATTTTGGAAAAAAACGAAAATTTTTTTACGCAAAATCGGTTTTCGACAAATCAATTTTGGTGTAACTCTAAAACGAATAACAGTACACATTTTAAATTTATATTATATGTTTATTTTATCAATTTCTATACTTGATAAGACTTTTAAAACATTTTGACACATTTCGAGCGGTTTACGGACTTTTTAAATTTCTAATTTTTTTAGTTTTATTCTATAAATGGCAATAAAATTTTATTTGTTGGGTAAAAAAGCGTGAAAATTAAATACATGGTTCCTGATATATTGTTACAATAATAGTTTCAAAATATTCAAAATATAAAGTCACAGTTTTTTTTTATAAGCACTTAAAGTTAAATTTGTGACAAAATGTATCAAATTTAAAATTTAAAAATTCTTTTTTAGAAAAAAATTTGTATAATATTCAACTTTTATAGCTTAGGATATATATTTAAATATTTTTTTTATTATTTTGAGCTTTTTTATTTAAAAATTCTATTCTTATTAACAGTTTTTCAACCAAAATGTATGATTTTATACTATAAAATAAACATTGTTAAAGTAGGTAAGATATTTGATATTGACTTTAGAAAATAAACTATGGTATTCAAACTTTATTCAAACAAGTAGCTCTACTATTGCAGTACAACATTTTAGGAGATACATAAGTAAATCCTAAGCAAAAGTTACCTTCATTCCAAGCTCCTTCTAGGTATGTGATAAGACCTAGACGCTGTCCTAAGTAGAAAATTATCAAGAAATTGTTAAGTTGATACGGAACTGTCAGCTAAAATTTTTTTGAACATACGTGTTATAGTTTTAAATTTAAATTTTAAAATTAGTTTGAAAAAAATATCTTACGCTTTGTTTTTTTATCTGCCATTTTTATTAGAACAGTTTAACAATAAGTTAAACTAGTTTTTGGATTTATTTTAAATATTAAGAATTTAATTCATATAAATCAATATGTGCATTTTAAAAGGCGAAAGTTGATAAATTTTCTGATTATATATAGTAGGTATATTATAGGTACATAATAAACTAATTAGGAATATCATACATTTATAAAACTTTAAAATTTTAGTTATTTAATATTGAGTTTATTAAAAACTACTGACATGTATAAACAAGAATAATATACATCATAATGATTCATTAAATTAATTTAGGAGTTGCTAAAGAGCAATGAATGAAATTTAAATGTCAATATTACGATTTAAAATAAAATACTTCTTAATCAGGTACAGTATTATAAAATACATATTTTTAGACCTAATACTTACTTACTTGATTCGATATAATATTATAAATTCAGGTTAACTTACTATTCATAATAATTACAGAACAAGCAGTTTAATTATTTTGATATTTGTACGAACTAAATGAACCGTGAGTTTATAGCACAAATACGTGTTATATCTTTAAAATATATAAGACCGCTTCAATAATTATTTAATGTCAAACAAAATATATCCATCCTCCTGTCATTTGTGTGGTTTGTGTGATTGTGTACCGAAGTTTATGATAGCTTACTGTGAGATAGTACACTGCAATAACGTTTAATGTTAAAATAGCAGTGAAAAGTATCGATAAAAAATTAACTCATTAAAACTATAAGTTTTATCATTTTTATTCAAAACTTTTAACGTTAGCCACTTTAATTTCGATTGATTATGATAACACGTAGGATTTTCGCCTTGACTAACTTGACGATTTTGATTAACCGCTTTCTCGTAAATTGTAATACTTGAATGACACTAATATTTTCATGTATTTTACTCTAATTTATATTTCCTTGCATATATCCATGAAATTAATTTCTTAAATGTTTGTGTTTTATTTTAATGATTTAAGTTTAATAATTCAATTTGTTGTCCAATTAATATTTTTTATTACTTATTTTCAAAATAAATTATCAAAAGTATTATTATTATTATTATTATTACCTATTATCTAATTAGTAATTACAATATAACAATAATACTATTACAAATAATTATTTGAGAGTAGGTATAGTAATATGATTGTTGTACAGAATATATTTATCTATGTACCAAAAGCGTTGTGCTCAAACAAAAAAATAATTTATAAACGTTATTATCTTATTTTAAAATATTTTTACCAACTAATTTGAATATGTTATTTCCCACAAAATTGAATAGGGACATTACATTCTTCTAACAAACATTTATCGTTATAACAAAAAATAAAATGTGTGAGATTTATGGATCTTTAGGAAATTTTTTAATTTTTTTTTAGTAATGTAGTAGTATATACACATACAATATATTATTATTTATTTTATTTTATTTGAAAAAATTATTTGTTCTACCGGTATAATAATAATACCTATGTACCACAGATGTTAACCTAATCCAGTGGCTAGGTGATGACTTTTATCTTATTAACTTAATAGACATTATTTATTTTATGGAATACATTTTAAATTTAACACATCCATTACAATGACCTGCTCAATGACGAGGTACACTCAAAACTTACTAGTCAGAAGAGCGACTATACTAATTTTATATTTACTGTGAATGTTATAGTTAAGAACCTATTTTTAAAATATTTAAAAATAATTTCATAACATAATAATTGTCAGTTAAAATACATATTTATGTTTTAGTTTACGTAGGTTTTTTAATTTTTACATTCTTCTGGATAATTTATTTAGCCGCTGTAAATCTCAAATGCATGAATATTATTACATAAAATGTATTTTATTTAAGTTCTTTTAAACTAGGATAAATTATAGATACAATAAAGAATATGCATTTTAATGAAGAATGTTTTTTCTCGTAATAAAAGTTTTTTAATTAGAACAACTAAACTTCTTGAGAGTGAATATTTTTAAAGGGTTCCATATAAGCAATGTTGACAAAAAAAACCATATGAAATTAAAATCATAGAATTATAATATGTTTCAGTATACTCAACAAGTTTTTTTTATGTAATTTTCAAGTAAGTATTTACTAGTCAACAGTAGATCAGCACGAATATATATTACAAATTACAAAATTGGTCAAAAAATAAATATATACCTACTATTGCATTATTTTAATTGATCATTACTCCTCATAGAACAGTAAGTTGAAGATATAAAACACAACAAATTTACCGTCGGAAAAAGAGAACCATATTTTTCTATGTTTTATTTGTAGATTTTACAATTCGTTTTTGTAATTACTCTGTGTGAATTTGTTGTTTTACGAAATGATTTATTGAAAAATGTATGAATATCGTATAACAGAGCACTATCCTATATCAAAAGTGAGCGAAACGAAATGAGTCCCTCACTCGATCTATGGTTTGTAATCGGTTTAATTTTTGTGTATTACTCTATCTTTTATTTTTTTTTAAATTTTTGTTGTACTTAAAATACTTATGTTTAAAAAAAATCTATAAATCGTCATATTGTAGGAATATATTATATTATTATAGATTAGGACATGAAAATAACACTTTGGTAATTAATTTGTACTCTGTAGTGTCTAACGCGTATTGCTCATATTAATACTATTTTATCATCTTCAGTATTTAAATAATTCATAACAATTTAATTATTAATTTCTGATTAATTAGCCAAAAAAATACACATTTAAGTTATTTGCCATGTTCATATCCATGAATAACATTTACATCTGTCGATTTTAATTAGAATGCTAATTTAAAATTGTATCTAGTTTATTTAGTTGATGTAAAATCCAATCACTGTTAAAATTATTATGTTAATACTTTGTATGAAGATAATACGTTAAAACTAAGTTAAAATGTGCATGTATAATTAATGCAAAAATAATCATACACTTCATAATATGATAATAATTATTATCTTAAATTAAAATACATTATTAGTAATAATATACCCCATAATAATATTATCAATGATATTAAAATTAATTTTCTAATATTGATTCAACACAGCGATACACTGATAATTTTATTAATATATTTCAGATGCTCATCGGCTCCGATGAACAATCCAACATGTAACAGAACATAAATATACTTATTATGAAAAAGGCTCTTAACAGAGCCAACAATTATTATTCACGACAGCTAATCGCAACGTAGGACGAGCACAACCAATCACAGGACAGAACAAGAGTAAAACACCACATTTTGGACTTAGAAAGAAATTACAAGCACTTCCGTACATCATATAAACATCAAAAGTACATCTACGGATAGGGGAAGTGAAGACGAAGACAACAATACCTTCCCCGTGGTTGTAACCCCAAAAACTTCGGAGATATAATCAAATCTAACACGAGAGAAAACACAACATGCACCCGGATAGTGGATTGGTTTACTAGTCGGTACGGATAGTAGTACTTCTACTAGTAAGATTCGGCATAGAAACAATATACTCTCACACCTTCTTCACACTTCAACCAAACTACAACGAAAACTGAAGACCCGAAGAAACCTCAAGAATATTCAACCAGCGAACGACCGGTACGATCCCGTGTGCAACTCTCATAGAGCATCGCCACAAATCGATCGTACGGTCCAACGAAGACACCGATTCCGGTCTACGGCGTTCAAGTGCCCCGATCGACGAACGACGACCGGTACGATCCCGTGTGCAACTCTCATAGAGCATCGCCACAAATTGATCGTACGGTCCGACGACGACACCGACTCCGGTCTACGGCGTTCAAGTGCCCCGACCGACGACCGGTACGATCCCGTGTGCAACTCCCACAGAGTATCGCCACTAATTGATCGTACGGTCCAACGACGACATCGATTCCGGTCTACGGCGTTCAAGTGCCCCGATCGACGAACGACGACCGGTACGATCCCGTGTGCAACTCTCATAGAGCATCGCCACAAATTGATCGCACGGTCCGACGACGACACCGACTCCGGTCCACGGCGTTCAAGTGCCCCGACCGACGACCGGTACGATCCCGTGTGCAACTCCCATAGAGTATCGCCACTAATTGATCGTGCGGTCCAACGACGACACCGATTCCGGTCCACGGCGTTCAAGAGCCCCGACCGACGAACGACGACCGGTACGATCCCGTGTGCAACTCTCTTGGAGCATCGCCACAAAATCGATCGTACGGTCAGCGGCATTCCAACACATCGGCCTATATATATCTTTGTCCACGGGACTAACTAAATGGTAACCTCTCGTTATATCCGACATCGGAGAAAGGCTTAGACCGGAACCCTGATGCGGATACTCGATGCGCCATTAATAGCTTCGTGTGACATAGATATTTTGGTCAGGCGGATCGACTAGCAACAGGGACCTTACAGAACGCAGAGAAGAGTAATCAACCAGAGGCAAGAACTTACCAATTGGATAACCAACTGGAAGACATTGGATAATAAATTGTCCTTTTCAGGACAACACTGATTAAAAGAAAGTCCCCCCAAGCGCGCCTGCCTAGGCCTCGCTCGACCCGAACAGAGATTGTGATTAGACGCCACTTAATTGAGCGGGCCTAATACAATTATCTGTTCCGTCCCTAATATTGTATAATAGCAAAAACTCCTTTCATATTATATAAGAGATTAACGGGAAAACAACATTTTCCATCCCCGAATATTGTAAACATAAAAGTTTGAATAGAAATAAAGCACTAATTATATATATATATAAAACAGATGTATTTATATTCTTGGTAAACGGCTATTCTACTTCATAGTAAGTACCGTTTCAATTGGCGCCCAACAAGAGGATCTTAACACGACTTGAAGACAGCACGGAAAATCTCCCAACGGTCCACGATGGTTGGCCGAAGGAAGGGAAATCAATCTGAACCTGTGGACAACCTAATACCAACTATGGAACAATTCAGGCAGCTAGAGCGAACGATGAACCTAGCAAATACAAGAATTACGGAATTACATCAAGACAATATAGAGCTACGCAAAACTATTGATGAATTAAAGGCGACATCTGAACAGCAGTGTGAAATATTGAGACAACTTATCAACGACGCAGAATCAAAATTTATAGTTGAAACAGCAAGACAGGACAGACTGATTAAAAACATTACCGAATCACCAGAAAGAGTTAGGGACGTAATTCACCGACCACAACCAGTGGAAATTAACATGCCGACATTCAGTGGAGAAAGACCATCGGACCATCCGAAGAAGTTTCTAAAAGAAATCAACACGTACTTTACACACAAAAAAATTGCCGATGAAGATAAAATATTGGTAATCGAGAACTGTCTACAAGGAAAGGCAGCTAAGTGGTTTGGTATGATCAAAGATGCCACACCGAATGAAGAAACATTCAAGGGGCTATTCTTAAAACATTTCTTTTCTGAAAACACTCAATGGGAAATTTTTATAAAATGTACCGAGGCCGGCAAACGCCCAATTCGAACTAATTACCAAGAACATTTTCATTATTGGATGTCTGAACTCAGATTTTTAGACTCACCAAAACTAAACGAAGATCAGGCAATAAACCTCATCGCAAAACACTTCCCAATCGCCATTCAAGCTTACATTCAAACAACCCAAGAAAGGAAATTTATAGATATCTGGGAAAAACTTGGCGAGCTAGAAAACAACGACAGGTCGGATCGACAAAATATAAAGACCGGAGGGTCAGGATGGAGGAGACCCAATAATGACCAAATACCGATTGCCCAGATCAATAACAGACAACCGAATTATTTACAGCCAGAAAAGAAGGCAATGATCAAAACAATTTGTATTGACGATGAATTAACCGATGGTGAGGTTGAAGGGTCACTTAATCAAGATGAATCAAAAAACGAATACAGGGAGACTTTGGAAACGGAAGACCAATAGTCAAACATCCCGACACTTCCAAAAAACAAATAAAACGAATTTCTTATAGAAAACAACACAATAAGTTCCAACCACACGATAAAAAGAGTAACGAAACGTCAATAATCACTGCAAGTGAACTGACAAGAGATGAAGACTATGAGATACAACTAAGCAATGAAAAAAACGGTTGTCCTTACATAAACGTAAAAATACACGAACAACAATATGAGATGTTAGTGGACTCGGGAGCCGAAATTAGTGCAATATCCACTGATTATGAAGCGGCGATATTGAAAACTGATAGATCAATACCAACCCTTCCACTGACGGGAATGATAATCCATAACGCGACCGGGGACAAGGCAATAAAAGTAAATAGACAATTACTAATTCCAATGTCAGTCAATAACAAAATAATACAAACCTCGTTCATTACAGTGCCATCACTGAATGAGGGAGGAATAATCGGTAACGATTTTCTTGAGGCATACAACGCTAAAATTGACTTTGGGAAGAAAACGGTGACAATTATAATCGAACAAGAAGAAATGAGAATACCATTTGTGAACAAACTTAACGGCGCACCTATGCATTTGAAGACAATACAAACACAAGTATCAAAAGAACCTATTTGTCCGAGGATGATTAATACACATTCACCTTCGGAACAAAATTATTTAGACAAAATTCTAAAGAAATTTTCAAGTGTGTTTAGAAACGAACCTGGCATGATAAAGAATTATGAATGCACAATCAAACTAAAAAACCACACACCAGTATGCGTAAAACCATATCCTATACCAATCGCTAAACAAGACGCAGTAAACAAAGAAGTCGAAAAAATGCTAGAAATGGGGATAATCGAACGATCGCGATCGCCTTACTCAATCCCGATAGTGCCAGTATTTAAAAAAAACGGAGAGGTGAGATTATGTTTAGACGCAAGGAAAATCAACGAACAAATTGTCATGGATTGCGAGCGACCACTCACTATCGAATCAATACTGGCAAAATTTAAGAGGGTGAAGTACATTAGCACGTTAGATCTACGATCGGGGTACTGGCAGGTGCCTCTAGCAGAAGAAAGTAGGGCACCATGCTCATTTCTAATAAATGGCAGAAACTTTTCTTACACACGGCTGCCATTTGGGCTATGTATAAGTGGAGCAGAGTTCCAGAAGGCGATGGACAGAGTACTGGGACACTTGACAGAAGAGTTTGTAACAATATATGTCGACGACATATTGATAACATCACCATCCCTTGAAGAACATTATGAACATATCCAAAGGGTGCTAACAAAATTTATGGAACACAACGTAACAGTCAACCTTGAAAAGTGCCAATTTTTCAAGAGTGAAGCTGCATTTCTGGGTCACATCATTTCCAATCAAGGAATAAAGATGGATAATAAAAAGATTAAAACCATACAGGATTTTAAAGCCCCCAGTAATAAGAAAGAACTACAGAGCTTTTTAGGGTTTTTAAATTTTTACCGAAGATTTATTGAAAAATTTGCACATACCATAGAACCACTGATAGAGTTGGTAAGAAAGGACAAAAAATGGTGTTGGGACGAACATCATCAGAGAGCGTTCGAAGAAGCAAAATCAGTGTTCTTACAAGAAGTAGTAATCGCATTCCCTGACTTCTCACAACCATTTTATTTAAATACAGACGCATCCACGGCAGCAATCGGCGGGGAACTATTTCAACATATCGACGGACACAGACATACACTAGGATACGTTAGTAGAACCCTCAAACCAGCGGAAACCCGCTATACAACAACCGAACAAGAGGCATTGGCAATTGTGTACTGTTGTGCAAAATTTAGACAGTATATAATCGGACACAAAGTAATCGCACAAACCGACCATCACGCTTTAACATTCATAAGACAATGCAGACTGACTAGCGGGAGATTAACTAGGTGGTCGTTGGCATTACAGGAATACGACTTATCAATCGAATACATTCCCGGTAAATTAAATATAGCAGCAGATACCTTAACAAGATATCCAAGAGTAAATGATATTCGAAAAGACAAGAAAATTTCAATTAATGCAATAAAAGAAATAACGTATAGTAAAGAGCTTGTTGATAATCTGAAAATAATAGGTGAATTACAAAATACGGACCAATATGCAAAAAAGTTAAGAAAAAAAAAATCATTATTCACAACAACAAAGGATGGAATAACGTTCACAAGAGCCAAGATTACGGACCAGTGGAGAGTGATAATTCCGGAGCAGATACAAGAGCAAATAATACGGGAAACACATAGAACCATGGGACATCCAGGAAAATTCAAAACCTTCCACATCTTAAATAATATATGTACATTCAAAAATATGAGTAGAGCAATAGCACATGTCATAAAAACATGTGATGAATGCCAAAGAAACAAGCCGCTCAATTTCAAAGCAGCTGGAAACATAATGGCACATAAGCCAACGATGCTGTTAGAAAGAATATCCGTCGATTTAATGGGGCCACTACCAACAGGACGGGGTGGGGTACATTACATCCTTGCAGTCCTAGACACGTTCTCTAAATATATAAAATTATATGCTCTAAAAAGAGCAACAACTAAAGCAATCCTAAACAAAATCGAAATGGATTACATAAGGAGCATCGGCAAACCCCAATCAATTTTGACGGATAATGGCACACAATTCGCCAACAAAAAATGGAAAGAAAAAATGAACGAGCTTGGCATAACTGTAACGTTTTCGACAATATATCACCCTCAATCAAACCCCGTTGAACGTTACAACAGGGAAATCGGGAGAATATTACGGACATACTGTAACGATCAACACTCAAAATGGCCGAACATGCTGGGAATGGTAGAAGAATGGATGAATAAAATGAAATCTGAGGTAACAGAGGAAACACCATTCGAGGTCATGTTTAAGAAAAAGGCAAATCACCAAATTCACACGATCATATCATACCCCGATCAACCAGACACGGACAAAAACATCATTTGTTTGGTAGCAGACAGAATAAAAACAAAAGCAGAAAAAAGAGAAAATAGGAATAAGACTCTAAATAGGAAAAAATACGAAGTTGGACAACAAGTACTCATTAGAAACCACCAACTATCGAATTCGGAACATGGTGAAATAAAGAAACTATTTAATCTTTTCCACGGTCCGTATGAAATAATAAAAATAATTAGCCAAAACACGTTGGTAATACAAAACCTGGCGACAAAAAAAGAGCAATTAACGAACGTCGCCGAAATCCGACCATATTACCAATCAAGTCCATATCAACAATAAAGAACAATCACCAGATTGGCCAGTCGGATGGGCCAATCAAAATACACGAACCAATGCCGAATAAAGTATATAATACCCCCCGAACATGATTAATTTCTCAGTTATCAACCATCACTCGCCATGGACACTTCAGGAAAATATGAAGACCTGAAAAAAGCTGCTGCAGAAGCGAGACATAGATCACACAAAAACACCGTAGTCGATTATCACGGATTAGCATCAATTCGACCGGTAAAAATAACCTCACCGGCAAAGGAAGCGGAGCGGAAAAGAAATAGAGAAAAACATGCCGCCATTATGAAATGGGTAACAGAGGTAAATTCTGCTCGACAAGAACATGTTTCTAACTGGAACACCCCCACGGATTGGAGAATTGTCACGTAAAAAACCATTCACAGATATATTCCTTTTGAGCAAAAGAATATTCAGTTATCGGAAGCAGTCAGATATATGACGGAACGATTTGCTCAATATGAAAAACCAAGAAACACAAGGACTGTTGTAAATGAAGACACACCGCTATGGTACCTATCGCGAAACCAGCTACGCAAGGCACTGTATAAGGCATCTATTCGTCGTGCAAAGGCATCAACAAATTAGCTCTCTCTCTCTTCGCCACCCGGTCACTAATCCGGGGGGGGGGAATTGTAACAGAACATAAATATACTTATTATGAAAAAGGCTCTTAACAGAGCCAACAATTATTATTCACGACAGCTAATCGCAACGTAGGACGAGCACAACCAATCACAGGACAGAACAAGAGTAAAACACCACATTTTGGACTTAGAAAGAAATTACAAGCACTTCCGTACATCATATAAACATCAAAAGTACATCTACGGATAGGGGAAGTGAAGACGAAGACAACAATACCTTCCCCGTGGTTGTAACCCCAAAAACTTCGGAGATATAATCAAATCTAACACGAGAGAAAACACAACATGCACCCGGATAGTGGATTGGTTTACTAGTCGGTACGGATAGTAGTACTTCTACTAGTAAGATTCGGCATAGAAACAATATACTCTCACACCTTCTTCACACTTCAACCAAACTACAACGAAAACTGAAGACCCGAAGAAACCTCAAGAATATTCAACCAGCGAACGACCGGTACGATCCCGTGTGCAACTCTCATAGAGCATCGCCACAAATCGATCGTACGGTCCAACGAAGACACCGATTCCGGTCTACGGCGTTCAAGTGCCCCGATCGACGAACGACGACCGGTACGATCCCGTGTGCAACTCTCATAGAGCATCGCCACAAATTGATCGTACGGTCCGACGACGACACCGACTCCGGTCTACGGCGTTCAAGTGCCCCGACCGACGACCGGTACGATCCCGTGTGCAACTCCCACAGAGTATCGCCACTAATTGATCGTACGGTCCAACGACGACATCGATTCCGGTCTACGGCGTTCAAGTGCCCCGATCGACGAACGACGACCGGTACGATCCCGTGTGCAACTCTCATAGAGCATCGCCACAAATTGATCGCACGGTCCGACGACGACACCGACTCCGGTCCACGGCGTTCAAGTGCCCCGACCGACGACCGGTACGATCCCGTGTGCAACTCCCATAGAGTATCGCCACTAATTGATCGTGCGGTCCAACGACGACACCGATTCCGGTCCACGGCGTTCAAGAGCCCCGACCGACGAACGACGACCGGTACGATCCCGTGTGCAACTCTCTTGGAGCATCGCCACAAAATCGATCGTACGGTCAGCGGCATTCCAACACATCGGCCTATATATATCTTTGTCCACGGGACTAACTAAATGGTAACCTCTCGTTATATCCGACATCGGAGAAAGGCTTAGACCGGAACCCCGATGCGGATACTCGATGCGCCATTAATAGCTTCGTGTGACATAGATATTTTGGTCAGGCGGATCGACTAGCAACAGGGACCTTACAGAACGCAGAGAAGAGTAATCAACCAGAGGCAAGAACTTACCAATTGGATAACCAACTGGAAGACATTGGATAATAAATTGTCCTTTTCAGGACAACACTGATTAAAAGAAAGTCCCCCCAAGCGCGCCTGCCTAGGCCTCGCTCGACCCGAACAGAGATTGTGATTAGACGCCACTTAATTGAGCGGGCCTAATACAATTATCTGTTCCGTCCCTAATATTGTATAATAGCAAAAACTCCTTTCATATTATATAAGAGATTAACGGGAAAACAACATTTTCCATCCCCGAATATTGTAAACATAAAAGTTTGAATAGAAATAAAGCACTAATTATATATATATATAAAACAGATGTATTTATATTCTTGGTAAACGGCTATTCTACTTCATAGTAAGTACCGTTTCAAACAGTATCCAACAAAATCAGTTTTCTTGTTTCGTTGCAATTCAAAACAATAATACCTAACGTAAATAGGTGCTCCAAATATCCAGCAAATGTTTTTATACGCATATTTTATATGTCATTGTATAATTTAAAAAATATTTTACTTAGATTCTGAGCGAAGTGAAAGAATGTATTGATGGTGTGGGTTTTTTTTTGTCTGTCAGCCAGATTTTGGGTAGTAAAAATGGTTTGATTTTCGAGATCAGCATCTTTTCTGATTAAAATGTTTAAAATTTTGTTAATTATTTTCAGTTATAAATTTATAAAAGTTCTTCTTTTCATAGTTAACGTTAGACATTTTAATGAAAGGTTCACATTAAGTTTTTCTATCTTTATCAAAAAAAATAAGTTCACTGGAAAGTCACGCAATTTATAGCCATGAGATATTTTCGATTTTTATTAATATTTTTTTAACTATTAAATGTAATTATTTATTCAAGTATTCTAGTCTGACACAACGTCTCTGCTCAGAATCTTTATTTGTATACAATGATTTATTATTGAATTCAAATATAACACATCCATACAACGAAATGCTCGAATATTACTGTATAGCAAAGCGGTAACCACTTGTCCACCTTTTTTTTAAAATATTTGTTGATAAGAAATTTGTCAAAAATCTTATGAGCTTTTGAAGTTAGAATTTTGGCAAATTTTGTCAAAATCACGTAAATATGAAAATTATTCTGTAGGTAGTTCAAAATACTTGCCTTTGATTTGTAAATTAATTATTAGGTCCCAAAAGAGTTGTAAAGTAATTAATCTGGAATTAAAAAAGTTGAGCATATAGGTAATTCCACAAATATTTTTTATGAGCGTCTTTAGATCTTGTCAAAATTGGATATTCAATAGGAATATGAATTTTACCCCTGCACGCGTGGCAGTATGCCTACCTCGTGCCAATTTCAACACAAATAACCGTACATACTTTAAGATTTCACCAAATATTTATATTATTATTTTATAGATATGTTATAAATCTATAATATTCATTGACTCATTTTGAGATATTTGTAGATATTAATTTTTTTTACATAGAACATTACCATTTTCACACCGTTCTGCGGTAACTATAGGTATTGATTTAAATGTTAATAACATTAATAGTTGTATACGATGTATTATAAATAACTAATAGTGAAATATGATAAAATATGCAATTTTTTTGGCAAAATTAATCAAACTTACCAATAGTAAAACAAATTACTATAATGTAGCAGTGTAAATGTATCAAAAGATATACTAAGAAGTTCAGGCTGTCTTCGCGCATTATCCTTTTCTGCATGAATGATTTATAATTAGATTGTAATTCAACACATACATTACAGTGACTTACTCAATGACGAGGTAGACTTGACATCTACTGTAATAGCAGAGCGGTTGCCTACTTTCCCCCTTTTTAAATATTATTTCAGTTGCTTTACCCATATATTAAGTTTGTATCAGAACTGCACGGATCATAAATTCATAAATATAGCAATGCTTAGGTAACTATAATAAACTTAAACCAGAAAATATGTGTAAGGCGTCCATTGTACTTGATAGTTTATTTAATTTCAGATACAAATATTTTTACATTCACTGGCGAAAGTAGGTGAATTACCTACCAAATTAATGAACATTATCAAAATCGAGAAAGGTAATTTATAAATTTAATTTAATAGTTTGTGTGTGTCTCTAGGCTTCAAGTTTTGGTTTATAAAATCATATACCTAGGTAATAATAGTACCTACCAGTCAGTTCCAAAGACATTTTTTATTTACAATATAGAAACAATAATAACAATATCACGTGATGGAAGTATTGAGTAAGTTTATCCTCTCAATTTTCTTCAACTAGAATTATAATTCATAGCCAATATGCGTGGACTATGCCCGTGCCACATTGGTTCACGGATCAGTGAGGCTGGGCGGCGAAAATCGTGGAAATGATTTTTCACACGGTTTTTACGTTATTATAATATTACACTCGAGATTAACATTTTATAGATCACGCATCATTCAAGACGGACACGAAGTCGAGGCGTCTAATTATAAAATAAATGCACTTTGTTACCGTTTCATGACTTGTTATACACCTCATAGCAGGCGGTAAAATGTAATCAAAAATGTGCGGTGGTATTGTTTTTTTCCATAGCCGTCTTGAATTGCCTCGCACGTGCGGTCGGCCCAGCTATTGAACTATAAAAATTAATAATTATAAAATTATGCACGTCGCACATATATTATTATCAGTAGCTGACCCCGTGCACTTCGCTGTCCGTTAAAAATGCCCACTCCATATATGATTATAACTCTGTTCAATTCGTAGGTTAATATTCGGTGTAATGGTGCGGTGAAAAACTTAAAAAATTTTATCGACCATCTTGAATCTCAAAATATGTTCTATACGCTGATCAGTCAATGAGTCAGTCATGACACATTCGAACATTATATTTTATTATAGCAATGCCGCCCGACGTTGCCCGCGAGGCTATAGCTTGTGACTAAGCGAGCAATATATTATCAGATAAGCGAACCTCGTGATTTGCGTACGTAAGTAAGTGTATAATTTCCAACTCTTAAGTTTCAAAGTTATACCAAGTTTGTCGTTTTTACTTAATCCAATTTACGGCGGATTGGATACGATATGCCATCCGGTGGTTGTCGATATAGCTGCAGTATAACTTCGCCAGGGAAAAAATTATCAATTAATAACAATTGGTGTAACTCAGTTCAGGTTGTAATACGCCGAAATGTAACATGTCATAAATCTTCGTGAGAGTTTACTCAACAACTTGCTAAAGTTGCATGGTGATCAGATGAATGGTGTAGGAATGCATTAAACAGGACAAACAGACATAGGTACACATGTCGCTTTTACATACATAGGTATGCAAGTTTTAAACATTTTAAAAATCAGATAGGCACATGATTTATTTTAAACAATAATGTTGTTATAGTTTATGATATTACATTACAAAACTTATCACGAAATCTTATCATACACATTACGTATGGTGTATATAATTTTTTTCGTCCAATTTTGTTCGTAATAGTTTAGAAATGTTTCTCGGGGTGCCTAAAGCCCGCCACGAAAGTTTCACGGCAATCGGATGAATGGGATATAGGATTGCATAAAGGACAAACAAAGAAACATAAATTAGCTTTTATATATATAAAGATAATAATATTACGATACAGAATAGGTATATAGGTAAAGAGAAGTCAATATTTTAAAGTTTTTTCAAATACAATGTATTTTCAAAATCGATGTAAAGTATTATAAACCGTTATTCGTTTATAATATTATTATACAATATATTATACTATAAATATTATATATTTTTTTTTATTCATTCTTATTCTATTCGCTTAATGTCGATGTCGTGTGTCATTAAGCGAGGGGCCCAACTACTAGTATATCATAACTACAGTATATCACAATCGTACTGTATATTTTTAAAAAAAGAAAATAATTTAATTTCAAATCAGTATTACACCTCGTTGGAAAAAATCCATTAAAAAATGTGTGCACGTTGAGCACGAGTGAACAAAGTTTTATGCAAAATGTGTTTATGCGTAAGTAATACGCGACGCAGTTCAAATTCTTCATATCATTATATTATGCTTACTACATTTTGTTCTCTTCGATATTGGTAGTAAGTACACCCCTATAGTGTGTTGGTTGACATTTTTGGATAGGTACCTGCGCGTATCGTTTGGTGTCAGCAAAGCGTCTATTCATTATAATATTCAGTTATATTTATTATATTTTACTCCCCTGTAATATCTATATAGTGATATCATAGTGTAATGTCAGCTCATATTGACACGAGTGTATTTTTTTTACTATATTTATCGGATTCAGTTTCGAATTGATCGCCGATAACCTAACCTGACCAACTATAACTACATCAAAGTATATATTTTTAATTGCTTCTTTCAAAATAGAACAATATATTGCTTGTAAAAATGTTTGATATCTGTCGTCTGCAATTGCATATGCAACGCAAAAATTTAATTCCTAGTGATTATTAAGACGACTTTGTAAACTCGGATATTAGAACTAAATCTGACGCTATGCTGACATCCTATACAATTATATAAGAGATATACAGTGAATAATAATTAAACGAGTGTTTTTGTATTTCGTTGCTTGACATCATAAATCCTAAAAATCTCTCGACTTTTAATGGAAAACTGTCACCAGGTTGACAGTACATGTTTATTTTTATTTAAATTATCAGCAGCTTTAAATTTATAATGTTTTATTTTCTAATCGAATATGGTGTTTCCATAGTCCAAAATATATAATAAAATATAATATAATATAGTATAAACAATTTATCA
Organism: Nasonovia ribisnigri; assembly: GCA_027563435.1. Lineage (NCBI taxonomy): Eukaryota > Metazoa > Arthropoda > Insecta > Hemiptera > Aphididae > Nasonovia > Nasonovia ribisnigri. Next base: position 404,587 of record JANEHU010000686.1, on the reverse strand, counting down.
TAACGTCCAATGGATTTTAATATTTAATAATTTCACTCCTCTAACATAATGTTATTAATTAATCAATGGCGTATAGAATAAGTAATTTATATTAATTACATAATTGCTATTTAAAATATCTAATTTGTTTTTGCGAAGAATTACATTAAACAATAAATTAATTTTAACGTTCTAATATTTACTTGTTTTGTTGTTACACATAATAAAAGAAACAAACGTTTATTTTAGATTCTGATATTGTATTGATTTTATAATATTTAATATTTTTTTTTGTCTTTTTATGTGCATTCATTTTCGGGGGAAAAGAATGCTCAATATGTGTCATGTAGCACCTTTATAGATAGGAAATCGATTCTACGTGGCACTCTGAAGAGGTAATTTTTCTATTTTCTCAGCATTTTGAAGAAATGCCAGCATGCGTGGTTGTAACCGAACTCCACTCAGAACCATTTTTTGTATGGGATCATTTATTATTGCTTTCAAATTTTACTACAACGCACCATACCATTATTCTGAATCAAAATGATTAAAGAAGACAAATTAGTATTCGCTTGCACCAGGTTTCTGTGCACTTGTCTGGTTTCTTTTTAAAGTTGAGGCATTGTATAAACTTATTTTTAATTACCATTATTTTAACCTTGCACAACATTAACAGTGGGCATAATCTAATTAATATACCCAACTATATTGTATTTGTTTGAATATAACTAATGATTATTTTAATAATATAGGTAAGAATATTACTTCCACAACATATAATAAAAGTATATGAATGAGGCAAAAGTATATAACTTGCACATAGAATTTAAAACAAATCAATGTAACTATTATATTAATTTCATGATAAACTATTTAAAGGGAGATAAAACCACTCAAATAACCGTAGTCCAGTCGAATTAGTTCATTTGGAAGTGTAAAAATATCTGTAACCGTTTTTAGCTACGTATCCACTGTTAGGTATATGATATACCGTTTATTTTTGTTTAAGTATAAATGTGTTCCATCAACGAACACAACAATAATACATTTCCAATACTTACTATAATAATTACTGCAATTTAGTAGGTATATCAACTAACTATTATATTTGTTGGACATCCACTTGCTCCGATGATTATTTTTGGAATATTCAATGATCAATTTTAGGAAATTTAAAAATCCTTTAAAAACCTTCAATCATTTTAAAAATGAAGGTGTCAATGATTAATATTATTGAATAATAATTCGAATGGAAAAATATATTATAATTTTACTTCAGTTTGTGTGGTATTATGAAATTCCATGAAATATTCTCGATATCTTCTTTTAAGATTATTAGGTTCATTTGAAAATTCTTCATCGGTTATTGGTCACTCTTTTACACTATTAAAATAATTTAATACAATAAAATAACAACAGATTGTACATTTTAATGTAAAAATCAAAACTATTTAATAAGATTTGAATCTTTTGTAAAATCAAATTTGTTCTCACTTACACTTAGAATATTTCTAAAGAAATTATTTGTAATAATAGAGCCACGTTCTAGTTCAAAGCCGTTGAGGACATACAAAGACATTATGGGAATCGGGAATGTATAACCTAGCCAAGGAAATTACGTTAAACTTAGCTAAGTTTAGAGAGAGTCTTTTATGAGAAACTCGGATCCAGAAAAATATTTATTTCTCTCCATTCTCTATAGTAAAACATAATTATATGGTAAAGGTAATAAGTGTATGAAATATTTTTATATTGTTTCCATATAATCAATTGTCTTACTTTAAATGCTTATTTGTCCTAATACAAATAATGTAGAAGCTGTCGTAAAAATTGTTGTTATTTATTGCAACGAAAATTGTGTGATCATGCATTAAGCGTGAGTGAGTTTTTATTATTTTTTTTATTATTTGGATAAAAATGTACATAATATATAGTAATTAGTAGTATGTATTACCTATTACTAATTAAATATATTTCATATAAACAAAAATATACATTGGTATTATTATCATTGTTTATCTTGTTATTTTTCTTTGAACTCTACGGTGTATAATTTATAAATTATAAGCCATTGCATGCATAATAATAAAGTGGTGTAATACTTGCTACTGAATATCCAGTAAATAATCGTTCTTGGTAACTAGGAGCAAAAAGTATAGAGCCATATCCTTCAGACGCTAAATGTCAGCAGTCGTTGTCCAATATTTTACCTTAAAGGTTGTAATATATTAGTTACCTAGTCAAACTTGTATAATTTTACAAAACAAAACAATCTAATATACCTAATACAATATGCATTTGAATTTATATCAATATATGTTTATAATCCGCGTACTTACTCTATCTCAAAAATTGGCAAAGCAAATTCTTGTATAATTTGTAAGAAAATTATAGCTAGCCGAGTTTGCTAGTCCTCCAGCTTTATTGAAAACCATTGCCTTGTCAAAATGGTACAACGACCCCTAAATCAAGATTTTAAACTTTAATACACTGTACAACCTAATATTGTTTAGTTAATTTATAGGTGCAATGAAATTAGGATAGAATATCAAGGGAAACAGTTTTATATACTAAAATATCCAATACAAAATATCCAAATAATAATTTTATATAATTAGTACACTGTACTATAAATGTTTTGTCTCAGTTTTTAATTTTAATAGAATAAAAAAAACTAGTGGCTTATTTATTGATATTTATGATTAATAAACTATTGTATAATATTTTGTCCCAATACCAGATACAATATATTATGTAAGGAACATTTTTTGTAACCTTCCATTCATATTTGTGATACCTATTATTAAATATTATTATATTATGATACTCAAGAATTGTACAAATACCATTGGCGTGATTCTATTTTCAATTAATTTGTCAATTATATTATTATAATATGCTATTCCACTATTTCCTGGTAAATGGTCATGAAGCATTGGAATGATTCTAGTTTAACTTATGGAAAATCGATAAATTTGAACCTGAAATTGAATTGCATTAAGTACTGCCGGTTAGGTTAGGTTTCATAAGTAAGTACAATGTACATGTATATATATACAATCATAATAACTGTAACTATCTTATACCATTAGTTTTATAAAACTACAAAATCAATGTTTAAACTGAAATAGTTTACCAACATTATTGTAGGTGAGTACTGTGAAGATTTAAAAAAAGTTGTTTGAAGAAACCAACGCCATGAGATTCACCATTCACAACCACAGGCAGTTTGGTAGATTTATATTATTAATATATTTTACTTTTTTATTCGCAATACATTTATACATAATAGCATATTATATTCTACTATATTTTTGTTTAATATTCAATATCGATATGACAAAACATTATTCATATTAATTAATCACGATTCACGTTATAATTATCTTAGGTTGATTATTATTTCTTCTGACATAACCAAAAGTTACTAAACTATACTATAAAGTACACGAGTGGAACTAAATTAGTTAATTTAGGAGAGTCCATATAGTTTATCATTTATGTGTTATTGATGAATCATTGTAAACGTCTATAGTCAGATAACATATTTTTATTTGAATGTTAACATAACTATTAGCAAACTAACTAAATAAACGATAGGACTTTAATGTGGTACAGTCCATTATTATTAATTATTATATGGACAAGTGCCTATTTAGGTAGGTATTTATCATGAACGTGTTTACAGACATTTAGCGTTAAGGTTGTTGACATTGATATAATTTCAAAACTGTGAACATACTAACGACAGTTATTATTTTAATACGATATAAATATAAAATAATAATAATTATGTATTATTTAAATAAGGTATATTAGATTGTTCACTTAAGGGGATTCAATACCTTGATTTCCTGTCTTTGTCTAACACACGCGCAACATATGAATTCAGACGTGTTTTTTGGCAAACGTACCGATTGATACAGTGAAGCGATAAGAATTCTGAAAACAGATTTGAATTTGTCGTCAAGTTTACTTGAGATCGGCCAGTCTACATTTTAATTTTTTTATTTAAACTTCTCCAAAAAATGAAATATGAATTTTTTTTAATTACTCTTTTTAGGATTTTGGGGTATAATATAAAATATGTGGACTGACCGATCTCAAGCAGACTTGATGACAAATTCAAATCTGTTTTCAGAATTCTTATCGCTTCACTATATCAATCGATACGTTTGCCAAAAACACGTCTGAATTCATATGTTGCGCATGTGTTAGACAAAGACAGGAAATCACGGTATCGAATCCCCTTAATACTATTGTAAATAAGCTGAATGAATAACGTATTTTGATAAATAATTAAGTATTATTGAGTTTAAATTAATCATAGTAATTTATGAATATATTAATTATTTAAATTTATTAATGATGTAACACACAAAATGTGTAACTTTCAAACAGAAAAATATCATTGGAGTGCTTTAAAGCATCCTAGGCCATATAATTTTTTTTTTTTAAATCACTGCATATTACGCATAGCTATAACTACTTGTGATGAAAACATTCAGACTTTTATATATTTTTATATATTGGTTTTAATAACCATTGATTAGCAAAATGTATAGCACATAGTTAAATGATTGATTTTACATTTAAGATACGCAATCTTATACACAATAAATATAAATATATTAAATACACAAAAATGATTACATTCTGAGAGTTGTCTTATATCTTAAATATAAGAAATATAACTTGAATGAGTGCGAGCTTATACAATATGGACTCCATATACTAAAAGTGCGTTTAATATAATCATTGCATAAACCATTTTTAAGTTATAATTAAATTTAAAAGCTAATTGAATACCTAATTTACTGGAAATTAATTAAGAAAGTAATAATCAATATTTATGAATATGATATACGTATTAAAATATGTATATAAATAATGATTATTATACCTACTACACAGCCTTTATAAATTATAACATTCAAAGTTAATTTCAAATCATCGTATTTTACATATTTTCTAGGTACCATTTAAAAATATATCAATTAAATACTATGTAAGTCCTTATAACGGTTAACAGGCGCGACTATTCCACTCACCTTTAATCGACTTAATCATCCACGGGATTGTGGGTAGACTCACGTATTATAGGGTACGACTAGTGATGTAAATTTTCATGAAAATTTTCAAAAACATGAAAATTTTATAATTTTTCATATTAATTTCTTATTAAATAAATATTTTGATATTATATAGTTATAGTTATAATTATTTTATTATTCATATATTCATAATTATACTATAAATTATGTACTTTTATTACCATTTATACCCATTTTAATATTATTTTAGTATTATTATATTAAACATAATATAGTAAATTAAAAATATATTATATATACCTATTATCTATATCAATATATAATATTTAATTCGGGAATAAATGTGCATTTTTTTTTTTTTTTTTATTCAAAATGTTGTATTTTTCCTTCAGTACCTATAAATGTTGAGTGTATAATCGTTTTGCTACAATTATTGATTTTTATTTTTTTTGTAATTTATTGTTTGTGGGTCAATTCCATAATTTTACCCAAATTATAATTTTTTTTATTATAAGTGTTTTGTTTGACTCTGACGTTATCCTTGTTACAATGTAAATAAAAATGAAACAGACATTTTATAAAGTATTTGAATATATTTAAACTTAAAAATAATAAAATATTTCACAATATAGTAACAATTTTAAATCTAACAGTATTTTGTTAATTTGTACTTGGTAGTAAGTACTAACAACTTGTTACTATGTAAGTACAATTTGACGCTTATCTTATACGTTACAAATTAATATATCAACCTTAAAATATATATAATATATTACAAAGTAGGTACTTATTTTCAATTATATTAGATGATAAGCGTCAAAATAAACAGCTATGATACAGTGATACAAACCATACAACCTCAAAAATTAATTAAGTTAAGAAAAATACATTAAAACTAAAATTTTCAGAAATTTTCAACTAAAAATATTCTAGCTTACATCTTTAGGTACGCCTATGACTTTCACTAACTAGGCACCTAATCAAAATTCAAATAAATATAATTTAAATCCTCGAGATATTAGGGAAGAGGTAAAAATAAAACCTATAACCCCTAGAATTTTTATACTGGGGTCTAAACATATTTAAGTATAATATTATCACCCAGTATGATTGACTGAAACAAACTGTAAGCTAATGTAACATATCATTATCACCTCTCCCTACAAAAGTTAAATAAAAACAATTTTGATGGTAGGAGTGATGAATGAATTTTGAAATTGCTCCAAAAAAAGTCTACAATATTACTACATAGGTAATTCCAATAGTTATTGGTACAATTTCAAAATTGATGAGACAATTTTTAAAAAACGAGGTTGTTCATACAACAAAATTCACATTCCTCGCAGTATAATTTTATATGACATTTTAAATTTTGTACAGAAATATTTGTGTACACATACCCGTATGGCTTTGCTCACATAATACAATATAAACAACATGAAAATTATATGATATACATATTTTAATTACTATATACGTACCCATACATATATTTTTACAACACAAATTAATATTATTACAGAGGTACAAAATAAATGTGAATTGTTTTTAATTAAAATTTAAAATACCTTCTATATATATTTTTTATTCCATTAACAGTTTTTCGATTCAAATTCATGATTAAATTTTACATCAAATAAAAGTTTTTATAAATACCTAAGACATAATATGAATTTTAGAAAATAAACCATAGTATTTAAACTTTAGGTACTTATACTATTACAGTACAACTTTTTAGGACATACATAAATCAATAATCAGCAAAACTTACCTTCATTCCAAGCTCCTTCTACATGAAAATACCCAGTAGCCGTCCACAGTAAAAAATGTTCAGGAAATTGTTTATTTGATACGAAACTTCCAGCTGAAATTTTTTTCGAATATAATTTATGTTAACGTTATTATTTCTAGAATTAGTTTGAAAAATATCTTACGCATCGTTTTTTTATTTGCCATTTTTAGTAGAAGTTTTGATCAATAAGTTAAACTACTCTTTGTGATTGTTTTAAGCTATACGTTTTTATAATAGAAATCAGTAGGTACATTTGAATAGACGAACGTCAAAAAATATTCTGAATATATAGAAAAAAATCTAACGGATATATTATGTATATGCATAGTATTGATTATAAAATAAAATTGATACGTTTTTGAAACACTATTCAAAAAATGTTTTAATGATTTTTAGGTTTTTAATTTATTGATATTCAGATAAAATTAATAGAGTGAAATTATTAGATAGAGGCATAACTTTTTTTAAAACCACTATAACACAACAAAACCTAGTATGCGTTCGACCTTACATATGAAAATAATTCACATTGTCGATTTAATATCAATGACAATACAAAGTCAGCAAAGAACTAACATCAACGTGCGATGACATGACGTACGCAAAGCAAACCCTTCAATCAAATATAGTATAATATTTTGTAATTACCAAATGCCTCACATAAAATGAAGGATGTAGGTAGATAAAACGTTCAACAATCAATATTCACTACAATAGGAATTTAATGAATAAAATAACCAACTATAATATTTAATAATGGCCAATTATAATAATTTAATGTTTGATAGATTTACCATGTATCATTTCTTACCTAATCAATTTTAAGACTAAAATATATTTAAATTAGATATTCAAAAAAAATTGACGACTTCACATAATAATCTCACTCCATTAGTTTTATCTGAATATCAATAAATTAGAAAAACTTATAAATCATCAAAACCTTTACGAATAGTAGTTCAAAAATTTATCAATTTTACTTTTTAATCAATATGATGTATATATATAAATATATATGTAACAAGGTTTCCTATATATATTCAGAATATTTTTCGACGTTCGTCTATTCAAATGTACCCACTGATATATATTAATTAAATTCTTATAACTTAAAACAATTTCAAAGGCTAGTTTAACTTATTGATCAAAACTTCTGGAAAAAATGGCAAATAAAAATACGAAGCGTAAGATATTTTTCAAACTAAATTTTGAAACAATAACTTTAACATTTTATATTATGTTCAAAAAAAATTTTAGCTGGAAGTTTCGTATCAACTAAGCAATTTCCTGAACATTTTCTACTGGGGACGGCGACTGGATCTTTTCAAGTAGAAGGAGCTTGGAATGAAGGTAAGTTTTGCTGATGATTGATTTATATATCTCCTAAAATGTTGTATTGCATTAGTACAGGTATCTAAAGTTGGAATACCATAGTTTGATTTATAAAGTTAATATCAAATGTCTTAGGTACCTTACCAATTTTTATTTGTTATAAAATATAATCATGAATGTTAGTTGAAAAACTGTTAATGGATAATGGAATAAAAAATATATATAATTATTATGTACAAATTTAATTTAAAAAAAGGTTAGTAAGTATAAATTTTTTTCTTCAAAATCATTTTAAAATTTAAAACTTGATAAATGTTTTCACAAGTCTAACTTAAAATGCCAATAACAAAAATTGTCACTTTATTTTTTAAATATTTTTCCACTATAATTGCAACAATATAATATCAGAAACCATGTATTAAATTTTCACGCTTTTTGACCCAACAAATAAAATTTTATTGACATTTATAGAAAAAAAAAACTAAAAAATTATGTTTTGAAAATGTTTTCAAGTATATAGTATAAAATGTTATTAATTTAATTTGTCACCCTCGCAGTTCACAATTCATACAATAAATGAGTACTAACATTAGTTATTGTATTTCCACGTGTAGACGTAATATAATTTTAACAAATTAGAGTTCAAATTCAACATAAATAGATTTATAAATAATTTATGAATTGATTTAAAAATCGTATTTACGATATTTAATCCATTCGTACCTAAATGTTTTTGTAGTAAATTTAAAAAGTCATATAAAATTATATTGTGAGGAATATGGATTTTTTTGTATGAACCACCTAATTTTTTAATAATTGTGAGGATTTAAATTATATATATTTGAATTTTGATTAAGTCTCTAATATTTTCTTATATTTATTTTCAAAACAGAAAATTTAGATTATAGAACTCAATTACCTATTTAGCTACCCAAACATAAAAATTATTAAAGTTATTTTTTTAATAATATTATAATGCTTAATTTGTGTTAAACTTATAGTTTTAAAATTACTAATTTGAAAATTTGAAAATTTTACTTTGCAAATAAAACTTATATGAACGGTTATACCTAAAGCAGTATTGTTTTTGTTATCTTACTACGATGATTTAATTTGTATGTACAACTAAAGAAGTCTTCATATGAATATACTTTATTGTTTTGGATATTATTACGAATTAATTTTTAAAATCAGTTTTAATAAATCAATAAATCTTTAGTCACCAATTATTTATTTGAAAAAATTTTATAAATGCCATAAAACCATCAGATATGAAATAGGATTAGATTAGTTTTATGGTTTCCTTTAAACACTGCCTATAAATTATAATTCATAATTTTTCAAATAGAATCACAGCACACTAGCCGGGGGGATTATAAATAAGATAATTTTTTTTCTAACATAAGTGATTTAAGGTTAGATTTAATATTGGGTTTAGTTACTTATATAAAGAGTATTTCCGCAAAAGGCCATCAAATTGAAGCAATGAGACCCATTTAGTGAAAGTCATGGTTGTGCCCTATAATACGCGAGTCTACCCACAACCCCGTGGATGATTAAGCCGATTAAAGGTGAGTGGAATAGTCGCACCTGTTAACCGTTATAAGGGCTCACATAGTATTTAATCAATATATTTTTAAATGGTAGAAAATATGTAAAATACGATGATTTGAAATTAACTTTGAATGTTATAATTTATAAAGGCTGTGTAGTACAATATACATCTATTGTACACATATACAATAATAATCACTATTTATAAACATATATTATGTTCATAAATAATGATTTTTATTTTCTTAAATAATTTCCAGTAAATTAAGTATTCAATTAGCTTTTAAATTGAATTATAACTTAAAAGCGGTTCATGCAATGGTTATATTAAATGTACTTTTAGTATGTGGAGTCTATATTGTATAAGCACGCACTTATTCAAATTATATTTCTTATATTTATAAGATAACTCTCAAAATATAATCATTATTGTGTTGTTATGTTAATTAATAATAATGATTTGTATCTAATTAAAGTACTATCATTTATTTAGTTATTTAGCCAATAATTATATTAACATTCAAAATAAAAATATTTCATCTGACATAAGATGTTTACACAATGATTCATCAAATACACTTAAATGATAAACTATATGGACGCTTCTAAATTACCAACTCTAGTTCCACTCATGTACCTAATACTACAGTGGTTCTCAATGGGTGTGCCGCGAGAAATGTTATTAACCTACCCTAATCTATCTGTGCAGATAAAATCATACGTGTGTTGATTAATACGACGTAGTTTTTAGAACTCTACAGTTTTTCGGAAATAAATTGAAAATATTAATTGACCAATTGTGTGCTAATTGTGCAGATAAGACGATACCGGATACATGTATAGGCGCGTGGCGATAACTAATGCCTTCGGCGAAGTTGCCGAAGTTGTTGTGGTTGTCAAGTGCGTGAGTGTGCCGTGAAAACTTGTGATGTATAATAGTGTGCCGTGAGCTAAAAAATTTTGAGAACCCCCTCTAATAGTATAGTTTAGCGACTTTTGATTATGACAGAATAAATAATAATCAACCTAAGATAATTGTAACGTGAATCGTGATTAAATAATATGAATTATAATGAATGAATAATGTTTTGTCATATCGATATTGAATATCATATTTATACTGAATATTATACAACAATATAATAGAATATTAATAAGTTTTAAAAATGTATAGTGAATAAAAAAGTAAAATTTATTCATTTTGTTAAACTATTTCAGTTTAAACATTGATTTTGTAGTCTTATAAAACGTATGGTATAAGATGGCTACAGTGATTATGATTTAGAGTATTTTTGGTTTTACCTACAGTAATTGAAAAAAAAAAAATGAAAATATTTGTTTTGTTGTTTCTCAAAAAAACAAATATATCCAATGTACAGAGCTAATTATTGCAAATATTTTTTAAAGCTGAATTATTATTTATGAAGTCCTATTAAATATTAAAACGTTAATATACGTAGGTTGTTCACTTATGCAGTGGAACTTAAGCAAAGGAAGCTGGTAGAAGAGAGTACATAATTATATAGGTATAATACGTGGGTTTTTAATGTAGTAATTGATAAACAATAAATGTTCGATTCATCCATCTGGTTCATACATGACTTAGTATATTAATATTATAAGTACTTTATAAATTAAAATTTAATATTATTAAAAAAGTAAAATGGTTACTACCTACATTATGTATTTTAAATAATATTTTATACTTCTATCATAAAGTTTGCAATTTTGATTTTGTGTAGTGGAATTCGTCGATTATTTATTTTGTACCATATATATATATATGTATATTCATTATAAAAGTTCACTGAAATATTTATAACCTCAGATAAGTCGCCATCGATCTGGGATCATTATTTTCATTCCAATGAAGCCAGTCAGTCGTTCAGATACTACTTAGACATACCAACGTCGGTAAACGAAAGATACATGCAGAAGGGTGTCAAACCTAGATTAACTAATGTAATGTATAAGGGAATGGGAGTATATGAATTTCCATCAACTGCGCTTAGATGTGGTACCACTTTTAATATCAACGGTGATGTAACTGCGGATACGTACCACAAAACAGACGTAGATGTCCAACTTCTTAAGGAATTGGGTGTCAGTTTCAGACAAAAATTTAATAATTTTAATTTTTAATTGAACAATCAACAAGTATGCAGGTGTACTTATATCAATGTAATTTCAGGTTCAAGTTTATCGATTTTCCATAAGTCCAACTAGAATTATTCCAATGGTGAATGACCATTTACCAGGAAATAGTGGAATAGCATATTATAATAATCTAATTGACAAATTAATCGAAAATGGAATCACACCAATGGTATGTGTACAATTTTTAAGCATTATAATATAATAATATTAGGTTAGGTATTACAAATATTAATGCAAGGTTAAAAAAAAGAATAATGTTCCTTACATAATATATTGTACCTACACATCAACTACTAAACAATATTATGTTGTACAGTGTATTAAAGTTTAAACTCTTGATTTAGGTGTCATTGTACCACTTTGACTTGGCAATGGTTTTCAATAAAGCTGGAGGACTAGCAAACTCGGCTAGCTATAATTTTTTTACAAATTATACAAGAATTTGCTTTGAGAATTTCGGAGATAGAGTAAGAACGCGGGTTATAAACATATATTTATATACATTTAAATGCATATTGTATTAGGAATTGTTTTGTTTTGTAAAATTATACAAGTTTGACTAACTAATAAATTACAACCTATAAGGTAAAATATTGGACAACGACTGCAGACATACACTTAGCGTCTGAAGGATATGGTTCTATGCTTTTTGCTCCTGGTTACCAAGAACCATTATTTAGTGGATATTCAGATTATCAAGTACTACACAACTGTATTATTACGCATGCAATGGTTTATAAATTATACACCGAAGAGTTCAAAGAAAAACAACAAGGTAAACAATGATAATAATACCAATGTATATTTTTGTTTATATGCAATCTAGTTAATTAGTAATAGGTAATACATACTACTAATTACTATATATTATGTACATTTTTATCCAAATAATAAAAACTCACTCACGCTTAATGCATGATCACACAATTTTCGTTGCAATAAATAACAACAATTTATATGACAACTTCTACATCATTATTGTATTAGGACAAATAAGCATTACCATAGAAGGAGTTTGGTTCTACCCAAAAGATCCAAATAATCCGGAACATCAAAAGGCTGCCGAGTGTGCAAGAATATCAACAGTAATATTATTATTTATTAAAATATTATTCAAGAGACATTGTAATATTATAACATTAAACACATTTATTTTATAGTTTGGTTTGATAGCACATGTGTTATCCACGGGACAATACCCAGATGCATTTTTAGAGACTATTGATAGGACTAACAAACGAGAAAAAATACTGGTCGAGCGTGTTCAACAATTTACAAAGAAACAACAAGAATTAATTAAAGGTATGAATGTATGATGCGTCCAAATTAATTTATATTAAACATAAATACACTTACTATATAGAGCTTATTAAAATATTCTAAGGTCCTTGAATCATGTACTAATTGACAAGCAACATGGATTCCGTCATGTATATTTTAACAAATTTATTGCTGATAACTTTGATACAGGTTGTCAAATAGATTTCATCGCTATACTGATTTTTACAAAAGCCTTTCATTAAGTCAATCTCGATTTAGAACTTGAGCACCTGAGTGTTGGCAATTCACTCTTATACTGGATCAAATCTTATGGCACTGAAAAGAAAAAATGTACCTATTTTTATTTTAGATTCCTTCTCTGAATTATAGGAATCTATATCTCTGGCGTACCTCAAGGTTTTTACCTAAATCATCTAATTTTCTCTTTTTCGTATAGGTACTCGATTTTTTAGTGGCCTACTTAAGTAAGAAAATTGATTATATGGAAACAATATAAAAATATTTCATACACTTAGTACCTTTACCACATAATTATGTTTTACTATAGAGAATGGAGAGAAATAAATATTTTTCTGGATCCGAGTTTCTCATGAAAGACTCTCTAAACTTAGCTAAGTTTAATGTTATTTCTTTGTCACTATTATACACTCTTATTATGTCTTTGTATGTTCTCTACGTATTTGAACTAGAACGTGGCTCTATTATTACACATAATTTCATTAGAAATATTTTAAGTGTAAGTGAGAACAAAAATGGATTTTTCAAAACATTCAAATCTTATTAAATAGTTTTCATTTTTACACTAAAATGTATAACCTGTTGTTATAGGGTCGTTCGATTTTATTGTATTAAACTATTATAATAGTGTAAAAGTGCGACCAATGACCGATGAAGAATTTGCAAATGAACCTAATCTTAAAAGAAGAGATCGAGGGTATTTCATGGAATTTCATAATACCACACAAACCGAAGTAAAATAATTATATATTTTTCAATTCGAATTATTAATCAATAATATTAATCATTGACACTTTTATTTAATATAATTCAAGGTTTTTGAAGGATTTTTAAATTGCCTGAAATGGATCAATAAAACAATGAATAATCCAAAAATAATCATCGGAGAAAATGGATTTCCCGAGGAAGGTGGCATTGATGAAACTGAACAAAAAATAGCTTACCACACTGTAAGTTGTATACTTAAAGTCTTTAAATAATGCATTCAATATAATTTAAATTCTTACAATTTATGCCGGATGATATTTAGAATAAATAATGTTAATATTATTTTTGATTTACGTATATGAACATAACGTGGATAGTTAATCCAATGTCTTAATTATAATTTATAAACTGATAGTGCAACAGAATTTTATATTTTTTAATTTCAGGGTATTATAAATAAATTATTTGAAGCACTGGATGAAAACATAAATGTTTTTGGATACTGTGTTTGGTCGTTTTTAGATACTCTGGAATTCGCATTTGGTTATTGGTAATTATTTAATTTAATTAAATAACGATTTTACATCGGTAAGAAAGTGAGATATAAATAGATGACGTAAATAATTACTATGTAAGATACATAAATATTCAATTTTATGATATAGGAAGAAGTTTGGAATTTATGCGGTAGACTTTGATGATGGATCAAGATCACGTTCAAAGAAAAATAGTTTCCCCTTTTTTCAACAGTTGTTCAAAACAAAGAAATTACAAGTACAAAATTAGAATGAAATATCAAAATAATATTAAAATTAAATTCGTACATTTTTTCATATTTTTTCCAATAATTCTTAAGTACAAAATTAAAAAGTAATACTGTAATAATTGTAATATAATAAAGAAAAAATAATAAATTAAAAATGTATTTTATTTATCTTTGACATTTGAAGCAACGACGTTTCAGCCTCTCTATTATTTATCTAAGGATTTTTATGATTTATTTATTTATTTTTAACTCTATATATAAGTGATTTATTTTTTTATTACTCTTATTTGTACCTATGTTGATATTTTTTTGCCAAAAACTTCACATAACTAATCATAATTTAATATTACGTCATAAGTTTATTATTGTAATTTGTGTTGTATTATTGATTACTTATAATTTTTTAAGTCAATATCTACGAATATGGCATAGTGTAAATATGATGTGGCATAAGTAACTCAAAGTTTTAATTATTTTTACAGTTTTTTGTGATCACGACTCATGTCGTCAAAATGCACAAACATTTCAAATACTTATAAAAAATATGTATATTTTTTTTGATATTTATTAATGCTGCAAAAACTATGAGGAAACTCGTATTACATTTTCAAATTTTTTTATAAAAATTTCAACCAACAAAATATTTAAAAAAAATGTCTACTTTAAAATTCTAGTGCTCAGAATATGAATAAATGCAATATACAATGAATACATTGAAACAAGCATACTTAATCCCCTACACGAAATTATACTATATTCAAAGTAAATATTTTTAATTGTTACCTTTAAAATATATCAACATAAATAACATTTCATCACTTGTATAGTTCGGTTAATTTTTTTTAATTAAAAATGTCATCCTAAAGATAAATAGTATGAAATATAATAATTTTAAACAACTTAAGATTTGGATTTTTATAGTTGATAATTATTTATTACAGATATATTCTTATATGTATCCTAACCGTTAATATTCTACATAGGTGCCTATATGTATGAAATTAATTATTTAAAAATCTATTTATAAGTAAAAAAAAATCATATTCAATAAAAGTTTTGAAAATGTGAGATATTAAATATATATCATACTTCATTTCAAAATTTGAGAGGAAAATTATAACTAAAAAGTAAAAAGTGTACCAATTTACAGACATTTGTTTTGCTGGTTAATAACACTTCTCTAATTATAATATCGTATTATTTTTTTAGATTCTGAGTGGAGCGGTGGATGTATTGATTTTACAATGATGTGTGTTTTTTTTTTTTTTTTGTGTGTCTGTCATCACCTTTTAGGACAGTTAAAATGCTTCGATTTTTTTCAATAGTACCTTTTCTGATAGGAAAGTGAATCTAGTTGGTACTTTGGGAAGTCAAAAGTCAAAATTTCTCATTAGTTTTCAAAAGTGCAGTGAAAAATAATATTAAGGAAAAACGGGAATTTTTACGGAAAACCAATTTCGACTAAATCGATTTTGGTTTTTGGTGTAACTCAAAAAGAAATGACCATAGATACATGAAATTTTGACTAAATGTTTCTATTAGCATTTTATATACATGATACAATTTTCAAAACATTTTGATTTGTTTTGAACTATTAACGGACATATTTAGTTTCCAATTTTTTAGGTTTTTTTTCTATGAATCTCAATAAAAATTTATTTGTTGGGTAGAAAAACTTGAAAATTTAATACAAGGCTTCTAATATATTGTTACAATAACATTTGAAAAATATTAAAAATCCGTAATCACAATTTTTTTTGATAAGCATTTAAAGTTCAAATTTTAGCAAAATACGTAAAAATCACGAAAATATGGAAATTATTTTGAGTTAGAAATTCATAACAAATTTTCTTTTTAAATCTAAGATTTTAAAATTTAATGCAAGATTCCTGATAGGTTTATCACAAAAACAATGTTTAAAAGAAAGTCAAATTTAATTTTTATGAACTTTTAAAGTTCAAATTGAAGTTCAAAAAAATGTAGAATGTCAATAAAACTTTAATTCTTGGGTAAAAAATTTGAAGATTTAATACAATGCCCCTCATATATTGTTACAATGACATTTGAAAGTATTAAAAATCCATAGTAATAATTTTTTTTTATTAGCATTTAAAGTCCAAATTTTGATAAAATATTTAAAAATTAAGAAAATTGGCAAATTATGGTAGGTAGAACTTCATGCAATTTTTTTTTAAATCTATTAGTTTTTAAAATTTAATTGAAGATTCCCTATAAGTTTGTCTTTATTCACACAAACAAAATTGTCTACCTGAAAGTTAAATTACATTTTTATGAACGTATGAAGTTCAAATATTTCAAAGATTGTATATATTCTATCAATTTATCATGTAGTGATTTTCTTATTTTGCTGTAATTCAAAATAGATTAACTGTAGGTACTTGAAATTTATATAATATGTTTATTTTGTCAATACCTATACTTAATAACATTTTCAAAATATCTGTTAGTGGACATATTCTGTTTACAATTTTTTTTGTTTTTTTTTCTAGTAATGTCAATTAAATTATATTCAGTGGATCAAAATGCTTGGAAATTGAATACAATGCTCTTGATATTATAGTGTTAAAATAGTTGTTGAAAAATATTAAAAATACATAGGCCCCATTCTCTTGATAAGCACTTATATTTTTGACAAAATTTATCACGTTTAAAATTAAACTAATTTGTAGTTAAAAATTGATAAAATGTTCAAATTTTATAGCTAAGGATTGAAAATCTATAAAAGTAGGTTATTCTGTAACCAAAAAATCTCAAAAATATAAAAATACAGTTTTTTTTATAGCTATATTATGAATTTATGATCAAAGTTGAACAAAATTAAATATTAAATAACTAAGAATAACGATTTTAGTTATTTTGTTGTAATTTTATAATATCAATTCAACTATTACCGTCTACCGTATTAATAATAAAAAATAACAATATAAATATAATACAAAATATCCATACTGACAAACCGTCTCAGCTCAGAATCGTTTTTCGTATACAATGATATTATTATATCATTGAATTCAAATTTAATACCATCCATTAAACTATTAAACAGTGACCCACTATACTAACCTACTGTACAGCAGAGTGACATCCACTTCCCGCTTTTTTTATTTTTATATAAAGTACTATAAAGTAAAAACCACATGCACTCATTTAAGCCGATATGTGGTACCTTTTTGAAAAATGAGTTAAACTATTAATATTGATCTTTAATGTTAAAATACAAAATTTCAACAATATAATGAAGTCATTTTACACCAACGTTATGCTGGTCGAGGAAAAATATCTATGGTTGACAGTTAAGTCAATATTAGGGTAACACTGTCTCTACGTGGGTATAAAAATAAATTCATAAATATCGTTATTTCAAGAGTGGTATTATATAAATTATGCTTTATGAATACAAAGTTACATATTATTCACTATAACAATTACTAAGAACGCGTTGTTTCAACAAATATTTTGTAAATAATTTACACCTGTATCGTTCCCGTACTCGGCAATTAGTTAGTCATTTTTATTTTAATGATGTGACGTTGAATGTGAATATAATAATATATACGTTTATCAATAATGTATTATTCCTTATGTTATATGTCTGTTAAGTTGCGAAGAGTTCTTTATAATCGAATAATATTCGTTGTACCTATATGATATATTCTGTTCGCATGGGTCATTTACATAATTCGATTTTTATATAGTGCTCCAACAGTCTAACCTAATGCTATCAAAATTCGTTTTTTTTTCGAAATACATATTATAAATTTAAATAACACACTCACACATACATGCACGATACACAAATACACATTTTATTTTATTTTATTCAGCTGTTGAATAGAAATGATAAAATTCAAATCTACAATACGTCTTATCAATTAAAGTCCAATCGTGTAGAAAACTACACATGTAGGTATACCTTATCCATACTAAGCGAACGTCAATATCATTTATGTGTGTATTCGCTGAAATTGAAGTGCATACCCATTTTATTGTATTTCAATTCTTTTGAATCCTAAAATATATTTTATTAATTTAAAACATATTGACACTGTGAAAAGATATTTTTGTGCGCCATCGTCTGTGTCTGCGCATTTACTTCACAGCGGTCTTATAGTTACCCAAATTCCAAAATATATCGTGTTGTTCGTTTTTAAATGTTACAAAATATGTATGTATATTGTGTAAAAACTAAAAATCACCCACGGAGAAATAAATATATCAGTTGAATTCACCAAACCTTTTTATAAATAACTACCAAGTAACGTTTTTTTTTTTTTTTTTTTTTTTTTTTAATTTCAACACAAATTTCTCAGTAATAATATGCAACTGCAGATTCTGTTACATTTGTTATTTGTATATTGTCCCAATATCTTTTCATGTTATATTTTTATACATCTACGTATTTCGCATAAATACACAAATAATGTAATATTTTTAATATCATCAAACCCCAAAACCCTACAAAAGTATACAATTTAAAAGATTTACAATTCGTCTGATTCTCATTCCGAATTTTTTTTTTTTTTAAAGAGTATAGTTTTATTATATTCTGTGATGCTCGAAATACCATTTTTTTTTTTATAAAATTATAAATTACTTTCATTTCTTGCTTTTAAATATTATTTACAGTAATTTTGCATTGTCTAGTCCAATGAATATTCGTTACACGAGGATTGAATTTGAAAATGCTCAATACATTTAAATACCAGATTTAATTGGTTGCTGCAAGTGATCCGACTTGCCTCAAAATATAAAAACAGTAGAAACCAAACTATAATTAATATATTTGAAGTACTTACGTTAATAATATCGTATTCGATACTCTTTAAAATGCTAATATCACTTTTCCTCTCAAAAAAATAGTTATTCATTTTTCGTTTTTATGTCATTCGTAAAATCACCGACTATTTATTTATTTATTTTTTATTTTGCGTTCAATAATTTATTTACAATACATACTCTATCTGTATAGAATAAATACATTTGATCTAATACTAACATTTTACATGAAATACGTGGAAAAGGAGGCCCACAGTGTTGTTCTTAAGTTGTAATTGCATGGTGTTTTTTGTTTGTTAAACTTTGAGCAAGTCGCTAGGCCATAATTAGTATTTTTTAGAGAGCAGAGGAAATTCTTTTGAGGTTAATAGTTTTCAGACCAATAATAAGCTGACTGAGGTTTCAAGAATTTATTTAGCTATTTGTGAACTTGTCATACTTTATAGTAAGTTAACTGTTAGGTAGATGAAGCCCACTATATATTAAGGCACATTTGACTAAGTAAATTCTATCTTTGGTGCATTAAGTTGAGTTGTAGTATTCACTTCAGCTAACACTCTACTAAGGATGGTTGAACAGGGTATAAACACGGGTGTGGCTATACAATGTGTAAGTTTGCAGTTTAATGCCTTTTGAGGAAGAATTACGTAAAAAAATAAAGGTTTAATTAGTTCATAAATTTGATTTTATAATATATTTAGTCTATCTCAGCTTAAATAAATATACCTAAATGGAAGGCAATCTGGTTTATTTTAGATGATTTGAGTTGTATGCTGATCAGGATTGATGAACATTGGAATGTCTTTGGTGTTGAGTGCAATGGCTGTAAAATGATTGGTAGCTGGTAGTAGTGAAAAACGTTTATTTTTCTGATGTTTTCTCGGAGCATAGAAAATAAAGGTTTTCTTCGTCACTGATATTGGATTTAGTTTTCGAAACAGATGGTTTATTTGAAACACTCCGTATACGATACTTTGATCTAATAAATTAGCTATGAGACAGTTTAAGGTTTTTATTGGGCCACAATAAACTACGGAAGAGATACGCTTATCGCTAGATAAGGTATATGGCTGGACGTCCGGGTAGCGAGCTGCTGTAAGTAATTAACTATTAAAATATTATAATTATTGAGTTTATTAATTGCCTAGTAAAGATACAAAAATTATGGTAGAGCGGTTCAGGGAAGCTGGAGAGGATCTTGGATTCCAACGGAGTAAAATTATTGCCTGTTGTCTGAGGTACTTTTTTCAAGTACGAAACGGAGTATAAATACTATAAATTAATATTACCATACTTGATGAGACAAGTGAACTGAGCGTTGACTTTGATAATTAATTTTCAATAGCCTTTAAAGCTAAAATATAATATAGCTGAAATATAATTTAGAGGTTAAGGATTCATTATAAATCCAACATGTTTGGTGAAAATAATAATATTACATGTAACACTGTCTGGGAACGACTCGAATGTCTTGATGTTATTGGATTTTTACTTTTCAATGTGACTTTAAATGAGACATTGTGTGTTTGTGGTTGAATTTTAATCTACTGAGTGCACGAATCTTATTGGACGGACCCCAAACATCCACAGTAAATTATTTTCCACTCATTTATGTTGCATTATGATTTTCTTAAATTATGATTATTGTTATATTATTATAATTTTATATTTCTTGCTGGGTGTTTATGGGAATCGTGTATATTCAAATTCGTGACGATAAAATGTATAAAAATGTATCACGAAGCACCGAATAATTTGCTTAATTAAAAACGTAATAACATTTATTAATTATTGATATAGTTACGAATTCTATTTACATCGATCGTATTCACAGGCGTCCGTGGCGGGTCGTTAACTTTTATATTAATATTTATTCGTTTTACATATTTTGTAGTATATAGGTACCTAACCTATATGTTCGCCATTAATCATGAACGCACTCGAATTAGTGTAAAAATATACGTAACTCTTTGGCGAAGTAATTATCACCTTTCGATATTTTACCAACACTTATAATATGCGTACACTGCCAACCACAGTAATAATTTATTGTTTTTAAACGCTGCTCGTGGTTTGCTCGTAAAAATCATTACTAGAAAGTATTAGAGTACTTACTAACTGAGTATTACACATGAATTATCATTACGATCGGTTCGTGTAATTATTTGTTTATTATATATAAATCTACAATTCATTTATTACATCATATTTTTTTTAATAATTTTCTGTCTTGTCAATTATACATTGTTTTTGGAAGTACAATAGCTAATCAATATCATATACTTTTGATTTACATAATATCTCGTCTGCCGACCGTCATGTTCTGGGTTTTTATCCGCAGCTTTCATTCCGATGTAAACATTTGTATTCCGAACGCCTACGTCCCATAACGTGTTTAACAAGCGATGGGTGGCGGGTGTTGGGGAAGTGAGTGAGTGAGTTGGACTCAGTGAGTGGCGGAGATGGAAACCTTCGTGTATTTTACTACTATACGTATATATAGATGCCTTATGGTTTTCACAGACCTTTTAGTGTCCGCCGCGAATTCACTATAATATTATGTAATGTGAAATATAGGTACCTCTAGAATTCTCAATACCAAACTCAGCAATAAATGATATCCACGAGGCATATTACCTGCCTATTAATTTTGGAAGGGATGTAATTGTACGCTCTAAATGAAAACGAATTTTTTTGTAAGCGGTACAACTATCATCCCATATAGAGCCTATGGCATAGACGAATTGACTACACACTAGTGCGCAACGATATCGTACCACTTAACTAAATACGCGGAATGCGTGTATAAATCAAAATATGATGCTGATAGGAAGTCGGCATATGCAATCAATGTCATGGGAAAACACGATTAAATGTTATGCCATTATCTATATGAAAATATTGTTATCATCGTCATAATGTTCATGTTGAAAATCAAATAGGAATGCTCAATATTATGGCGGCTCCCGGATAGACACAATTTACATATTACCTATATGAGAATATTATGAATATTATACATAATATGCATTCCATGTAGGTATTTAGCTCAGTGCCTGGACGTGTATGTAATAGGTGTCTTTTATGTACGTTTTGAATTGATGATCGAGCTGTTATTTGTTATAGTTTTCAAGTGAATACGTATTTTTTTTTGCATATTTTGAATAATATATTAATATTATATTTTTAACCACATATTTGCATTAGGCGCGTGTGCCAGTGACTCTTGTAAATTAATCAATTACATTATTCGTATGCTTAGGTACGCATTGGATTAATGTCACCACCTATATTATGTTCGTAGTTTTAGTACATTATATTAATATTATTTAATTGTATAATAATATATAGCGCTAGCTGTTGTTGTAGTTGTAGAGATGGATGACGCCCACGTACGCGTGGTGTCATATATTATTATAAAACGAAATAATTGTACGGCAACAGTAAAAACCGTTTATGTAAATGGTATTTCAATGTAAATTAAAACATGATATCTGCATCGAGATGTAACGTCTATACATCCATTCACGTGCCGTGTATATAGTGCATACACTGTACAATATATTTTACATTATATACTCTACGCGCCGATGACATATATTACTATTATTATATCATCGCGGACCGGGCGATGTGCACGATCGATACCATTATTATTAATGGACCATGTCGTGTACGCGTATTAAACATAATATTATTAGTCTCGACATCGTGCATTAGCGAGTACCGAAACTTATTCGCGGATACGCACTATTTAAATATTTCACAAGTGTATAAATATTATAACAATATGATATGACGATAATAATAATAATAATAACTATGATACGTATGTATGTATAATAATGAATGCGAAATATTATACGTAAACGAGGGCATTATAATATACGGATTATGGTCTAGCAATTTCCGTATAGATATTAGGTAGGTATGTATGAGCATAATATGTTGTAGCCGACAATGCACGCGAGATACAATTTTTGTTCACGTTTTTCGCGTTGCACGTGTAATCGAACAGTCTGAAAATATTCCAACTGTTTTGTTTTGCGTGTTTATAATATATATATAACACCTGTATTTACCTAATTCTTTATCATTGTTATTTAGTGAAGTTTTTAAATATAACATGATATAATATTCTGATTAGTTTTTGAAGTATATGAAATATTTTATAAAAACGTGAAACATTGAAATTGTTTTCAATACAAATCATAATGATTGTTATTTTACTATTTATCAATTATTAATTATATAGTTCAAGATTACTAGGTATAATCATCGTTATTAATGGAATATGAGTGCTGCGTGGTTGACATATTAGTATATTATTAGTATAGCATGTATATAGTATGTATGAATGTATAATAGGTATTGTATATTTGTATCATTTTATCATTTTTGTATGTTTTTTGCTATGATAAAGATTTAGAATACCATTTTAAATGTATAGTTCAAAAGGTTTGGTATATTTTATTTATTTATTTTTTTTATTTAGCTTCCAATATTATAGCTTAACAGGTAGGTATTAGAGAGAAAAAAATAAGTGAACAAAAGGTTAGATATAAATATACCATACAATTATGAACGTAATTTATGACAATTATATTATGTAAATATAAAACTTATTTAAAAAAAGGGGGTCAAGTAGATGTCGCTCCGCTGTACAGTAGATCACTGTATAATGGATGGTATTAAATTTGAATTCAATGAAATAATATCATTGTATACGAAAACGATTCTGAGCGGAGACGGTATGTCAGTCTAGGATATTTCAAATTATATTGATATTGTTAATATATGGTATCTGGTAAGTTGAATTCATAATATTATTCATATTATTTAATTATCAACCTAAAATTATCAGTGATGCTGGAAAAATATTATAATATATACTTCTACTCGTTAAAATTAATTTTAATTTATAATTTCGTCCAAATTTGAACTTAAAATGTCTGTAAAAAATAACTGTGTTTATATATTTTTTAGATTTTTTGATTACAGTATGTTGTATGTGCTATTTACTACTGAACATTTTATAATTATTGTTTAATTACAATGATAGATAATTTTCGAGATTTTGATGAATCTTGTCAAAATTCGAACTTTAAATGCTTATAAAAAAATATGTGCCTATGTATTTTTAATATTTTTCAATTGCTATTGTAACAATATATCAGGAGCCTTGTATTAAATTTTCATTATTTTTGGCCCAACAAATAAAAATTTATTGGTATTTATATAAAAAAAAACTAAAAAAATTGAAAATTGAAATGGTCCGTAAAAAGCTCAAAAACAGTCAACATATATTCAAAATTAGATGGTGTATAGAAAATGCTTATACAAACATTCAGTGAAATTTTAAAGTATCTACAGTTATTCGTTTTTGAATTGCAACAAAATAAGGAAATCGCTACATGAGAAATCGAGTGAATATCTAGTCTTGTAAAAATTTAAACTTAAAATGCTCATAAAAATTTATTATGACTTGCTTATAAACATTTTTTTATTTATAAAATTAGGCAAACTTATGAGGAATCTTGTATAACATTTTCAAACCTTAGATATAAAAAGAAAAATTTTTATGAATTTCTAACTCAAAATAAATTGCACGTTTTTACGTATTTTGTCAAAATTTGAACTTTGATTAGTTATAAAAAAAAATTGTGACTACCTACAGATTTTTAATATTTTTCATCTGCCTTTGAAACTATATATTAGAAGCCTACTATTAAATTTTCAAGATTTTTTACCAAACAAATAAAATTTTATTGACATTTATAGAAAAAAAACTAAAAAAATTGGAAACTGAAAATGTCCGTTAACAGCTCAAAATAAGTCAGAATATTTTGAAAATGCTATGGTGTGTAGAAAATGCTTATATAAACATTCGGTCAAAATTTCATGTCTCTACGGTCATTTCTTTTAGAGTTATACCAAAAACCAAAATCGATTTTGTCGAAAATTGGTTTTCCGTAAAAATTCCCGTTTTTTCCTTAATTTTTCATTTGTTTTTCACGGCGCTCATGAAAACTACTGAGAAATTTTAACTTTTATCCCCCCCCCCCAAAGTACCAACTAGATTCACTTTTCTATCAGTAAAGGTACTATTGAAGAAAATCGAAGCATTTTTACTGTCCTAAAAAGTGATGACAAACACAAAAATTAAAAAAAATTAAAAAATAAAATAAAACATAAAAAAAACACACATCATTGTAAAATCAATACATTCATTGCTCCGCTCAGAATCTAAAACAAAATTTATTAAAATACTGAAATATTTCACAATTTTAAATTTCATGAAATTTTCAAACACTAATTCCAACATTGTTTTTAAAAGGGCAACGTGTAATACTTTATTTAGTTTTTTTGACGATTACGACGATCCGTCCACAAGAATCGTAACTATTTTAACGTATAGGTACCCCACTTGCCACGTAATAATAATATGTCATAAATGTCTCGCTTGGCACCAAATTACTACGGGTTGTATTTGGAAACGTGTCTGATAAAGCGAGCGTTCAAAAAAAGTCGAATTTATATAGTACTCTTACAAAAAAGAATAAAACAAACATTTTTCGAGCTATTACACAGTGCACATTATTTTAATGTTTTTAAGGGCTGTATTGTAATATTTATTGCACGGCGCTAACGAGTACAATGAGTATATGTACACATTTAACGCCACAACATTCGACCCTCGATTATAATGGGGTATCGCTGTCATTATTTCAACTGTCCCGATCCTGTATGGATGTATACAGCAAGCGCACGCAGACAATATAATATTATAGTTTATTGTTTACGTTGGTTAGCCGATAACCGAACTCGCGTATTTACTATACACGTGGTGTGTTTGTTTCTCATTCCTTTTATAATGCGAAGGTATATCAAATATTTGCTTGCAAACAATCTACCGTAGGGATAAGCGTATAGTTAGTAATATATTGTAACGTATTTAAGTGATTTCGATTATTTTCTGGACGTCTTTCCACGCCACACTTGACAACTTACTGCACTACTACACAAAATCGTTGTGTAATATGCGTGTTGGACGTTATAAATGTATAATAGTTATACCTATATAGACAGCGTTAAAGTGATTAATTTCTAGACGAATCTATATATAGTATTATAATATGTGATCAGTGGTCGGAATCAGTGTTGCCAGCGTTGGGTACTGTGACCAGTGTCGTTCTTTTTTAGGGTCACGTAATTTTTTTTTATTTTCTTGGCGTGTTCTTGATAGATACTCCGCAAAGCGTTTATGTTTTAGATATTTGGTTTAAACGTACCTAATGTTTAGGCACAATTCGTATGGGTCCAAGGCCATTCATTTTATGACCCCTTAAAAATCTGATCCATAATGCGCTTTTGGTGCCAAGCCGACACTGACTGTGACAATATTATGTAATATCGACGAAGACCGCGAGTGAAGCGTTTACGTTTATGATCTGCGAGATATTCTGCAATCCTAACCTAACCTGTAGTGTTGAAGGATTATACAATTCTTTAGATTTGTTGGCAAAAATGGATAATATACAGATATAAATGTACCTACTACCTAAAATGATTTTCTAAAGTAACTAACGAATGCTTGACGAACTATAACTTAGGCGCATACTCTACAAGTTGCATTTGTTGTGTAAGTAGAGTGGTATGCCTAAGGTTTCCATAATGTATACGACAGGATTACAATAATGCGTTTTACACGGAATAGTGTGTCTATTTTATGCTATGCACAAAACCAAGAAGCCTAAACAAAATAAACACGCTTTACTCCCCTCGAAGTACTTTAATATGTTCGATGACTATTACGTCTAAAATAATAAATACGATAATGAGCGTATAATATCTCTAATACTGTGACAAATACTGGCTTAAACTATATCATTACTCAAACAATATTACTATGATAAATCATAAATATAACGTAGGTATTGTACCTACATTAAAAAATTAAAATGTTTTGAACATTTTATAACGAAATTACATTGTGTTAGGACAACAAATGTGTGTCTACGAATGAATTGGAATGTCCGTACACGAACGGCCGAGTTACCTATAAGATTGTCATGTCAACTAAATTGTAGGTATAATTTAAATAAAATACAACTTTTACGTTTAATTTTTTTATGTCAATCAATATATTTTGGACAGATATTATTTCGAAAATATAAAGTAGGTATTGGGAAATGCAATGATAATAGTATAAAAAAAAAAAAATAGGATGACAATTATCTATTGATAAATTTATATTATGATGACGACGTACAACGGCCTTGATGACAATACAGAGAAAACCGATACAATATGAGGAATAATTTCATAAAACTAAAAAGAACTTACAAATATCTGTACCCTAAAATACCGATTACTGTATAAAATATAAGATCCATGACTTTCAAAAAGTTTCAATTTTATATAATTTCTTTTCATTTCATTGTCAGTCCCTAATTATACATATTCTCAGTGGCGTACCTGGGGTGGGGGGCTAAGGGGGCATCAGCCCTCCTCCTCCCTTATTGGTCGTGTTATTGTATAAATCTTATATAGTAAAAGGCAAAGTACAAACCATGATATTTCTAAAAACTTTGTTGATGAAACATTTTGAGTAGTATTAATTATTTATTATTTATTCAGTCCCCCGGCCCCCATTGAAAAATTCTGGGGACGCCACTGCTTGTTCTGTTACATTATAGTATTTATATAAAATATATACAGAGTTATCTTGCTATATTTTTTTTGTTCTTCAAGAAAAGTATCAAGGAAATAATTCTCATGTAACATGTTTGTCACTACCTACTTGTTGGTAGGTGCCAATGTGGTAAGTAGGGAGAGTGTATAGTTGGAACTAATAGAAGTGAGGAGGACTCAAAAGATAGAAGAACGGAAACTTGCTCAACATCGGATTTGATTAAGATATCATTGCTAGTGTTGAAATCAAGTGATTGTATGAAACGAAGAGCTAATATTTAATGTTTTTATGAGTTGAATAGAGTGGTACAGTCATATACGTAATCTGTGGTAAATTCTGTGGAGGGAGGCATTCCGTGGTAAAACTAAAAATCTATAAGGTAAAATGATACTATAATATTACTCACTTAGTTAAATATCTGAGGGGTCAGTGCCTCCCCCCCCCCCAGATTACACATATGGGTACAGTGGTACCTCGTAGACTGATGGTCACCCACTCCATTCATATAAACATAAAATATTTATAACTAAATAGGTAACCACAAATCGTTAGAAATTCAAATTTTAATGATTAAAATTCTCGGAAAAGTATTCTGTTTCATAGTATGAAAAGAAAAGTGCATGTTGTCATTAGAAAAAATGTTTTCAGAAACTTCAATAGGTACTTGACGATAAAATAAATGCTTTCTGTAAAAACAGTCACTCAATACCTATTTAATATATACCTTTACTCATATCATATCCCCACCTATAACCATAACTTTGAAACTCTCCTAACTATTTGAACAAGTGCTTTAAATGTGAACAAATAATTTTACTTTAAAAGTACTCACACAACTTCACTATATGAAAACTATTTCATGTTTTTGAGAAACAAGAATACAAATATATTAATTATTTGATTTCGAGTCAAAATTACTGCAGTGGACTGTAATATTAATATTGTGTTTCGCTAATACTGTAATATACGTATACAACATCATATTTCAACATAATATTAATTAGAAAATAGTTATTACCATACACGGTTAGATACTCTGGTCGCACTCCACCTATGTATTGTAAATAAATGTTCATGCGTGTAGACGGTGTAGTATCTATTGTTATGATAGTACAATATTATGATATAACAACTTTTAATTAATAAACAGAAGTTATTACAATGAATTAAAAGTTTATACTTGAAATGTATAAAAAATAATTCGAACGAGGGCCTTCCAAATTATTGCATGTTATAACTAGTACTTATTAAAAAAATAAAAATACTAAAATAAATCTAATATTTTGTACAGAGAGTTTTTTAGATTGTTCGCCTTTTCTGAAACGTACTATCTATGTGACTATGTACCACTATAATACCACTGTGTATATATAATATGTATTATATTATTTTACAAATGAGAAGGTTCAAGTTGTTCTACATTGCTTCTACAAACATTGGTTTGAGCCACTATAATATAATAGTATTGAAAGTTAGAGTGACCACTCTGACCACTGTGCGTAATTCTAAATATTTTGACAGTATTTTATAATATGTGCACAGTATGTACGTCATAAGCAAAGAACTCTCGACTAAATCTTACTAAAACTGTTGGACTGTAAAGTGTAAGCATTAATTCATTGCAATAGTTTTGATATATAAATTGTCGTTATTGCTGAGTTTTGGATGAGTTGACAAAAAATATGACCATCGATTGTTTCGAAATAAAAAATACAGATATAATATAGTATTAAGAAACCACAACTACAACTAAATCGGTCTGTCAAAAAAATGTGTTTCAGTGTTTTATCTATTGTGACTCGTGGCTGAACGATCGTAGAGGGTAAACCAATATTTATTTTTTTGTTTCAGAGAAGTGAGCTTTTCTTGTATTTCACCAGAAACTTTTTCATTTATATCTTATTTTCATAATGTACATTTTTGTTATTTTACAATGAAAACGTGATCCTTTTTAGGTTTTTAAAGGTATGAAAACTAAATGAAAACAAAGTAGGTCAAACAAGAGATAATACTGCAGAGACTAGATTAAATCACTAAGAGACATTTTCATTATTATTCTTAAATTAAGTCAGTTATTAAGAGGGGGGTGTTCTTAACTCGCTGTCTATGGACCCTTGGACGTCCACATAGTGGTTTTGAATGTTTTTTATATGACTCAGAAACAACTTTTTTGAAATAATTCCAACTATTCGATGACTCAGGTTAAAATGAACTGTTTTAAAACACAAGATTTAGAAAAAATATCAAAAGGTAGGTATAACAAAATCTGTACTTTTGTTGTAATAATAAATTATAAAATATTACTTTACATTTTCATTACTGGATACGATAACGTGTATAGTTATAGGCAACATAAAATATGATTTCCGTTGACAACATTTATACCTAAAACTATTAAATAATAATTAAAACATAACAATATTATCTTCTTTTAAATATTGATTATTGTAATTTAATTAAAAGGAGTTTTTAATACCACTAAAATTGCTTTTGTGTATTTCATCATGCATAGATCTTCTCGTGAAAGCCTCATATTAATTTATTGATGAAGCATTATTTTAGTTGTTAATGGGTTACTTTTTTTCTGTTTCGAACCGTTGTAAACAATAATATGTACAACCATGAATAATACATTAATTAAAAAAAGTTGGTAAAACACGTGGCTACGAAAATTATTAACTTTGAAATTGAATGTTCTCCGCGTAGGTACTTGTACTTTTTTTTATCATAGTACAACTAATCAAATAGTTCATATTCAAAAACTAACGTGTCGAGCATTTATTCTTTACTTTTATAATAATTAAAATGTTTACAACATATTTGTTGGTATGTGGTTAATAAAATCGAAGAAGTATGCTGTGTCCAAGACTCAGATAGTGGCAGTGAGGGTGACTGCAAAGAGGCGTGTACTCGAATTATGACGATAAAACATTCATTTTAATAATTATTTAAATCCATTAATCAGATTTAAAAAATATTAAATTACACGTCCATGCGTTGTTTTGAAATATTTTATCGTTTGCGTTGAACCGTATTTCCTTTATTACAGTTGACCCAAGAAATCGGAAAACCACAGCGACCCTCCATATCTATTTTTATTATATTCTAGTTTTCTAAATTATTGGATTTTAAAATTCGTGTTAAATATGACTAACTTTTTTTTTATCGAATACGAATAGGCATCTTATACGCAATATAATGTTATATTATTATCTCCACACATTAAGTAAATATATACACATACGCCACTGTGAGACAGTCTCTGTATTTATTAATTTATTATAATGATAACAATAATATTGTAGGTAGGTACCTATGTTATTACAATAGTGCTATACTCGTTGCGCCCAAATGTTTGAGTTGTGGTTGGCTTTTGAAAACGATTTTAATATTATATTATGCTCGACGAATGGCTAATGGTCTGTTATTAAATTTATTGAAGTGAACACAGATATCGTTTCAATCCTCCGGTCTACCGTAATATTGTCCTTAGCATAATAATAATAATAATAATATATAGTCATGGAAAATTAATGACAAGGATATCGGTTGAAGTATCGACACCGGAGAACTTTCAAGTCCTATTAGCTTTTCTATTACAGCTAATTGAATTGACAGAAAACAATTATTATTGAATTTCATAAATCGTCCACACAATTATTTAAAAATAGAAAATTTTAATTATTTTATAAAAAAATTTATATTTACGTCACTTATAATAATATAAGCGCGTAAATAGGCATCGTTAAATACAACATGGAATTATAGTTTTAATTAATCGATTTACCATTAAAATATTTTAGTTTATAATCATCGCATAGGTATTAAGATAAATACGTTAATATATTTGATTTAACGGTTTGTTATAATTTAAAACAGTCTGCACCGATGTATTTTATATTGTGAGCAAAACAATAAGGAGTTTGTATTAGTCTTACAATTATGTTTTTGTGTGTCTGCAGTTATCAGTGATCAAGTTTTGGAGCCGTAAAAATGTTTTAATTTGCATCTTCAAAGATAGGCATATGCTGTTACTGGTAGTAAGTTTTATCTAGCTGATACCTACTTACGATAAGTTAAGATTCTAAGTACTTTTCAAAATATTCCGGAAAACATGAAAAATTATTTTTCAAAACAAATATTCATAACAATCTTCAAAAAAAAAAATGGAAAATTTGGAATACTTGTTGAATAACTATTTTCGATCAAATCGAATTGTTCTTTTGTTGTGATTCCAAGACGAATAACCTTAGATACTTAAAATATTCACTAAATATTTGAATAAGTATTTTCTAGAGTCACTTTTTGAGATATTAATTGAAGACATTTTAAATTGTATTCTCGGTTAAACAGCTCCTCGTAAATTGTAGGCACTTGTAATAATTAAAAATATGAAAAGTTCAGTGGCACAACTTTTTTTTCATTGATATTTAAATTTAAAATTTTAATGATATTGAATAATGAAACGAAAATTAACGATTTTTTCTATGTTATTATTAAAAACAAAATTGATTTCATAAGAAACTGGGTTTGCAAACATATGTCAGTTTTAGTTTTTTCCGATT
Organism: Nasonovia ribisnigri; assembly: GCA_027563435.1. Lineage (NCBI taxonomy): Eukaryota > Metazoa > Arthropoda > Insecta > Hemiptera > Aphididae > Nasonovia > Nasonovia ribisnigri. Next base: position 371,670 of record JANEHU010000686.1, on the reverse strand, counting down.
AGGTATTTAAAAAAACACTCTTATTTTTACCTTCCAAAGTACCAATTAGATCTAATTTTCGACAAGAAGGCGTTTTCTAATTCAAAATTGACAATATTTTTAGTGCACCAAAAAGTGATTGTAAAACTAATACATTTGACATTCAGCTCAAATAGTCTCAAGCATAGATTGTTTTTAATAAATCAAAAGTTAGGTTAGCTTGTCCGACAATAAATATAGTAGGTACCTAAAAGAAAATATGTCATTATAAAATGTTAGAATTGCTTCTTTGTTCTTCCTTTGTTCTCAAGTATCTTCTACTTTTCAAACCAACAGTTCAAAAAAGTTAATGTTTTATAAACAATGAGTGGTTCACTATTAACGAATAACACTAGACATACACATATATACCTACCTATAATTGTATGGCACTCAATTATATTGCATATTATTATTATGGCTATGTGCGAATCGGCCGTGTTACCAAAGAACAGGGTTTCTTGATATTATTTTGTTATTCGTATTATTGGAAACCATTGGTCACGTTGACCCACTGCAGGCCTATTATTTTGTTGTCTATGTGAACACATTTGTGTATTTTGTTTAATTTATTATCAATTGCTGGGGTACCCTATGATAATTATGATCTCTTATGATCAAAATTGTTAATTTATCATTAAACTAAATCATTTGAGGATAGGTAACAATACCTCAACAATTTCGCCGTGTTGTATAAATATATAAATAACATTTTTATTTATCATACATTTTCCTCACCATCTATGTGAGTCGAGGTCAGAGTCGTAAGATTTGTCACGGCACCACAGCTATATTATACTATATAAGACCTTGAAAGTAATACTACTAAACATAGGTATGAAAACACGGTGGTCCAAATGTTACGTGAATCCAATGAGCGCAGTAGATGCAACCATAATATTCTTGTTTTTGGTATAACCGAGTCCACTGCTGATAATGGGGTTCAAAGGGCATTAAATGACAAGGTTAATCTTACTAACTTGTTAAGTAGTCTTTCACTGCAGTTATCTTCTAATGTAAAATTGATTAGACTTGGTTCAAACACAGCAAAGAAACCAAGGCCGTTAAAAGTGTATTTTTATTCAAAGAAAGAGGTTGATGACATGCTTTCAAGTTATGTCAATGCATTACACAATGGTCTCCAAATTCCTACCAACTTCCGCACATCAAGGGATAGGACTTCGTTGGAACGTGATATTCTGCGTGCGGCCTACACTGAACTTAACCAGAGAAGAGAAGCGGGCGAATTGAACATTAAGGTCTCATTCATTAACGGTGTTCCATCTGTGGTCAAATTCAATCCAAAAACTGGGTCCGTGGAAACAATATCAACCGACAACCAACGATTTAGCTAATTTGACATATACTGTAGCCCAGCCATCTACATTAGGTTTGCATGAACATGTATATTTTTATGATAAATGTTACTTCTGTAAAAATGCAAAATCTACTCTTAGTACTTTTATATCTGATTTCAATAATTTTAAAATTAAAATGTATCATTCTCGTAATTTATCTTCAATTAGTCATGCTAAGTCTAGTGATAATACACTTTCTCATAGTTGTAAAACAAATATTAAAATGTATAGTCATGTAAATAATAATCTTTCGTTTGGTTTTTACCAAAACTGTCGTGGTCTAAGGACTAAATTGCTCACTCTTAAATGTAATCTAGCCAGTTTTAATTATGTATTTATAGTATTAACAGAAACTTGGCTTAGTTTTGATGTTTTTGATTCTGAATTTGGTTTTGATAATTATAATATATACAGATGTGATAGAAATAATTTAACGAGTATTTGTACTAGAGGCGGTGGTGTCCTTATTGCTGTGCATAAAGATTTTCATTCGCATATTATTTCCATCACTAACTTAAATATTGAACAAATGTATGTTAGTTTTAATTATAATAATGAAAAGTTCATAGTTGGTGGTGTATATTTACCTCCTAACTCTCCCATTCAATCGTATGATTCTTATTCAAGCACAGTTGAGAACCTAGTCAGTGGTTATAGCACACATAGTTTTATTCTCTGCGGTGATTTTAACCTACCTAATATTAATTGGTCTAATGATAATTTAGGTATTATGTATTCAGTAACTACTGGTAGCAGAACTCATCCTATTTCTGAGACTTTTGCTTTCCTAAATTTTTATCAAATAAATAGTGTTTTTAACAATTTCAATTCTATGTTAGATCTTATATTTACTAACTTAAACTTGTTCAAAGTTAATGTTGTTCATGATCCAGTAGTTCCGGAAGATAGATATCACCCTGCATTAACTATTGATTACCCAAAAATAAAAAAAATACCGTCATTCCATACCGATCAATCATATTTTAATTTTTCTAAAGCAAATTTATAAAAGTATTACTGATTTTTTCTTTTCTTACAATTGGAAGGATACATTTTCTCGATTAGACATTAATACAGCTTCAATAGCTTTGTATGATGCGTTACACTTCTCCATCCTTCACTGGGTTCCAAAAGTTAACTACAATAAATATAAATTTCCTACATGGTTCTCTAAGGATTTGATTGATATAGTGTTTCAAAAAAGAAAAGCTCACGCCGTTTTTAAGACAACACGGAATCCACTTGATTATAGTAAATTTTCTCTACTCCGTGCAAAATATAAGTTTATTTCGAAACAATGTTATAGGAAATTTATCGAATATACTGAAAAAAATTTTTGTACAAATCCAAGTAAATTTTGGAACTTTGTTAGAAAGAATAGGTCTCACCATGACATTCCTAAAACAGTTAATCTGAATGGAGTTACCAGTAAAAATTGTATCGAAGTTTCTAATCTATTTTCAAAACATTTTAGCTCTGTTTATACCCAGCCTAGAGTTCTAGATAATTCCTCAATTTCTCCTCATTTACAACATGATCTTCCAAGTAATTGCTTTTTTGATGTCAGTGATGTTGAATTGGGATTAAGTAAATTACGCGGTAACAAGTCAGTAGGTCCCGATGGTTTCTCTGGTGAATTTTTGTACATGTTACGTTCATCATTATCATATCCATTGTGGCTTATTTTTCGTAAATCATTGGATGAAGGTATATATCCAGATCTATTTAAGCTTAGTGCCGTGACACCAGTACTTAAATCTGGAGATAGCTCTAACGTTACAAACTATAGACCCATTTCGTTATCAAGCCATATTGTCAAACTCTTTGATTCATTAGTCTTGAGTTCTATTAAACCAGTTATTAATTCGATATTAATTGATGAACAACATGGTTTTCGTTCTGGTCGTTCAACAACTACGAACAGTCTAGTTTTTTCTAATTACATATTTGATGCTTTTATAAATAGAACACAAGTAGATGTAATTTATACGGACTTCACCAAGGCGTTTGATCGAGTAGATCATAAGCTATTGATGAGAGTGCTAATAGATACAGGCTTTGGTGAACCATTACTGTCGTGGTTTGACTCCTATCTACGGGATCGTAAGCAATTTGTAAAGGTACTTGGAGTAAAATCAAACATTATTGATGTACCGTCTGGAGTTCCTCAAGGAGGACATCTCTCTCCCTTGTTATTTGCATTATTTGTTAATGATATTAAAAGTTCTCTGGTTAACTGTCGTTTCCTTCTGTTTGCTGATGATCTTAAGTTATTTTTAAAAATTAAGTCTCTTAAGGACTGTTTATTACTGCAGGACGATCTCAACTCTCTGGTTTCGTGGGCTAATAACCGTGGGTTGGAACTTAATATTTCAAAATGCTGTTCAATGTCATTCTATAGGACTCGAGAACATATTAATTATTCATATATGATTAATGATAATCTATTGCTGTCTGCGGGCAATGTGATTACAGATTTGGGTATCGTTTTTGATCGTGAATTAAACTTCCATGCTCATCTTGATAAAATTTGTTGTAAAGCTCTTAAAACGTTAGGTTTTATAAGAAGAATTAGTAGTGAATTTAAATTAGTGTCTTCTTTAAAATCTTTATATTGTGCCTTTGTGAGGTCGATTTTGGAATATGGATCTGTTGTTTGGGATCCGGGTACTTCTTGTGGTAAGAAACAAGTTGAACGTGTTCAACGTAAGTTCCTCAATATTGCAGTGTACAAATTAAAAATTGATCACCCACCCCATGATTATTCTCCAGTCATGCATAGACTTGGCTTGAATACATTAGCTGACAGAAGATTGGAAGCTAATTTGATCTTCCTCAGACGTCTTATTGATGGCCACGTAGACTCTCCTGAACTATTAGCCCAAATTAACTTTAAAGTTCCATCTTTTCATTCTCGTCAATTAATTATTTTTTCCTTACCCAAATGCAACACCAACTATGCAAAAAACCAGCCACTATATCGCATGATGAGTATAGCCAATAAGGATCCATCAGCACTACTATATTATTAACTGTTTGTACTAAATATATAATATTACAATTTTGTAATTTGGGCTTGTCCCGTATTGTTATAAAAATAAAAAATAAATAAATAAATATAGTTACAAAGTTAACAATGTATTATATGTTACCACAACTTGTGTTTAATAAAATGTGCCTGTTTAGTTATACTACTACTAATGAAGAGTTGAATAGGTTCCTAAAAATATGTTAATCTAATAATTATAACTAGTTATAAATAATTACTGGTCTTATTACATATTAAGTAAAAAAACACCTACGATGCTACAATCTTTTCACTATTTGGTAATGATCTCCGAACATTCCATTTAGTGTTTGTTATTTGTCGGTATTCTGATATCCATTTGTCAATATCTTCAATATTCTGTAAGTCAGGAGTGACTTCCTGAATACCATTTTTATTCCCAGAAACCTTTTCATTATTAAAGCTTTGAGGATACATCAGAACTCGGGAGAAGAATAAGTAATACGAATATAATAACAAACTCAGTAGATCTAATATTATAATATTATAGTTCAAAAATCAAGTCATAACCTCATAACAATATTATTATTATAAGTTAAAAATGATAATTTTGATTATCATTATCATTAATAAAATTATTATTATAAGTTAAAAATGATAATTTTGATTATCATTATCATTCATAAAAAGGCGGCAAATGTACATCATTAGATTATAAGTTAAAAATGATAATTTTGATAATAATAATTATGAACTGTTAGGCGGCAAATTTAAATAGACCAATCAGGAGCATCATATCGATACCGGGTCCATAACAGGGTGCAGTATGTTAAAATGCGACCCGGTGCAAGGCTAAATGACGCCCCAGGCCAAAATGCCAACTGGTGCCTCTTTCATACAACCCATAGTATTATAATATTCGGAAAAAAATTTATTCATGGACAGAAATACGGAAAAATGATATATAATGCTTAACTTGTACAATATTTGTTATCGTCTTAATTAAAAAAAATATAACATATGACGAAATATAATGTAATAGGTATAATATTCACATACAAATATAAAATACCTACATACTACTAAAAAAAAAATTATACAGAAATTAATAATAAATGGAAATAGAGTGTACAATAAAACATAACATAAATAAAATATTTATTTAAATTTGTTATCGATCAACACCTTTCTTGATTTTCTCTCGGCAAAACTCAGTATAATTGTAGAAAAATCAATTTCCGCAGCTATTTCGTTTTCTATAGATAAATCCGATAGTGAGACGTGAAACGTTCATTAGCCATAGTAGATCGCAAGTATGTTTTTATGAGTTTTAATTTATAGAAACTTCGCTCACCACTAGCTACTGTCACTGGTAACGTCAATAATAATCTTAAAGCAATCCAAAGATTTGGAAATATGTCTTGGAGTTCATAGTCAAAAATGTATTGAAGAATATTAAGAGGTGAACTTACGTCCAAACAAGAAATTAACAATTGTTTGATGTTCACAATCTCTGTGCATAATTCGACACCATCAATATCAGAGTCAGATCCATCTTTAAGGTGATTGTGTAGATCCATACAATCGTACAAAAAATTCCATAAATCAGCATGGATCTTTAAAATTTCAAAACGATCTGTCAATGATGTAGTAACAACGTCCATTAATGTGTAAAAAAATTCATGATTTTTTGACTGCAGTTCTATGATCAGTATCATCTGAACGCTCATAATCAGTTTTTTTTTTTATACGCTTCCGAACTACTTTTATTTCAGAATCCACCCCTAGTTCATCTGCTATTGCTTTTGCTTTGACCAAAATCTGATCAAATTGATCTCTATAGTTCTTAATAAGCTCTAAAACACTTTTTAACATATTAGAACCATTTATTAAGTCCATTGCTTTTACTTGCATACTTTTACTGAATAGATTTACTTGAAAAAGAATATCGTACCAAACAACTAATGATATTAGAAACTTAAAATCTGTAAGTTGATCAGCAAGCGAATCAGCTTCATGGCGCGTTCCAGCATCTATGTTTTCAACTTCGGATAGTTTAATAAGCGCATTGCAAATTAGTTCAGTTTGAAAGCGAACAACTTTTACGCTGTTGATTCTACTTTCCGATCTTGTGTCACTCAGAGGTTTCACGGTCAGCCCTTTTATATTGTCGGTTAAAATTTTCCATCTTATAGGCGACCGCCTGAGTCGCCTTACCCTCGCGCCGGGCCTGGTTCGGACTACGGTCTAACCTGACCACCGCGCGGCACTATCTTATCTAATTCTACGTATTTTACACACTACACACTACTTTATTTATTATTACGTTATATTTTTAAATTTTGGTTGAATGTATGTCGTGTGATTACCAGCGTTCAGTCTGTGTTCGACAGTTGGGCAACGTATTCACTATTCACTAGTGTAATATTTTCTAAATTAAAATTCTCACCATTACTAGTGCTTATTTATTTGAGCCTGAATATGAAAATGACGACGAAATTGATACTGTTTTGGAGTATCATGGTATACAATATGTGAATTACGAAAATCGAAGTGGAACTCGTAATTGGTGTAGTTGTGAAAAATGTGTAGTTATGACAACAGATCAAGAGTCTATGTGTTGTCAAGAATATGATAAAATAAAGCATTTAGACGGTAATTATGCGTGTATAACACAGAACAATTTATTTGAAAATTTAGTTTTAGACAAAGATGTACTAACTATAACACGCCATCAATTAATTTTAAAATCTAAAAATAAAACTAAAAGACAACTGCTAAGTGTAGATGAAGCTGAAAATAAATTATGGAGGTATTTAGCTTACAAAAATTTTACATCTTGGATAAATGCGTGGACCCCAATTGGAAAAGTGAACCGAGTAGTGATTCCATCATGTTCAATTGCTAAGATCAGAAGTATGTTTCCGGAAAAAAACGGCGTTTATGTACGATTCCGTCCAAGTGAAAAAAATCCTGATTAAGAAAAAATAATATAATATTAATTTATTTACTAGATTTTACTGTTTATGTAGTTTGGTAAAGGTATTGAATAAAATAAAAAGGTATTTATAGGTAAATTATTTTTAGAAATTATTTAAATTGAACATACCTACGTTATTTTAAATTTTAGGTAGGTACTTGTGAAAATCGAGAAAACTTATTTTTTTTCAATTCTTCTATTGCGGGTTTTGGAATTTGTGCTATACGATCTGGCACTACAACTTCATGAGCTAGTTTTGGAATTGAATTAATATCGTTGGTATTTTTATTAGTGCAAAATTTTTCTACTTTTTCCATTATATCGTATTTCCAGATATTAGTAGATTTGGCGTATTTATTTTTCAAAACCCAACTTCCCGTTGCTTTTGAAAACTGTGCCTTATCGCCAATTAGTTCTTTATTGATGTTAGCGTTGTGGTCCATAATGGCTAATTTTGATCTCAGTACCATACCGTTGTATGGAATATGTATTCGTTTTGGTACATACTTTAATCTCAAATTATGATATGACTCTAATTTTCCAGTATTTACATAGTTACTAGCATGCTGCAAGTCGTTCAAAAATCTTTTATCTAATAATATTTATTTTAAAACATTATACGATTCTGATTGTGAATGATCCATTTTTTTTTCTCAGTATTTCTTCCGATATTTCCTCGTGTTCACAAGTTATGATGGTTCCTTCTTCCGTTCGCCATTGGTGCTCATTTTTAATATGATTGATTATACTTTTTTTCCACTCGATTACTTCTGGATATTTGTTTACATCAACAATTTTAAATTTCTTTATGAGACTTTTTGACAAATGCCAAACATCAAACTCGTGTAGTATGTTGGGAAATTCTTTTTTCATCATGGACCTTATGCCAACATGTCTATCAGTAAGAAACAGACGGAAATTTATTTTCTTATTTTCAATTAAGTCGTTTAAAACATAATTGCATGCAGACTTTTCTAAATCACCTTTCACCATACCTTTCTGAATAATGGAAAAATCAATAATGTTCCCCGTGTTTAGGTCCATGATCGAGTATGTAACAAATTTAGCCCAAAATCCGGGTGAATCAAATTGTCCATCGCCGGCTAGCCAAGTCGCATCACTAGAATTGCGTATTTTTTCTAATATTTCGTTTTGTTTTTTGTACCAGGCAAAATTAACTACAGGTGTAAAATAACGATTTATGTGTCTATCATATATGGTACGCGTAAACATATTTAGATTCAGAGTACTACAAAATTCAATAAATGAATTAAAATTGATGCCCGACATCATTAAGGACGATGCTATCAATACATTACCAACAGGAAGTTTTCTATATTGCGATTGAGAACTCCAATTTAAAGTGTGGTTCATTTCACATGTTGTAAAAACACTTAGTGATGCACCTTTACAAATAAATTTGTGTTTAATAATTGGGTACTTCGTACTTACAAGATCGACATTTTTTAAATAATTCACTAAGGCAGCTCCAATAAACAATAAAACATTCGTTTTCGTCAAAACTACAGTTTGGTTCATTTTGTTCATTATCCTCGTCCTGTGAAACATCGCTTTCAGAAGAATAATTCAAATGTTCAAAAGGTGTTTCTCCTGAGATATTCATAACTGTATCACCATCATACGAGTTTCGACCGTCATTGTTTTTTATAGTTTCATTGCCCAATTCACATTGAATACCAATTTCACATTTTTTATTTTCGCTTACATTTTCTATTTCTGCAAGAATAATACTAGGTTCTGCAATATTATAGTTGGTCTGGATTACGCTGGTCGAGGTCATCGACGTACGAGGTTTTTTTTATTTCGAACCAATTGTTCAACATTATTGACATTTATTGACGGAACAGCGTTATTTTTTAAAAATGGTTCTTGAGAATTTGGCATAAGTTTTTTTTTTATTACAGATGATTCATCTAAATCTGATTCTAAAAAATGTTTATTGCAAATTCTGGCATTTTGTCCTGGACGGAATGATTTTCTTTTGCAAAAATCTGTCCAAATTGCAAATCTTTTAGGCGACTTTTGTCTAATTGGAAAACGATGACCATTCTGTTCATTGTATCCAAAAACACTACACATTGGCATTTTCGTAACGATGAGCAACACTTATTTACATAAAATAAAACACAACAATTCGTCTGAACTACCGAACACGGACTGAACGTTGGTAATTATACGACATGCGTTCCACCAAAATTTAAAAATATAATGTTATAATAAATAAATGTGTGTGTGTGTGTGTGTGTGTGTGTAGCATATGAGTGTAGGTAATATTAATAGTAAATATAAATTAATCGTGGTGTGTAGTGTGTAACTCTAATATTACAACTTTACCATTGGAACGAATTTTCTGCGGATTGTTTAAGATAAGCTTACACACAAATATCGGTAAAAATATCTTAGTTAGAATTTCGCCCTTTTAATAATCCACTCTATTCTTGCTTCTCTTCAACCTTACACATGTATTCCACATAAAAACGAAATACAATAAATTACCATTAATATTGCTCCGATGGCGTAACTGGCTCCAATGTAGTGAATTCGATTCATCATGTTCATAAACGTCATCACCTAATGTAACGTTAGGTAAGTAGGTTTACAAAATACGTTTGGATGTGCGATTCAACGATGGTATAAGAAACTCGACCATATTATTATGTATTATAAGGTAAGTACTTACCATACAAACAACTGTTAGAAAGATTGTATATTTTTGGATAAATTTATTTTTAACTGAAAACTGAATCTTGACCATAATTGTTATAAAATGAACGTATTAAAAAATTAGTTAATTGCTCATTGTAGTTTTTGATTCATTATTATAATTAGCTCGATGTGTTTATACACAATATAAATATTTACAGTTATGGTTAGTATGTAAATATTTCAATAACTATAGTTATTCAAGCCTATTATTATTATTTTTTTTTTTTTATAAGTCGTTCGAATAAAAATCACAATTTGTAACTACATAATTTTTTAACCTAGGGTCCAATTCTCGAAATCAATCGTGCTAGGAGCCAGTGACAACGTGACCCGAAATAACAGTGCATTATCGGTACAAAAGTACATAGGACGTTTGACATGAACAATATTAATCACCATAAACACTTTTAAGGAGTGAAAGAAAATAACCAAATACAAATAAGGCGCGAATTATTCTACATAGAATAATAGAACAATAGATATATAATAAAATATATATATCGTATATATGTATATTTGTCATATATATGTACTCCAAGGGTATCAATTTACAAAGATAATACTGACAGGAAAAGAGCGTAAGGCCCGTTTCACACGAACCACTTTAGTGTCGCCACAGAAAAGTCTCAGTGGCTCCACATGAACTATATAGTTTTCACACGATAACCACACGGTAGCTACAAATTAATCCTGCATGCAGTGTCATATTGAGGCCGGGCCTAAACCCTAGCCCCGGGTCCCTAATATAAGTTCAAGTCTGGGGGCGCGGTACCATTTAACTTGACATTTAAAAAAACACTAGGAATATATTTATTTTAATTAAACAAAAACTTTTAAAGTGGATTTTTAAATATACAATAATACTGTATTGTTTTAAAAAAATTATAAGGTATAGATCAAACCCCTTGTAGCATCATTATTTAATAATTTAATTTCTAAAAAAGGCCTCTACTCCCCCCCCCCCCCACCAAGATAGTTTAAAGCCACTAAGTTTCATGCCACGCAACTGTGTAGTGCATATTATTACCTGTTGGTTCTTTTTGAAAAAAATTTATGTTTTCACAAATTAATAATTAGGCAGTATAGTAATAACTAGAGAGCCTAGATAATATATTTAAAGGCTCTCTACAGTATATTCCACTAGAGAATAATCAGTCCGCCGACTGATTCTCTTCAGTGCCACGCATACCCCACCAACTACCCGGTGTTAACGTGATCACGTGGTTCTCGACGCACTAATCGAATCATTCGTGACGCGCGAATAGTGTATGCCTATACAGTATATATAGTTCAAAGAAAGTTCGAGAAATAAAATATTCACGTTTTTTCTAGAATTCTGTATATAGTATAAATAGGGTGCAAGATAAACATGCAATGATAGTATATTTTCACCTTTGATATTAGTTTCTTCCGTGTTAAATGTACTCAGTTTGTGTAAAACTATTTAAGTAATTATTTAATTTGTAATTTTGTATAGGTACGATTATTTTTTTCGAAATGTCCTAGTGTCTGGACATCGATAAATTTATTGACGAAATTCATCTACGTCCAGCTATATGGGATTCCGTGTCGAATGAAAGTTCTAATAAACAACTTAAAAATAAGGCATGGGAAGAATTGTGTTACATATTTTTTGAAAACTTTGACCAAAAAGAGACACCCGAAAAAATGAATGTAGTAAGTATACATTGTTTTATTAATATTGTGTTATTTAAATACATTTTAGTGTAAATTATGATTTTCTTATTTTTTAAATATTATTAAGTATACATTATTAAGTTTAATTGTTTATAATTTAAAGTTTAAACTTAAAATATGGTAAAAAAAATAATAATATTTATAATTTAATATTAAATATTTGTGTATTGCCATGGCAATTCTCCTTCTGGAGAAATAAAATAATCTGCAAATTGATCTCTAATGTCATTTGCTGTTCTGCCTCTTAGAATATTGGAAGATGGACTATGCATTTCATCAAACCCATTAACAGTCAGTATATCATCAAATTGCACTCCATCCCTTGCTCTTACGAAGTTATGCAATACACAGCATGCTTCGACAGTTCGACAATTTCTTCTATAAGTTCCATCGAAACGTTTAAAGGTCGATGAAATATCCGCCATTTATTAGTTAGTATTCCAAATGTACATTCGATGTACCGCCTTGCTCTGCTTAGCCGATAATTAAATATTTTTTTTTTTTACCGACAAATTTTTACCTCCAAAAGGACGTAGGAGTTTTGTAGAGACACCAAAACCTTCATCACCAATTAAAACATTTGGTAAAATTGGAGTCTCTGTAAATGTTAATGGTTGGTCTTCTAGTATATTTAATTCATTGTTCATAAGTTTTTTGTAAAAAACAGAGTCTCTAAATACTGTCGAGTCAACACATTTTCCAAACGAACCAATATCAACAAATGTGAAATTGTAATGGCTGTCACAAACTGCCATTAAAAGTATCAAAAAATAATTCTTATAATTAGAAAACAACGATCCATCCACTGTCAATTGGCTTAACAACTCGGATGTGTTTGCCATCAACTGCACCGATACAGTTGGGAAAGTTGGCGTGCCTTTCAAATCCTTGTATAATTTCAACCCACTTTTCTTTTGTTGGTAGAGGCATACATAAAGGTTTTAAATATTCCCAGATTGCAACGCATACTTCATTTACGATTTTTGAAATTGTTGATACTCCTAATTTATAACTAAAATGCAAGTCGGTAAATGTACATCCACTTCCAAGATACCTATAGACATATTTAATCCATATGATACATACGAGTACATGAAATCATATAATAATTATTTTTTTTTCGTTTTAAAATTTTAATTATCATTACCTAATCAAAATTATTTATAATCACAGAATGATATTAAATTGCTTAAGATATGCTTATTATTGAAATTAATATACTAGATAAACGCATGAAAATTATATAAATAATATATAACTTAAGATTTACTTATGTCAAAAAGAATATTTAAAAAATATATATATTAATTGTTACATTGTTAGGTATATAGGTACGTATATATTTACTCCAAAACAATATTGATATATTAAAAATTACAAAACAATTTGCCACTTGACTTAAATTAAAGTTTTTATCATCAACATTTTTCTAAAAATTAGATTCACAAATTTGCTATTTTACATTTTTCCAAAAATAAAAAATGAATTAAATTTAAAATTTTTATCCCCAGTAAAAATAAAAATAAATAACCAAATATGACCATCTGTTAGCAGTCTAGTTTATGATTTATACTTAACAGTGTTTCCTTATTAAAACTAATTAGTTAATTAATAATTTTCAATAAAATAATGTATTTGTATTATTTTATGTAGCTCGTCAATTACAAAGCAAATGGAAAAGCCTTAGGGATTCGTACCAAAGAGAGAATCTCTTATGAAAAAAAGAAAAAGCATCTGGGTCAGCGAAATTAAACCGAAGACAGTATGTATATTTTGAACAATTGCAGTTTTTGGCTCCAAGTATTACTAACAAAAATACTACTTCCAATTTTGATGACAACTGTACCCAAAATATGGTTGAAGAAACTCAGGGAACATACCAGGACCAAAATACACAAAATGAAGAGGATATTTGTGTGGATGAAATAAATCAGTCAGCTTCAACCCGAACTTCTAAAGTATTCAAAAGAAAAAAAAATGAAATTGAATCAATTGAACTTAAATTACTTGACACTATGACTAAACATTTTGAAAAATCAAATTATAATCAAGAGAATAAAACTGTAGAGTTTTAAGTTCAAATTTGGACGATATTACATATTAAAATCAATTTTAACGAGTAAAAGTATATATTATAATATTTTTCTAGCATCACTGATAATTTAAGGTTAATAATTAAATAATATGAATAATATTAATTCAACTTAGCAGCTACCGTAAAATAACAATATCAATATAATTTAAAATATCCTAGACTGACATACCGTGTCCGCTCAGAATCGTTTTTCGTATACAATGATATTATATCATTGAATTCAAATTTAATACCATCCATTATGCAGTGAACTACTTGTAACCTACTGTACGGGGGTTTCCGTTTTCCGCCAACATGACCCTCGCCCGTTATTACCATGGCCGTTTTCCTCCAAAGGTTATATTCCGATTTCCGCCAAAAAAAATGTATGAATTATTTTTGAGAACCCCTGAACTGAAACCATCAAATACTGATAATTACGATGTAGGTACGTGCTATTATTATATAGCGATATCCGCGGATAATTGACGGTTTTATTGTTCGCTGACAGTCTGCATCTGTCAGTTGAAACCGCGAAATCAAAAAAAGTTTCTATTTTTTATATAATGTCGGACAATATTGAAGTGATAACCAGTAACCGTGGGCATATTATGCTAATATACAACAATTTTAAATTTATACATGCGTATACGTCTAAAGATGGCATTACTCGGTGGAGGTGCTACGAGAAACAGTGTACAGCTAAAATTTTTACAAAAACTAATTAGGTGGGTAATTATACCAATTATTATGTACTAGTTAAATTTGAAGGAAGTCATTCAGCAGATCATAGTGCTATCGATAGACGTCGAATTGACAGACAAATTATCAATTCAGCCTGTGCGCGTAAAGCGGTAGAAGATGTAAGTATGAGGCCCAAAAAAATTATTTTACGGGAAATCGGACGAAGTTCATGTACTACTATTTCCGTTAGACATAGATCGTGTATGAAAGCCGACGAAAATTTCTTCCGGCTAATCCAACTTGTATACAATCTGTACACGACTCATTACGATAAATGAACATTTTGACATTGCAAGGTGAACCGTTTTTATTGTTAAACGATAATTCTAAAAATGTTTTGATTTTTTCATGTGCAAAAAATTTGAATTTTTTATGTGATGTCCAAACTATATACATGGATGGCACTTTCCAAGACAGTGCTAGATTTTTTACTCAAATGTATACAATTCATGGGTACAAAAATGGGCACTATATACCACTTGTATTTTGTTTGCTGCCTGACAAAAAAACAGAGACTTACATTTATATATTACAAAAAATTTTAGAATTATGTGATAACATGGGTCGTCTTTTTTACCAGCTAATATAACTAGTGATTTTGAAAAAGCTATACTAAATGCAATTGATGAAGTTTGGCCAGGGATGAATGTAGTTGGTTGTCGATTTCATTTGACTCAATCATGGTATCGACAAATTCAATCTCTAGGTCTAGTTACCGAGTATAAAAATAAGTGCAATATTGGTATGTGGTTAAGGCACACCTTTGGTTTATTATTTTTAAATCCCAGTGAAGTAATGAGTTGTTTTATGGAAGATTTTATGCCACAGTGACACAGTGTTCATCTGATAATTGTGTTCTATCGTATTCACAATATTTATTGAAAAATTATATTTCAAATACAAGTACTTTCCCCCCTAAGTTATGGGCAGAAGTAAGTTCTTCATTAACCCTTTCAGACCCAGAGTACACTATAGTGTACTCAAAATTCAGTAAATTATTATTAATGAACGATTTGGTTTTTCCGCGTAATGATAATTGTTTCTAAATGAAAAAAACATGTAGGGGAACCCGGGGCAAGATGAGTACATGAGGTAAGATGGGACAGCGTTATTCCTCCATAACTATAAATAATAATATGTTTGAAACATCTTTGGAATATCTTATGGAGGCATATCAGATGAATGTTGATAATAATTTTATGATAACTGTTTGATATGACATAATATCAGCCTTTTTCTATTTTCGTCAAAAATTGACTTATACTAACAAAAGTTCAACGCAATTTTAAGGTAAGAATAGTATATTAATACTTAACGAATACTATTCTAATATATTTATATATTTCTGAAGATTAGTTTTATGTATTGTATAATATTTATTAAGTGTTAACTACCTAGTTTTGTTCGATACAACATAATTAGTCTATTTGGGGCATAATGAGACAGGCCATGTGGGGTATGACGGAACTGTCCCATTTTGCCCTTTTGTACATTTACTTTGATCGTTTATTTTTTAAAGTATTTTATAAAATATAGTACCTACTTAGTAAAATTTACTGATTTTTCAATTAGATTAGTTACTTACACAAAAATGGTTAGAAGTTATGTACGTAAAAGTCAACGACAATCATGGTCTTTAATATCCATGAACAAAGCTGTCGATGAAGTAATTGAGAAGACTATTTTAAGTATCAAAATGTTTGTTCAAGTATTGCCAAAGTTAGGCTAAAAATAAAATATGTTTGTGCAATATTTATGTCTTTTTTTTTGTAAAATTCTTATAAATAAGTTCTTATGTTGATATATTTGAAAAATATATCTGGCGTGCAATTTATCTGTCTCATCTTACCCCATCGTGTGGGCAAGATGGGACAAAGTCCGTTTTTTTTTTACTCAAGTTTTTTGATTTCAATAATATTTTTAAATATTTTAAAGTGAACAATTTTAAATGTAATGAACATTGACTAATAAATGGTACATAAATTGAGAATTTTTCTTAAAAATTCAACATACAACAGCGAGTTAAGCACTAAGTGTCTCGTCTTGCCCCGAGTTCCCCTACAATTGAATAAAAATGATAAGAACGATGTATTCGTAATTCTACTTATTTTATAATCAAAAATCGAAAAAAAATCCTGAATCGAAAAATTGATAATAGATTTTAAAATTATAGTTGATTTTTACTCCGTTAGATCGCATTATTGATTGATCGTTTTTTTTTCCCATGAGAAAAGATGGTAACGAATGTTTTCCAATTTATATAACCTCTTTGAGATGAATAGTTTTTATTTTATATCAGAAAACATATGGGTACACTATAGTGTACCTGGGGTCTTCGTATCACGTTAGCGGTCTTTTTGCCGCGCCAATTTGTTATCATGATAATAATAATTAATATTCCGATTGTGTGTACAATGATATTATGTAGTTATTGTAGTATAATACTTACACATTAGAATGTAAATGTTGTTAATTGTTTACATTTTCTTGCGTTATTTCAACACTTCTTTGTAAAAAAAAAAAAACGTTTTTATATAAACAGTATAAAATGCTTCGTGAGGATGACATATTAGCTTTATTATGTGACGGAAATGTATCAGATATTGGGGAATTAGATAGTGGTGATGAATCTGAAGACTTTTTTCCTGAAGCAGAACTCACTGAACTTTTAAATGAATTTGAAAATAACGATGGTAATTTTGAAAATGAGAATGAATATAATGTTATTGGTAAGACTTTTGAAACAACTAAAAAATGTGATATTCGTTGGGCACGAAAATCTTTTGCCCAACCACGTCTGCATTTGGAAAACTTAGATCAACCTATATATCCTATTTTACTAAAATCTCCATTAGAATACTTTAGTGAATATTTTAATAATGACATTTTTGAAAAAATGGCTTTTTTCAAAAACTTATACGCAGTTTCAAAACAAATTTCGAGATTCAAACCAACAAATATAAACGAAATGAAAATATTTATTGGTATTCATATTATTATGGGCTCTTTAAAATATCCTCGAGTACGTTTATATTGGGAAGACAATTTTCAAATTAATATTATTGCACGTAATATGATACGAGACCGTTTTTTCGCTTTACGAACTAATTTTCATATAATTGACAACAACAGTATAAGTAAAGAAAATAAAGACAAATTCATCAAAGTGAGACCATTATTTGATGCAGTGTTAAAAAAATGTAATAGTCTACCTTTAGAACAGGACCTTTGTGTTGATGAACAGATGGTTCCTTTCAAAGGCCAACTATCGATCAAACAATATATGAAAGGAAAGCCTATTAAGTGGGGGGTCAAAATTTTTTTATTATGCGGAGGTAAGAGTGGAATGGCTTCTAATTTTATGCTATTTCAGGGATATTCAGAATTAGACAGTAACTTGGTAAAATCGGTAGGCTCTGGTGGTAGTGTTGTGTTACATTTAACACAAAATGTTCCTCCGAACCGTCATTTTTTGTATTTTGATAATTATTTTTCGTAATTTGGATTATTTGAGAGATTGCAACAGTTGGACATTTACGCGGTTGGTACAATTAGATCAAATTGGTTTGCACAACGACCATTTTTAAGTGACAAACAAATGCGGAAAATGGGTAGAGGCATTGCATTTGAAGTTACCACAGATATGAATCATTGTAATATAGGACTTGTAAAATGGTTTGATAATAAAGCAGTTACTCTTGGTTCTAATTACGTAACATCTGGGGATGTTGACAAAGTTGAGCGTTGGGACAAAAAGAAAAAGGCATATTATGTAGAAATCGAAAGACCAGAAATTGTGAGAAGATATAATGATTCAATGGGCGGTGTTGACAAAATGGATCAGTTGATCAGTTATTATCATATTTTAATTAGATCGCGAAAATGGACATTACGAATGGCTATGCATGCATTCGATATTGCCATTACAAATAGTTGGATTTAATATACCAAAGAGGCTGAGCAGTTGAATATCCCTAAAAAAAATATATTAGATTTATTACATTTTAGAATAAATTTAGCGAAAGATTTGATAACTTTCGAAAAGCCAATAACACCAAAACGTAAAGGACGTCCGTTGTCAACCCCATCAAATGAATTAGTAAATGAACCATCTCAAACGTACAAAATACCAAAAGTGGTGTATAAAATGAATTGCCTAAATTCTGTCGCTTTAAAGCGTTTAGAATCTTTCAATGGTCTTGGTTTTCTAGCGAATTCAGATGGAATGTAGGGAACTAAATTTGTTAATGATTCCGATATAACCTTTATAATTCTAGAAGGTAATTTGTGAGGAGGCGATCCAAAACACCAAGTAGAAACAAGCAACTTTTTCACAACTCCAAGACATATTAGATGCATGTAATCTAATGGAACTTGAGTCACAAGACCTATATTTGGAATTTTTTCTAAAATTGTATGGCCTGTATGATGATCTGGATCAGTTTGATTCAAAAAATCATTATCGGTTCTTTTATTGAATTCTGTTTCAGTAAAACATACTGAATTTATATATTCCCCTTCTAAGGTGCACTTCGAACAAGAAGAATAACCACTGTGGCCTTTTGTAAACAAGACACTTGCCTTAGCTACAGCATCAAATAAAAACATGACAATTTTGAAATCATAATGCTTATCATTAATGTTAATGCCATTTGATGTTAATGTAACCGCTTCATCAACAAATTCTTTCAAAAATTCGTTAAAATCTGATGGTTTATCATATCCATGATAAATTCCAACACAACAAATGTTTAAAGGCAATATGATATCAATATTATTGACCGAGCATAATATTGGATATACTTGACTTGATGAAGACTTACTAAGAGGTAGCCCATCAATATTTATAGCTACATTAATAACATCAGTAAAACTAGACGTATCAATATTTTTCAATATGTTAGATATGGAATTTTCTATTCCAAAATGATAATATTGTCCAGGACTAACTTCACGTAAAATTGTTTGCCTTGGTGTATGTAAAAATGCTTTAGGATTTATTGGAATATTTTTTAAATCAGGTATTTGCCTTTGAATCAATAATAGTTCTCCTAAGGCTGTGTGAGTTATCTTATTCCTAACTGCCCACTGCCTTAATTGATCAGGGACTGATAATGTTAAAGTTTCTGGTATATTATGATGGTAAATAGCTTGGTCAGTGATTATAACATTTTCAATTAATTCAGAACTTTTTTTAGAAATAAGTTGACTAGAATTGGACAATGTTTGCGAGGCATAATTGCTATTTTTACTGGACATTTTTGGTGAACTACCATGTGTAGCTGTGTCTGAAATGTTATTTCCCTCAATTAACAAGTTGTTTTCCTGAGATAAATAGTCTACAGACTGACTTTGAACACTCAAACAAGGAGTAACAACTGGTAACGCAACAACCGATTGTTGTGTTCTTAAATGATCTAAGCAATCAAGTTGTTGTCTTATATTTCTATTAAACTGGGATTTTGATAAACATACTTTTTTTCTTGAACTATTTTTTGATTCCATGACTATAAAATTAATTTTTCATAAGGTTACCTTCTCAACTAAATTATTAAAAAAAAGGGTGTCCGATAAAGTATACCATTAAACTACCTAACTGTGTTATGCATTTTTATACTTAACTAAAATATAGAATGATCTGAACAACTTACCTTGATAGCGAGTATAATAATTATAATATTGACAATATAAAACGTTAGTCGAGTCGTAGTCTCGATTATATTAAACTCACAAATTAATATAATCTATTGCAAAAACTAAGCAATAAGAAAAACTTTAGCCGAGTCGTGGTCACAATTTATTATATTACACGCACAAATTAATATCATCTACCTATTGCAAAAACTATGCACATGCGTCTATATGCAGGGCAGTTGTAAACGTACAACGTACATCACTAGGTAACTCTTGAGTCGTTGCAACCAGCAGCGTGTAAGTA
Source organism: Nasonovia ribisnigri (assembly GCA_027563435.1). Taxonomy (NCBI): domain Eukaryota; kingdom Metazoa; phylum Arthropoda; class Insecta; order Hemiptera; family Aphididae; genus Nasonovia; species Nasonovia ribisnigri. The sequence continues at coordinate 351,126 of JANEHU010000686.1, read as the reverse complement.
TAACTGTGCAGACGTGCAGTCTGGAAATATTAGACTGTTTGATAATGAATAATGATTAGCTAGGATAATATTAAGTGCAGACATCGAAAACAATTATTTTGAGAAAACCCATGACGTAATTCTATATTATATTGACGATATGCCGACCGTTTTCAATAAGTTAAATATAGGTAATTTCTTTATTGCGCGTGTGTACTGTGTATTCGTCGTGTCGTGTACAGAAATAACTGCCGGACGTTCGCGTCTCCACTCTCCGTGGACGAGTTATGACTAATATGTTTTGCTGAATATTCATTGGTTATTTGTAAAATCAATAATTTTGTCTATAGATTATTTACAGTCTTACAAATGTACTTCATAGTTCATAGCAAAAACTGTTTTACGCGGGATAGAACCACTCGGGCTGAAGTGATAGTTAAGACTCCAAATTTATATACAATATAGTTCAGAACATTATCTGTAAAATATAGTTTTTATTTTTTTGATATAACTTATACAAAAAATGTTCTTATTGTTTCAAAATCCATTATTGTTTGTGCTTTTCAAACTTGAATAACTTTTTTTGTAGTTTAAAATAAATATTGATATGTCACACCCAAAGTTCACCTATTTATGTAATAAAAATTGTGTGTCTTAATTATGACTGTAACCTTCTCGGTTCTTTTCTGCGCAAAACAGTTTTTGCTATGCTGTATATTTTGTAAGACTACACATGCGGTTGTAGCGTCCTCTTGAGGATTATACAGTTGTCACTCTAAGAATACCTATTTAAACATTTGATCAACATACATTTTTATAAATTGATCGGGAATATATTATAACTACAAAAGTAATATTCGTTTATTATCTGTAATATCATGTCTATAGATTATTTTTCTTTAGGTTTTCCAAGGATTATACATTTATAGCTCTAAGTATATTTATACATTTGACTAAAATAAATTATGAAAAATTGATCAGCAATATATTATTAAAAAATGGATATTCATTTATTATCTGTAACATCATGTGTATAGATTATGATTCAGAAGATATTCATTAAGAATTATACAGTTATCACTCTAAGAATATTCATACATTTGACTAAAATAAATTATGATAAATTGATTGGGAATATATTATTACTAGATGAATATTCATTTATTATCTGTAACATAATGTCTATAGATTATTCTCGAATTAATATACTTTTATGAATATTACTTTACATGGAATAAAATATTTAGAGTTGTAATGATCTTAAAAAACGATCTATCGCATATCTTCTTCATATTGTTCAGTATTATGAATATAATAATTAAAAAAATGATTTATAGAATAAACCATGAATATCTTGTGCTAGTTGGGAAGGTACACTATAGTGTACCCACTTAAAACTTCGCAAAAAAAAAATGAAAAAATTACGAAACTCGGCAAAATTAATTTTAAGACTATAAATATAAATATGATGAAAAAAAATTTTTTTTTTAATTTTCAAAAAGTCGGGTCTGAAAGGGTTAACAAGAACCACAAATGCATGTGAATCGTTCCATTCCGACTTCAATCAATCGTTTTATAAAAACTCACCTTCAATATTTACGTAGGTTGAGAATTTGATTAATGAAGTACAAACCAGTGTATATTGTAAAATGTCAAGCGTGAATCAACCAAAAACTCCACAAAATACAATTCGTTTAAGACAAATAAAAAATGAAGAATACATTCAAAAATACATTCATGGGCATTTAACTAGGTTCGAATTTGTCAAAAAAACCTCATTTTCATATAGTAAATATTGAATGTGTACTTTTATATAATTTTAATTTTTATAACAATTTATTATTTGGACGACAAACTAGTGATGTTTATAATCATAACAATTAATATTTATACTGTTTTTAAGAACAATTATAATAGCGTATGCGTTGGAAAACACACTGGGTAGTAATACACTGGGTGGATACACCTATATATAGGGGCATAGTAATAGTAAGATAAGATATAGATAAAAGTTTATGATCGATAAACTGAGGTGAGGTGCGTGTGTGATACAAGGTGATGCGCGTACATCGTGATCATTACTATTTGATGGTTTCATTTCAGTTCAGGGGTTCTCAAAAATAATTTATAAATTTTTTTTGGCGGAAATTGGAATATAATCTTTGGCGGAAAACGGCCATGGTGATAACGGGCGAGGGTCATTTTGGCGGAAAACGGTTACGCCCTACTGTAGAGCAGAGCGAAATCCACTTGACCCCCTTTTTTTTGTTTGCATTATAAAATATAATATTATTATTAAATAATTAAGACGTAATCATTTTTCACAAAGAAGTTTGAAGAACAATTGAAAATTTAATTACATATTTATTTATCATTAAATTGCTTACCTACTTTTAATAAAAATAACAAGTAAAAAATTAATGTAAAAACAAATTGGACTTCCCCTGCATTTTAATATAAGTGTAGTTATAAACTAATGACTTTCTTTTTGCAAATCTATATATTAAAATAAATTATTTAGTCAATTATTTTATAAACAAATACAAAAAAATAATTCTAAGGAAACAAACAGTGTAATGATATTATATGAAAAAAGAGAACAGCAATACCTATTGCTTTTTTCAAAAATAAAACAATTGCAGTTATATAAATTAACTTAATTTGAAATGAATGGTAAAATAAATATAACAATAAATATTGGCATTTATTTGAAAAAAAAAAATAAAAATATTAACTTACTTTGAAAAACAAAAAGATTTTATTGAAAATGTTATGTTATTAATAAATAATAATATATTTTAATTAAGGGACTCATATTGATTAGAAAAACATTCTTCTGAAATGTACGTGAAAGGATTTTGGTTATTAAGACGTAAGTTGGCATCGACGATGGGACGACAGTAGTTTTGCTTGTCATAAACGTAAGTCTGGCTGTTTGAATGTGTCGATGAAGAGGTAAACCAACTACTTTCACTCCGTTTTTGATGCAAACTTAAATTTTGAGGTTGTAAATGTACCGGTTGGTTTTGAGTTTCATAAAATACTGGATTGGGCGTTTGACGGTTTAATGATGTATTTGGTTGAGTGGCTGTTTAAATCTCAACTAAGTGAGCCAATTCTGCTTCCGAAACCTTATTGCATATTTCCATACGGAGTTTAGCCTTCTTTGCCTTAGGTAAAAAAATAAATAATAAAAATTAATAACGTTTTGCTATTTTAGCCATACTTAAGTAAAAGAGCTCCACATCATTATGGCCAGAAAATTGCTTTTTTTCGTTTCTTTCATTTCTTATGGATGCATTTTCCCTCAATATATCAACCAACTCTCCAGCATGATCTGGTTTTTTTCTTTTCATAGAAATTTCTTTTTTGGATTCCAAACTTTTGTCTACATCTGAATTGATTATTGTATCTGGCTGTGATTCAACACTTAAATTGAAGGAAGTATTACCAGTTTTTTCGGAAAAATCATAAGGGTTTGGTTTCTGTATACTACTCGGGGAGGAACCAGTTTCTAAATTGCTATGTACTCTAAAATTATATTAAATAAAATAAAATAATATTAAACTGTCTTATGCATATTTATCTATTATTGTTATGCGGGGTGGAACAGGAAGACCTAACAAATTAAATTAATTTTATTGTAATCAATAATCTGTATATTATAATTTATTGACTTATGAGATATACGTATAATTCAACATTTTTGATTCTGAGCGGAGCTTTGAATAGGTATATACATTTTATTCATTATTATAATTTTTTTTTTTGTGTGTATAGACTGCGTGCGCGAGATGGAAAACAACGCGGTCTAGTGGTAAACTCTTGTACTAGTGCAGGGGATCAAATTCAAGTTTTTTTATTACGTTATATGGGAAAACGTATAAAAAACTGTAAATAATTGTTTTAAATAATTGTTTTTTTTTTAACTGTCGATGAATATGCATTTATTAAAAAATAGTCACATTTTATAATTACTAAATTGTTGAATTAATATTAAAAAGGTTTTTAATCACCTAATCTGTGTATTTAATTCGGTTCTTAACTAGCTACCTACCTAAACAATTGTTTTCTTGTAAAATTAAAATTAAAATTAGATAATGATACTTCATTAGATAATGGAAAGTTCAAACTTCAAAGGTTTTGAATTAATTATTTTCAAAAAAATTAAATTAAATTATGAATAATTTAATAATAAAGTATGGCTTTCAAAGCATAAATTCACATTTTGAATTCTCGAATAATAAAGATTTAAAGTTGTATGAAAGCAATCATGTCCTGAATGTACAGGAGTTTAGACCAATTGAAGGATTTTGTATAATAACTGGTTTGGTTGTCAGGCAGACAAGTGTTTCTTTAGACCCATATAAAGTACAGCTCGAGGTAAATTGTATAATTATAATTTATATTCATATATAACACATATATTATGTTGGTACATAATATGTGTGTATTATTTTCTACAATAGGTAACTGTTTTCTCAAATAAAAGCACTTTATAATAAAACAAATTCTCTTGTTTTTTAATAGTTGGATAGTACTAGAACCATAAAAAATGCTGTGTGTCAATGTCCAGCTGGGGCTGGATCTAAATGTAAACACATAGCTGCTCTTATTATATATGTTAATTCTGAAGAAGGAACTTCAAAAACTGATGAGCCACAGCAATGGGGAAGACCCGCAAAGTATTGTGAAAGTTTATATAAAAAAGGAAAAAAAATATCAGATCTTTTCCCTCAAAAACAATTGAATAATAATGTTCCTATTCCGAGCCATAATGATTTCATTCAAAACCACAATATACTTTCATTGCCATGTAGTTTAAGTTATAATTTGTGTCCAGAGCAACGTTCTGAAGTTGATAGACAATGCTCTAATATCTTAAATAATATTATAGATAATATTGAACAAAGCTTAAAATATGACAGTTACAATGATTTTTTGTCCAATATTATCATCAAGCAAGTTCAATCTGATTTTCCTAAATTCTATTCTGCATTTCCACTAACATTAACTGAGCATACTTATTTCTATGAGAATATTTATGTTAATGAAACAATGATAAAATCAATTTTTAATCAAACACTAGATCAGTCCCTTAATTTATCTTGGAAACAAAACCGAAAGATGCGCATATCAGCAAGTTTAAAAGCACACAAAATAAAAACATTAAGGAATAAGTCTGAAGAATGTCAAAATAAATTAGCAATATCTTTATTAAATGAAACTGTAATTGTAGGAAAAGGAGCCAGTAATATACAATATGGATTACAAACTGAAGACAAGGCATTTAATAAGTTCTGTGATATGTACAACATTGATGTAGTTAAAAGTGGGTTGGTTGTTCATATTTGTAGACCATGGATTAGTGCCAGTCCTGATGGTTTGAAAAATTTCTTCAGTTTTAGAAATTAAATGCCCCAGCTCATGCAAACAAAAATCTATAATTGACCAATTAACAGGAAAATCAAACTTAAGCTATATTGAAGTTAAAAATGGTGAAGTTGGGTTAAAATATAGTCATATATATTATACACAAATACAAATGTTACTGTATTGTACAGGTTTAAATGATTGCCACTTATTTATCTTTAATGAAATTAAGCCTTTGTTATTAATAATTAAAAAAGATTTAACCTTTTTAGAAAATATTATTCCAATATTGGATAAATTTTACTTTTCTTTTTATTTACCAAACTTATGTAAGCAATCAAATACATTATAATATTCAGTTAATAATAAGTAATTTATTAAGTAATAATAATAAGCATAATATATAATACATAGTCTTATGTTTAAAATATTTTATCAAAACTAATTCTACTGTTTTATAATTGGTGAACTTAAATTTACCAATACACAACAAATGAGTAATAAATTATCAATGTATTGTAAAAGATCAGTTGTTATTTTATTCAAAACATTAAAAGATTTTAATCTTGCAAAAAATCGTTCTATGTGTATTCTGACACTAGCAACATTATATGTTTTTATTACTTCTTCTTCAGAAAATCTACCATTATGAAGCATTGGGGGCATAAATAGTATACTATTTTGACCTTCAACACCTGGTTGTATTCCAGGAAAACCTTTATCAGCAAGAACTTGGTCTCCAGGTTCAAGTTTATTTAAAAATCCGGAATCATTGGTGATAAAACTATCACTAGACCTACCTCCGTATGCTTTAGATAGAAAACTAACCATACCATTTGGTGTGATTGCAACTAATACTTTCTTTGTATCGGGAATACAAGCAAACTCTTTGTTGAACTGTTTGAGGTTGCTCAACTCTTATTTCCGTGCAATCAATGATACACCTACAATGAGGGTAATGTTTTTTAAAAACCTCTGGTAACGTGTCTACAATAGTTGTTTTAGTTGGCCAGAAAATTAAATTATTTGTTTTATGACTTAAAATAAGTAAACATTCAGAAAATACTCTACTGATGGTAGTTCTATGGACTGAAAAAAATGTACTAAGGGCTGAATATGTTAGACCTAGTTTAACTTTCATCAACATAATTAAAAGGGTATCTTCTGTACTAATTATGGTACGATTTGTTTGTGGTAATAACGACAAGAGAAAATTAAATATTTTGAAAGTTACACCTGTTATGTCTTTTAATGCATTTTCAGACTGTATAGAATTATATCCATGAAATGATAGGCAAGACAAACAAGAACTTGTACTTGAAGAATCTACTCCACAAGATTTTTCTGCACTTTTCGGTTTCGTAAAATTTAAATTTAAATTTACTGATGCTTGAGTACCTACATTATTATTACCTTCAAAAACACAATAAAAAATAAAATTTTCCTCGGGCACCTCAAAAGCTACTTGAGTACTAATATTAATAGATGTTATATTATTTAAATCTAGTTCTGTAGAACTAGTAGAAGGTATTAGTTGATTATTTATTTCTTGAAATTCCATGGTTTGATTTTGACGGTTGATGGAGCGCTCATATCTGGCAATATTTTGTTGTACATTGATGGTTTCTTTTTTGTATACTTCTGGAAATATTGAAGGTATATACGACGGGCTTCTGGGATCAAGTGACCTTTTATTTAAAATTTAAATAGTAAAATAATTTAAAGTTTTGATTTAAATTATTAAACACTCTTAATAATATCAATATAAATGAAATATAAGATAAAGAAATAAAAAAGACATTAACACATTGGAGACGAGTACCGTGTTAGGCACGGCCACGGTTTTAAGATAAGTGAGACGCTAGAATTTTTACAATGTTAATACGTTGGAGACGAATGCCGCGTTTAACGCGGTACTTGTGTTTAATGTATACAGACGAACATTTCCCGCCAATTATTTGTTGTGTGGACGGGCTATTTTCTCATGTTTTCCATATTTTTTTACTCGCTTTTGAATAATCCGATTAATTCCTTTTTTTTTTTCATCGAACTCGCCGAGTGTTGATCTAAATATAGGTCTAAAAATAAATATGATTATCTAGAACACGATGTATGTAATATACGGCTTATTACGACAGTTCCAACCGTCAAAACAAAAAGTTGACCGAGATAATTATTTTATTTTATCTTGTCGTATTTTTTATGACTATACCAGCTACAATACTTTTTTTTTATAGTAGGAGAAAAGGACTAAAAAAATAATATTATTATTGTTTCGTTTCGATAATAATATTTTTCTGTAAACACGCGATGTATGTAATGTTTATAACTTTGTAATCATAAAAATGAACAGATACACATTTCATTCTTTGTAGGTATACAAAAATTTGAATAATTAAAATATAAATAAACATAAATGATCACTATTTTTAAAATAAACATTGTTTCCTTCATAATAATTATACATTAACAAATAATAAATAAACATATTTTTAATAAATACGTTTAACAGTAGGTATCTACAAAAATACGTATAAAAAAATTATTTAAAAACTAATAAAATATAAAAAAAAAAAAACAATAAACATAATATAATATAGGTTATTACCTTTTTAAATGATACAATATAATAATAATTTATATATTTTTACCAATATTGTTTTTTTGTGTGGTAAATTTCAAAACAATTGTCAATGCAAAGCGGTACATCACAAATTGGACAATAGTATGACGTTTCTTTTTTACAACGATCTAATTTGCCCGTTATAATTTTTTTTGAGCACACTTTGCACGTTCTACGAGGGTTAGCTTTCTTTGGTGTAGGTGGAATTTTTTTTATAAAATGTCTACCAGTAAGCCTATCAACATTATTTGGCTCATTTCCCGTGTCAGTCTCAATTATTTCACCTGATTTCTCGGCCATTTGTTGACAGAGATTGATCATAAACGTTTTCAAACAGGGATTTTTATTTTGTGAGGCATAATGCTTGTATATTATAAAACTATTGACCACACTAACTTTAAATAAATAAAAAAACATTTTTTTCCACCACTTTAAAGTTTTACGTTTGAAGGGGTAGTAGGTGATCATCTGATCACCGTGGTCCACCCCCGTTTTATATTTATTATAATCGATGATGGCCACAGGTTTAAATTTTTGTATTGGACCTCCCCTAGCTTTGACAGTCACAGGTGCCATGTCAGCCGAGTGACATGTTGACATAACAAGAACATCTCTCGTGTCTTTCCACTTAATGCAAATTTGTGGGCCGTTCCTACCAAAAGCCATTTCGCCTTTTTTTAATTTAACATTAAGTACTGTATCTTTTGGAAGTCCTTTACGATTTGCCATCACCGTTCCTACACCGTTCGTTTTATTATCCCAAAGATACTCCAATACCATTGGACTAGTGTAAAATCTATCCATGTAAATAGTATGGCCTTTGTCAAAATACTGTTTTAATAAGCGACTATATAAAGGTATAATAGAATTATTTTCCTGTCCTTTCCCAGAATATATCTCAAAATTTAATGTGTATCCTGTTAGAGGGTCAGAAGCAATGTATAATTTCATACCATATTTTTCGGGTTTATTCTTCATATACACCCTAAAATGTACTCGTCCGCGAAAAGGACACACCCCTTCATCAACAGTTATATTTTGCCCAGGATAATATAATGTTGACATTTTATCGTTTAAAAAATTGACATACGATCTAATTTTATATAAGCTGTCATAACCAGGCTGACATTTCGGAACATATTTATCGTTATTTGCAATATGCAACATAGAAAAAATACTTATAAACCTATCCCTTTTCATAAGTTTAGAAGCATATGTTGTTTGTAATACAGGGTTAGTTGACCAATAATCTTTAATGTGCGGTTTTTCAACCAAACTCATGTGTAAAATTATGGAAAAAAATTTATACACTTCGGAAATATTTAAGGGCTTCCACTTATGCCAAACTGAATTTTTTTTTAAAATATTACGTCTTTTTAGGGAACGAATTACCGAAAATGCATATCTATTTGTTTCTTTTTTAATAAGTTTTACAATGAATTGCGGAAAATATAATTGAAAACACTCTAGCTCAGTGGAGTTTTCGCTTACTTCGTTTGTAACGTGCTGATTGGCAGTAAATGGATGCGGTTTCGGTTTTGAATTTTTTGCTCGCCATTTAGGGAGAGTCCCTTGTCTTCTGTGATTCACAGGTAATCTATAGGTTGGTGGCACATGCATTGGACGATCTTCATCTTCTTCATCACTTTCAAATCCCCATGTATGAGCATCAGTTGTGGGGTGTTCCGCATTAAGCGGAGTAGCCATTATTTCATCGTATTCCATTTCCATAACATCTGATAATATTTTTTAAAAAATAAAAATTTAATTTCTTAATGATAAATAATAATTTAATATATTAATAATTTATTTATTTATAATAAAACAACTGAATTAAAATAAACAGTTATTTAATAATAAATTACCATTTCTTTGTTCAAGATTTTGTTGATCAAAAGCATCAAGGTAGTTATAAAAATCAGGTATAACAGGAGCCAAATTAGTATACGTTTTATTTAAATCGTCTGTTACATCTTCATCTAAAAAATAATAATTAATAAATAGTAGGTATTCGTGAAAATTATTTTTTTTATTACAATTTTTTTAGTTACTAACCGGAATCATTGTCGTCAAGTTCTGAACCACTGTTCTCCGCAAATTCATCCAGCAATAAATTAACGATTTCATCGTCATTAATGCGATTATCCATAGTGAATTATATTAAGTATTATTATTAATTAATATATTAATAAATAATACGAAAAATGTATTATAAACAGAGAAAACGAATAGAAGAAGCCAACAACAATTAAATAATAGAACTTGACTCCCAGGAGATCGTAATCAATCAATGGTCGATGGGGAAATGTCAACGACATAATTATTTATTATAATTTTTGGACTATTTTATAATATAATCGAAAAAAATATCGAAACAATTGTTGGTATTGCGATATTATAATAAAATTTATATTATAATTGAATATAAATTAAATATCGATATATTTAAACGATTTCTTGTAAAACACGGTGCTCGTCTTTTAGACGCTAAAATATTGCCCGTTTTAAACACGGTAAGCGTCCTAAACGTTACAATATCTAAAAATACTTCGTCTCCGATACTAAAAAACTATGACCGTGTTAAACACGGCACTCGTCCTCAACGTAACAATGTTTTTAAAAATTGTCGTCTCCAATGTGTTAATACCCATTACCCATGATAAGAAGTGCTATTTTTTCTGTGTCTCACATATTGGAATTATTAAGAATGTTTAATCACTTTTAATAAATTATTTATATTATATTTAATAAAACTTAATTATGACCTCTTATTATTAATAAAATGGGCACTACAAACAACACTATGAACACTAGGACGCCAAGGTTTTCCATTTTCTCTAAAGTACAACAAAAAAATATTAACAAATCAGAATAATAATAACTTTAATTTCAGCATTTTTTTTCTTTATAATGTAGGGCATAAACACATCTAATTAATTATTATGAACAAAAAATAAAAATAATTAACTTACATGATTCTATTAATTGCTTTTATCCACTTTTCTTTTGTCTCCTTCTCGTAATCACGATTTGGAAATCGATAAAATGTAATATTAGTAGTATTTTTATATGAATTACTGCAATTTACTACACAGCAATTATTTTTTGATTTTGTAGTACCACTCATTATAATTTATAATAATAATTAATAAATTATTCAACACTTCTAGTTACTAGTAGACAGTAGATGACAGATGTTAGTATCCTTGTCAATGGTAGTTAATAGGTACTTAGTAGTTATTACCCCTGCACTAGTATGATAGTTGTCTCCCCAGAGCGCTAGTAGTACCACCGCACGCAGTCTATATCTAACGATTAGTATTCGATATAAAGTTTTGTAATTTTTATGCAATAGACCTCGACTAAATCGATTTTGGTTTTCGGTGTAACTCGAGTTAACTAAGTGGTTCATTTTTTAATACATTTAAATAAAATGTAAATTTGTTTGAAATAGTTTATTAATTTGAAAAGTATTATATTTTTTTTTAAAAATATAATGAGATTTAAAAAAATTTTAAACGACAAACTACAATAAGCTTAAATACATGTTTTTACAATCAGCATTTTTCTAATAATCAAATTAACAAATTGATAATTTCATATCAGATTTAAATTTTTATTTCTCTTAGGTATTAAAAAAGAATGTTAGATATATTAAAGGTCTGTAAATTATATATTTATATGTTATATTTAAAAACAAATTAAAATATATTGATTAGAAAGATTTAGATAGATTTGTCAAGTCTTCCTATACAGTACTGCACCCTCCATATTATATTAAATTTATCTATTATAATATATTATATTACTCTCGGTTTTCCAAAAAGGGCAATATGAATTCCATTTGTTGGGAAAACCTCCAAGGTGGAATATATAGCTTGACCACTTGTCTTACTTCTACGTCTTCTGATAGCATTTAGAAAACAATTTCGCAATTTAGTCCATTATGACTTACACTTTTCAGATATTACAAAAAATATTTTATTACTTGTTTGATGATTTATGAATTTATTTCATATTAAGTGAATATTTTTAATTTTTCATAAGCACGAAATTCGAAGTATTTTAAACATAATTTTATTTTTTTACAAACATCAAATTATATATACTGTGAATAACTAATAATAATAATAAACTAATAATAATTAGTATTAATAATTTTATATTAAAATCGAATTGTAAATAATAGTCGTAAATAATACTATATACATTACGGCGAAAACACATTTATTGTTCAATATATATTTTGCATTATTCTTATATCTTTGAATAATAAGAGTATTTATTTAATAAATAATTATTATAGTTGTAATATATTTGAAAATTATTAAGGTAATTTTGTATTGCCATTCTTTTTTAGTTTTTAGGTCATCATACTTTTTTCCTGTTATATTTTGTAGCTAATTTTTTAGGGTGAAAAAATATCTTATAATTAACTAATTATATATACATTATTATTTTAATATTAAATTTTATGTATAACATTCTTGTTTAAACTTTTAAATATTTACAGATTTTTGGCCTCCGGGGAATCTTATAGGTCTTTAGCCTTCAGTTTTCGTCTGGGGTTTAGCACAACCAGAGAAATTGTTGAAGAAGTCTGTGAGGTTATCCGGAAAACAGTAAGACCCATCTACATGCCGAAACCCACCAAATATGATTGGCAAAATATTAGCAGGGAATACAAAGAAATATGGAATTTTCCCAATTGTATAGGATCTCTTGACGGTAAACACATTAATATTCAATATCCTATAAATGGTGGATCGGCATATTTTAATTATAAAGGAGTAAATTCGATCGTCTTACTTGCTTTGGTAGATGCTCACTATAGGTTTATTACTATTGATGTGGGTTCTTATGGTCGGAATTCTGATGGAAATGTATTTGCTAAATCTGCGTTAGGGAAAGCGTTAGAAAATGATACATTAGATGTTCCACCTGATACACCAATTGAAGAAAATGGAGACCCAATGCCATACGTAATTGTTGCAGATGAGGCATTTCCCTTGAAGCCATATCTTATGAGACCATATAGTAGGGTAAATTTGGGTGGTAATGAAGGAAACAACATTTTTAACTACCGACTCTCTCGTGCAAGACGTGTAGTGGAAAACACGTTTGGAATACTTTCAAACCGTTGGCGAGTATTCAGAACAAATATTCAAGTGCAACCTAAATCCGTAGACAACATAGTACTTGCTGCATGTTGTCTTCATAATATGTTATGCCAAAGCCATGATTTTCAATTGGATGAAACAAATAATTATGAAAGTACCGAAGTTCTTGAAAATATGGAACCGTTAAGAGGAAATAGCACTCAAAGATCATTTGAAATACGCGAGAAGTATAAAGATTTTTTGTTGTCATCTGTTGGGGCAGTACCATGGCAGTACGAGATGATTCGGAGAGGACGGATTAATATTTAATCAACGATTCTAAATAACAAAATGTGTTCCTTGTAAAATTATTTTAAATTAAAAACTATTCCTTATTATTTGTATACAATAAATAAAAACATAATAAACATGTATAGGTACATTTATTTTTAATATGGTGTATAACTTCATAGGTAGTATCATAGGTTTAACGTGTATAATATATCAATTTGTATCAATATTCAATATACAAGTATTATTTCATATTATTAATAATATTATTAATTCGATCTTTAAAAAAGAGTTATTTAAATATTTATATATTAAAATATTAATATCTTACCTGACATTTGTAGATTTTTACCAATCTCTTTCCATGCCTCTTTACGAATGTTCTGATCTTTATAATCGGCGGAAAACACATTGAATAAAGACTTGTGTTTGCGGACATTTTCAATTAACGACTCTTCAAATGAAGAAATTATAAATAATGTAATATAATTAAGAAACTAACTGAAAATAAATGATTAACCAATTGCATTTCTGTCATCAACCGATGTCTGGAGTAAAATGTCGTATTTTACTATCACACGTCACACGTTTTTCAAAATTGTTTGAAACGCGTGGCGTGGAATCGAGTGGGAACACGTTGCGTGTTATAAATATAATCACAAAACCGAATAATATTTAAAAATAAATGGGTTAACACGTGATTTAAAATTATCGGCGTGTTAACGCGTGGCGTGTAAAGGCATGTTAACACGTGGCGTGTGAACAGTGTGTTCCTAGCTTAAGGCTTCACCCAAACATGTGTTGAAATAAAAAATATACATATATGTCGTAGCCACTTCGTGAAAACGATCTTTTCATGAAAAGATGACCATTTTATGAAATGGAAACGGATATTTTACACTTCGTGAAATTCAAAAATATTTCACAAAATGGTCACTTTTTCATGAAGTGGTCACTCCAATTTAACATCGCGTAATTTTTTTCACAATCTTGTCGTTCACTTTATGTACTGAAATCGCACACGTCAAGTTTGATTATAATATCCATTATTATCTATTTAATGTATTTATTAAGTATACTTATTTATGACTTCTACAATACCAAAGGTATAGATTATATTACAAAAATAAATTTCCGTTATTTTATCTAAATTTAATTTATATTATTACCTATGCATAATATATTAAATTTTATAAGTTATAACTATTTATACAAGCACTTTTACATGAACAATTTAGAAATCCCTGACCTCTAGATATTACTGTGACAGTTTCACGCAACGTCAATTCTTTTTGTTTGTTAACCTGTTCAGCTGAAATAAAATTTGCAGTGGCATGCTGCATATTTCCAGAATTGAACCATCTTTTAATGAAACCATGTGTAGTTCCTACTTTGTACATCTCGTTTTTTTCTTCAAAAATGACAGTAATCACGTGAGCAGGGTCCGATGGCCTTCTGTCGACTTTTAATAATAATAATATCTGGAGGTCAGGGATTTCTAAGTTGTTCATGTAAAAGTTTTTGTCAAACCAAAAGATGTGTTTGTTTTAAAGGTAGCTTAAAATGTAAGTCGTATAATTTTTTAAGATTACAAAATTTAAACTTACCAGGTCCGTCAACCGTTCACGGTTGGATTGGCCAATCCAAATTCTTACCGGGTATCAATAAGACATTTTTCGCACACTTAAAACACAAATTTGAATTTAATGAATATAAGGAAAAGGCTTGCTCTGTTTGTATTGATGAAATTTCTATAAAAGAATTTCTAGAATATTCTAAGGACTTTGAATTTATTGAAGGATTTGAAGATTTGGGTAAATATGGAAGGAGTTGCAATACTGCAAACAGTTGCTTGGTATTTATGGCCAGAGGTATTTATGATTCCTGGAAAATTCCAGTAGCCTATTTTGTTACTCATTCATCAGTTAAGCATGACATTTTAAAATCCCTTATTGTCGATGTCGTGCAAGAACTGTTTAATGTTGGTCTATATCCTAAAATTATTATTTGTGATCAAGGAACGAATAATCAAAGTACATTTAAATCACTAAATGTCTCAGAAGAAAGGCCGTACTTTTATGTAGATGAGCACAAAGTTTTTGCTTTATTTGACACACCTCATCTACTTTAAAGTGTCAGAAATAATTTAATTGGAAATACTTTTAAGAAAGGTGACAAAATAATAGCGTTTAGCGATATACTTTCGGCTTACAATATAGATGTAAAGAACAAAAAGTAGATCTTTACTTAAAATAACGGATGCTCATGTAAAACCAAACTCATTTCAGAAAATGAGTGTACAGTTAGCTGCTCAAATTTTTAGTCATTCGATGGCTTCGGCTATAAGAACATGTATTTCTACTACTGAGTTAAAAAGTGATACTGCCTCTGACACTGCAGATTTTATAGACTTATGGACAAATTGTTTGACTGCTTAAATAGTACAAATTTATTTATACAATTGTGCTTTGACGGATTTTGGAGTAGTCAAATCATTTCTATTGGACGCGGCAAATTATTTTAATGATATTTTTAAAGTTAACTATAAAGGCAAAGAGACTCGTCCTCCATGTTTTAATGGATTTACTCAAACAATTAACGGTGTATTAAGTTTTTTTGACGAAGAATTAAAAAATAATGGCATAACGTTCTTAATAACAAATAGGCTAAATCAAGATGTTCTGGAAAATCTTTTTTCATTCAATCTTTCGCCAAAAAGGAGGATATAACAAAAACCCTTCGGTAAGAATAATTCGAACCTCGTTTAGGAGTACGTGTGTATTTTCTTTAATAGCCTCAAAAAGTAGTAACTTAGAGATCAGCCAAGAAGTAGACGATTCTATCATCGTACAAGATGTCATATCCGATAATAGAGCATTAAACGAAACATCCTCAGACACGTCTTCTAATTGTTCATCTTCTTCGTCATCAACAAAATCAGTGTCTAACCCTGACATAATAAAATCAAATGATATTACGCTTGAAGATTGCTCAGTTAAATATTTTTCTGGGTACTTGGCTTACAAATGTAGTATGAAATTCAACTGCAATGCTTGCAATACACATTTAACGACAAAAAAAGATTTAAATGATAAAAATCAATCACTTTTAGTACATAAAAACTATTCAGACATTGATAAAGATACGGGACTTAAGGCACCATCAGATGAGTTAAAAAATATTATAGATCACGCTTTAGAAATATTTGAAAAAAAATTAAAATCCAAATTTTTAACTATTTATAAAACAGATGAATTGATATCTAAGTGGATAAACGCAGAACATACATGTGCAGAACATCATATTTTTATACTAGAAAAATTATTAATTTGAAACATTTTTAAAAAAGCAAAATTATTTTCAACTACATCTCACCAAACTAAAATAGCAAAATTAAAAATTTTAAATCACATTTAAAATACTTTTCCTTACTCACATACTTACATAATATATAATGCATTTTTCCAACGTGTTATAATTTTTTTTTAATACTATGTTGATATTTACGTTAATTTTTGAATTATTAAAAAGTGACTTTTTTATAATTAGGTATTTATATTTTATACTAAGATGTGCATGTATTCTGATTTTTTTCTAATGGAATTTATTAAAATTTATAAATACAAAATAAAATATTGTTATATTTTTCTACGCGTTCCTTAAAATTATGTAGATCCTGTTCTCTTTTTTACCAGTCCGTGCGAAAATGGATATAAATTCGTGGCGAAAACCCTTTATTTTACGTCGCCAGTCGCCGCGCGCCGCGGTATGGCAGTCGAGCACTCGAGCGGTATAAATTGCAGTATAATGATAATCAGTAATCACTATAACGACTATTATAGTTGTATATACTATATAGTATGTAGCAGCCAGTAGGTACGTTGTCAATAAATGAATACCCCCACTACCGACGTCTAACCACTCATCCCGCTCAAACCTATGATGGTGTACCCTCCTGGACGTCTGGTCCGGGAGATCAGCAGTTGTCCGAAAAATGATAAGGAGCTGACGACTGATAACAGTTCGAAAACCAAAAAGCGTTGCCAACCATTACATACAAAAGTCGGTATACATTTTAATTTTTATATAGACAATTAGACATAATATTATAAATAGGTAGGTAAGGTATTTTATTAAATTACAAGGTTAAATTAAAACATTTTCTTTACTTTTCTGGATTTTTGAATTTCATTTTCATTTTCTGTGATTTTCTAGTTTTTTAAACGTTGTTTGATTTTAATTTAGAAAGATGTCTCTAGAACAAGCTATTACTGTGGAATGTGGTATGTATTTAACAACTTCCTTTGATTGATGAAATCCCAAAGTAGTTCAAGTATTTAGTCGAAAAGTGGGCATTAACTAGTTAAAAAGGTCGTTTAAAAAAAAATTTTCTTTATAAAATAATTTTGTATTTGTAAAAAAATTGATATTTGTTAAATTATTCAAGTAAAGTAAAATAGGTATAAACACTGTACAATAGATATTACGATTAAAGTTAAATGAATAAAATTGTTTTTTATAATTTAGGAAATTAGAAAACC
The DNA here is from genome assembly GCA_027563435.1 of Nasonovia ribisnigri. Taxonomy (NCBI): domain Eukaryota; kingdom Metazoa; phylum Arthropoda; class Insecta; order Hemiptera; family Aphididae; genus Nasonovia; species Nasonovia ribisnigri. Next base: position 333,220 of record JANEHU010000686.1, on the reverse strand, counting down.
GCAGTCACTGTTATATGTAATACACATACTAACTGAAAAAAAAATATATAAATCGTTTTTAAACTGAGTTAAGTTAACATTTTTGCCACATAACTTATCAATTTAATTTATGATTTGTTAACTGTTAACTTCCAACTTAAAGATTTTGTGTTCTCTTAACTGAACTTGAGTTAATTATTTTCATTTCTTGCCCACCTTTGATATGTAGGTACTTCATTCCAAATTCCAAATCAATACACAATATCCAATCCATTCATTTTGAGTCCTAGACATACTAAAAGTTATATGTTTATTTAGATATTGTAAATCATGATCACAATTACTGTAGAATTCAAGATGAATCTGGTAAGTTGATTATATAGTTAATTGCATGTATTGAATTAAACCTAATAATAACTGTGTACTTGTAAGGTACCTATGTACTCAATTGTTTATCTGTATATATGATGATAGAACCTCAAGAACAAGTACTCTCTGTTCTTCCTATGTCCAATGTCCCGCCATAGAGTTACACCATAGTTCCTGGTACACAAAGGAACACAGAAATAATTTGTGATAATTTGGGTAATATGTACTACAAAAACAAAAGTACTGAAAATAAAATGTGAGATTAAAATACATTTAAATAAAACTATTAATTTAAAGTTACACAGTACCTTATGACTTATGATTGTAACTGTTTAGCTATTTGGCATGCTTGGAATAAAAAAGGGGGGAATGTCGGGGAACTGCAGTCATATCCTCAGATCGAGAAAACAAAAGTCTCAAGTTGTCAAACCAACATAGTCATCCAGTAAAACTATATAACTTGGATGTTCCATTCCTTCGACAACACATACCAGAAAAGGCTTTAATAAAAACTGTAACTTCATATGTGCCTCGTGGTATATACATGGAATCGATTGTGAAGTTGGTATTCATATTTATCTTCATATAAAAAAAAAAAACAAATATTAGTAATTTTATATTGGGTTTTAAGATTAACAATTTAGGTATACCTTTCTGATATAATGTTTGAAACTTATTTTTTTACTCTATAGTTTTCCAGAAGCTGCAAATAATTATACCTTCATTCAGTGTGCAGAAAGAATGAGGCGATTGCGACAAGGAATGTTCCCAGCAACACCTCAAAATATTTTAGAGTTCCACAATTTAATTAGCAATGCTGAAAACCAAATGTTTACACTAACATTACAAAATTTACAGTAAAATACAATTTGATTACAAATTTAAATTGAATAAATTAAATCTATTTAATAATAACCTATGCATAGATGTTATCAAGGCCCATTGGTTGTGAATGGAGTTATTAAAGGTGTTTTGTTTTGCAACATAGCCCATATACAGAAAATCAAACAAAATTTAAGAAATGTATGTACACGCAATATAAATTACTTTGTGTACAATTCTGTCTATCATTTTTAGGTCCGTGTAGCTGGTTGTGACGGGACATTCAAAACTGTACCAAAATTTTTGGATAATGATGCTTATCAGATATTTTCATTCCATATCCTGTTCAAAAACGTTGTATATTTGTTAATATTTATTCAATTATTATACAATAATCCAGTTTAATAATATATATACTATTTTTGTTTTATAGAGCTTCCCACTAGTTCATGCTATCCTCACAGGCAAAACACAGGATATCTATATACAACTTCTGAGGTACGTCAGAAGTGTGTTACCATTAAATTATGCAGATTTGATCATAATAACAGATTATGAGTATGGGCTAATTAATGCTGCAAAAATCGTATTTCCGGAGAGTAAAACCCAAGGATGTTATTTTCATTTTTGCCAGGTAAATAGTAGCTTCCTTTTTTTGAATCTGAAAAAATGTATTATTAATAATAAGTAATATTTATAGGCAGTCATACGGTACACTAGAGTTAAAAAATCTCAAATTTTTCATTTAATAACATCAAATTTGAATGCAATTTGTATACTAAGAATGGTAAATAATTAATAATACTAAATATAAATGAGATAATTAAATTATTTATGCATAGATTTTAGCTTTGCCATACTTACCAGCCACAAGAATTGATGCTTTACCGTCAATGGAAGATGGTTTCAATGAAGTTGTAAAATATGTTAACCAATTCCCTGATTTAGCTGTGAAACTAAATAATTTTTTAATTGATTAAGCTGGCCACACACTACGGTTTTATTTGTACGTGTACGGTGTACGGTGTAGTTCGCACATTTTTTGTTCGTACACCGATGAACGACACACACTATCCATTTTGTATCTTTGTACGGTGTTCGAACAACACGGACCGTTTTTTTGACGAATGAATCGGCATCAAACTATCAACATTATTATCAACGTACTAGTACGTACTAGATGTATTTAATCGCATATTATGGCTCCTGTTTCACGCACTGTAAATTTAGCTTTGGCAGCTACTGCTGTGGCATTGGTCCTTCATAAAATTAAAGGTAAAAAACAAAAGAGAAAATGGACTAAAGATTGGTTGCTGAAAAGATCGCAATACTCGCATATAAACTTATTAAATGAATTACGGTTCTATCCTGAAGACTGGCATAATTACTTAAGGATGGATGAAGAAACCTACTTTGAATTACTTCAGTTAGTGACACCTCTAATAGTAAAACAAGATACTCACTTACGAAAATCAATCACCCCTCACGAACGGTTGACAGCAACATTGCGCTTTTTAGCTACTGGTTGTAGCTACGAAGACCTGAAATTTACAACCATCATATCTCCACAATTATTGGGTGAAATTATTCCAGAAACCTGTTGTGCAATTCATACCGTACTCAAAGACAAGTATTTGAAGGTAAGTTTGTTAATTTAATAATAATATTTATTTTATTATATGTATATAACACAGTAGAATACTTTCGAACTTATAAACTTAATCAAAATTAACTTTTTTTTTTAATGTACAAAATAGTAAAATATGCTTAGAACACTAATAACTAATTTAAGAAAATATTAATTTGAGAATTTTGAATTGCCTGATTGCTCGTAGTAGTCACGTATTCCAACCATAGCAGAATCTTTTGTTATTTCTGCTTGTGAGTACTGTAGAGTTTCTGATGATATAATATTTTGCAGTGTTGTTACGTTTGATTGTGAGTATGGTTGAGATTGCATAATTTCTGATGAATTCAGATTTAGCAGTGTTGGCAAATGATTTTTTGACTGTAGTTGTTCTATTATTTGAAGATCTTGCGATGTATGTGGTTGATGTGGATTATGACTTTGTTGTTGTTTTTGAGGAAAAACTGACAAATTAAGTTGTTGTTCATTATGAGAAACAGGTGATGTATGAGATAACACTGGTTTTTGAAGATAATAATGGGGTAATTGAGGTTCTAATGACGTATGCAATTGGAATGGTGCATGAGATTGCAGTATCGGGAAAGATCGATTTGGTACAGGTTGTTGAAGTGACATTTTAGTATACTTATTTATATTTCCAATTTCGGCTTCAAATAATATTTCATTAATAAATTTTTCGGACATCAGTTTAACCTCTTTCGATAATCCTCTTAATTTATAAGCAATATTTTGTCCTATTACGTCAAATTCATCTAAATTTTCATTTTGCAATTTATTGCTAACTTTTTCTGAAACCTCATCACAAAGATCTCTTTTCTTCTTCTTTTTATTCTGAGTTGCCTGATATGGCTTATCAAAAGAAATAGAATTCGATATTGGTGATATTGGTGTAGAAGATAAATTATCCTCGAGTTCATCTTCAATAGCACCAGTTGTATCGTTATCTACACTCTGTAAAAATGTACCAAACCGGTTAATATAATTTGTACAAATTTGTAATCATTTTTCAAAAATGTGTACACCCACTCTAACCCAGGATATTCGGTAATACACACCTATCTGTATATCTATATAGGTACTGTTTTAAAATACTGTTTTAAGAATACTAGTAAAAATTATTCAAAATACCGTATTTAATACTTAAAAAATTATTTAAAATGTATTCGGAATACTTAGAAAGTATATTTGACTGTATATTGGTAAATATATTTATGTAAGCAATTTATAACACTAACCAGTATAATTATTACTAACTTCTTATTATTAGTATTTAATGTGTTACCAATCTAAAACTTCACAAACAGAAATTTTTTGTTGAAATGAAAATAAGCGAGGACTGAGGACTGGGTCCGAGGCCCGGGGGCCTTTTCGGGTAGGGGGCCCAGGCGGAAATGTCCATTTTTCCCCCGTTAAATCCACCCTTCATAGAAGGTCTTAAATTAAATACATATTTTGGTTTTTAGTTTCCAAAGAGTGAAGAAGAATGGAAAACAATCGCCTCTGAATTTGAAAAAAAGTGGAACTACCCAAATTGTTTGGGTGCCGTTGACGGCAAACATGTTCGTATTACTCCACCAGCAGGCAGTGGGTCTTATTATTGGAATTACAAAGGTTATAATAGTTTGGTATTGATGGGGATTGCAAATGCTAATTATGAACTGATTATGGTGCATTTTGGAATGAATGGAAGGATATCCGATGGTGGTGTTATTGAATACACAGAATTTTATCAAAAATTAAAACATAATGAATTAAATATACCTACACCTTCAAAACCTAATTGTAGTTCAACAATTTTACCATATGTATTCCTCGGAGACGAAGCTTTTACATTGCGAGAAGATTTTTTGAAACCTTTTGGACAAGGACAACTCAACATCGAACGAAAAATATATAATTACAGATTATCAAGAGCACGTCGTGTAATTGAAAATGTTTTTGGAATACTAGCTAATCGTTTTCGGGTATTTCATACTAGTATTAATCTTAAACTTGAACGAATTGATAAAGTAGTGATGGCTTGCTGTACCTTACACAATTTTTTGTGTAGAAAACGTCAACAACAGTACATTTTTTCAGGAAGTGTTGACCAAGAAAATATTGAAGATGGAACAATAGAGTTGGGTGAAAGGCCTTTGCCAAACACATTGACAGACTTGGAAATAGGACATAGCAGAAATAGTCGGCAAAATGCTAAAGATGTAAGGGACTTATATGTTAATTACTTTTCTAATGATGGTGTAGTTTCCTGGCAAAATAAATTTATTTAAACGTTATATAATAGTTATAATTTTATTTCATTATAATAAAATTAACTTTTTTAGCCAACTGCACCACTTTATGTACTCATACTAACTTATATTAAACGATTGAAGTAATTTAATTATTTTTAATTTTAATTTTATTGAAAAAAATTTTGAGAAAAAAACGTAAGTTGATATTATGCAAAAAAAAATGTAATAGGTGCGTAGTTAATTACCTACTAAACTACACTTAGTTAATTTATTTGTTTCTTTTTTAGTGTACCTACCTGCATCTAAATAATATACAATTAAATAAAATATGCCTTACCATGATTTGTGTTGAACCTTCATTTGATTCGCTTTCAGAAATGTTGGATACACCACTCCTAGGGGTCTCTTGATCTAAAAGGAACTGCAATTTTTCGAAGTACCATAACTTTGGAATGTATACGTTTTCTGTTCCAGCTCCACTTCTTTTAGACTCTTTAATTTTTTTTAATTCCTTTCGAAAATTTGACCTAAGCGAGTCAACTTTTTTTACTACTGTTTCTTTAGACGCGGTTTCATCTATTTCATGCAATTTTGAACACAACTTCTCATAAGCATTAGTTCGCTTATTACGGTCACTGTAATCTGACGATTTAATACGCCACAAACATGGATAATTTCTGTACAGCTCAATGAACTCTACTGTAAATTCTTTTGGCCATTGACGTATATCCATTTTGTCTCCTGCTAAAAAACAATGATTAAATTATTTTTATAGGGCATATTTTTTATATTTTTCATAATTTTAAATGCATACTTGATGATTTTTTAGTGCATGAATGGCGGGTTTATGTATTAAATTTACTATTACCCGTCATAGCCGAGCAGCTATGATGAAATAATATAATACAAATATATTACGTATTATAATAATACTTAATAGGTATATTAATATAATATTAATATTTTACGTAATAAATATAAATAATAATAATAATAATAATAATAAATAATTAAACTTCGAACAATCTCGAAAACAAATATTTTAGTTAAAATTCATAATAATAATAACAATAATAATTATAATAATTATATTACTTACTTTTATATTCTCGAATAGTTTCCCTCGAAGACACTACAATACTGCAATAGTTCACGTATAGAGCAAAACTAAATTATTTTCTGATTCTATGATCTCGTATAAATGAAATAAACCAAATTTATATTGTACAATAATTATTGTTATCAGTACAAAAATAACATCTTGAAAATAATAATATAGGGGTTATTTATATATGATTTATTTATATATGCTATTTATAGTTTTTAAAACTGTACGGTTTTAGTTCGAACGCCGAAATGGGCACACACCTTCGGTTTTGTTCATTTTAAACACCGAACACGGACAAAAAATCAAACTCCTCAGTTTTTATTCCGTTTCCGTGTACGGTGTTTTTCATCCGTTTTATTGCCCATACACTTTCGGTGTACCTTGTTCGAACTACACCGTACACCGAAGACGGACAAATAAAACCGTAGTGTGTGGCTAGCTTTAAAGCTGGTTACACACTGAGCGGTTTGGCCGCGCGCGGTCGCGGTTTTTATCCGCGGCGGATAACCGCCTACAATTAAACATGGGTTATTCAATAGGCATATTCATACATGCAAAACCGCGCCGCCAAGCGTCGCGGACAACCGCCTACGACCGCTCATGTCAATTCCTGAACGGAAAACCGCGTCCGCCAGCTATAATTAAACTATGGTTTTTCAATAGACCTGTTCATACAGGCGATTTGATCGCCGCGATCCGCTGGCGGTTTTTGAAATTTGTCATTTACGAAATTTTTCTTGAAGTGAGTAGAATAGTAGATACTATAATTTCAACGTTTTTATCAACATGATTGACATTGAAGAATTTATATCAGTGATACAAGCAAATGAGTGTATCTGGAATAAACGTAAGTACCTATATTGTATAATTTTACATATTAAACGACTAAAATATTTTTTTATTTATTCAATACCATATTACAATATATCATTATATGTATTTGAAATATAGAAGAAAGTAGTCATCACGATCTTCAGGCTCTCCATGTAGGATGGACCAACGTGGCTCGAACTTGTTCAGTAAATTTCGACGAAATGGACGATAAAAAAAAAACAGAAAAAAGTATGTAAATAATAAATAATTTATTTTTATCAGTTATTCGAAATTCGAATACGAAGTAATAATTATCTTAGTAAAATAAAAAAAGTATTAAATAACACAAATACTAGGGTAGTAATTATTAATTATTAAACACAGGCACAAGAGGTACATCTATACGTAATATTACAATATTTTTAATCATTATAAATTATAATATACTTTATAGTTATTAAGTTAATGATAGGTACATTTTGTGAAATTTTATATTATCTATTTATCTGCCAATTATTGTATTTTGCCAGTCAAGTGCATGGTTCGGGTTATTGACGTACTCTACAAAATACTCCCTGACGTCTTTGGCATTTTTTTGAATGTTCCCTACTCCTTTTCTTTGAACACTCGCCATGTAGGAACTACTCATGGTATCTTCAACACTATAGCCATCACGGCGACGTACAAAATTGTGTAGCACACAACAAGCTTTTGTTATTACAACTGCAGCATCTGGTTCAACCAAAATATTTGTTTGAAAAACTCGCCATTTTTTAGACATGATGCCAAAGGTACATTCTATGTATTGCCTGGCCCTCGATAAACGGTAATTAAAAATTCTCCTTTTGTCGTTTAAGGTTCTACCTGGGAACGGGCGTAATAGGTTCTTGTGAAGAGCAAAAGCTTCATCGGCCACGAGAACAAATGGTTGTGGTGAACCAAGTTCATCGTTCGGTAGACATTGTTCAGGTGGAAAGTTTAATTTATCGCCATAAAGTTTTTTACCAAACGTTGACGTCTTAAACACATTGCAGTCACTTTCTTTCCCAAATGACCCTACATCGATGATTCGGAAGCAATAATTAGAGTCACAGATAGCCATTAGAATCAGTGAAAAAAAGTGTTTATAATTATAGTATAACGAACCACTACTTTTTGGGCACTCAATCCGTATATGTTTTCCATCTACCTGTAAAAAATATAACGAGCCATTATATTATAACATCGATCTTTAGATTTTAACTTAATTGTTTCATAGCTCCTTTCAATACATAGGTAATGTAGATATAAAATAATTTTTGAATGTTTCTAAAATTTTAATTACGTAAACTATTTTAATTTAAAAAAAAAACAAATTATAATTACAAAATAATACTTTCAATTTGACCGTTTTACATTTAAATTGTTTTTCTATATTAAACATTATAGTAAAACTAAAAAGTATACAAAATAACTTACTGCACCAACAGTATTCGGGAACTGCGTCTTTTCAAAGTAACCTTTAGCTATATTAAGCCAGTCATTTGTAGTGGGTTCTGCCATTTCAATCGGTTGTAAAATTTCCCATAAAACTTTGCAAGTTTCTCGGACTATCATGGCTATAGTTGACACACCAACCAAAAATTCAAAATGTAATGCCGAGAAGTGCTGTCCAGTTGCTAAGTATCTGTTACCAAATTTCAAATCATATAATAGATTATTCCTTATAATATCCTTTTATATTTTGTCCAACAAATAAAAATATCATAAGAAACAATACTTCCGAATATGGTAAAAATTACAATGATAAAGTTATAATATTAGAGGGCTGGATTTCGACAATTTTCGATTTTAAAGTAATGTAATACAAATGTATTTCAAATTCAAATTTTAGAAAAACTTCAAAATGCCCCAAAATTTTTTTTCGTTGTGCCAAAAAGTTGAAATATTAACTATCCCAGATTATTTCAATGAATGAATATTATGTTACATTTAATGTAAATAGTTTTGACCAAAAATATGTTTTTTTTTTCATTAGTAAAGGAGCTTAAATTGAAATGGAAGAACATACGAGATACCTACCGAAAGAAGTGTATAAAAAAATCTGGACAGGCTGCAAAAAATGAAAAACCATATGTTTATGCAAATATTTTACAGTTTTTAATACCTACGATGGAAAACAGAAGGTAATAAAAAACATTTACATCTTATCATATACAAATAATTAACCGTATGAAAAAATTCAGAAGTATAATATATTAATATATAACTATTATTTCCATAGGACTGAAAGTAATGTTCCCGAGAGTGAACCAGAAGAAGATACCGAAGCATCGGATGTAGTGAAAAATGTGGATGATCCTGATGTCAGTGTAGTCGACTCGGAAGTAGAGACACCAAAATCCCAAAAACGAAAGTTAATCAAAAAACCAAAAATTTCTTTTGAAGATAACTTATTAAAGTTGTTGGAAGCTAGAAAAGTTGAAGATCCAGTATCTTCTTTTCTTATGTCGTTGGCGCCACAAATCAGATTGTTAAATCAAGAAAAACAAAATCAAATTTTTATTGAATTCTTGCAGGTCGTACAAAAAGTTTCTTCCACAAGTCCTAGCCAAAATACACACATTACTCCAGCAATAAATAATGTTAATTCCTGGTCCATACAACCTCCTATCTCAACTTTCTATGACCGTTCTTATGACGCATATTCGACTGCAATAAACCATCGTCCTAATCATGTCAACATAACACCGCCTTCATCCTCATCAACTTCATTAGGACTAGGTGCTTACCAATCGGCATCGGCTGCTGCCATGCCTCAGTACTATAATCAAAATTCAACTCAAACAGTAGCTGCTCCTGTTTCTCCATCGACAACACTCTTCACTTATTCAAGCCTGAATACTGACGAATACGAAAACAGTAAATAGAATGTAAACTTCTGTATGTTTTTTTTTATATTTGAATTGTTTATAAGCTTTTAAACTTTATTTTTTTTTATAACAATTAACAGCAATAAAGTTGAGTTAACTTTTTATTTTTTTTTGTAAATATTTATTATAATATTTATTTACCGCAAAGTGATTGTCAGTCGTTCTTCTGTACAAATTGGAATGCGCAAATGTGTCAATTGTTTTGATAGACATGGTCTAACCAGTATAATCTTAAAAAAAATCAAATTATTAGATACATATTTTATCCGATTTATTGTTATCCAAACGTAAAAATATTAACATATTATAGTATTATAATATCTGTCTAGTGCCACAACTACAATTTTGAAGCCCAGGTGCGAACTAATTTTAGGGACCCTTTATCGTCAGTATAGTGTCTAAATTTTGGGTCGTTGATTAATTAATGAGTTGAGATTAGATGGGGTGTTCTCTTATTTTGTTGTAATTCAAAAACGAATAACCGTAGATTCTTGAAATTTACAACAAATATTTATTTTATCGTTTTTTATACTTGTCAAATTATACAAATATTTTGACTCGTTACAAGTTGTTTACAGGTATTTGGACGAATTACAAATTAAAAAACCTAGAATATTCTTTTTAGTTATTTTGTTGTGATTGTACAATATTATTCTTGGGTACTTGAAACTTCTAAAGTAAACTATTATATATCTGTGATAGTATCACGGTTTGTTGTTGATGTATAATGCGTTATAAGTACCTAATGGATATTGTGATATGATTAATTTGGAATTTATTATAGGTGAATTATTTTTTTAATACCATAGATAAGTATATAATATGTCTTAAACCTAGACTGACATACCGTCTCCGCTCAGAATCGTTTTTCTTATACAATGATATTATATCATTGAATTCAAATTTAATACCATCCATTATACAGTGACCCACTTGTAACCTACTGTACAGCAGAGCGACATTCACTTGCCCACCTTTTTACAAATTATTTTTCAGTTAAATATTTATATATTAATGTTCAATTTTTATATATGAGGATTAAAGATTTAAAATAAGGATCCACGTAGTAGCCCACACTGTAACCAAAAAATTACGGCTATACGCTATATATTTATTTGAAACACGCCAAATTCAAAATTATTACATTCTTATATTTGTTTTACAATTATTGTTTGTATTTATGTATAGTAAAATCTGAGGTCCTGGATTCATACATTTTTAAGGCCCTTCAGGCGGTGCACCGCCTGCACCTGAGGTAGTTGCGGCACTGGTAATTTCTTTTTTATAAATACTCAATCATTATATATTTACTTACCAACTCATCAAACGATGTTACAGACATCCTGAAATATTTAAAAAATTCTTCAGGATGAGCCCTCAGTGTCATGAAGTTCACTTGAAACTGACCTTCTTTAATCCTTTTCATGTTCATCGGATGTACCCAATATCTCCTTTTGGATCTTTCCTTTTTTGCAGCTTTATTACGTTTTTGTAATACATATGCTACAGCTATGGCTTCAACGTCGTTTAATAAGTCCATTATATAGGTAAAATGTATGTTAACTCTTAACTTGAAAACTAAAATCAAATACAAAGGTCTTACCTCTACCACGTGTTTGACGCAACTGATAATTTACTTCAACTCGCGCCAATATTCACTTTATTTTGTGTATTATAATTATTTGACTATTGTTAATTATGGCGCCAAGAAAAACCGCTTGTAGTGTGTAACAAAACGGCGGATGCGGTTTTAAACCGCCGCGGATAAAAACCGCAACCGCGCGCGGCCAAACCGCTCAGTGTGTAACAAGCTTAACAGCGCATCCTCTCGGTCGTTGCACGCGTAAATTTTTCGTGACACGTCCTCTTAAGAGACAAATTTATTTCTTTGGCTACTTTTTCTAATGTAGCATGTCGAATACAACTACCTTCTAAAAATGAATACAAAAATTGTATTGTACCAAAGAAATCAAAAACTATTCGATTCTTTCGGCCAATCGAATCTACCAATACTAAGTTTAGGCAATGTGCATGACAATGATCAAAGAACATTTTAGAATTTATTCTCTGTCCGCACATGTTTCGTTATTTATCAAATGGTACAAATGTTAAAAGTCCACATGATGAAAATCAAAAAATTTAATTTTAAATCAAAATCTAAGAAAAAAAGTTTGTATTATGTACCGCAATTTATAATGTAAGTTAAAACAAATTTCGCAGGTCATGCCTGTGCATGACAGGCAAGACCCGTAGACACGCCTATTGGTGGTTGGTTCGACATGAATATTTTTGAAGATTGGTTCATGACATTATTTATTCCGTTTATTTAAGAATTTAAAAGTCCCAAAAGTATTGATTGGAGATAACTTAGCTAGCCACCTATCTCTTGAACTTATAAAATTATGTGGAGTTCATAATATACGTTTCATATTATTACCTCCAAACTCGACGCTTGAATATTTTATGCGATGTTGCCACATTTACGTTGCCAAAATTTTGAAATTTATTATTTTCACGTATTGTTACACCAATAATTATGATATCAGACGTGAGCCGTGAGTCGAGTCCAGCTTTATTTATCGATTAATAACTTAGTTCCGGAGCAATGAAGTCTCGACGCTTTAAACATGTAGCATTAGGGGAAAATATAAGATAATTAAGATACAATTCAAAAATTATTACAGAAATAATATCAGTGTTCGATCACCACAATCTCTATTAATATATTTAAGTCAACTTGGAAACAGATATCAAGGTATATCAATTTAATTTATTATTATTATATTATCATTAAATTCAACTTCACGACAAGCAGTGACCATAAAGTATGAGTATATTATTACTATTATTATCAAACAGAACTATATACTATATAAGTGACTACTATAAGTGACTTTTATATTAACTTATAAATATTAGTATTATTATTATTATTATTATTACAAAACAGATCTATATTATATAATATACTATTATAATGTGACTATATTATTGACTATGAAATCATGTTTTTTTAATATTAGGTATACTTGAATTATTATAATTATTTAAATAAATATTTTTGTATAATACAGTTTAAAATTTAAAATGGCAACGTTGCAGAGTTTTTTATGCTCAATCATGTCTATTTTCTTTTGTATTTCAATTTCCTTTGATACGCCAACAATTTTGCTTAATCGTGTCGCAAAAAAGTTGTTTTATGCTCAATCGTGTATCAGCCCAGTTCGTAGTCATTTTGTAGTGTGTTCCTAAAAACGACCGCTATTTGGAGGTGTCCGTGAAGGGAGATTCCACTGTATACAATATCTCTAGGTACAATATTAATATATTTTATACTAGTAGGATTCTAGGTGCATTAAAGTCATAAATAAATAAATAAGACAGGTATTATATTTTGAAAATCTTATAACTGTTTATGAAAATCAATAGGTATCTAGATTACATATATCATTAGTAAAAATGTACAACTTTCCTGGTTGTAGATCTAAATTATAATTATAAATATGTAATATTTCATTTGATGATGGCATTTCTTTAGTACAGGCAAATTTCATTGAAGCCGCCATATTATGAGTTGAAATTGACTGTGGCAAATTAATTGAGGAACCTTCCTTTTTATATATACTTGTTAAAACTGTCCGGTTATAATATCTCCTAGACATCAAATGTAATGGTTTTGCTTTTTTTAACTGAAAAAAAAATATTCATACAAATGTATATAATATACACACATAAGGTTATTACTTTATATAACATATATTGTTTCATGAATATAATAATATACTACATTTAAAAATCATTAAATACAGCTATTTACATAGTACAACCTAACCATTAAAATGTGCTAGTCTATCGACTAAGTAAAAGTATTAGTATTATTAATTGGTTGTAGGTATTCAAATTTATTAAAGATAATATTTTTTTTTTATGTGCAACATTTATTATTTTCCATAAAAGTCAAGACTGCACTAAGGTTTGAAAATCAGACATAAATTAGCCTAAACTTCTAAACACAACTAAATAAACATGGTTTCAGCCTAAAATCCTAACAGGCAAGAAAGCGTGATCCTGCTAAATCTCCTATCTGTCTCTAAAGTCTCTACTTACCAAATTTTACTGGGTATGACTTCCATTTTTCTGAAGTTTTACCACCCTTCATCAACACCATAGTCGTTACTCTATGTGAAGGCCATTTACAAAAACAACTAGTAACACCATTTACAACCATGCTGACTAACCATTCAGCAGGAATGACAGAGTATTAATGTTCTTCTTTAAAATATCTAATGACCCACTAAACAATAATATAGGTATACAAAAAAATATCTCTTTAAAATAAATAAAACAAAACAAAATAAATACATGATCTGATTCTTCACATTGCTTAGAATCTAAGTATAAAAAAGTCATTTTGACATATTATATTATTACTTTTTTATAAAATGTGTACTTATGATATAAGTTTAGTAGCTGTAGTAAATTAATAAATAGGTATATACAAATTATTTTACAATGAATTATATAGGAAGGTTTCTTTGGTACCTACCTACATAAGTAATATAAATTGATGTTGTTTATTTAAAATAGATAATACTAATAATTATTAGATTTGCCAGTATAATAAAATATTATAATTACAACAAAGGTAAAACCTAATATGAATTACTTACCTGTATCAATATTTTACTTAATAAAATACCGATGTAATAAATAAAAATAACCTAACCTTGGTATGTAACCATCACGTCTCGCCTAATACAAAAACAAACGATTTTGTATCCAACATTTCCTTACCGCGTTGAAAGACCCAGGCGCCTTTCAAGGAACCATCAGATTTGAAGATTGACGTGGAAATTCAATAAAATTACACAATTGCTGGGACAGTTCCTAAATAATTTACATAGGTAGAATAATCCAAAGAAAAAAATAATAACAATAATACTAATACACATAGACAAAATAAATAAATATGGAAGAAATTATGTGACTGTAGTACAGGGAAAATATTTACATGCACCTAATGACTAGGTTTAGGGTTCGACCGGTAGACGCACAAGTTTTACGACCAGGCGCTTGTAGACGCCGTTCTGAGTGCGCACGGACCCGACGTGAACAATATCGTCGGCTCACGTCGGACCTCTTTGACTCGACCGAAACGCCACTCAGTTGGTGGCCAGAAGTGGCCTCAACAGTAACCATATCGCTGATCGTTAAATTTGGGGACATCTTGAACCATATCTGCCGACCTTGCAACGTCGACCAAATACTCGCGTGGACATCGTTTCCAGTACGACTAACCTATCGAATAAGTTGCCATCGGTTCAGCCGGTTGATTTGGACGTCAGTAGTGTCCGGTCCGGGCAATAGGAAGTGTTCTGGGGTTGAAGCACTCAGTGCAGATAGAATGAAGTCGGATTAATCGGTCTGGAGTTCAAAATGCCCTCGATGCGAGTGATCAAGGTGAGGAACTCCTCGTAAGTTAACACCTGTTGACATGCTTGGATGAAATTTGACACTTTTGATGCTGTCCTCCCAAATTCCGCCAAAATGTTGCACAGCAGACGGATTGAAATTCTATGTCCAGGTTAGATGCGAAGACAAACGGTTTTCAGCCTTGGAATCGTGGAACAAAGTTTTCAGCTGGCCGAACCCGACGTAGTTGGTACCACAGTCATGTTAAACGGAATCCCTCTCTGTGAACAAAACGAACAAGTGCCGCCATGTAGGCCACTTTGTTCAAATCTGACACGATTTCGAGGTGAACTACCTTGACGGACATACGGACGAATAATGCTAAATAGACTTAAACTGATGCGCATTCCGGCAACGATGTTCTAACGCAAAGCGTATAGTGAGCCGGATTGTAAGACTCACGGAATAATCGCGATGACTGGAAATAAAAGTAAGTTTAAAGTAAGTTTAATTTAAGTATGGTAATTAAAAATGATAAGACTCACTACGCATCGAGACGGGCCATAGTCGAAAAACGAACGCTCTGACATATCCATATATTGTTGTAATACAATCATGAATATTTAACTCCCAAGACTGACTGACGAAACAATCGTCATTGGAGCCCCGTGTGCGGGCATTTAAATCTTTAATCCACATCTTATCACAGAGCGAATGAGTGAGGTTCTTAAAAATAATATTACCAAGACCGTGATCTTACTAAAATTGATACTAAAATAATAATAATAATAATAATTTAAAAACGAGATTATATAATGTATAAAATTGTGTTAATATAATATTTTAGCATTGTTCATCGACATAATTTTATATACAACGGACGTAATTTTTGGTTATACAATATATATACAGTTATTTTCACATATTATTTATACAGATATGAGATAATTTAACAAAACAATAATAATAACAATAACGATAACAATAATAATAATTTAGTGATTCACGAGGTAATGACCATGCGCGTACGTTGAAATATTGTCCAGTAACACGTAACGCTTATCGTCTGCCCTGTTTATGACTAGCTTCAAAGCTTTAATTGTCCACAACTCATGCTTAAACAAACGTATAGAGACATTTTCTCTATACGGCGTAAAAGGCATGTAGCTGTAACAGTGAGCCGGGGGCGTGACCACCGCCGTCGTCGACGAATGGGTTGTGGCGTTCCGATTAATTTGCGCGACAGCTTTAAGTGCTTTAAGTGCGGAATCAGCCGCAATCATTTTCCCCATGCTGGTGACACAGGGGAACTACCTGATCCTGCATGGGTCTACAACTTGTATTATACTACTTTTAAAAATAATTTTGGTTCATTACATGGAGAATCGATGATGATTTCTCTTAAAGATGCCATTGAAGAATATAACCAAGAAAGCCTTTCAGTATGTTCTAGTATGGAAGTACTTGATGATGGCAATTTCGCTATAGCAATTATAACACCATTAATGAAACGTATAAGTTCAAATTTTGAAGAAAGTGGAGGAATTCTTTTTATCGATACATCTGGAAATGTTGACCGTTTTGGTTGTAAGGTTTTTTTTATTTATACAAATAGTTGTATTGGTGGGATACTTGTTGGTGTTATTATTTTAATTAGTGAGGCATCAAAAATAATAAAATTAGGTTTAGAATTGTGGAAGAAGTTATTACCGCCTAATGCATTAGGTAATAGAGGCATAAATGGCCCAAAAGTATTTATGTCTGATGACTCTGCCGCTGAAAGAACTGCTTTATATGAAGTATTTCCAAAAGCAACACTTCTTCTTTGCATTTTTCATGTACTTCAAGCCACCTGGAGTTATATATGGGATTCCAATCATGGTATTCCTTTAAAATTCAATTCAATTCTTTATTCTGGAATAAAAAAAATGGTGTATGCAGAAAACAATGATGAATTAAATATTAGTTTTAATAAAATATTGCAACACCCTTTAACAAACGGATTCCCGCGATTTAAAACGTATGTTGAAAGATTTTTTGAGAGGAAAAGTGAATGAGCAATTTGTTTCAGAGTTAATTTAATAACAAGTGGGCAGAATACTAATAACCAGGGCTCGTAAGTTCATGCACTAAAAAATGCATAAATTAGCATGCATTCATGCACTAAAAATTAATAAAATATGCATTAAAATATGCACTAAAAAGTTCGAAAATATGCATTTATATGCCCTAACATTTTTAAATTATGCACTCAAAATATGCATTGTGTAAAAAAAAAATCATGAGCAAATTTTAAAATAATAAGAATAAATCCATTCATTTTAAAAGTATTTTATTCGTTTTAATTTTTATACATTTTAATAAATAAAAAATAAAATTAATAGTTGTGCTCGTTTAAAGCTTTGTCATATTCTTTAATTAATCTTTAATTCATCCTTATCCAGCACCTGCAATGAAAATATTTAGAATGAAATATTAGGAATTTCATTTTGAGATAGGTATTTTAGTATAATATTTATAAAAATTATATTTACTTTAGAAATTACACTGTATGATTAGTGTTTTTTTTATATTTTCCAACTTGAAAGATCGGCGATTGTCTACCAATAAGTTTTTGAGCATGGAAAAGGATCTTTCAACATCCGCTGAAGTAAGGGGTGCATATTTAAAGTACAATAAATCGTTTGCAGTCATATCTTCGGGTAGATCTAAATTTGTAATATTGTCTTCTTTGCCACTTAAAACTTTGGAAATTTTACAAATTATGTTGTATCCGATATTTTTGTCCAAAACATATTTTAATTTTTTTTTAATTTCAATTCCGTGATGTCCTTCTAATTTTGAAAATGTGTCTACGATTTCTTCGACTATTTTAAGTCCTTCACTTAATAGAATGCGTTGTTCTTGAAGACGCGTGATCGCTATTGGTAGGCAATCAAAATTTGATTTGATATAAATCAAGTTGGCCTGTAACTGTTGGAGTTTGAATACTTGTTTCGATTTTTTTACAGCTACTGCATCTCTTTCGTCAAATGATTCAACTACACGTTTTATAGTTTCAAAATGTGTGCAGTAGTACGATGCAGCAGTTAACCATGTACCCCAGCGAGTAATAACAGGTGATGGGGGTAATGGTAAACCAGGTGCTTCATCTCTAAATGTTTGTATACGATACGGACATTTTCGAAATACTTGTTTAACGTTGGCCACTAAATCGTCTACATTTCCAAACTGTGATCGAATTTCTTCGGCAACACGATGTAGACCATGTGCCAAACAGGTGAGATGAATCATTTTCGTGTAAAAAGATTGTAAAGTACGAGCTGCCTTTGTCATATACGGTGCGGCGTCAGTTACAAATAACAGGACATCATCGTACTGTATTCCGTCGGGCCATAGTAACAACAACGATTTGCCTAATGCTTTACATATAGTACTATGATTTGCTTTTTCTAGTTCATCAATATTTAATAAAAATATTTCACCTGGGGAATCATGTAAGAGTGTTCCAATTATTGTGCTCACTATATACCTGCCCTCAACATCTGTGGTCTCATCCATCGATATCCATATTTTTTTACCGTTAACTTTTTTTTTAATCTTGTCAACCGTATCGATATAACATTTGTCAACATATCCTAATCGTAATGTCGATTCTACAGGGGTATCTTTCATAGTATACTTTTCAAGAAAACTTTTAAATTGTGGATTGGATAATTTGTTTAGTGGTATATTGGCAGCTAGCATCGCTTTACATAAATCTAAGTTATATTCACTTGTTTTTGATAATGAAGGTACGAGCAGCTGTATTTTTTTGTTTTCCTCCTTTCTTTGGAAACGTTGAACACCGCGTACATGCTTATCTGATGTAATATGTTGAGAAATACTGAAACGTTTTTCACTAGATATTTTTGTTTCGCAAATTTTACAGACCAAAACTTTGTTGTCGGTTGAAAAAAATTCTGCACCAAATTCCGAAACAAAATGTTGCAAGCGGCCTGCATCCGATTTTTTTTCTTTCGGCATTGTAAAATATGAATAAAAAACCTCTAAAACACGAAATCGAACGGATGAACGCAATACTCATCGGCGAGCGCAAGAAAACTATACTGTGCAAATGTACAATATTAATATATTATAGATACGGGTGACTAGTGAGAAACGTGTACATGCGTCTATAGGTTTCGTTTCGACGATCGTTCGACGAACAATCGTAGCGATAACATTGTTTCCGCGATACTGCGTAGAACACATAAAATCTATTTAGGTAATCACGCTAGAAAAAAAAAATTAAAACAAACACTATCATTTTGTTAACGGGAAAGTAAATAAAATCAAGAAACTTTTCAAATATTTGTCTAAAAAATATTTATATGAAATAATATGCACTAACGACTGTAAAAAATCAACTATATGCCAAATATGCCTTAACACCCAAAACATGCAAAAACATGCACTATCAAACTTCATATTATTATTACTATTGCTATGAAACGGATTTGTATCTCAGTTAGCATGTTTTCCTGTGTAGCAAAAAAAACATGCAGATGCATGAACTTACGAGCCCTGCTAATAACATTAGTGAAGCTGGCGTAAAAATCATGAAAGATGTACTAGATCGAACAAAAGCATACTCTCCAGTTCGATTGTTCTTTTTTATTGTTCAGGACTTGGACACATTTTATAAAATGAAAATTCTAGATGTAGCAGCTAACCGCCCACCTCAATATCTAAAAAAAAGATTTTTAATTACAAAAATACAACAAAAATCATTAAAATATGAAGCTAAACAATCAAGTGATTCACTTTACTTAGTCCATAATACACTGAAAAATACCACATATAATATTGATCTAGATACTGGCTTATGTTCATGCCCACAAGGAAATACTGGTAAACCCTGTAAACATCAAATATTTGTAGCGAAAGATTTAAAAAGAGAACTTGGCCTTTGTTTACCTGTAACAGAAGAAATTAGGAACAAACTCCATTTAATAACAACAGGATGTTCAGAGATTCAAGATGGATGGTATAGCCACAGAATAACCAGAAGGGACACCTTTTCAGTTTAACATGTGTTCTTATGGGGCACAGATTTGCAACACCTGGTGGAATATCAGTGCTGCTGATAGAAAGATAATTCCCATTATTCTTTGTTTCTAGCGCGACTGTTATTCCCTGAACAGAGGCAATTAGTAATTACCTTTAGCCGACGATTATAAAGAATCTTTATAATCGTGCTTTAGCCTAACCTAATAAGTAATAAAGTTGTAAGTTGCTTACTCGCCTCAGTGTCTTTTGTGTTTATGTTCCAATATATGAAGTCTGTAAAGTGAATAACTGATTTTTCAATTTCCGTGTTAGTTAATTTTTATTTGAATTATAAAATGTATATTTTAAATTAATAACATAACATTTTTTTGTCTAGCATAGGTAAGTGTAGATCATAAAATATATATTTTAGATCATAGGTGTATTGAACAAATAAATCTCAAAATACATTGTAGGTTTAAACAAATTTATTACAATTACATGTATACAATATATTTACAAGTTACAACTACCTAGGTACATATATACAAAAATAAAAAATGTGTATTGTATAATATTAAGTAGGTACTTATACGGTAGATACCTTTATACATATTAGTAATTTTTTTAGTCAATTAATTCTAAAAAGTTGTATAAAATATGACACAAAATTTAATAATATTAATTATAAATGTTTTAGAATTGATAATTTCCTATTTTTACGTTTAGTTTCAGATAACATTGTTCTATTTAAAAATTTAACACTAGAAAAAATTCTAAAACGAATAAATAATTTCATAAGAAATTGCTTATTAAATAACTCACATAGATGATTAAAACGTACATTACATAGAAAATCATTTAAAAGGTAACCAACATTATCTCTTATGGCAATTATTGGAAACTGTTCAATAAAAATATTTTCTAACTTAAGTATATAATTACAAAAATCATTGTGGAGCATTAGTAATTTACCAAAAGTAGAGTCATTGTTTGAAGAATATGATTTAAAAAAAGATAATAGAAATGATTTGTCTATAGTTTTTTTGGCAATTTGCATAGTCCACACAAACTTGACATGAATGGATTTCTAAACATTTCTTCATCAAATATCCACATACGTAAGTATTAGCCTCTGGAATATTCAGTTTTCTGTAATCCACTGTACCAACTTGTAAGGATTTGAACTTAAATATATGTTTTTCCTCAGGAGCAAGCACATTCATTATTTTGTTATTGGGCTTGTCATTCATATGGACTAGAACTTGGTCCAGATCTTCAATGCAATTAGCCCCAGGTGAATGTTTGAAGTACTGAAGACAAAATATTTTTTTAAAAGACTGAATGAATTGAACTGAAGTAGGATTTGTATTGTTGCCATGTTGCTGCCGAAAAGTACCAAACAAATTTTCCAGAGAATCTTGGTTTAAGCGTCCACTACAAATTGAAAAGCCTGGCTTATTGGTCGGATTTAAAGAATGCCAAAGCATTCTTAATCCGGAAATAGAAACCAACCAACCATTTATAAAGTTTGTGCGTTTAGTTACATCAGACTTATCAATTTTGTTTATAACCTTCATGTTTTTAAACATTTCAGTCATTTTACTCAAATGGTCTGTCTGAGGTGCTGTGTTTGTAAAAGGCTGGTTGTAAATTTTACCATTTGGGATATCTGTGGAATTGAATATATCAAATAACTTATCCATGTTATTGATAAAATATATGGTACTTTGTGCATCAACCGGTAATAGCCCGCAATTTAATGCTGTGTACATACCAGCAGCAACACTTGCACTAAAGACTTGGGCTGCTAAACGAACTTTCATCTTATCGAATGGACCGGGGTGAATATGAAAGTAAGTTAGTTTTGGTGCCATTCGAAGATTACATTTATTATCATAGTTGTAAAAGATATCCAAATATTTTTTGTCCACCACTTCATCATTGATTTCTATCATATGTTTAAAAAACATGTTCCTTGTTGACATTAATAAGTGAGGTGGGTCAAAAATATAAATCACTTTTTCTTCATCTACTTCAAAAAATGGTCCTTCAGGAGTGACATGGTTGGAATTGGAAAATTTAATAAAATTTGAACCTTGATCAGTGATGAATGATTTCACATTCCGTTTAATACTTCGAAGTCTGCGTATTGTTGAAAAAATTATAAGGTTCAGATCAGTGCCAGAACAGCTGTTGGAAACAAGATAATATGCAATAGGCTGCTTCCAATTGCTGTTGATTCCTCTGATCATTAGAACAAGAGCATATTTAGCTGGCTCGTAAGTTCTAAATGCACCAGATTGGTTAAAGCCAATAATTTGGTCTTTAGAAACGTTGTAAAACAAATTTGTTTTCAAAGACATTTCGTCTGCACATAAAAAGCAATCTAAGGCTTCAGGTTTAAAGGTGCTGATTTTGAATTCTAAGAAGTCAAATAGAAAATCATTTAGTCCGGGTTGTAAATCATATTGCTCAGTGACTCTCCTTAAGGTCCGAACAGTGGGAAGAGACAATGATTTTTGAAGAAAATTAAACACACTGGGGCTGATGAAATAAATTGTTAGTGCAAATTGCTTTATCTGTTTGGAATATCGTTGGCCGCGCTGTGACTTGTCTTTGTTTTGAAAATTATTCTCTACTATTAAGAAAATTGATGGTGGTAAGTGTTGTTTACAAACTTGCATGCAGTATTCAATTGTGGTTGTATGTTGTAGTTGATTTTTTAATTCTGTTACAGTGTTGAGAGCATTGGTAAGTCTATGTCGAAGTACCCGTTTTCGTGGTGTTCCTGAAGACAAAAAGTTTGGTGTTTGAACACTTGACGAAGATGTTTCAACTGAGGTAGAAGAGTCATATGAATCAACACTGATTGAACCTAAAACAAAGAATAATAGATTATTAATTATTATAATAGGATTAGGCTGATCCGCAAATACAGTAGAAACATTTAAAATAAGCTGTAACATACGTAGTATTGAACAAGATTGAGAAGCAAGAGGTGTCGAACAAGATGGAGGGTCGTCAATTGCAAATTGTTCATTTAAGGTTATCAATTCTTCACTATTATGTAAGGATGATATTTCATTTTCTACAATGTTATCTAGTTAAAAAAAAATAATAATTACAAATTACTTAATTTTTACTTTCTAATTAGGTAGTGACCAGCTTTGCACAACACTAGCCACTAGGTATACAAGTAAACAATGAATAATGATGCTTACCTTTCAACAACGTTGGTATTGCGTTAATTGAGAGCCTTGACTTTTCAGAATTTATATACATTTTATCCTCAAAATGTAAAGAACGTATTCTATAGTTTTTGTACAAAACTATAGGTTCAATAGAAGGTAAATTTATTGGACCACATTTTTCAATTCATCAAACAAATATATGTATAATATTAAATATAATACACATAGAAATAAAATAGCATTTGATAAATTTGCTTTTTGATTTAACTTCCAATAACTAATTAATATTGCTTACCTTGCAAGATCCTTAGGAAATCTATGGAATTTTGTCCCTTCAATTTTTGAGGAAGAAATGCTGGTGCAGTACAGCAAGCAACATCTATTTCCTCCCGAATACATTTAAAAAACAAAAATTACAATAAGTTTGATTAGTTTCTTAATTAATAAAATAATTAAAATATTAATTTCAAATAAGAGCGCAAAATACAAACTGATGTTTTGTAAACAATCGCAGATATATGGACAGCTGATGTCGTAAGTTAGTAAACAAACCCTTATCAGTGTGACCAGACAGAAAGAATTTTACATTTTTATTATATACATGGATACACTAATATTCCACCAAATTGAACAGATTTTCGAGTGCTCAGCGTGTGTCCATTCTGGTTATTCTGTGGTATAGCTCCACTTCTGAGAAAATTACAACTGACAAGTGTATTAATGTACAACATGATCACGCTGAAATTGAAAAAGAAAATGATCAAATCTTACAAAGTAATTTAATTACAGAAAATGCTTCATATGATTATAATGTCACTAAATTTAATGAGATGATTGAAAAAAATAAAAGAACATGTTTATCTGATGTTGAATATTTTTGCCTGGAATGAATAACATGGTTAAATCATTTGATAAAACAATAAGAACACATTCTTCTTTACTGTCAGCTATGATGACATTTGGGAAGTATTCTGGTATTGAACCAAATTCTAAACGTATGAAACTTATTGGTAACAAACATGTTGGAATACAACCCACAGCTTGTTCAAGACGTTCTACACAAATCGGTGAAAGAAAAAATTTAGCAGCAGGGAGAGTCCCTAAATGGAAACGTGTTACTGGACATGGGTACACACAAAAATCATCTTCAAGTAAGCTACCTAGGACAAAACTTAATATAAAATCATTCAATCCACGAGAATCGTCATCAAAAATATCAAAAGCCCCTCATAAACTAACTCATTGTGTCGAACAAAATAAATCATTAGGATCAAGTCATTAAGCAAAATTATTATTATACTTATCATACTTATTATTATATTTATTTATTATATTATTTTTAATTTTAATTTTTTTTGGTGAGGGGGGAGCGCAGTATGATAATGGAGTTTAAATTATTTAAATATTTCCATAGACATTATGCTATTCTATTGGCCCCCCTCTTGGCTTATTTATCCTCACTACACACATAACAAAATCCATATCTTGACGAAGTTTCGTACACAGTAAAATTTTATACTTCTTAACTATTTTACACGTTGTTCATTTTTTTCTTCTTCACCGATACTTTTCCGTGACTCACATGTAGTGCACTGATCTTTCTTAGGTACAAAAAACTTATATTTCGTTTATCATTAAATAAACCATAATAAACATGGTTATGAACTTACACTTTTTTATCTTGTTCATGCGCAGAATGTAGTGATCCTTTTTACTTCCTTCGATGCATATTCATTTTTAATCCCGGAAAACCATTCAAAATTAGCTGTTTTTGGTTATTTCCTGTTACATCAGGCCAAATTTGAAAAATGTAATATTATACCTGGTGAATTTTCGGTAAAGCTGGTTTCATTTTGTTCATCTGAATCGGAAGACATTAATGGGTTGTAAGTTTGGTCTTTATCTGTGTCATCAAAATCACTAAATGAACTACCACTATCATCAGTGTCTAATAATTGACGTACCGTGTCGTCATTTACTTTAAGTCTCTTTGGACGTGACGCCATACAATTTATTTAATTTTTCCAATTTATATTTATGGAATGGCCTCGAAAATAGAACATGGCAGTCAACGTGTCATTCATTTTGACTTAACAATTGATCCTGATTCACTAACATACTCTTCACCTTTATTTTTTTGCTAACATTTTTATGTTTCTTGAAATGTTGAAATAGTATCATTTATATCTGCAGGTACACCATGAGAAATAATATTGTCCTACATAAATAATTATAATTGATAAAGAATTACTAAAAAATATTGTTTGAAATACTTACTTCAAATTCCAAGAGCAATTTATCAATTTCTTCAATGCTATGAATTGGTGTTTCATCAATACTGTAACTAAATAATGTAGTTGCCTACAAAAAAAAAAAATGAATTAAAACTTTTCTGAATAATAATTATATAGTAGGTACCTATTTGTATTAAATTATTATCAAATATAGATTTTTAGATTATATCTTATGTCCTATAGTATAATAATATTATACATTAATAAAAAGTACCTATGATTTACTTTGATTAACATCATTATAAATAATAATATTACGATTATTGGTATACTAGGTATTTTATATAATATCTTAGTAAGTTTAGTATGTATTTTAATTTTACAATTTTAACTTTAGTAGATAGGCAGGCACTTACAACATTTTCTTAGGATGTCTTTTGGATATTGTGCTTTGGCCATTTCCACAAGCTTCAGTCTTTACTTCGTGCAGTCATGTACTCATGTTTATACTTTATTTTGTTTATATTTTTAACAACTGTATTAAAATAGAAAAATAAAGAAATGCATAACAACTTAAACAGTTAAGCAACTAAAACTAAATTTAACTTATTACATTTTTACAATAATTAATAAGACAATATCGACTGTGTGAATGTGTGATTTTTAAAATAATATCTTATCAATATAATATGGCGTACATATTTTATAATTCTATTTTGAGATTTTCTTCAAAATTAAATTTTTTATGGACTCGATTATTGTTATAAATAATTATATTTTATATAGGTAGGTACTCATTTTTATATAAACTATAACTTATAAGTTATAACTTATGACAAATGTTAATAAAGTGACTAATTGGCAATATGCATAATATACATTAAAACAATATATATATCCTTATTTGAATTATTTACATATCTGTGTAAATTATGGGAAGTATCTAAAGCAACGAAAATTGTTGTAATTTTTCCTTGAAAAAAATAACTCGTTCAATTTCTCGTTCTTTATTTATAAAAAGGAATTCGTTCCAAGAATCCGTTCCTTTTGGAACTCGTTTCTTCCAAACACTGTCGTTATTACACAAAAAAAAATATTAAATTATTTTTAAATTACAGTAAAAAAGTTTGTAAATCTTACATACGAATTTTTAACCTAAAATAATTTAACATATTCATGATTTTAAATTATTTTTAAGCTTTTTTAATCGCAAAACAAAATGCATTTAAAAATAGCTCTAAAAAATTTTGAAAAAATGCATATATATTATATGGTAATATATGGTAAACATATTTTCTAGCAGGTATCTAAAATTATATTTTTTTTTACAAAAAACCTATTTAGTCGAAAACATATTTCTGTTTATTTTATAGACAATGAGTGGAGATGATTAATGAGTTGAATATAATTTGATTACTATGAATGTCTTTTTTTAAATTTCCAACAAAAACTACTTATGAAGAATCTTTTATTATATATTCAATCATTTCGTATTAAAACTAAAATAATAATACATTTTTAACTATAAAATAATTTACATAATTTAATCTCCATTACAAATGTTTGTTAACATTTAAAATTTATAAGCTCAAAAACAAAATTGTGTCTGTGTTATTTCGATGTTTTTTAATATAAGTAAGAGAAACTAATGAGGAACCATATTATTACTAAATTTGCAATCTTTATCTTCACAAAAGAAAATTTTATCATAGTATTACATAAATCAAAAAAAAAGAAAATTTTAAACGTGTATAAATAGAAAATACCACAAAATATATTGACATTTGTATCATGTCTTGAAAATGCTATTACTTAAAAATATTTGATGAGTAACTCAAGTGTCAAACATTTTTCAGTTTTGAATTAGGTGCAAAATTAATTCTTACTAACTCAGGTTTAAAATGTGTTAATTTCTTGCCAGATTTTTACTTTTGACTTCCAAAAGTTACTAACGAGATATGATTTGATACCAGATATCACTCCCTCTAAGTTTAAGCATTTTGCTCTATAAAATTTGTTTTATTTTTTTTTTGTATCCGAAGACAATTTCTATAGAATTAAGTATTGATAAAGAAATAAGTTACCTATTTTGTTATAATTCTAAAAGTTACTTATAACTATAACTACTTAGATCAGTATAATGTATAAAATATATGTATATTAAACTATCCTTAGAAGACGACGACTAATACTCATTTTTCGTATTATGATTTATCAATGAATTCGAATTAAATACATTCAGTACACAGTAATCTATTCAATGACAAGGTATACTCAAAACCTACTTTTTTGATTTGGCTTTTCTAGAATATTTCGAATAGTTATTTAGAAATTAGCAATAAACTAAAGTGCCAACATGAAAATTTGGTACGAGAAACAACGCTCAAAGTTGAAAGGTTTAAACACAAACATTTGTATTGCTCCTATACGCACACAAAAAACACACTATTGTAAAACCAATACATTCTCTCCAGTCTCCGTTCAACATTTAAAGACTAAAATATACAACGGTCCTTGAGAGAGACTGTTTCGTATTAATAAACACTGATCTAAAGTAATAGGCCAATTATATTTGAACTATTTATTCAACAGTACTACAATACTGTTAACATTAAAACATTAATTATATGAAAAATGGTTATTTTTCGGTTCTCTTGTAAATTTTGATAGTATATAATAGGTCGGTACCTAGTCAACTTTTAAATTGTATACAATAAAAGTTAATACAAATAGTTGTTCTATCAATTCATTATTTTTATCAATTTAAATAATTTGACACCATTATTTTACGTGTACCTATTCAGTATATTGTTTACCAATAAAATATTTATTATTATTTATTTATATTTATTTTTAATAATTTAATTGTTTTATTGAACTAATGTAGGAAATTAATATAATGATAAAAAATAATGTAAAAGTAATTCAACTCTTAAATAATAGGTTTGAGAAAATGTTTGTAAAACCACATTTAGATGTGGAGGTTACAGTATAATATAGGCAGAGCCGGATTAATGAAATTAGTGGCCCTGGGCTAATTTATTTTTGGGGCCCTAATTTTTATAATAATGTGCCAATTGATATGTATTAGTTAAATAAGAAAAATATTTTTTCTCAGACAGCAAATTTACATTACATAGTTAATTTATTAAAAAATACAATTTAGTTAAATGTTAAAATATAAAATATATGGTAATAACACAAAAATACAAACAAATGGTTATTTAAAATATTTTTTTTCTAGATTTACTTGATGCAAAAGTATCTAAAACGTCATCAAATGAAAGTTTTTATATATTTCATTTTCAATTGACATAATTGTTAATGCGTTCAACTTATCTTCAATATGTGTAGATCTTAATTTATTTATCTAAATTTGAATTGAGAAAGAAAAAGAGCATAAGAATTTAATCTTCTATCAAGTTCAGAAATCAATTTATCTATAATAACAATGTATCGACTTCAAACTTTTTTTTCCCACATCATAAAATAGTTTGATTTTCTCATCGTCTTTGTTTTCTTTTACCAACTTCTTTATAGTTTTCTATAATTGTTGTACTTACAGTCTGAGTCAAATTATCATACTTTTCATAGTTGTTACTTTCATGAAATATAAATTGTCGTAAAGAACGAATTAGGTCACAACTAGACAATAAATCTAATCCAGGTTTCTGTAACTTTTCACTAACTTTATTAAATCTTTCTAAAATAGTTTGCCACTAGACACATATAAAAGCCGTCTCAATTTTAAGAATTTTTTTCATTATTGATTTTGCTTCTCCAAATAATACAGTATCTTATTTTTCTAATTATATATCTATAACTGTAGAAAAGCATATTTTTTTTTTGGGGGGGGGGCCTGGGCTATAGCTCGTGTATCCCACCCCTTAATGCGGCTCTGAATATAGGTACAATAGTATATTAGTATATAATAATATATAATATTATAATTATATACTAAACTGATTATGAAGTACATAGATAAAAAAAAACGATGCCAAAACTACTTAACCAAGTTAAAATAGATTAGACGACTTCTCTACCTCGTGACCTCATGTTTGTAGAAAAAGTAGTGTGAACTATGATTATCATTTATCATAAAAGTTGTTTTGAATATAGCTGAAAATAACAATTAAAAACTATAACACAGTAGCCAGTAGGTACCAAAGTGTCTATCATAATAATATTATGCTTAATTATTTTAGTAATTACCTACCTACTGTATTTTTTTTTTATTAAAAAACCGTTGTTTATTTTTCCTATTTTGTTTATTTGTTTTTAATGTTTGTTCATTAGCATTTATAATAATTTGCATTTATTGTTAATGTTTTTTTTTTCACTTCAGAAATTTTTTTTCCTATTCGAATATTAGCAGCTGTGTACGATTGCGTATCGGCAGTGTGTATCACGAAGATTTCACGTATTCGAATATAATTTAAATTTAAAATTAATACTAATAATAGGTATCTTCCTGAGGCCTTATAGGCACTATGTACATATATTATGCACATACCTACTTGCGTATGTAAATTGAATGTGAATGTAAGTATACAAATAATTGGAGTGTTCCAAAATATCGGAAAACCAAAAGTGAGGTTAACTATGATGGCAACGATGACTTTCGCCGACAGCTGTGGCTCGGCGGGGTACGACGGCGTCGGGCCAAGGCTTTTCCGCTCGCCCGTTGCCGGTAATTATTATATCATCAGTGACTTATACAATGACAACTTACTAGCGCCGAGGACGACGACTACTAAAAAGAAACAATACAAATCTCGTTGCCGTTGTCTAATTATATCAGTCGTAACTCGTAACTCATATAATAGAATATTGTAATAACTAATAAATAATATAGACAATAATAAGCACCTGCCTTATAGGTAGTTTTAGAATGCGAAACGAATTATTTGATTTATGATCAACGATCACTAACTGCAGTTCTCATTGTTGACCAAATATATAATAATTTTATTTAAAATTTAAATAGACAAAGTTGTAGGTAAGAATAGGATATGCTTAATTAGTCACAAATCACAATGACATGTTATTGCCGTCGAGTGTAATAGTGACTATTTAAAAAGACCAATTCATTCATTTGTACCTATACGAGTTCTGGACTAATATTATACTCGCTATCACGAGGGATTGTAAGAATATGTACGAACTTTACGTGTCTGTTAGACCTAGCTTCAACAAACATATTCTACAATGATCGAGGATCGACATTCTCACTAGGAGATGCCAATCTCATGGTTGATTCAAAAATCCGGAGGGAGGCACTCGTAAGAACAAAAAAGGCGGTGACTCGCTTTCAATGAAGTTTAACTGTCCTGTCATGAAACTCGCATCGTTATTTATTAATTATAACAAAAATATTCGGTTTGGTCCGAGTAGAACGTGGCACCAAAATAAACGTTAATACGTGTAAACAATGCTACAATGTGGTCAGGCTACGAACGATAGGGCAATGATAGACGAGATGACAGACGAATGCCGATCATGAAAAGCACATCGACGAACAATTTTCCATAGTCAATCTTGGAGAAGTTAATGACATAACCAAGGTGGATTAATAAATTCATTGATGATTAATCGGTATTCGGGAAAAAAGCCCCGGAAAAAATTATCTTTAATTATCTAGATAAATTTGATTGGAATCTTTCTGCACCTACATAATATTATAAATCATACCTATACAGTGTGTTCCAAAGTCCTGTATCGCCTTTGTTATATCCATAGCAAATCATGCGGTTATACTTATACTCATTGTATAAGATAAAAATACCTATATTAGTTTATAAGAATTAATATTTATTTTATTGCGTGACCTTATCTGTATATTCAAAGAATATTTTTGTTTTATGATTTGTATATTCTTTAACTGTGAATTAACTAGTTTTGACAATATTACATACAATTACATAAATATATTATAATATGATAGCCTAATAAAAAACTATGTTAAGTGTACACCTATTTCCTATTGTTATTAAACAATATTAAAATACCTAATAAAAAATAAATATAGATTTAAATATGAAATTTAAAAAAAAGCGGGTAAGGGGGTGACACTCAGCTGTACAGTAGAAGGTTAGGTTAAAACGCCATAAGTTAGGTGTTAAATTGTATTTCAAAGATAAAATGATAATCATCACTGAATACGAAAATCGATTCTGATCGGGAGACGTAAAGTGAAGTAATATTATTTAGTATTATATTATTTTTATAATTGGTACTAGTTAAATGCTTAAATAAATAATAAATAATATCAATAATTAGAGAGTAATCATTGAATATTTAATGTATGTTAGTATGGGGCTTTTTTTCCTGGACTGTTTTTTCCTAGTTTCGGTTAATCCATCTTGGTGGCTATAAAAAAAGTATACTCATCGATGTAGGCGGGAAACGGGTAGGGAGGTGTAAAAGACCTAGATTAAGTATTTAAAATTGTAGGTATATGTACCAGTTTCGTTCAACCAAATGTACTAGAAACCCTTAACCGAATATACCAACAGGTACCTACTACAGTATGTTAGATAATTTTCAAGCCAGTAGTTCTAATACGAAATATAATACAGTTATTGAAGTGCAGTTTTTTTGAATGTTTATACATATAACCATTATCTGAAAAAATAAATATATAAAAACGCTCCAAATCTTTTTTTGATTTTTAAACATTTTAAAATGATTTATTTATAATATGGAGAAAAAACAATTTTGAATTCAGTTGAATTTTGAATGAAAAAAAGTTACTTATATTTTCAAAAATGTACCTAGGTATGTCAAACAAAATTATCAATAGGAACTAGAAGAGTATTAACTATGGATATTTGTATGATTCTTAAAATAGTTTTAATAATTATATTATATTTAACTCATTATTCCGGTATTATGTGTAAAAATGGTTTACATATAACTATTTCAAAATTTAAAAAAATAACAATAATACATTAATCATTACTATCTTTAAACGTTTAATAATAATGTATAATATTAACGTCACGATTGTTATGCATATGAAAAAATAAAAAGTAAAACTAGTAGTAATATTTTACCTCGTCATAGATTAGTCAACATGACCTAGCTACTTCCAATTTATTGTGTTATGTTAAGTAGTCACATAGCGACGAATGAATCTTAGCAGGAATTAATTTTTCGAATCCTTATAAGAAATTGCCTGAATTTGGCCCTTTTCTACAACATTTGTCATTTAATAATATTATAACGTTATATTTAAAAAAACATAGAACTATAATAGGAGTATTATTTATTAGTTCCTACACTTAAAATAATGTAGTTTAATATATTATTATATTCAATTATTATCCAAGAAATATTTTTTCTGTGAAGATCCATTCGTACATAACAATCTATTATCAAGGTAATCAGTGATTAACCATTAACCACAATTTATACACAAAATAATATTTTTTATTAAAATACAAAACTTAAATCGTTAAGTATTATTCGTTTAACTATCTAATTTTGTCCAAATTTAAACTTAAAATAATTAT
Organism: Nasonovia ribisnigri; assembly: GCA_027563435.1. Taxonomy (NCBI): domain Eukaryota; kingdom Metazoa; phylum Arthropoda; class Insecta; order Hemiptera; family Aphididae; genus Nasonovia; species Nasonovia ribisnigri. The sequence goes on along the minus strand of JANEHU010000686.1, from coordinate 299,950 downwards.
TAAAAAAAACTTTGTTTCTATAATATGTTTTTGATTTTTTGGTTGTTGAATGAACCCACTTACCTACGTGGAACTTTTTAAATTTTTAATCCTTTTTGTACATTTTTAAATGCAAAATAATTTTAAAATTTAAAATTTGATAAATGTTGTCTAAATTCAAACTTGAGACTCTCATAAAAAATTATTGTGGATTTACGCTCAACATTTTTTTTCGCTCAGAATCTAAAATACATCATAGTATTTTAAAGTTGTATGGTTTTCACACTTAAATGACTAATACTAAATAGATAGGTAATAATGAATATACTATGTAGGTACTCGCTGAAATTGAATGTAATATTATGTTTTATTTGTTTTATAATATTATTGAATATACCCAAAAATCACAATGAACTGCTATGTACAAGTCAGTTTTTTAGTACCAATATTTTTGTAACGAAAGAAGAACTAAAACTAAAAATTTGTGGGATATTTTTTAATGATACGATAAGATCGTTTCGGTCATCAAAGTAAAGTGTGAAAATTATATAATTTTACAATAATATGTACCTAGTGTTTTTGAAAATATAAGTTGCTTCAAAATTCAACCTATTTCAAAATAGTTTTATCTCTATATTATAAATAAAATGCCGACAAAATGGATAAAAAAAAAATGTAAGCGAATTTTGATAAGTTTTTTTAAACTATGGTAAAAGGGAGGTTTTTAGTCATACATTATATTAAAAACAATGCAATAAAATAGAAATCTGCATTGTATTTTGAATTAGACTTTCCCTTTAATTGATATAATTAATGCAATATTTATAATAAGTGGTACACATGGTATTTTAAATTTTGTCAAATAATAATTAGCCAATAGTTACAATTCCTAAACAAAAATAATTTTTTAATTAAATGTTTTGACTTAATATCTTTTTTTTTTTACAAATCTTATCTTATTAAATCTTATTATTATTATAAATATTGCAGTATTTATTTCTTTTTTAAATTTGTTTACATATTGAAATCATATATTCGTGTATAGGTATAACTTCTATATATAATATATCAAGGGCAACTGGCGAATTTTGTTCTAAGTAGTTTGGGGAAAATTGGTATAAGAAAAATGTAATTTTGAGGGTAACTTGTACATGCCCGAATAAAAATATTTACAAATCATCAATTCGATTTTCGAAAGTTCTTCATGACTCTTGTTACTACGACGTAGTCCCGCTGTTCACAGTACCTACACAATTCGCACTATTTGTATTAAATATTTTATGGCTTATATTTCTTGCGACATGTATTTAACTAATATATACAATAGGTATTCTGTTTCAATGGCGTCATTTTAAATCATCTTAACAACTATAATTCTCTATTTCGCGTCTGTACGTTGGATGCGTTTACTGATTGTGTTGTATGATTAGAATTCTGATATAAAGCGCAACTCTTTTCGTTTATAGTGCTTACCATTTTAGTTGCTACATAGGCTCATACATTTAAGCTGCAAGAGCTTGGAGTGCACTTGTCGAGACCTAAACTACAAACGTGATTTTCCTTATCTCATACTTTTAATTACGATTATCTTCTTTTTTTTTTTTTTTTTTTTTTGTGGTATCGAGTGCCAGAGGAGGAACCGCGTTAGCATTACTTCTCCTCTGGCACCCATCGTTTATTGACAAAACAAAACAGCGGTTTTACGAGAATTTGTCAATTATGTCTATAGTATGCCCCCTCGGCCTGGTGGACTTTCCGCAGCGAATGCTGGTAAGTATCTGACCACCAGGGGACGAGGTCCGGGGAGCTTACATCAAAAATAGTTAGTTTTAGAGCAAAGTTATAAAAGACAATGTTGCTTATGGCAATGAATTGAGTGTGAGGTCTGGTTGCGGTCCGGGGTGTCTGGTCATCTCTCAGCTGCCTGTCTTGCCCTTTCCTCCGTCTCCTTCAGGGACAGGATCTTCTCCACCATTCCGTAGAACAACCTGAACGCTTCTTCGGCGTTTGAGAGTAGCATTGCCTTCTCCCCCGGGTCCTCTGGGAGGTGGTCCACAGAGGATCTCGGGGAGATCGGCGGCACTCGGCCAAGATCGGCGGCACTCGGCCGGATCGGCGGCACTCGGCCGGATCGGCGGCACTCGGCCATTAATTACGATTATCTGTATCAGTTAAATAATTTAAAATCCATTTCTACTTTACTCTTCTCACACCATCCCCTGTTGTGTGCAGTGACGGCACTACATATTTTGAGGCGCTAGGCAATATTTTTAGTGGGGCTCTTGATTATGGAACTAGATGGTACCTACTTACACTTGATATTTTGTTTTATATAAGAGCTGACAATCTTTAGACACTTTTCAGATACCAATTACCAGTAAGTAGTGATATATTTTATTATTCCTAATTGATGAGGATGGATACATTTTATTAGATATTAATATATGAAAAAAAACCACAATTATATTGATAAAAAGCTATGTTGAATTGAAAATAATCTTGTTGATATAGAGCCGACAAGATTATTGTATCAATTTTAAAATACTATTGTTGAATACACCAGTAGTAAAATTGTCTAACCAATCATTATATATTGTTAATCATAATAATTTTAATGTACTACCAACAATATATTATATTGTTAATTTTTATGTATATATTGTAGGTTCAATAATTATGCTATTGTAGATCACAAAATTTGCAATGTTATCTTGATAATTTTAACATTATTACCATAACAATAATCAAAAATATATTGGTAGGTACATAATTTATATTTTATTGTTGAGTATAGGTAAAATAAATACAATTACAAATTGAAATCAAACAAATTACTACACTTAATAAGCATTACTTATAATATATATAAAAAAAAAAATTATACTTATTTTATATGAAAACAAGTTGGTACTTATATTTAAATGAAACAATATTTAACATAATATTTGACAAAGTTTATTAGTTTTTTCGAATATAATTATACTAAATATTAGGCAATATCATTGAAATATGATAATTAATTAATAAAAAAAAAACAACACATAAATGTATCTAATATACCTAGTAATATCTATACTGATTATATATATACTTATTTTAAATTTATAAAAACAAATTATATATTACTTAATTATTAGTTAAATCGGACAATATTTGACCTATTAGGTGACAAGGTTTATCAAACTTTGTAGTCAAAGAAAAAAAATATTTTTGAATAAACATCCAAACTGTTATTGATTGTGATGGATATTCCAAATTAAATAAATAAAATATTTTGAAACAAATGTCAATTGCATGTACTATTGAAAACACTTTATATTTTGTAAAATCAAAAAAAACTAGTATTTCTTTTGGATCAGTTGGCGTACCAACTATTAGTATATACGGCTGAATAGGTTTAATTATCAAAATTAAAACATAATTATGAAGCTTATACCAAAATAAATCATACAAAACAAAAAAAGTAAGCTACATAAAAAAAAATAATATTTATACATTCATGTGTCAACGTAAGTAGAGAGTAAATTAAATTATAATTAAACAAATATTATTAAAGGGTATTCGTATTTAGTTTTTAATAAAATATATAAAATGTCAAATGTGTACATACATAGATTAGTATAATTAAAATTATTTTTTACTAGATTTTGATGCAGCAAAGCATCCGATATTGCCTTTTAAATAGATACCATAGATAACACACCAAGCTTTTCTTGGTTGATCCTATTGCGGAGATAATTTTTTATAATTTTTAGCTAAGAAAAACTTCACTCTGCGCTAGCTGAAGTGACTGGAATGGTAAGAAGTATCCGAAGCGTAACATTAATATTTGAAAATGAACCATTGGAGTTTTTAACAATTGAAAGTACCTACTTCGAGAGGAGTTTGGTTTTCATTAATAAGCAATCTGAAAATTATTAATTCGGCATATAAATCTAACGCATCAATATCTTTTGATTCTCCATCAGTTAAACGATTTTGAAGGTCCAAGCAATGTTTTAATAGATCTGTATTGGCCAGTTTGGTCAAATTTACAATTCGAAATAAGAGACCAAAGTCATCTTTATAAGATTAATGTTGTTTAAAGCATGTTTCCATTAAACTTATACCTTGATCAACAATATAAAAAAAAATATTCTTGTCGAAAAATAGCCTCCGCGTCATTTACGGGTCTTTTTCTCTATTGTCTACATTTATTTATTCCTTATAAATGTATATTAAAGTAATTTGTGTAATATACTTATGTCAGGGAATTAGCGAAAAATATATTTTGAAAAACGTTATTACGTTCTAAATTAATTTACTTTTTTCTATAAAAAAATTTTTTTTTTTTATTGTACGTGAAGTGCAAGTTACTATAAATAATATATAAAAAAAAATTGAAAATATTAATTAAAACAAAATTAATTTCATCTATCGACTGTCGTTAGGTTGTTACACAGCCACTTACACTAAACAATAAATCTAATCTTTTAATTTTTATAGGCCCCAATTTTACAATAAATTATGATATTTTAATTTCATAGTAACATCTTAACTCGAGTTGTTCTTGTTCATAGTAAGAATTTTCATTCAAATTACAATATATAGTCACAAATATATAGATAGGCAATATAAAAAAAATAGTACTTAAAAGGTACTTACAATATTAGTTGCTCTTTCGGATGAAGATTGTACCGACTTGTTGATCAAATTTTTTGTGGTTACTGTATTATTCAAAAAATTAATTATGTGCGGGAGCATTTTTATTTTGTCATCGCGTTGTTTTTTAATTTTCTTTTTAAAGATCCACTTGGATATACACGTTTGGATATGATTAATATATATAAATATATAATATTATATGATTATAATTTATAAAATAACGTTAGTTAATAGTTTAATAATTAATGTTCACAAAACAATAGTAAAGACCTAAAATTCATATTAACGAAACGAAAAAAAAATTGCTAAGTGTACGCACTTGTTGACTTGTGTCTTGTTTTTTTTTTGTGTTTTTTTTATTTTATAAATTGTTCCTGACATACAAGGTCATCTAACTTATTGATAAGATAATAACAATAATTAACATTTAGACAGTTGATAAGCGTAATTAATTAAAATTATTTACAACAAATTTCAGGCATTTACATCGATAAATATATATATAATGATACAATAAAAGAATTATAAATTTATTGGTGTAGTAATTTTTTTTTTTTTTTTTATTAATATTATTGGAGTTGAGATAGGGCATCTCATGTCATCAAGTTTTAAACGTGATCACCTAATGGCTAATGAGTTATTGCAATATTGCCGTTATCGTTTGTTATTGTTGACCTAGGTGTGTTGTATTTACTATTTATCGTAGTATTTTCAATTCGGTAATCGGTATAGGTAGGCTGCATTACTTATTTACAAAAAATTATTCTAAAGTTGCGTGCCATAAGTTAAATGATTTCTTTTTCTCTGCTTGTCATAAAATTATGAAAAACAAATAAGGAGATATGGGTGCATGGTACAGGGGGGCAGGGTGGTTAGGGGGAACCACGGTGCCTCGGGCATTTGCACGGAGTGCGCTCCCTCCCCCTAGCGCCGTCACTGGTTATGTGTTCGCCATATTTTGCAGTTAGGTACGTACAGTTTGATAACGTCACATGAAGTCTTGGAGGCAGGCACACGAAATGAGATAGAGTGTACACGAATTATATTGGCGTTTGTATATTGTGTGCGATTTTATGCATATGACCGTTGCAATGGACCTTCACCTGCGGTCACCTCGGTCGTCTATTCGTTGTATATCATAACGGCGGTTACCGGTTTCCCGCGACCGCGATACATTCGCGTAATCGTGTGGTCCACCACATGCCGGCCAATGAACTCATTAAGTACCTACCTAGTAAACCGTTACCCATTATCAGGTGTGGGCTACTATCGACCCACAATATCACATAATACCGTTATACGATTTCAAAAAATTGTACTTACATTCCCAACGTGAAATTTGTTATCCGTATCTTTGTACAGTTGTATAGTATTGTTTCTGCTTTTGGAATTTACGTGACCTACCACTACCTATTTCGTGCTACCATTCCTTTTGGGAGGTGCATGAGTGCGCCTTAGTACCTATACTCTAAGGTTAATAGATTCAAAACCCCACAAAATCCTCAAGTCGAAATGTTTCAATTTTTAAGTAAATGTTGAAACTTGATATACTACATTAGTGGACATTATAGTACGTACGTATATTATATGTATTATGTTTAATAATTTTACCATCAACAAAATATCCTCTCTAATACCTAGTCTATAGTCGCCACTATACGACTCGACAATGGCACACTGCATATCCACCCAACTGTGGCTCTATTTTCGTCAGTTCTCAGTTTAATACATTTTTCAGCCATTGTGTGTTATTACACTTTCTAGATTTTATTTCGGCCATATCGGATGTATGTATAATAATATAAATATATATGTGTCATAGTTGTCCAAAAACGGTACACTTGAATATTTATTATTTACTGCCTACCAATATCTTTCAAATTTGATTTTTGACGAATAATTTTAAATACCTAATATAAAAATGGAAACGAAAACGTATTACGGTAAAGTTGTATTTTTTTAATTTAAATATTTATCACAAATTTAAAATAATAAAAAACTAAGGAAACTATATTGCCGGTAAATTGTTTTAATTTGTAAGTGTCTAAAATCAATTTGGAGAATATATTTCTTGAATTATTATGAATGTGAGTTTAATTATACTGTGCGTATAATATGATCAACAAGATCAGTGAATGATAAAAATGTTAAATCGTATTATAATATAAATTATACCTATACCTAATAACTAATAAGTTAAAGGTATTGTTAAGTGAGTACATAATATTTGCTTGAAATCAAAAAATAATATGTTGTCTGTGATACAGACACGGCTGTTATTTGCGAATTTCGGGAACATACTCTTCGCCGATAATTTCGCAGCTACGGCATGTAGTACTGTGGAACACAATGTGTTGCATCATTCGCCGTTATACGGCTGAATTTTATTAAATAAAACAACGATGATTGCTTTTGAAAAAAAAACAATACAATTGGGCTGTAGAGCGTAGATGATTGAAAAATCAAAACATCTGCAGACAATACGTTTTGAAAACAGATTTAAATTCTTCGTACACGTATTTTTAAGATAGAATTTTCGTATTTTTAATTTTAATTTTAATTTTGTACAAACAATTGAGTAGGGTTACTTTTTAATTTTTTTAACCGTTTTTGTGGTGAATATTTTTTTAGACCATTTTGTTTATTTCAAGTTCAATATAATTTTAAAAAAAAAAACGTATTCCAACAATGATATAAAAACAAACATTTTAAATATTTTATAATTATATAATATGTTTTAATGTATTTTCCCTGTCAATTATATAAATACATTTCATACAAAAATAGTACCTATACCTGGCAATGTACTTATCACATCTTTGAACTGAGCCATCGGATTACGAATTACAATGGAACAAAAGCACCGTAAACCCTTCGCGAAATTGCCTATAGCCAAATAAAAATGGTTTATTTTCAATTTTAATTATTTTATTTAAATGCATACTAATTTGGAATATTTCTACTTTTATAATATGTATTATTCATAACATATGTGTTTAAAAGGAACATGATAATTTATTATAAGAAATAGGACAGTCAGATTAGGTCATTCATGACAAAACAATACACAATTCATATACCAAACTAACAAATAAACATATATATTATTATTTATTAAATATATATTGTTGAATATTATTATATTTCTCCAGTAAATATAATTTGTTTTTAAATTGTAAGCATATAATAATAGCGACATCAACATTGATTATAATAATAATTAATAGTTTTTATTTTAATGAACGCCACGGCCACATATTTGTAATTTATATAATATAATAGAATATTATATTATATAGGTACCTATAAGTGGTAACATACCATATTAATACACAATAATTGAACATAAAATAATGAATTAGGTACTTTGATAACAAATTTCTTTAATAGTTATGACATAGAATAAAATTATTTCTAAATATATATAAAAAAAATTAATAATAAATATACAACATTGTTTTAATGAGCTCGTGAAAAGTAAATAGTTGTAAGTAAGTACCTACTTTGAACGTAAGTTTTAGTTTACAGGTGACGTTTGTATAATATTTCACAGAATACAGACTTATTTTAATTCGAAATGTGAGTTATATTTATTTAATTATAATATTCTATTTTGAAAATATAGATTTAGCGCGTCACTCTAACTACGTGCCAGTGGCGGACCCGAGTCTAATGATGCTATAAAAGGCAACTACCGCCTGTTTCAATCACCCACAAAATAACCATCAGGATTCCGAGTGTGGGTGTATTTTTAGAATCCTGAATTCTTGAAATCTTTATTGAGTTCATCATTAATAGAAGCAGAGAACCCAAACGTATATGATACAGTATTCCGTGAACATTTAACAATACTGACGTGATTATTTCGGTTTACCGTGTCAACTCGAAATTGGTAAGAAAATTTTAAAATTCAAAATATGCAATACAGTAGGTACACATTCAAATATAATGAGGTAAAAATAAATATAATATTGTAAAAAAATCAAAAATTTGTTTTATTATTAAAAAAGAAGTATATTTTTCCTAATGGCCGCGGTCTACAATTTAATTTGTAATATTTTAAGCTATATGTAAACATTTTTTTTTTAATACTTTCGATCGTAGATTTTACTTTATTTATACTCGGTTATGTCATTATTTAAGTATTATTACTAACCTAACCTCGATACACGATAGTAACCGATACTTGAGTAAGTAGTATTGTATAAAGTCATACCTTCTACAACATAATATCTATAACAGAGCATCCTCAAACACTTTTCGACAGAAGTGCAATAGAAATATTTATTTTTATTTTATTATGAAGTGCCGTAAAGTGATTGGTACCTATGCGTAATATTTTTACGTTAGAGAAGAGTTATTTAGATGATCCATGACAATTTAGATTTATTTTATATGATTTCATAACTTAGAAAATGTCAGTATTAAGTTGACTTCTAAAATTATTCATTTGAAATATAGGTGCCTATAATGTATGTATTAATAAAACATTAAAACCAAAGGACTGAGAATGATAAGTTTGAGAGCTGGACCAATGTCCCACTGTGTCTTAGGCATGTTCCTTCCTCATTGCGAATGCTCTTGTAATTTTACCAACTACTTAGGACTATTTTATTTTAACATATTTTTTCAAACAAAAATTTTCATTCTTATTCTAATCTATATAGAATTATATATATATAGATGTATAGACTACAATTACAATTACAATTACACCACACATACATATACACACAACAAATTAAAAACACTCAACAACAATTTTATGTTGCCTAAATAAATAACTATTATATAAGGTATCATTTAAAATAGAAAATTTTCGTTTCAGCCAAAATATACAGTTATATATATATTGGTTGTTTTGTTCATTTTGATTTTATCAATGTTTTCTTATCGACCTGTGGTTTCTCGAATTTAAATTTAATGCTATTAATTTGTATATAACGACAAAACTATAATAGACAACATTTTTTTTACTAAATTTATATTTTTATTTTATGAAGCAGACCCCAGAATATAGAATTGATTAATTTTAATCTTGTTAAATCATGTTGATAATCAATACGACGGGTTTACATAAAGATTTTTAGATAAACGACATTAATTGGAAGGTTTGCTTTTTATATGATGCTAAGCGTGATAACTTTTTTTAATGTATGCTGTAGTGCCTGCAGCCTGCATAGTCCTTTATATATTTATCACGTGTTATAAAATGTATAATGATGATCAGTTATTTTCTGTTGATGATTATAAGTTATAACATATTTTAGTTTAATGAAATATATTACAGTTTTCACTAATATTATAGCCATTGTTTTGATATTTGAGTCTTGAGACTCTATTTAAATAACTTTATTTACTTTTATATTATTGTAGGTAATAGGTTTAACTATTATTAAGATAAGTAAATATTATAATAATATAATAACAATACAAATTGAAACCTATTAAAAATGTATAAGTTATACAATTTTTTTACTAATTTTTATAACATCATGCTCTCCTCTGTCTGATATTTCTTCGATTAATTAAAAAAAAAAAAAAAAACCTTGGTCGATTTTCGATGTTTATAAAAATGACTGTTAAATTATTATAAATGGAACAATTTACATGTACTTCCCTACAAAGTTACGTAAAAGATTTGTCAACTTTTGTAATTTTTTTAAGGTAGTTACAAGATTTGATAATTTATTTGTTAATATTACTTTATCAGTTATCTTATTACTTTAGATTGGTCATTTACTGCAATAATATGATTGATTTACAAATCAAATATGAAATCAATTATGATATTAGGTATGTTTAATGTGATGAGTATTTTGTATTGTATTGGCGTATTGGTAATACAATACTTTATGAATTATTATGATCGTACAATTACGAACGGCCAAAATATATTTTTCGGAAGATGCGATAAATGTAAAGGTAGTTATTTTGGTTTTCGTATTAAATCAAAATGATCCAATAATAGGAGGCGCCTGGAAAACCAGTAGTACATTAAGTGACATTATCTGAATTTCGTAATAATCAAGCTTACAATTAATGCACTTGTATCTCTTTCCTTCAAATCCAAAATGAATTTGCTACCAGATTGCAGCACATAATAAATAATTCACTTATATTTCTTGACCACTAAATAAAATGAAAAAATTTGTATTTTAGCTGTCCACTTAACTCAGATATTTTTTAAATGTCACTTATACTCCTTGTGTTCTATAGGCACCTCGTATGTAATCATGGCTGAAATGAAAATATAATTTTTGGCTGAAATGATAAACACTCGTATATGGACCATCGTTATGTTATCATTGTACTATTAATATTTTGTTGTACCTATATTAAAAAAAATAATGTATGATATAAATATATGTGAAAAACATCAAATAATATGTATAGGTATATAATATTTTAACAATATATAAATTAATATATTATTAAGTGAGGGAAACTGAAACAGTTTATTCTCTAGATTAAAATGTTATAAATAATTAAAACTATAATACTATAATAATATTATATTATATAGGTGGTAAGTGGTAACATATCTATTTAATTTTATAACTTTCATTGTACTTTATACTTTTTTAATTGGTTTTATATAGTAATATGCTTAAAGTTATATTTTTGTTTTTAAATTTTTTCTATCATTTATATTAATTAATAAATATATAATAGTTTTATTGTAATAATAATTGTGTAAGTTTATTACATGGTAACATGATATTTTTATATGAACAAATAACAATTAATGAAAGAATACATATTTTATAAACTAAAAAAATTATTTTTTTGCATCAATAGTGCTAATGCTATTCAGGTTTGTAATCGTGACCGATATATCTAGATATAGTTTTATTAGCTCTAGGTAAGTGTCTAATACCTACTTAATAACTATAACACCTTAAATTATTATGATAGGCATGCGCAAAGGGGTGTCTGGTGCCTGGGCACCCCAACCTTCATTTAAGTCATCAATTATATCAGACCCTAATAAATTTATGTTTAAATTGCAAAGGCCCAAGTCGTACCCGAACAATATAATACTTGGAAGTGATTAGTGGTATAGGAAATATATTGAAATTAGAACTAAATCATTGTTCTTATAATATTTTGTTTAAATTACATAATAAATCAATTAATAAATTCGAGGCTGAAATGAATATTCTCAAAGATATGGCTGATTTACCAAGTAGTATATCCAGTGTATCTATGTATGAGTAGTTAGATTGGTTAAAAGAAGTGTAAGGTTAGATATTTTTAACAAAACTTTGGTACATATCTAACATTTAAAATGTTTAGCACAATATCAGTCACAACTTGCACATGACGTTAACGGATATTTTGGAAATTAAACATGGTAACAAATAAACCAAAATATGCCAAGATCGATTAGAATCATTACTTTTATATTATTTGTGGAACAAGAAATAGAATATAATTTAGATTATAATGAAAAAATTGTTTTTCTATTAAATGTTGTTTATATAGGTACCTAATACATTTGTATTTTGTAGCACATTATTTATTAATACATATTATTATATAATACATTTTATTTTTATAATAAATTATAATATACTGTTATTACTCTATTATACGTTGTTATGTATTAAATAAATATAAGAAAAATTATTTTGGGTCATTATAAATAATGGGTATCCCCTGAACCATATGTTTACGCACGCCTATTTATTCTAGCTACATAATTCATGACGTATTGTGATCTCGATATTCTGGTAGAATACATTATAATATTAATAGTTTTTTTTTAAAAATTTTATCATAGAGATTATGCCACTTTAAGTCTTTAAACATACTAGACTTAGTGACATAGTACTTATATTTAACTTATTTTATTATATTACGTACTTATGAATAACAAAGTACTCACTATAAAAGTAAGAATGGCTTTAATTATAAAACCTAAAACCATTACATTGATGAATAGGTCTAGAGATTTTTCTTACATTTTAAAGGGACGATAAAACAAACATTCATATTTTCATAAAGACATTAATATTTTGTTTTTTGTATATGAATAGATTAACCAGTAATAAAAACTGTACCATTTTAAGATTAAAATAATAGATATTGAAAGTGATTATTTTTTATTTGTAAGGAAGTTTAGATTTTGTATTGATACAAATAGAATATATTTACTTAGTAGTAACACATAATATTATTAAGATATAGGCATAATTGGAAAACTTACATTACTATAAAAAATTAAAATTAAAATTATTATATATTCAAAAAACTCATATTAATGTTCCATTAAACTATTATTATTATTCCTAGTTAAAATAAAATTACTTTTAAATATATTTTATCATAAAGATTATTCTGTAACCAGTATAATAACTCGGTGATATGGAAAAAGTACCTACTTAGGTATACCTACGTTTTGTAAATTATATTATATTAGGTAGGTATTTATCTATACTTCTGAATTCTAATACATGAGCAATACCTAACTAATAATAATTTATAAATATAAGAAATGCGTATTTGTATAAAACTTTGGAAATTTAATTGGCAAATTGTGATTATTTTATAAATTTCATAGGGATGCGAAAACAAAGTTTATATTGTTCTTAGACAGACTAGGTTAGTTTTTTGAATATGAGTATACAGTGATACAAACTATACAATTTTAAAATAAAAATAATTGGTTAGTGTTGTATACAAGAAAGAGTTAAATTTAATGATAGTGGCATTACATCATTATGATAATAGCGTGGTGTATTGGCGCAATCGAGTTTAAATATGAGGTATCATTAAAAAAGTACAAAATATGATTAATTGAAATGTGTTTGAGAAAATTTTAATTTTTGAATTGCAATAATAATTCGTAGAGATTTAATAATTGATTTGGTATATTAATACCAAGGTAATAATAAGTCGGTAGACAAATTAGAAACTAACAATTCGTAACCTGTTTGGAGCAAAGTTAATTTTCAAGACCGTCTTAGAAAATCGTTAAAAAATAAAAACTCATGTATTATATTCAACGTAAAAGAAAAAAAGCATAAATTAAATACCTAATAATAATAATAATTTATAAACGGTATCATATTGTAGGTGTGACACGTCATTACATGGAATGTAAATAGGTATAGTAACTCTAAAATGTTGCATTTGAATTTTTCAATGAATAATAAACAAAATGTGAGCAGCCATCTCTATGACATTTAAGTCAGTGATTTGCGCAATAATAGTGAGGGTCACCATTACTGGACATCCGAACACCGATCCATAACAAAACTTATCGTATTTCGTTACAAATCGCTGGAGATATCAGTAAACGTCGGATTTGTACAGATGAATCGTCCGGCCCTCGGGATGATCGTTCCTGTCCCTATAAGTCACCTGTGTCCTCTTGGGCCGGTGAACGAACTCTTCTCCTCCGTCGTCCTGGCGTGATTGCGGGTCGGTGTTGGAGTTCAGACGGCCAATGCTGTAGCGCTTCTGGCCGCTGGTGTAGTACTGCTGGCCGTTGCCGTATTGCTGCAAACCGTTTCCGTACTGCTGCTGGCCGTTGTTGTATTGCTGCTGGCCGTTGCTGTATTGCTGCTGATAGCCCGTGTAGTACTGCTGGATGCGTTCACGGGTCCTGCGCACCAGAGGCCGGGCGGTCTTAATTAGTGTCCCGACGGCGCTGAGCGTTTTAATGGGAATCTACAAAAATATATTATCATAATTATCATATTCATAATTTCATCATATTCGTCTAGAATATTTAGCAGTACGCCACTGGCGATTAAACAGTTCAAGATGACGTATCACCATCCACCGGTGTTTTTGAGGGGTTTAGTATAGGCAATTTGTATGACATCTGTAAAAAAGTATGGATTTATAAAATTCAAATATACCTACCATTAAATTTAATTTCAACTTTCCAAGTCTTAACTTTTTTTTGGTTATTGTATGATTACTGTATGATGTAAAAACTCATTAAGCCATCGTGCCGCACCACATCGGCTACAGATTTTAGTACAACTTTAACATTTTATTATTAAAAGTAAAAGATTGCATGTTGTACATTTTTTAATACGTTAAGAATTGTTTATTAAATACTACAAGTTTTTGTTGAATTAAGATTTAAAAAAAGAATAATATGAGATGCTTGTTAATTGTTATTACCTTTTGCGTTGTGCCTACGAATTATATTTTTATAATTATTATTTCTCAAAAAGCAATCAATCTGCGGAAACGTGTTTACAAACCAAATATTTGTAGTGAGATACTATTAAAAAATAATAAACAATTGTTTAATCAATATTTCAACAATAATATTTTCTCTAGTGGTTACTGAAAATGATGCAAAAAACGAAATTATTTACTTTAAATTATTTGCATCCAAAATATAGGTACCTCTATCCATACGTCCAACAAAGATATAATATTTGGATAATATATTAGGTACTAATAATATATTATTATGTTTATTAATAGTTATGATAAATCATTATTATGATTGTCGTAGGTAGCGATTTTACATTCTAACTGAGTGTATATGGTTTATTAATATATTACAAGATCTCTACAGAAATTGTATGGATTAAGCAATTAAGGTTTCATCAAATAGTTAGGCTTTAGTGGACGCAACATTTTAAAATTTATTGTGTTTGTAAACATATTGTTATTGGTTGTATTTTTTAAATAAACATAATATTTTATACTGTAATTAATTTACCATAGATTATTTGTCTGCATCCTCCAACCGGAAAAAGAAATTCAAACTAAGTGGTGTAGATAGGTATTCCGGTAGGTATATACAATAATAACTATTAATATTTTGCTACTTATTGATTGTTTACTATTAGAGCAGCATAAACGTAATTAATATAGGTACCTATTATATGGTGTCTTATAGTTTGTTAGGCTGTAATGATGTTTTATCTTTTGATCTAAGCAATATTAATAATAATCCTGTTTGCAGTAGTTTCATCCACTTTATTTGGTTCACGCTCATTTTTAATAAATAATTATTTTGGTGTAAAAAAAAAAATTTGATTTAAAATAGAAAGTAAGTGAAAAATGTAGCGAATAAATTTGCCATTTACAGTTTTAACACTGATATCAGGTCTAAGCAAATTTGAGTTCAACAAAAAAAATTCTATGTTTTTAGATTTTATATTATAGTGATTATAAAGTGTCGCTATTGGGTGGCTTATTTTATCACGCGTCGCATGTCAAATTAATGTACATCCGCATACATGCTTATTGTAAACTTAAATTACAGATTGTGTGTTTTTAAAATAAAGTTAAAAAAAAAAAAAAATATTTTAGTGAGAGGCTTGTTACAAATTTAAAGTTCAGAACATTACCTGCAGTGTTTACATACGGTAGTTTTTTATGATATTTAAATGTTTAATTGATCATAATATTATTGCTCTATAAAAATCGCTTAAAACCCGAAACTTAGCAAAAAAAATCCTATATATAAACACAAATCACCATAATGTACTTTCCTCGTCAGTTTCATAACAGGTCAATTCAATGTAATTGCAATATTTATATTAAAACAAACATCACAAAATCGGTTTAGCTGCTAATTTAAATTTACTATTTTGTACGTCTATAACAATTACGTATGAAGACAACCTTAAGCCGGTGTTATGCTTTAAACGATAAACATCTGCACCGTATAGCAGTGTTACATAAATACATAATATTATGATAATAATATATTATATTGAATATTCAGTAGAAAATTAAATCTGTTATTTTTTCGGTCCAAGAAAAGTCACACCAATGAGATCATAAATATTTTGACATTGGTTCTTATAAACTATAAGTGATCAATTATTAAACTATCTGATAATTTTATATTATGATAATATTTCACCTGTGGTGATGGAGCTCACCTGAAATATGCTGTCAATCACCATGTTGCCCTGCTCGATGGGCGGCAACTGTCTCTTTGCCCTGGACGAGTGCGGATTGCCGACCAAGGAGCCATCCACACCAGTCGAGTACACGACGTCAGCGATCAGTTTGGTTGCCAGGATAGCGATGGACAGCGTGATGAATAGCCGGACGGACAACGTAACGTCGTCGGTGGCCATCACGTGTCGTTTCGCGCCCAATCGCATGGCCACCGCTGTGTTGTGGCACGTGCAACGCAAAGTCCTCTGTGTCCGCTTCGGTGCTGCAGCGACGGTCGTGACGTTGTCTTCCGGTTCCGATGCAGTCGATTCCGGTACCACGGCCAACGTCAATGACGGTATCTGGCGCGGTTGTCGAAGTCTACGGTAATGTTGATATGGCGGTCGTGTTGGTGGAAGCGGTTGTACCGGCGTCGCTGCGAAGAAATCTGCGTACGAAATGACCGCGGCATCGCCGTGGTCCGCGGGCATGCACATATCCGACGTGCCGTTCGAGCGGTGGGGAGGGAAGCCTTCTATGTGCGTTGCGTAACCACGGTTTGAGTGAGGGCGGCACGGGTCGACGGCGGTTGCTCAACGAATCTGTCCTGAAGTCGCGTTGCTCAATGCGCGTTGGTGGAGGAGAAAACGACCGTCTCTTCGGTACCCACGCTTTCAGAAACAGCAGCAGCAGCAGCCGCCGCCGCCGCAGTAACGATCACCCCGGCTGGACGTTTGGTTTATGCCTTAACGATCTTCAAAATCATATGGCTCACCAAATTCCTTAGCCTGGGTAGCCAGCTGATCCAGCGAGGTACTTCCTCCTCTATAATATTCAGTATCATGTAAGGCAACGCCAGCAGATACTCGTCGGTCAGCATGTAAATCATACTCATTGACTGCATACTGGAAGTTAGGAAATCCATTTTGTACTGGACTACGATTACTTACTCGACAATTCCTCGGTACAAACGCTAAGGGGATGTCTCCCGAAACGAAACGGAGATCGGGCCGTGGTTGCGCAACAGCGATATTATTGCTGTTGTTATTATTATTGTTGTTGTTGATGAACCTACTTGTCCCGTTCGGCGCTACGTGGGAAAATCGGTGTAGATTTTAACCACGCGCCAACGCTTTAATCACGGACAATTTAATATCTCTCTCTCTCTCTCTTTACTCGAAATACCGATATGGTTTTACGGTCATACGATTATGTAAAAGAAGGTGTGTGGATGCCCACTTACTTGTTGATGCGTTGATCTTGCGTAGGTCGTTGTTACCAGTGCTGCCCGCTTGGTCGGGTGGACGCGGTGGAAGGTGTTGACCTATGTACGATTTTTCAGTGTGTCAAAGCTGCATAAAGCGGTAAATTTTCGAAAGAAATTGTTTTTGAGCTACGCGGAAATGTTATTTTATTATAATAATATATTATGCACTACACTAATCACTATACTACTCGAATGCACCAAAATAGGTCACACGGACTACGGCGTCTGAACGAGTGTCGAGTTGCTAGTGAACTGCCTCGAATCGCAACGCTCAGTCGGGTGCGATTCCCGGGTGGCGCCCGGGTTTTTCCCAGCTTGTGGCGCCTGCGTGGGTCCTGCAGCCGCTCGCAGTGGGGTGTTCAGCCCGGCGTAGGAGCTGCTGTGGGAAATAAAATTGAATATAATATGATTTGCGCAGGTGCAAGTGTATTGCGTCGTATAATTGAATATTATCCAACGTGGGGTTAAAGCCACAAGCGTCTTGCCGCGACGGAGAGTAGGGTGGATCGACATGGCGAAGTGAGGCGAATGGTAGAGAAAGAGATATGGGTGAGAGTGAGAGTTAGCCGTCAAGGGTGGAGGAGACTATTCAGACGTTGAGGGAGGCCCAGCCCAGCGCGATCGATCAAGCTGTGGGTTGATTTTAGGGTGGACGGGCGGGTAAACCATAACAGTAGGTTCCGGGCTTGAAAACAGCGACCCTGTAATACTATTACAGTGAGGTGGGTAGATGAGTACTCCGGGTGAAAATAGGTTATAAGACGTAGGGTAGAAGTAGGGTACATGACGGTTGACAGAAATATAAAAAAATGTTTTCTACAAGAAAAATAAAACTTTGTGAAATACCTCTATGACGTTTTATAATAATCTTACAAAAATAAATTATTTATTATTGATAAATACCTACAAATATGCACACTTATTGTAGAAGTAATTGCTTATAATATATTAGTTTTCTAATTTAAATTTGTCTTTACGTTAATTTACGTGGGTTAATTATTTATTTTAATATATTAAATTGTCGAAACCGTTTTATTGCACAAAACATAGATTCAACTGGGCGCGAAACATTGAAAAATAATAAATGTTTAAAATATGCCTATTAATATACTAAATTTTCTCTAGTTTGATGTCGTATTTTAATGACTGTGGTATGCATGCACGTCATATTATACTACACTACAACCATATTATATTTACACAGTAATCCTTGATTGTGATAGATTCATTTCCACGTAACCTTATTCCTCAATTGTATTTGTGTTTTATTTTCGTCAAAATTATCGATTGTCGATTAAAAAATAACACTTCATGATTTATACGAACAAAAAACGATCGTTAGAACATTTTGGTTTTTTTTTTTGGTTCTTTCGCAAACAACCAAACGGTCCAACGTTTTTTTATTTCTTAAAATATAATGTAACAAAATGTTCGTATGTTTTACACATCCCTGCACTACCATCAGCCGATCGATACAGCAACCCCCGCGTTACTATGGTCACGGCAAATTTGCACAAGCTTAAATCACGTTATGACTTACGGTATAAGCAGGGTATTCGTAACCCCTTGTAAATTTGATGCTTATCCAGAATGAAATACGCCATTATTATAATATTATGACTTAAAATAACAACCTTAACGGGTCATTGAGTCGTAGATAGTACTAGATACAAATCACTAAACCGAAAAAATTATTAACATTTTACTGTCACAGTAAGTCTCCTTTTCATACATAATATACGATATAAGCCCAACCACAGAGCCACAGAGGGTAAAAACTACAAATAGTGTCTTACTTATCAATATACTTATTACTTAATACAGCTAAAATGTATATTGAATAATATACGTATACCTATAATGTACAAATTATGATTTTAAATTATTATGTAGTGTTTGTCATAAATATATTGTGTTTATAAACATGTGTCCTACATTACACTATATACTTCATATATTCGAGGTATATTACTTTACTTTAATTACGTTTGCTGCGTATATAATATTATTACACTATCGCAAGCAGTGACGTGTCCAAAGAAATATATACTGGTGGCGATGAGGTCCCTAATCATAAAAAAAAGTCCAAACAGTATTTGAAACTGGAAAACTGCTGAAAAATATTAAATGAGAATTGTTGCAATTTTTCTAAGAGTGTTTTTCGTTGTGTTTATTTAGTATACGATTGTATAAAAAAATGTTGGTCTGGTTAATTGTTTTAATAATTTTGAACCATAAAACTATAAAAAAAAATATCAAGGTAAATAATAGTGATTATTATAGTCATAATTCATGTCGCTATGTCTATTTACCATTGTTATACATTTTAACCTGAAACGAAGGAATCTCTTTTAGTGTTATTAAATTATTTACCATTATTATTTCTTGAAATACCTTCAGTAATCAAAACTTAATTTATTATATTCGTTACTGATCAATTCTAATTTATTTATGACACAGAAATGAACCGTATCTGATTATGTTATTAAAAAGGCATGTTTAAATTCTCTACAAAAAAAAAAAAAAAATACAATTTAATACACTTTTAATATCATAAAGTTTTTGAAATATTCCCTAAAAAATATTCAATTATCTAAGCCTCGATTAGATAAAAGTAGACACTTCCTCACGCACACACACAGGTCAACACCGCACTGTCACGCACTAAACGAATATTGTAAATTGTAATATCAATGTCTCCGTGTTGTTAAATTATATCATAGATACATAAAATCTTGGATATATGGCGAGAAATACCTTCATCAATAGGAACTTATTTAGTCTGGGATAAAGCACAACTGAAATCAATTCAAAGCACTCGTAAATAAAACTACCTATCTATATCTATATCTATACTAAGTATCTGAAAATTTAACCGCTGCGGACACCACATTTCTATGACACATAGGTAGAAACATAATAGGTAATACAAATAATACAACGAGACCAAATAAATAATACATAATTTTCTTTTTCTTTTTAGGTTGTTAATTTAATCTTAAATTCTTAACTGTTATAAAGTTGTATACAATCATTATAAAAAAAAAGGTGAGCAAGTGGGTGTCGCTTTGCTGTACAATAGGTTACAAGTGGGTCACTGTAATGAACGGTGTAAATTTTAATTCAATGATAGAATATCTTTGTTAACGAAAAACGATTCTGAGCGAAGACGGGCAGAAACACAAAAATTGTGCCAATGTAGTTTTAATATGTTTCAAATGCTATTGTAACAATATATCAGGGGCCTTTTATTAAATTTTCAAGCTTTTTGTTTCAACAAATAAAATTTTATTGATATTCGTAGAAAAAAAACTAAAAAAATTGAAATTTGAAATTGACCATCAACAACTCAAAATGAGTAAAAATATTTTCAAGATTGTATGGTGTATATAAAATGGAGAATATTAACATGCAGTGAGTTTTTAATGTATCAACAGTTTTTCGTTTTTTAATTAAAATAAATTAAGTAAATCGCTATATAAGAAATCGAATGAATATCTAACCTTGTAAAAATATGAACTTCAAACACTCATAAAAATTTAATTTATATTTCTTGTAGAAAATCTCATGAGGAATCTTGTTTTATATTTTAAAATCTTGGGTTTAATTTTATGTATTTCTAACTCAAAATAATTGGCACATTTTCATGATTTTTACGTATTTTATCAAAATTTGAACTTTAAATGCTTATAAAAAAATCTGACTATGTATTTAATTTTTTTCAACTACTATTGTAACAATGTATAACGAGCATTGTATTTAGTTTTTAAACTTTGTTAGCCACCGAATAAAATTGTATTGTCATTCTTGGAAATAAAAATAAAAATATTGGAAATTAAAATTGTCCGAAAACAGTCCAAAACTATTTGCCTAATGTTATCGTGTATAGAAAATGCAAATATAAACGTTCAGTAAAAATGTTATGTATCTACGGTTATTTGTTTTAAAGTTACTCCAAAAACCAAAATCGATTTTGTCAAAAACCGACTTTGTGTAAGAGTTCCCGTTTTCATTAAATTATTTTTTTATTTTTCCGAGTGCTTTTGAAAATAACTGGGAACTTTTAATTTTTACCTCCGCAATACACCAGTTAGATTCACTTTCCAGTCCAACATAAGATACTGAAATTGAAAATCAAAGCATTATTTCGACTATTTATCTTGTACACAGTCAATAATCAAAATAAACATTTTTAAAACTCATATCATTGTAAAATCAATACAATCACATTGCTCCGCTCATAATCTAAAAATATACAAACGATTCTAACAAAATATAATTTACTTTGAAAATGCAAAAAGTGTAATTTATATGGTTTTTTTTTTTAAATTATTCGATGCACAAAACGGATTTTGTTCTTTAAAAGCCATATTTTAGGACATACAGAAAAAAAATGATATTTTTATTAAATCCACGACCTAGTTATTATAATCATTGATGAAGCTCAAAACAATATCCATAATTGAAGTCACCGTAATTTCAGTAGAATGTAATACAATTGCATAAACTGTACGAACTGAAAATAAGTCAACACAAGTCTACTCAGACTTTAAAAACAGCAAAGAAACTCTCAGTTCGTTTGTTTGTTATCTCCGTAATCCACTTCCTATTCCCACAAAATATGAAATCCTCGGTGAAAGCACATTAAGATTTTTACTTTCAAAAAGTTACATATATTATTATTTAATGACAATTTTTTATTACAATTATTTATTCAAGCAATCTGTTTTAGGAATAATGAATCCAGAAAAATCAGTAAGCACCCGATGTTGGAATAAATCATACTAAACGTACGTACCTATGTATGAAAACATTAAAAATAGAAAATTAAGTACCAATATTTTTCGCCATGAATTATTTTTAACAGTTTAAATGATTAATTTAACAACACCTTACATAAATGATAAATATTTTTTTCATAACAAAACATATGGTCGATTTCATACAATTAATGACCAGCATTTTGAATAGGATTTTATTACCTATAAATTATAATACTGATCATTTTGTTATGTATTACCTACTTAAATAGTTACTTACATACAAATTGCTGAATTCTATGCTAAA
The DNA here is from genome assembly GCA_027563435.1 of Nasonovia ribisnigri. Classification (NCBI taxonomy): domain Eukaryota; kingdom Metazoa; phylum Arthropoda; class Insecta; order Hemiptera; family Aphididae; genus Nasonovia; species Nasonovia ribisnigri. Next base: position 277,122 of record JANEHU010000686.1, on the reverse strand, counting down.
TATTAATATTTGTAGAAATTTAATAGCTCTAAAAACCTATGTGTTTTTATTTCAGAAAAAATAATCTAAATAATTATACAATAATATATACTAGGTAGGTATAATAGTGCTGAAAATAAAGCCACACTATTTTGTGCCTCTCGCATTTCATTTTGTTTTTCGTGCAAATTAGGTAATATAGTTTTAACGTATTTTTCTTTTATATTTCATATACCTATAAAACGTTAAAATGTAATTTAATTACAAAAACAACAAAACCTATATTACCATAATATGCGCTTAATAAATTAATACAGTATTATTATAAGTCGTGGAGCATTAAATCAATATGCATCTGTTATAAGTGCCAACGTGTCCTACATATCATATTTTGGACAAATAACTTTTTTTTTACTAAAACTGAGTGAAACCAATAATATTAATTTGTACCAAACGTGCCTAAATATATTATAAAGTTGTTGTAAAAACACTTATTATGACTTATGTATAAATTATTTTTAATATTATTTTGTTTTAATTCACAAAATATATATTTATATACCTACTTACATGTAGTAGGTACTTATAATTTAATATATGTATCATACTATTATAAGTTGTATAAAGATTAATTAAAATGTACCTATAATTAAGAATAATTTCATTCAGATTTTTAAAAAAAATTAAAGAACACCAGTAATCAGAAGTAATCTAAGAAAGGAAGTTATTTTTAAAAACGGATGTACTTAAATATAGTATTGTTCGGATTGTGTATATTAAGAGTAATAGGTATATGACATATTTTATTTTAATTTTTAGCGAGGTATTTTGGGTTTATTTTCGCTTCTAAGTTGCCGATTTATTTATTATTTTTCGAACTATATCGGTATTTAATTGAAAACTATTAGTCAATATTTAGTTTTGCACGTTGCGATTGCTGTAGGATAGCTAGGATCAGTTTTATTTTCAGTGAGTTAGTTTATAGCTTTATTTCATGGATATGATCCGGATAATAAATTAAAATTTTCTCTGCGTATTATTGCTTTTCATTAAATCGATTTTTCATTGTATATTTTTCTTTTTATTACCTATTTTAATTTATAATTTAAAAATAGAAGTCAAATAATAGTGAGTATTATACTTTAATACAAATATGAAATCACTTTTACGGGTTCTTTTTTTTTAGAGTTTTTTAAAGTTACAACTTTCAGTCATAATACTATTTTTATGATTAATTGACTACCTAACACATTTATTACATAATGATTACTCTGATGTAATATAAATTAATTTTACTTTTTTGGAGCCATATTGGTAATTGTTTTATTTTGAATTTGTGTATAGTTTGTGTACAAAAAAAAAAGAATAAATAATACAATTTAATCAATTCAATTGTCAACCTTAAAAAATGATGGCTGAACAATTCACGTGTGATTTGATAGGTTGAAAAATATTATATAAAAAATTTGACACCGTCCATGACTATGTTCCACAGCTCAGTAAGAGGTACGTGTGTTCTGTCGATCTTGCGCTGTATTTCCCGTACAATCTGCGCTGACGTCTTAGCCGTCTTCGGGAATTTAAATCTCTCACAAGTGCGTTTGGAGCCCAGATACAATGGCACATCACAATAACGCACCAAGCTTGGACTTATCGTATGCGTGTACTCGGCTAAGTATAATATCTCCGACAGACGGATATTATTGATCTGCAACTTCGCAGTGCTCGTGTGCAGCGTCCCGTCATCGGTGCACCGATAACCCGGCGTCAGTCTGAGTTCGTGGTACTCGTGGCTTTCAGACACGGTCAGCGTCCAAGTGGCCATCGTATCGACGTGGGCGATCTCGATGTCCGGCGAGAGGCGAGTGTACTTGCAGCCTAGTTCCTCCAAGACCTCGGACAAAACTCTCTTCGTCCCCTCGTGGCTGGACACAAATTTAAACTGGTCAAGCTCTTCGTCGTCAGTTTCCACGGTGGGAATCGCGTACAGCATAACGCCGCCGCGGTCGCCGTCCGACCGTCGGTTCAAAAATTTGTACGCACTGTGGTCGCTTACTCGTTTTTGTATTGCCTCAGCAAGCGTGTCCATGGACACGTTCTCCAACTTTACGTACGGGGCGTGAGCAGGGTCTTTGGATTCCGTGAATTTCATGATCTGATGCGTTAAGGCGCCGTTGGATTCCAGTTCGTGTTGTTGCAACACAAACGCAGCGTAAATAGTTGAGGTCATTTTTGAATTTTTTTTTTGTTTACCTCACACGATAATATTCACTTAATTATGATGTAACGAAATTCCCAGGTTGTTGTTTTGCTTGAACTGTGATTCAGATACCTTCCGTATCCAGTGTGATCCAAAACAGGATGACGCAATTCTGTAAACAAATAAAACGTAATTTTATTACAGTCAAATATTACACACTTTAGGAACCTAATAATAATACATCGTTTTTAATATAAAGGATGAATGTATTTGATCTCTATGCATATTTATATAGTATTATATATATGCATATATGCATGCATTCCTATAGGAACGTTATTATTATTGAATGCTCAATAGGAATTATAAAACTAACTATTTAAATTAATTAGCAGATTACCTTTATAAATGTGATTTAAGAAACATAAATACAAACTTACAAGTTATACCTATCTATTTTATTTTTGCGTTCAGAGAAAGCCGAAATAGGCACTTTAAGTTTTAATCATTGTGATTAGATTCCAAAATTATTTTCTAAACCTATATTAGAAAAAAAGTTAATAAATAATAACGAAGCTATTGAGAGTGTCAGACATTCTATATATACGTGCATGGGGCTTATATTATTATTATGTATATTAACTAAACATAACTAGTAGGTAAATATAATTGATATGTTATTTATGTATATATTACATATTAAACTAATATTTTTTTCATTATTATACTATAACTGGCATTATTATTATTTTGTTATGATTTATTACATCATTAATTATAATAATGTAATTATCTCATGTATATTTTACAATAAATAATTTCACAATTCAGCATAATTTATTAAATCGATAATGGTGAAATTAATATTATAAAATAATAATTTTTGTATAAGTAATATCGTTGTAAAAAACTTGTTGTATTCGAAAAATATTCAAAATAATAAATACCTCTTTAAAGTTTCTTTTGAATGTAAAAGTTCCGATCCAATTAGATGCTGCAATGTTTGAATTTTTTGACAAAATATAGCTGAAAAAAAATAAACACCACTGTAAAACCTATATAATATAATATTTGTGGCATGGTGTGGCGCGGCACGTACACTCAACTGCGAAAACGCTCTGAGTGTATGTACAGGCCGGAGTTGCTAGTTCCCGGATGGGTGACCACCCGGGATTTTTAGCAACAAATCCTTGCCACACATACAAAACGTGTTTCAACTAATCGTTCCCCCCCCCTACAAAAACAAACTACAAACAAAAACAGGTAATGGCCATAGTTGCCGGGATCAAGCTCAATAAAAAAAATAAATAAATATAATCTACTATCTTAACTCACCGATCATCCGTCTTATGCGCATTGCCAACTCTGACCCTTCATTCTCACTCTAAACATGAGCCTTGTTTCCATAAGCAAACTATTATTATCATACTATTTATTCATGTATTAAAGGGTTCGTCCCATATTGTACAATAAAATAGAATAAAATAAAATATTTATAAATAATAAATAATAATTAAAACTATAGTTATAGTCCCAACAGTGTTTGCATTTTGTACAATCTAGCCTCCTTCAATTCTGGTTTATGTATAGTTGCGTAGTCATGTACCTATTGCTGGACATATAGATCTGTTGCGGTGACTAGGGCAGTATATTATTATATATTATAATGGCATCGTCATTTTTTTTTATTAATTTAGTTTATCATGCAAGAACTGTACATTAACGTGAATTGCGATTAATGTTGACAGTTTGTTTTAAATTAATTTACCTAGGTCTTCTGATGATAGCCTCAGCGTTAATATATTATGGCATTAGTTATTTGTACCTATCGGAGTTTGAAAATAATTAAATAAACAATTCTTCATTTGGCCAATTTAGATAATATTTAGTCTTAAATATTAAATGTATTCTTTTTATTTGTCGGTATAATATTTGTAGTACCTAAGCAAATATAAAAGTAATAACAAGTAAAATAAATATTTAACAAAATATAAATTATTATTTTATTTTAAAATAGCAACAGTTAATTATTTATTTTGGCATCTGTTACATTATTATATAATATAATTTAAATTGCATAACCTGCTGCGTGTAAAATACATTTATTATTCGCACATTATCTAGTTTGCAGTTAGCTTGCACTTGTTAATACCTAAAAACCAGGTGCACCCACTATATTATGTTATATAGTAAAGAAAGTGAGATGCGTACCTTTACTACCCACTCAAAAATCGATTTTGCGCAATTGAAGTTTTCTTATGATTATATTGTATTGTGAAGATACAATGTCGTAATTATACCTTCAAAAAATTAGTTTTAATACATGTTAAAAAATCAATAAAATTGTTACAAACACAATAACGCTATAACTTATAACATTTACTATGTTTGCGTACTAAAACCAAATATTGAAGTGCACGTTTTAAACCGTAATTTGTTTTGATACAACACAAATATTCGAAGTATATTTATTTATAGCTACACGCCACAGTTCGGTTACCTTAAATATAATACCTAATCATGCACTGTGGAAATTTTTATTATTTCTTAAGAGAACGCCTTACGTGCGTAAATCGTCCAATATTATGTAGAATAATAGTAAAATACACCAATACACGTCATATTGAAATAACATTGAATTCATATTATGAATTATACTAATATTATCCTATTATTCTAATCTGTGATGTGGTATTTTAATTTTATTCTAGTTAAACTCAATAATTCTGTGTAAAAACCAACAATTAATGTTAATAATTTAGTAATTTAAAAAAATGTATGCTATCGATGAAATAAAAATGCAACCTGCCTGCCTAAATCACAGATAAAGTTATTTCATGTTTGTGACAAACAATATTATGTTAAAACATGTACCGAATGGTTTTGGTTCATGTGAAACATGTATTTTTATCTATAATTTTGTATTCACCAATTTATCGTGAGTAGTACTGAAGTATGAGTGTGTGATCACTAGTGGATTACTATTTTAATGTTTATATAAGTTAAGATTTACCTATATTGTACTCCTTAAAAATTAGTTGTATAATAATAATGTTTTCGTATTAGTCCATCGACAGCTGTTGCTTTCGTAGCATTCCTACGACCGTAGTAATAAAATAAAAATAATAGCTGTGGTAATGTTATATAATATACCAACACAGTTTGCAAAAAAAAAACAAAAACAGTCGCGTAAGAGAAAAGCCATCGTAAAAATGTGTCTTCTGCGGACAATTTCTGTTCACCGCCCCCTCCAGAACAATAATAATATTACACAACAATATTTTAGTCAAACATTAAATAAATTGTTGGGCTCACTCTTACCTCGGACTCCTGGACGTGCGGTAACACAATCTGTACGTTATGTAGGTACTTAAATACTTATATTATACTACAATATTTACGTCCAACGATCTAGTCCACGTTTACGGGCTATCAGAAGATTCTCTGGTAATTGTGAATATAATATAGTTAATAATATTATACTTTAATTAGACGACCATTAACCACTTCAACACAGCACAACACGTGTCACTGCGCTCTGTATCGTTACCACGGTGTACACGAGTTGCAGTCGTGCTCTGGTTTACACGATCGACGTCGTAGTCGTCGTCGTCGTCGTAGCCGCCCCCTCATCAGATGCTGTGTTACCGGTACAGCGACGGCGCAACGTTCACTCCTCCCGCTGCTGCGAAATGTCAACCATCGTTGATTATTCGTTTTTTGTTTCCATAATATAATAGTATGACAGAATTAGGTATAAATAGGTAATAGCTCGCCGTGTTATAGCTACATTATTATACGGCGGAGGCGGGAGCATGATAACAATTATGCTTATGATTTATTATAATTTCTTCGAACAAATTTTAATAACTAGATTACCAGAATGAGTTGCGGGTTGAATAGATAATAAAAGTTCGAGATTCATGTAAAAAGTTTTACTATTGTGTGATGTACCTACCTACAAAACGCGTAAAATAGGTATAGATACGTTTATTATTTTGTACAACTTATTTTTCATAAAGGTACTTTAACTTTATACACGTATTGGTATAAATCACTTTCGATTATACACAATATTTCAATGTATGATATTGTTCTAAACGTTTACTTTATTTTAATCGTAAACGTTTTAATTGTTGACATTTAATACACTAAAACTTGATATTTTTTAGTAAATAGTGGATTTTTTTTTATTAAAGTTGAAGCCTTGATAACAAGATTATTGGCTTGTGTTACATACTTAAATTACTTATACTAAATTGTATGATTTAATATCTCTCATAAGTCATTAATAATAACATATTTTTAATGGAATCTTCGTCAGTCGCCCTGCGACTTGAATCTTCGTACGTCGTGAAGGTGCTCGAGTATGTCAAATTGTTTTTTCCTGTACGTCTCGGGTCTCTGATATCACATTCTGTGATAATGTGTTTGAAGTTGGATAGCCGCATGTTTGGCATTATCTTGGGATCTTTTTTTTCATAAAACGGGCATGTGTATATGACCTATTCTGAAGCGATTTAATACAACTTCGTCTCTTCATTTGAGAGACATTGGATTATACCATTTTTCTGGTTTTTTTTATATTATTTATTTAGTGTTCAATTTTAACAATTCATTTTGTCAATTAATTTTAAATTGGTTATAGAATTTTTTAATTATTTAACATAACATTTTTTTTTTTTTTTTTTGTAAACGTTGTATATTTTTATTCCTTGGGTTTTAGGTTTGATGAACTTGTTTAACATTTTATAATGTACTTGTGTACTACCTATGTAATGTGATCTCTAAACTACAATGTGTAGAAACGATAGGTACATGAGCAATATGTGATATAGGTATATAAAAAAAATTCAGAGTATAGGCTGTAGGCTAAGGCTGTATATTCATTGTAATTTTAAACCTGGAGGCCCCCTCTCCCACGGGCATTACTTTTTTAATAATAATATTCATAAAAACAAGCATTTTCAGATTTATAAAATGTTCAACATTATTTGTGGGGATCTTATTTAAATACATGAACTATATATTTTAGTAATATGTGACGGTAGCCTGTTGCTCATTAACATATTTATAACATGACAAGTGAGAACGAGTATGTTTGGATATTATTGTTGTAAGGTATTTGTTTTACAATAATTATAGTATAAAAAAATTATCGACTTACTTTTTTACTGTAAAATTTATAAAATAACTGAACAGTCTAACTGCAGGAAACCAAAAATACACACATAATAATTTGTTGTGTCCTTAACTGGAACTGGTTTTCGTATCATCAAAAAATTCTGGTTTACATCCACTAGGTATTTTTTTTAATACCTACGTCGTGTAATGAACAACTGAAGATCTAAAGCCAATATTTCCACAGTTAAAACATAAAGTTTAAGTTTTAGCAAATTAGCAGCGAAACTAGTCCTTTCGTTAGGTATACTATTTTTTCGTATATAAATATCATTTAACAAATTTGTACATATTATTGATTGATAGTAATTTAAAGGTATATACTATATGTACTAATTTATATTACTTTCAGAAAAAACAAACGTCTAAAAATAATATGATAATAAAGTATAATTTTATGTCTGATGTCATAGTTTTATTTCCAGAATAAGGTAAAAACCAGTCTAAATTTTGGGGCCGCTTCTTGAAATACCAAATATTTATTTTCATGCAATAACATTTTATAGCATGTGACAAAATTTATCACGATTTCAAATTTCCGCCCTTTGTAAATTTTCGGTCATTAATAATGATTGCTATAAATTAGATATACTAGCTTACACTATTCCCCATAACGATTTTAAATTTTATTTAAATATCGTGTATGACATCAGAGAAGTGTGAAACATATTTGTATCTTACTTTGAATGTTTTAGGACGAACCAAAAAAAATATGCATGAGATGCTAGAACTTCCGAGCCCTGCTTATAAGTTTGTCTACCTTCATCAAAAAAAAATGTCTTCAAAAAAGCCAAATTAAATTTTTATGACCGTTTGAAGTTCATATTTTTACAACATTGGATATTCACTCGATTTAACATGTAGTGATTTTAATATTTTATTGTAATTCAAAAACAAATAACTATAGATACATAAATATTTCACTGAATGTTTATATTCTCATTTTCTATACACCGTAAAATTGAAAATATTTTGACTCGTTTTGAGCTGTTTGCGGACAGTTTCAAATTTCAATTTTTTAGTTTTTTTTCTATAAATATCAACAAAATATTATTGATTATCCCAAAAAGCGTGAGAATGTGATATAAAGCTCCTGATATATTGTTATTATAGCAGTTGAAAAATATTAAAAATACATAGGCACAATTTATTTTTATAAGCATTTAAACTTCAAATTTTGACAAAATATATCAAATTTAAAAATTAAAAATTATTTTGTAGTAAAACATTTATAAATTGTTCAACTTTTATAGATAAGGATTGAAAATTTAAAACAATGTTCAACATAAATAGGTTCTATATAAATTATTTTATTCACAATATTATCATCAAATATAATTAGTAATACCGTAGGCTTACTGACCCTCTTCGCTCAAAATCGTTTTTCGTATAAAATGATATTCTATCATTGAATTCAAATTACATGACAGTAATCAACTTGTAACCTACTGTACAGCGACACCCACTTGCTCACCTTTTTTACCTTAACTCCTTCAGTACCAATAGAAGAATTAATTTGATAAACATGTTTAGTTTTATTTCCTGCTCCAAAAGATGACAAAAGACACAAACTAACAACACGGATAAAATCACTCTGCTCAGAAACTAAAAAAAGCACACTTTTCATTTTAAAACCATTTTTTTTTCAAACTTTATTTTCTCATTATACGTCTACTCTTTTTGATAGTTTTATGATACAAGGCGTTGAATACGGAACTTACTAAGAAAAATGAAAACAATCATATAAGTTAAAGTATCCGTTACAATATTTTCGTTCGAAATATCTAATGAATATTGCCCTTATAATCAGCATAATGTATCTACATTCTACATACTATTTATTTAAAAAAAAATTACTCTACTGTTTATAATATTTATTGTAGTAAACCTAATATGATTATTAAAGTATACAAACGTAAAATATATTATTTCCATTTAGCTTAAAAAATAATAATAAATACAAATCAACAACAAGATAACACGTTATAGGCTTAGGTGTGTAATTTGTATGTAATACTATATAATACATATTATATTGTTTAACTAGTTAATTTAAGAAAAAAAAATATATATATATACTTACTATCGCAAGTTATGGATCCAGGGGGAGGGGGCTCAATAAAGCTAAATTTTTCTCTTCAATTAAATAGTAATTAAAATCTCACAAGTTGTAACTCGTAGCGTAAAATAGTGATATGCAATATACCTACATATAAAGTATTGTTGGTACTGGAGACCATAATTTTAAAAGTTATTAGTAGGGTTCGGATTTGAAGGCAATATAATCAATAAAAAAAGTATTTAAAATGTAAATAAAGGCATTTAATTTATATAAAAATACAATTCATAAATATACTACAAAATAAAATAGTGAACATTTTTTAAACACTTTCAAATGCACACATTTTGAGAAAAATACAAATTAAAAATGAGCATGAATACTAAACTACATTAAGTTTATGCTATTTTGTATAAATAGATTAGGTGCCTTTTTCTTTAACCAGGTTTGTCCTAAAAATTAGTTAAAAACAATTTTAAATATTAACTCACTTGAGTTATACCAGTTAATTTAACGCAAAATAAACTAGTTGGTATTAAAAAAAAAAATTGACTACCATGTATTTTGATAAGTTGTCTTCAGAAAAACGGCTACTGTTAGGGGTTAAAATATTTTTGTACATCGAAAACGATCTTTCTACGTCCACCGAAGCTATCGGGGCGTCTTCCGATATGTTGCTGAATATGGAATTTTTTCTCACTTGACACTTTGACGTCACAAATTTTACAATATAAAATTAATCCATCGGTTAAAAAAATATTTTCCCCGAATTCTGAAACATACTTTTTTAACTTGGAATTGTGATTTTGTTTAACTTTTGGCATAATTGAAAAACAGAATAAAATAAACGCGTGGAAAAATTATTGAACGACAATTATTGCGATCGACAAATGCAGGCGGACTGACGAACAATCTTGAATCTACGCATTACGAACATATTTTAATCTTTAAATAGGTGTACGGGTAATTTTATGGCCATACCAAATACTCGATAAGACGATATCGATAAATATTGCGAATAATAAAACCCATTTGTAGGGATAATACGCAAGCTGGGTATAAAATTATAAAATCAACTGAAAATTAAACACAAAATAGGCATTTATAAGTACAAAAGGTAAAAAAAAGGCAAAAAAAAAAAGATCCATCGTCTGAGAAATTAAAGAAACACATTTTTGTATAAAAATTATTTTTCTATTATGATTAATAAAAGAAAGGCATTTGCCTTCAAATCCGAACCCTAGTTATTAGTTATAACAGTTTTTATTTATTTAAAAAAAATATATTTTTATGACAGTAGGTATAAAGGGCTACTTCAGTTAGCATAGTTGGCATTCTGAAAATACATAATTATAGGTATAGGTTTTCGTACTTATAGTTTTTACTTGAACAAGTCACATGCATTAAACGATTTAATATGTAGATATTTGATATAGTGAATTTTATAAAAAATGTGTCTCGTCCGGCTACGACCACGTCAGGTATAAATTAGTATATCGCTCAAGGCGTGGCAGAGACTGGTTACGGACATCATACTCACTGACTTAACTTTAGTTAACATGATGTAGTCTACTCTGTGTTTTTTCCACGCAAAATAGTTTTTTTTTTTAAATATGACATCGTAATAACATTACACAACAATAATCATGAAACAAATTGTAACTTAGAATTATTAATATACTATAATATATTTAAATATATTCAACATTTAAACATTTAACTTAATTGCCTATATGAAACCCCTTAATAAGAAAGATTAGTCTAACGATTAAGTTCTAGAGCAGGGAGTCATTCTGAAATGTTATATGAACTATTCAATGCATAAATTTCCTGGATCATGAAATGTCTTATATAGGTACCTACCATTGGACAAAACAACAATGTTGCATAATAAAATTATCACTTTGTTTTTCTTTTAAACCTAAGTTGAATTTAAGTATGATATACTAAGAAAATTACAGCGTGAACTACATTGTTTCCTTTTCTATTGTTGTTTGATTTCTTCAGCTCATCACTATATAAAGTATTTTTACCAGGCAGTCGGTTGTCTTTTATTTAAATGTATTAGTTATTGTGTATTCTGAATTTTGCATTTATTACGGCGATACGTAAAATATAAATAGGTACTATTAAACACTTATTAAATACCGTTTAAATGTAATACATTTTCTAAATATTAGCTCACGAAAAAATCCAATCTTGTTGCATTTTTTTTTAATATAATATATAATATTTGACTTATTGTGGTTTCTGAATCTTATGTTAAAATATAACTATATTGCCATAACGCCATGGTAGCATATATATATATGTATATAATAGTGTATCTTACCAATTAAAAATACCTTCTGCAGTCAATCATGTATAATGTGTGTACTCATATAGATATAACTATAGGAAAATCATATATTTCGAATAAATAATCAACCAATGCGCGTTGTACAGTTAACGTGAAACATGACTACATTGTGAAAAAATAAACTAATATTAAAACTCTTATACAATTGTTTAAATATTATTATAAGTATAGCAATACAATATAACAATGATAAAAATAATACTAAAAATATATCTACATTTGTTGGTTACGTATGAACAGCATACGCCCTAAGATTATTATGGCGGATTAGAGCAATACACATATCACATGCATACTCACTCAAACTTCTCTGACCAGTGCGTTTATAGAAAAATAAAAAACATACCTACGGTCTCGTTGTACTCTAATAAATTATACAAACTATTAATAAGCTATTAATAACTATTAATTACTATTGATGACTATAAATGATGATAAATATATCGATTCATATAATTTACATATTGCAATAAATAATATGTATTATATTCAATAAGTTGAATAATAATAATATGGTTTAAGCTTGACAGTTACACGGCTCCATAATTATTATTATGATTTATTGTATAATTATTATCATGTAATTGTGACGTGCCACGGACAATGGACACTGTAGTGCTACCGTCGCCACCGATTCTGGCTACTCTGACTTTGGACTTTGATATTGACTTTGCCTTCTCCGATGATCCTGTATTTGTCATCATTGTCGACTGGCCGTGATCGTGGTGCCGTTTGTTAGCCCCCTAGAAAACAGATTAGTTGGTCTGAGGCTCTGACCGATGGAGCCCATCAATTCGACGGCGAAATCACGGACGTTGCCCGGCGAGTTCTGCGTTGGGGAAAACAAAACAAATTACCAACATTTCAATTACAACAATGTAAACGTCTTATATTAATGCTCTAGTCAATAAACATGTAAACGCAGAAGTGTAATATTAACTACGTTATTAAATTAAATTATACTGCATGGTGCCTGTCACAACCGCGTCGTCAAAGGGGTTAGGTATAGGCAAATTGAATGACATTTTTAGAAAAATGTATATTTTAATTAATGTTCAAAATATTTAAATAGGTACTGATTCAGAATAACTTACATGCGATACCATTGTTGTTTGTTGGGTACATAAAAAACCATATAGAAACTTGGTTTCGAGCAGGACAAATATAAAAAGCTATATAGTTGAGAAACCAAATGTTCATCATACAAAGTTCTATTATTTTAGTGGCGAAAACTGCATTTATTAACTTGGAAAAAAGCAAGAATAGTTCCTTGCGTACATAACGATTTTCAACAAAAAAATTATAGGCTTTTTGACTGGAATCTAACCACGATTACTCATAATTTATATAGCAAGCTATAATTCTTTATTAATTTGGGCTAACGCTCATGAAGCTAAATATGAATATCAAATAGGCAATAACGGACTTAAATTGTAGGTAACAATTTTTTGGTGATAGAACTTTCGTCATCCAAACAAATAAATTGAGATAAAACTCATTTGAGAAAAAAACTACTATAGCGAATGGCTCTTTTTTGGATTTTTTTCTGCAAATAAACGTATTTATATATGTTTAAAACGATTGTGAAATCTAAATTACACGGAAACTCTTAAATTTTTCATTTGGAGAAAGTAGTTTTTATCTAACTTCACCTAACAGCACATTTTATTGACCCGGTAGGCTCGCTCGAACCATTTACATCGAAAACATACCTCGATTTGTTATTTAAAAACCCCCTTAGTCCGCAAAACCTAAAAAATTGCGAACTTAAAATTGCTATAACATTAGTACTTTGAATTTCCGTAAAATTCTTATTTCATCGTCCTGATCAGAAAACATCATTGAAACATTTTTTTTTTTTTTAAAGAGTCCCTCAGTTAAGTAGTTTTAGCTAATTTGGTTATATTATTGAAAAGTGACTACTTTAATAAACATTCACAACGGTTTAGTATGTACCTACCTAGTAGGTTACCCAGTTGTGTATATAAAAAGAGCGTTCCGTGTAGCTATGACACGATAATAACTTATAAGATTGGGATTTCCAAAATCATAGATTTGAAATTCTATTATTTCGACATCTTATCAATTTCGATGCATCAGAATAAGAGACCCTAACCTGCAAAACAACACTTGTGGTGTTATCGTGTCGAAAACGCGTTGTGCAAAAACCCATGGGCTAAAACAATATTATAAATGTTAAGTGATCTGTATTAATTGGACACCGACCTTGATGGCGGACCGGAGCTCGGAGTCAAACAGCCGGCGCAGACCTCGGTAGTTGCGACCAAACAGCTTGCCAAGTGCTTGGCCGGCCATCCTCGGGTCCGTGGACATCGTGGTGGATGCTGCTCCACCGCCGACCTCGTTGTCCGCGGTATTGACGGCGGCCATCATCATTTGGTCCGTGGCGGCGGTGGCGGTCGCAGGATCTTTGGCCGCCTCGCTGATTGTGTCACGCACGATGCTCGAGACGTTTCGGAATGCTTGACGGGCGTCCGAAAAAGTCTGCGGTACAGAGAGAGCATAAGAAAAATTAAAGTCGTGATCTTTGACCGTAGACCGTATTGAAATATAACTTCAAACATTGTCATACGAAATATATATACTTCAACTATTACGGATCCTGATAATATCTTAATTTTTTTTTTTTGAGGGGGGGGTTTGATTTTATATAATATGAAATGGAAGAATATAAGTCAGTACATAGAAAAATGCATTGTATATTTATATGAAACTATAAATTATATTAATAACAGGTACCTATATAGGATGATCTATTGAGCGCAAATCAATCATTATTTCAGAAAAATCTTAAGTTTTTAATAATATTTAATTTACATAATTTTTAGCCGCTATATAGAACCAAAATAATTATATAATTTACTATTTTTTATTGTTATAATTTTTAAGTTTTTACCCTTTTGAATTATAATTTATAACATATATCTTAAATTTCATATTCCGATATTAATTTAAGTATTTTGATCTAAAGTAAAAATCAAATTTCAGACAAATAGTTAACTAGTGTTTAAACTTTACAGTTTAGTTGCGTGTAGTAGTAGACCGACAGTTTGTAGGTTTCCCTGTACCACTTCACTCTACACATCTAAACTTTAAACACTAATTAGTTATAAGTTATAACTCATAAACTATTAGTTTAAAATTATATTTTTTTTGTGGAGTACTTTAAAAAAAAATGTTTTGGAATGAAGAATTAAAAATGCATTTCGTCATAAAAAAATATAAAACAAATAACGATACAAATTGATAACAATATAATTTTTATAGACATGCTGATTTTTAACGACTTAAAATTATATAAAACCAATATTTTCAAAGATGTTAAAAGTTTTTTTTTAAATAATGAGTGTCTTTCGTTAAGTTCATCATTAACGTAATTTGATGACGTTGACGAAATTGACATACAATTTAATAAAACATTATTTCCGATAGTTTCATATTTATAAACAACAATATTTTGTTAATTCACTTTCATGCCCTTATATCCGGATTCCGGGCCAATATTTATGACGAGTGTTTTACTGCAGTTGGTTCGCCGTACTTTGAAAAGAAAAGGTTGCTGCAGACATCGATTATATGATAGTTATATATATCATAGATTTAGTTATGAACAAGTGTCGTTTACAATATATGGATATATTGTACAGTTGTACGGGCTTAAGAGTTGGGATGAAGTGAGCGGTATACTATTTTTATTGGAGCATTATAAATCCATAATATAGGTACATGTGCGTGAAATCAGAAAATAAAACGTTCAAATAAATAAAATATCTAGTGTATTGATTACTATTTTCAATAAACGTTTAGTTAAAAATTGAGATATTAAATATTAATTTTCCCTTTGCATTTTAGAAATATTAGTTCTATTCCACCGATAGTTTTGTTTACCTATACTATTTTTGACACGTAATTGAATCACAAACTTAACATTACCGAATGTTCACATACGAGACGGATATCAGGTTAATCCATTTGCAGCTATAAAAATATCTCTAAGCCTCTAACGATTGACATTACGTCATCACATATATAATACACCTAGTTAATAACACCTAGTTAAGATTGACAACTTTTCTTTAACAGTTCAATATAGTTTTATATTAAAAATTAAAAACATGACATGGCTATTTCATAGACAATAATAGTGGCATGGCAAATTACCGACCGTCATCTAACGTCAGACACTGATTAGGGCATATGGGTCATATATATATAGCCTTCAAGGGTTCTTTTGGTATATTTTTTCACGATGTGTAATAAGTACCAAATTGTGTATATGTTTTATATAAGGTATACTCACTCCACCGATCAGTGAAAACGTCAAAGCCACAACTCCGGGTTCACGATTTGTGTTCTTGTTGAAAAGTTGCCTCTTCTGTCTTAACGCGTCGTTATCGTATATCCTCTGACCACCCACTTGCTGCTGCTGCTGGTGCTGTTGGTGGTGCCACAGATTGATGTAATCGGTGGCTTGTGGTCGGCGGACATCGCGCGCGGCTGCGTCGGCCATCGGCACCATGGCCGCGACAGTCAAAAGTGCCGCCGAAGACAACACTACGGCCAACAGAGCGGCCAACAAAACTAACGCCGCAGCGGAAGCGGAAGCAACAAACGCAGCGGCCTCAGACGGCGGCTCGCAGTCAGAAGATTCACTCGTGTCCACGGCTTTTTTACTGCTATTTCTCCTGGTGGTCGGGGCCACCGGTGGTTGCGGGGCTGTCGTAACGGTCGTGGTAGCGTAACAACAAGCCAAGCAGTGACAAACGGTGTCACTGGTCGCGTTCTTCGGCGATGTCCGCTTGTCGTTTACGGAGTGGCCAAAATCACTGTGTAAAAAAACGAGAAAAAATAAATAATAATAACCATAAAAATGAAATTAATTGGTACTTCAGAGCTCGACAATGTAAGATTTGATTTCGAGAACTAGAACTTAGTGACTTTTTCTAAAGTCTGATTTTTTATAATACAATGATAAACCGTGGTAATTGTATGGCAAGAATCAAACAATATTAAAGACGTATAATGTATAATGTATACTACCTACAGCTCATTATACATTCATACGCATTTACATTAAAGTTAAAAGTATAATTTATCATAACCGTAAATTATATTATTCTTTTAGTTAACTTAATAATAATAATAATAATAATTGAATTTATTGTAATAAATGAGAAGTACAATATATAGAAACATATTTAATAAACAGTTTCAGACTCGTCCAATATTGCATGATTAAATTCGGATGAGATAAGTTTATATTAAAAGTGTACTAAAAGTAAAATAAAAATATAGGTTTATGTAAAGTAATAAAGTAATAGGTAAAGTAAAACAAAAAATAAGAAAAAATAAATTAAATATTAATTATTATTGTTAATATACTTCTTGTACTCAGTGAAGCTATCAAAATAAACTAAATTAATATTATTTTTAGGTAATAAAAACACCCCTTGATTTGGACTTAGAGATCCAAAATAAGTGCGATTAAATGGTACACTAAATTACTATTATTTTATATTCTTGTATTATTATAACAATGGAAGGGCTGGAAATACAAAACAAATCATTTTTATGAACAAATAGTAGGTACCTATTTACCACCTACCTATTATTGTTACCTATATAGTATAACAGTTTTGTTTTATTTATTTACACGCATGTTGTAAAATACAATTTAATAAATTAAAAATAATTTTAATTGTAATTAGATCTATATAGAGTAAATTTAGTCAAACGGATACGTGTGTAATAACTAATAATAATATCGATATTATTTTAAATAAAATTCAAAGAAAATAAATATCAACGGTTTATATACCTATAGTTAGAAAGAGATGTAGATCGTTTTATGCCTAATCGTGATAAGAATATATCACGAAACATTAAACCAGTAATACATTGTAACAATACGTACTGTCTGTCCTTAGTCAGTTTTCTAGTAAGTAAGAAGAATAACATTCTTATATGGACTATACAAGAAGTTGCTGCAGAGGTGTGTAGCGTGCTGCGTGAGTCGGCGTGACGGTATGACAGAACCTATATCATGCGACGTCGATCTAACCGGAAGACTCCGTAGTCGTATTAATTCTTTTCGTGAGATGACGATGAATAATATTGGATACTATTACGTGACTGAGACGTACACTCCATTGCGACGACACGAACGTGGTACACCTCGTGGGGAGGCGATACCTAAAGCATATTAATCGTATGTACGCGTGCTAGTACCTACTTGTCTGGTAGGCACTACCTTACTGTTCCTACGGGATGCCTATACACACATTATTACGGCGATAATTTACCGGAAAATGATAGGCGCGGTGGCGGTACGCACATACAGGTACCCACGATGTTACATATTGTTGTATCATAATAATAAAACAAATGTTACATAGGCACTAACGGATATTATAGTATAGTACGCTCTCTTCCCGCGCGATGATCCAGAAGAATACCGTATTAATATAATAATTGACTGTAACAATATAATATATTTTAATTACGATATTATATTATATTGTACGACGTCCGCGTAACTGTTACTTTATGCTTACGCACACTGTCCGCGTAATACAATAATATTGTTACGTTCTGCGGCTGTACGCGCACGCCGCCGTACCTACCTGCACGACCGCACCCACGCCCACGCTTCACTTTTCGCGCGAAAACCGTCTCACGCGTGCTTATAGTCGCGAGCCCCCGGGGCATCGTCCATTACTACACTGCCAGCACTGGGTCGTTCTTTCTAATGATTGTCCGGTCGAAAATACCTGTTTCCGAATAAGGTCACTTCCTGACATTGTTAATACATCAGAATATTATAAACTATAATCTCATAACTGATTTTTGTTTTCTTTCTTAAGACGTGCAAAAACCACTTAAACAGATCGACCAATGGTGGGCCACGGCTATATAATATATTATCAGTTCTGACTTGAAACGTAGAAAGGACGCCGCAGTGTTTGTAAAAACAATTTTCGCTCGAAAAAGAGTTATCCTCAATCTACGGTCACAGATGGGAAACTGAATTTATACAAAAGACTGCAATACTATATTTTTCTGTGACGTACGGTCTTTATTTTTTTATATCATTGAAATAGATAACGTTATTTATGATTTAAAATCTTTTGTTTTGATGTTTGTTTAAACTAAAATAATATAAATAAAAATCATAAAAACGACATGACACAGAAAATATTGTACTATATATAAATTTGGTTTCTTATCACTATAAGTGTACCCGGAGTTCTGATAGTGATTCTTTTCCGAGTGAAACAGTTTTTTTTTTTATACAATATTGTAATTATGCAACAACCAACAGTGGTACTGACATGTTACCACTTGTAAGTTACCTATTTTGGATCTTTTTTTGTTTACATTTCAAATATAATTAAAAATAAAAGTTTTTGTTATAGTCAATATTTCATTAAAATTACCTATATTTAAAACCTTTTAAAAAGTGGGTGCGCCATACTCGATATAAAATTATTGTACGCCATCTCAAAGTATTTTTAACATTATTATTAGACTGGCCATATACCTCATTAGGTACCTATGGGTTTGTGAATTTATTGTTTTAACTGTAATATTTTAAAAATCAACCATTTTATTTGTTCCACGAAAATCAATCTTTAATTAATTGTAGATTTAAGTGTGATAAATGTAGGTAGTTTCACTTGTCGAGAGAATAAAATTACTACCTAATTCAATTTTAGGTTACCGAAATTGTTCTATATACATTACCAGCTACTGTAACTTTTCGACTAAATCATGCCCAGTTCCGTTATCACTTTGTAGTTGGTATGCATATGCTGTACACGGAAAGCACGTCATACACTCATACAGCATGTACAACGTTGAGACGACGATTACGACGTAACGAAAATTCGTTTTCGATTGTTTCTCTCCCGGTTTGGTTACCAATTAGGTTTGTTGCGAAACAATAAGAGTAGAGTTTCTTAATTCGAACTATTAGTTTTTTGGCAAACACATTTTAGGGAGTTAAAAATGTTTCACTCAGCACGTCTTTACGACTCCACTGGAATATCATCAACATTTTACCCTTAACATTGTTATAGCACTGTTGTTTATCCAGGGCCAATTTAAGTACATATGAAAAGTAGGCATGAGTCTAAACGAATTAGGTTTATTATTTTTAGTAATTTAATAATGTGAGTAATTTTACTTATTATTGTAGCAGATACGAGTACAAGTTGCTATTCAAGTATTCAGGTCATTTTTTTAGAACCATCTCAATGCAGTGGCGTAGACAGGAATTATCATTATTATCATTATTCATAATTTTTAAGTTAAATTACAAGGTAGTGCCCCCTTGCACTAATATTATATATAAAAAGTAGACAAGTGGGTACTGATTTTCTGTATACAGTAGGCGTCTAAATAAGTAAATTTAGAAATTTATTGATATTTGTAAAAAAAATTAAAATATCTATTAATAGATCATAATGAATCAAAAATATTTAAAAACTTTCAATTTGTATATATAGAAAATAATAAAATATTAACATTCGGTGAAAATTTCAAATAATGTTTGTTAGTTTTTGAATTTCAACAAAATAAAAAAATTCTTATGAGATTTTGTTAATTTACGGTTAAATATCCAACGCCTAACTACAGAAACTCATAAAAAAAAATATTGTGCATATACGCTCGACTTTTTTTTATTTTCCATTAACAACAGTTTTATGAAAAACCTTACAATAAATTTAAAAAAAATTAATAATAATCGAAATTTTATTCTGCCTATAAATAGCTTAAAAAGAGTCAAAATATTATGAACATTTTATTGTGTATAGAAAATGATACTATAAGCATTCGGTGAAAATTTCATTTATCTACTGTATGGTTATTTTTTTTAGAGTTACACCAGATAATAAAATCGTTTTTTTAGAAAACTAGTTTTGCGTAACACCTAACTCTATTTTTCCTTATTTTTTTTCCTGACTTGAAAACTACTGATAACTTTTCACTTTTGCCAAACCTTTTTCACTTTTTAACAACTTTTCCCCAAAATACCAGCTTTCCTACCAGAGAATATGCTGAAATAGAAAATCGAAGCATTTTTTACTGCCCCAAAATGGTGATGATGGACAAAAAGGAAAATATATCATTGTAAAATCAATAAAATTATCACAATTATCAGAAATCAGAATCTAAAAAAAAAGTCATAGGTGGGATCCATCTCACATATCCACATAATATACATTATACAGTTAATATAGTTGGCTATCCACGAGGTGGCTATTGATATGGTCGATACCAATTAATTTTTTGATTTCATGTCTCAAATATCAAGAAAAATGTAAGTATATACTTTTATATAAATTATAATTAACATTTTTAAAATATGAAAAACATGTCATTTTTAATACTTAAAACGCTGTAACGCTTGCACTTTGCATATCATACCATAGGTACGGTAGTAATAAAGTATATTTTATTGTTCTTATGGTCATAAGAAGGTGAAGGGGGTACAACCATGTGGGTAACTTTGAAATCAAGTTGTATAACCCCACACCCCTCCCCTCGCCAATTAAAACGATGAAAACACCAATGAAATATTCTTCGTTTACAAAGTATTGTATGCGTATTGTTTTAGAATTATATTTATTTTATTTGTGTTTAATATATTTTTTTAAATGAACCAATTTTAGTCAAGTGATGTAATATTGTAGTATGTTTTAATTCAAAAATATAACTAGAAAACATGTTTATTCTTGGTTAATAAATGGTTTTATTATTACATTTTGTAGAAGATTTTTTTACCAGCCTCATCGCGGTTATATTATTATGGCATTATGGTACTTGTGTTCATGATATAGCCTACATACAACATTTTTTTTGGATACGGTATTTTTTTCAAGGGCGTTCTGCAGACAAATCAACAGTAGGTACGTATTAAAGTATTATTACAGACAGTACACCGTAAGGTTCTCGGCGCGTCATCGTCTATTATAATAATAGGTAATAATAATAATAATAATCATATATAGAGCGCCGGTCGTCGGCCTCGGCACCGCCGCCGTGACTTTCACTATCGTAGTAATAATAATATTATAACGATATTATATTCTCTTTCGTTCGGTTCGTTCTCGATTTCTCTCTCCTCGTTTTTCTCGCCTACATATTAATAATATATTATGTTTTTATCGCCACCACCGCGCACGCACTGCTATCCACACCACGATCAGAGTATTTTAGCCTTATCCTACTTCCAGGTGTGTGTGTGTGTGTGTGTGTGTGTGTGTGTGTGTGTGTGTTTGCATGTGTGTAATATTATTATATAGCCGTCTTGCCGTGATGTAATATCGTTGCTGGCCAACGGACGACGTGCGGAGGGTCCTTCACCGGCTCATTATAAACAAAAAAAAACACAAAATAATATTAAAACACACTCGCTTGCGTTTGCCCGAGTAATCCCACGTATATAATGTGTAGGTATGTAAGAGTAATACATTTCGTATTATTATCATTAAATATCCGCTCCGTCGTGCGATGACCATGGACGGGCGCGATTCGGAGTGATTTTTAAGTTGTCGTGACCGGCTTGTGCTATAAGGAAGACTACCACGACGTAATGCCCATAACATTTTTATACCGTATTTATAGTATTACGATGATACAACGTTCTTCGCAATAAACGCGTGTTCGCATGCCATACACATAATATTTTATATTATATATTACTATAATATTACGTTCGATATTAATAGTAGGTAATATATACTTACATACACATTATCATTACTAACTAATTGCGATGATATTATATCGTATGCTATATGCCTGTATACTTATGTCTATCATTTATAATCGATATGTCCGATGGTATACCAGTGAACGAAGGCTATAGAATGTGGACTTAAAATTTAGTTTTTTTTTAGAGGGGATGGACGCAAGGGTGGTTATGGAGGTGAACGCTTACCTCCTCCTTTTGATCATGTTTCAAAAACACATTTTTAGCTAGTCTTTACTCATATTTTTCAACAATTTACTTTGTCTCTAACATCTATCTACAACATTTTATTTGTTTTTTAAACACAAATATTTCAATTATTATTTGTATGGCTTATATAGGTATGTATTTGTGCATCTTTTTCATTTCTATAATATCTACTCCTGTCTTTTTGTCTACTTTTTTTAAAAGTAAAGGCTAACGTTAATGGGTCAATTAGTTAATTAAAGTTTAACACGGTTTAACTCACGCTCGGTTAGATAATAATATACTCGACGACATTTACATATAACGGTCACAAAAATTATAGTGGTGCAGAAGTGCAAGTGTCATTCGCCATACCGGAAGTATGCAATACAATGTAATACTAACACCATAATAACAATGTTTTAAAATGTTTGCATGGTGTAGAGAATAGAGATGTATGTTAAGAGGGGTCCACTTACAGAGATTATTCTATTTTATATGATATACGTATGACTGTAGGAGTGTAACAATATTAATGTTCATAGTACTCGAGTGTCTTTAAACAATATTACACAAAAAGATCTTTCACTGAATAAGATGTTTAAGATATCCAAGATATTATGTAGGACAGGTCAATAATTAATCGTTATAGTGTTTAATATTTTTTGGTTAGCTTAAATTCAAAAATTAAAAAGTTTGTTTTTGTGTTTTTCAAAATTCTGAAACCACTATATAATTTTTAAAAGTATTTTAAAGTTGATACACTGATAAAATTCCTCCAAGTAATCTGTCAAGGGGTGAGTAGAGGATACAGATAAACACGATGACACTATAGCTGCATCATAAGCCATACAAATGATACGTGAAAATATAGTTGGTATTCAACCACGCAGAGCCGTCGAAAGTCAGTACCTATACTACTTGTGACACAAGGTATATGGGTATATAATATATATATATATATAATGACTACTATAATTAGATGAGCCGTATACAAAGTACATATAAATTGGTTCAGCGATTAGCTCGAAACATCTCGTCGGTTGGCGGTGGTTCGGGCTGGTATTTTTCAAAAAAAAAAAAAAATGTTTAAAATCCGAACACGCCGTATTCCAACGCTCGAAATTGTTGGCTTGTATTGCTACAATTATTATATGGTAGGTTAACCCATTGTATTCAATTTCATCATATATTTCAGTATTTAGTTGTGTAGGTACCTGCAGTCGGTAGCAGCAGTGGTTCCAGCGGTGAGACCGCGGGTGCAACAGGCGGTCACCATCTTCTGCGCGGGTCGCGTCGATTGCTACGAGCCGCCTACGTTCTGCCGGCTAAAGTTGGTGCAGCGGTGATGATTTAGAATAATATGTCGGACGACTGTATCGTCACCGCCGCCGCCGTACACGTGCAGCAGACGGCAGACCGCGGACATGACCTCGTGCAGACACTATGTGCGGTCGACGTATACGGTACGCCGGAACGTCCAAAGGATATCGTAAAATGGCAGGATGACGGGCGACAAGTATACGAGGATAATAGTAAAAGTAACCATATATTATGATTTATGAATAATATCAATATTACGATAATGGAAATAATAATAAAATATATCGTGGCGATGTCGACGCGTGTGGGCAGAGTACGAGTGTCGGTCAGCTGCAGCAGCTCGTCGTCGGATTTCGATAGCGGACGCTAGACTGCCGGGCAGTCGCTACGAGGTGGGCCTCGACAAACGCCACCACCGCCACCTCCGGTTCTTGGAACGCGTGCACGCCGAACCACCACTGCAAGCGCGCGCGGAGTGGGTGTAAACATATTCGGAGAGATGGGTATATGGTGTCGTGCGTGTGTACCTATGTATATAATATGACATATTATTCTATCGCGTGTAATGCGCCTGTACGGCGCAGAGTGAGAGGCGTGCTGCAGGTGCCGTGTGGAAGGTCTTTTTCGGCGGCAGTGACAATAAATAATAAAAATATATAATGTTTGTACCGGATAATAATAAAGTAAGTGAATGAAAGAAAGAAAAGAGCCTCTGCGGAGTATTGGCACAGGTGGAAGCGGGGCGGAAGTGTGGTGGGAACCAGGCAGCGGCGGTCATCTCGTTACGGATGAAGTAATTCTTATCATAATAAAATAATATTATAGTTCCTATATACCTACTGCAGTTTATAGAAATATATGTAACCTGCCGTGAATAGTATAATTTATATAGATAGGTAGGTATATAATATGTGGTTGCATTGCATCATCGTCGCCGCCGTCGACCGGTCGTCACGAGAGTTAGGATAAGGTATGTAAGTATGTAACATTACACTCTCGCGCGTGCTGAGTAGTTGACGGCCGGTGGCACGACCTACGACGATGCGTACCTACATCGTATTGGGCACTTTAATATTATACCATCCTCTTTATTATTAAATTATTAAGGAGATTCGATCCTGGCTGGGTTTTCTATCAAAATATATATATCTTTAGCAAATCGTACCGACAACCTAGTTAACGGACAAAGACTTACGGAAAAATATTAAATTTTTTCACGAAGTTAACTCACCACTGTCTTTTCAACTTTTTTAAATTTAAGTTTAGTTTTTTTTGACCCTTCAAGGTTTCATTTTTAAATTTTTAAATTGTTAATAATATTCAATTGAAAAATAATATTTTAAAATGTAAGAAAATCGTTTTCAAATAAACCACATGAAGAAATCAAATATTTTTATTAGATAAATAGGTTTAATTAATACAATAAAATTGGTAAATATTAATACAGTAAGAAAAAAAACAAAATAATTAATATTCGCATAGCTTATATTATAATAAATGACATGTGTGTACACTGTACATGTGCTCCACTATATTGACGTTCCACTATTGAAACACACTATAAATGATCACTTGTTACCCACACGTCATGTACATGATATGCACGAAACAATTACAAAATTGCCTATATTAAACTCCTTAAAAGCGATCGGTATGGAATCCCCTAATGGTAAAAGTGGGTCGTTCACAAGACGATATACTACCGACCCCTTCCCTTTCCCACTAAACACACCACACAATCGAAACGTTCGACTCTTAGGTCACTGAAATCGTCGTCATCGTCGAGAATGTCGTTACGAGGCATTAAAACGCGTTATATTATTGCGTTATACAAGACCGACCAGTGGATCGAGAATATTCGAGACTATATTATTTTCATATTATGTATTGAATTAGGATCCTACGCAGAATATCCTTCGGCGCTAGCTGGGCTTCCGAAAAAATGCATCGTGACGGAGTTTAATATCCATTAAATCAAACGCAAAATATAGGTACAGTCTTGTCAAAATACTTTAAAACGTGAAGTATTCCAATACATTAGTCATTAATATTTAATAGTCCAGTGCTGAAACTAGAAAGCAAAAGACTCAGGTGCAAACAAATGCATATGGGATTTTCTTTTTTGATCATCATACATTTAATTGAATTATAAAAAAGACGTACTGGCTTCACACCATGGGTATTCTTTACTCCTTAGATAGGATACTAGTGGTGGATGTATTGCGTTATAAAGAACTGATAATTAATAATTTCCTCATTTAAACAATTAACAAATGTATCTATTTATATCTCGTTAGGCTGAGTAACTTCCCCAATTTTTAGATAAAAATTCCACCAGACTTTTATATTTTAATTATATGAAATAAATACAAGAAAATAATACAATCATTATGAATTAAATTAATGGGCAAATTAAAAACAAAAAACATTTGTTGATGGCTAGGGTCCTTGATTTTACGGCACTGTTAAATAGTCTGTAAGATACGATTGTTTTTACTGTTATGCCCGAATAGAGTGTTTACAGTGTATTTTAAATTATAATTAGCTCTAAACAATTTTATTCTACGATTAAATAAATGTATTTGTAATTAGTAAATGCATCACAATATTAAAACACATAATACTTCACTATATTTTATTAATTTGTTTAGAGTTTACCACTTAAACTATACCTACCCAATCTAAATAAGAATATAATTATTAAAGATACCAAAACCTATGGTAGTATTATTATAAAATAAATTAGTGTATAATATAACGATTCCATTATTTTTGCTATGAATTCAAGATGTCAATGAACAATATCCAAACGACAAATACTTGAAATACTCATGTAACTCACATATTACTCATATAAACTTCTAATAAAGTTAAAAAAGTTCTTAATATTTCGATATTGGGCGAGTTGTGAGTATATTAATTTATGTCATATTTCGGTGAAATAATTTCGACTTTTTTTGCGCATAAGTGCATAATTATAAGAACATAATATTTCCTAATTTTTTAGTAGGCCTACGCCCTACATGCTAGTTACAACTCTTTAACACACTAATTTATTCTTAAATCTATTTAATAAACATATAAAAACTAAATATACTAAAATACCTACAGATATTATTGTAGTATGTAAAAGTATTTATGCAATCTTAAACATGTTTACACTTATTTTCATAATTTGACTATAAGTTGTAACACATCTCATTATAATAGTCTACCACTTTTTGAACATTATTTTTTTTCGAGGCCCTGACATATAAGATGGAAATTGGGGCATTATATATTAATTTTTATATTCAATATAATTTAGCAGATAAATATTATTACAGTTTACAATATTCCGATCGGTACTTACATGTCTGTAGACACCCATATAAGTATTTAACCTTATACAATAATACAATGTTATAATTTGTATAATATTTATTACCTATATTACGAACACAAAACATTATAATTTATATTATACAGAACGTACGAATACCTATTTAATATTTGAATTATAAGTTATTACCATAATTATGACTTATTCGGTATGTGAAGCACAGATTAAGATTTTTAGAGGCCCCAATAAATATGAAATATAAATAATAATATGTATAATTGTATTTTTATTTTCATAAAACATTAAATATAACTTATATAGGTAAATATTCAATTAAATTTGTTTTTTGCATTTACTGAAGCAAATTTTTGTATATCATATCTATACATTTCTTTTTACACTGAAAATAATAATGAATGATAAAAAAAAATTAAGAAGTATTGAGTGTTTTATTTATAAAATCTATTTTATTTTAAACAAAAAAAATTTTATTCATATTAAGTATTAGATTCCGAGGTGTTCTGAGTGATGAAAGTATTGATTTTACAATAATGTGTTTTTGTGTGCGTGTGTGTGTGTGTGTGTGTAAATAATGATTCGAGTTTCAACTTCAATATCTTGTTTGATGGAAAAATGAATCTAGTTGTTGCATTCAGAACGCCAAAATTTAAAATTCCCAGTAGTTTTCAATCATGCCAGGAAAACAAGAAACAAATTTAGAAAAAACGGGAATTTGTACACATAATTGGTTTTTCGTCAAAATCAATTTTGGTTTTTGGTGTAACTGTAAAACAAATTACCGTAGATACATACAATTTTCATAGAATGTTTACATTAGCTTTTTCTATACACGATAAAAATGTTTAAATATATTTACTCATGTTTAACTATTTATAGACTTATGCAATTTTCGATTATTATTCGTTTTTTTGCTCGGTTAAAAATTTGAATATGAATTATAAGATTCCTAGTAAATTTTTGTTAGTGAAAACCAAAAAAAAGTTGAGCGTATATTCACAATAATTTTTTATGCGTAAAAATCTAATTATTGCTAAGTATTGCTAATTATTTGGAGATTGAAATTCATACAAATTTTCTTTTTAAAACCTAAGATTTGAAAAATTAATACAAGATTCTTCATAAGCCTGTCTAACTTTATCAAAAAAATATATATTGGAAATTCAAATTATTTTTTACGAGCCTTTGAAGTTCAAATTGTTATAAGATTGGTTATTCACCCGAATTCACAAGGGACGATTTTCCTATTTTATGGTAATTCAAAAACAAATAACTGTAGATACTTGAATTTTGAAACACCAAATGTTTATTTTATCATTTCCTATTATTGATAAAATTTTCGAAATACTTTGACTTGTTTTGAGCTTATTACTGACATTATCAGTTTCCAATTTTTTAGTTTTTTCCATAAATATCGATAAAATTTTGATTTGTTGGGTCAAAAAGCTTGAAAATGTAATACAAAGTTCCTGATATATTGTAGCAACAGCAGTTGGAAAATATTAAAAATACATAGACATGATTTTTTTATACTCAATGAAAGTTAAATTGTTGACAACATTTATCAAATTGAAATTTACAAATTATTTAGAAGTTAAAAATTTATAAAATGTTCAACTTTTATAGCTAAAGGCTGAAATTATAAAACAAGATTCCAGGTAAGTAGGTTATGTTGTAACCAAAAAACCTAAAAATATTTAACAACAGTTTTTTTTATACCTAGTTATTTTAAGTTCAAATTTTTACAAAAATATATATTTAAATATCAATTTTAGTTTCGTGTTGTGAATTAAAAATATTATTCTTGGGTACTTGAAACTTCTTAAGTATATTATTATATATAAATATGATAATATACAAATAATTGGAAGTTCAACTTACCCTCTACCGTAGGTAATTATAATTAAAATATATTATGCTCACAAACCGTTTAGTTTAAGTATGCTTCGATTAGAATCGTTTTTCGTATACCTACAATAATTTTTGATTGTACATTTTGTGTAATAATTTGTTATTTATAAATTTAATATTTTTTAAGAGTTCTTTAAAATTGATTGTTGTTTTTGATATTGTTTGCATAAGTAATATAGTTTGAAAATAATTCTAGATTACATTTTTTCAAAAATATTGAAATTACAAAGAAATACAACTTTCATGTTTATTATATATACTTGTTATATGCAAAATAAATTTGTGCATTTTTAATTTATTTAAAGTTACAATATTTACTATACACACAAAAATTCCAAAACTAAAACGCCAGCTTAGAGTCACAGTAATTTTCAACGTATAACGTCCCCTAATCGACTCCCCTTTTAGTCGCCTTCAAAATACCATGATTATGTTTAGCTAAACATTTTTTGTTTAACCACCTACTTAAACAATGGTACCTAATGATGTTTTTTTAAAAATTATTGTTTTGGCTTTTTTGCGTTGTCGACTATAAAAATACGCTTAGTTACGTATTATGATAGTATAAATTGTTATTTTAGTATAATATTTAATAAACTATATTGAACCTGGTGCATAGGTATAACACCAGGTGATTATTATTATTATTTATCATTATTTAACAATTCTTTGGAAAAAAATTGAACATGGTTTATAGTTGTTAAAAAACATTTTAAATAAATATTTATTTTTAAATATTGTTCATCCTTATCAATTTTTAAGTTTATACTGTTTTACAACAAGTGACAACATACAGTTTTAATTTAATGTTCAATAGCAGATTATTTTTCTAAGTATTTCGATACATAAAAATTGAATTTATAATTAGTAGTGATTATATGAGTTGTAAGTATATTTAAAGTTTATTGCGAATTTTTTTGGGGGTGACCAATTCATTTAATAAAGTGTACATTTTCATTTATTTATCATTTTATACTCAAACGTGCATTTAGTTTCATGAGGTGCTAGATTTATAACCGGAGATAACGTGGCATGCGTGAACAGTATTGATGTCACTTATCGACATTGTCTAAAAGCTTTTCGCTGAAGTTTAAACCCTGCAATATAGCAAAATCTTTATATGGGTTCAGTAATGGTAAACTAATAAATTCTGGAATTGAACTTAAAAATACTTACAAATTAAGCTCTTAACCTTACTATTTATCTGGTGTAGTATAGGTGATTGACTTCATTACACACACGTGTTTAAAATAAGTTACTAAAAGGTTACTACGATATGCCCCCCCCCCTGGAAATTAAAATTGAGTTTTCTCAGAAACTGTTTTGTTACATAATATGTAATATATTATATTATTTGATATTGGTTAAAATTTGTTACTAAAAAGTTACTACATTTTGGAATTGATCCAGAGTCAATTCGACAATGTATGGGGGACAAACCTCACGAACTAACCTCAGGTGATGCATTTGAACATGGCGATGGCAATCGACGCGGGTTACACATACATTATGCTGTGCTCTCTGGAACGTCTCCTTATTCTTGTGAAAATTGCATTGCTTAAATTATGCTAAAATTAACAGAGTTAATCAATTATGCGGCTACAGTCGATTGTCAGAAACGACAAAAATCGACGACGAAGATTTAATCGATGGTTGTAGTTAAAATTGGACAAAAAATCATACTGAGACAGAGTATATTAAGGACCTTAGGCCTTAACTAGTTATTGCATAGTTAACTAAGGTTGGTTGCCTAGATAGGATTTTAAGAATCTTACTCAACTAATTTTTTATTGCTGTCGTATTATTTTAAGTTAAATCCTACTTATGGTTTCCTTTATGTTGGCGAAAGTGGTTTTACTGGTGGACTATGCTGCATCAGATTGAACAATATGCGCTAGGGGTAGATCCCTAATATAATTAAATAATGGTTTCAGTTTCAAGATTTTCAGAAAGTTCTGGTTTGAAATTTCAAATACTGGTATTTTGAATCACAGATCCAAGCCCTGTATCTAATAAACGGTAGGCTATTCTATATTAGTATATAAATTATGCCTTAACCATAACTATAATATGTCGATTTAATAGATTAACAGCACTTTAAATTGTATGCCATGATTCCCCGTACATTTGAAGTCATTATGCACAATTACAAACGACACACGCCATTAAGAGCTGCAAATCAAGAAAAACAAATTATTATTATACATTTTCCTATAAAATGTATGATGTACCTATTACAGTATTACTATTATTAGATAATACTAATAATAAGCCATTTGTATTCAATATTTTAAATTTTAAGCAAGTAATTATTATAATATTTATATTTTATAAATAACTAAATGCTAAAAACTAAAAAAGTTAAAAAGTGAAATACTATTAACGTTTCCTAACGCATCCTCATGGTATATGCCTCCAACCATGCACGATGAAAACATATCAAATAGATAGGGTGGCGAAACGAAAGACGTCCGTGGCGAGGGCCGTGTGGGTTGATTCGCTGCAGCCCGGCCAAAAATCTTCATTGTTGCTCACAACCACGCGCTGGATTTGGCAAACAACCCTCCCTGGTGATATGGGAGGCTAATAATGACGCACGCGACCCAGCCATAGCCCTCTGCACGCTGGAAACCAATATCCCGGGGCAGTCCGTGTGAGATGGGTGGTTGCGGGTGGTAGTTCACTTACTTCATTACTGCTCCCCCAAGCGACAGCGCGTACGAATATGGGCAGACGTCTGACAAGTTGATGAGGAAAGTAGTATACCTAATATACGTACCTACGACGTTTAATATACGAAATTACATTTTATATGGTTTTTAGGACTTATAGTGTGATGTGGATTGTAATGAATACCGAGGGGATTGAGGCTTGAATTTATACAAATCGTCGTTATACCATAAAGTTTTAGATTTAGTCGAATTTTATGGAAAATGTTACTTACATTTTTTTTTTAATAAAACTTATATGTAACTAAACAAATTCAAATAACCACACTACTTTCTATTTATGTTAGATTGTCTAAACAGTCCTTCATAAGTAAAAAAAAACACAAATTAAAAATATGGTATAGGGTAAAAATACGTAAAATACGTAAAATTTTATTATAATACAACAAGTCAAAATAATCAATATGGAATACTTAAATACTTGTTTCTATATCAATAAAAATGTTGATAACTAATGTAAATTAAATAGTTTTGAAGTTCAATTATTATACTCGGAAATAAGCTACTTATACATGATATTAATAATAAAATATTTCAAATTTCTTTTTGTTGATGTATATTCTACAAAATATTATCTCAAAATCACTTTTTTGACTTATCTTCAAGGAATCGCTTCTCTACCGACGAATATTACAAAAATACATAAATGTTTAATGATTAATAAACTAAACTTATGTGAAAGTAATATTGAATTATATATTTTATATAATATTAATTTAATAATAAGGTATTTCATAAAAAATCTCGTAAACAATATCTACATGTGTTTATTTGCATTTGTAATGTGTTTATTATTGTTTAATATTTTTTTTAATATTTATATCAGTGAATTTTGTATTGGCAATAGTGTTATTACTTATTATGATGTATTATTGAACTATATTTATATATTAACTTAATCATTTAAATATTTATTGGTTTGCAAATTACATTGTATATTAGGTATTGTTGAATATTTTTAATTTTAATTTTTTGTCCAGGGGGGGGGTTCAGTTTAACATAAAAAATATTGACCACGAATAGATTAAAATAGAATCCAATTTATAAATCGTCTATAAATCATTCCAATAATAAATGCTACCTGGTATATAATTATAATGCTCGTCAGGAAATAGATAATAAATACTCATGTAGAAATAAAATTGATTTGATTTTTCGAATACATTCCTAGTTCCACCTAAAAATTAAAAACAGATTTCTCGCGTTTTCTCTGTTAATTTCTTTTTGTACAGAAATTGCTTCGTAACCATTTTTGGTTTGTGGATTCTACGTAAACTGTCTTGTTGTCTTTTTGGTATCAATAGTGTACAACAGCCTACAACGACAAACCATAATATCGTAGTTGTATTATTGACTGTCTTGTAATTTGTAATTATCGTAGTGCTTATAATTGTACACGTACTACTACTGTAATTGTATATAGTATATTACATAATTACATATTATAAATTAAAATAATAAAGAAAACAGAAGTTTATTTATGGCCATAGTGAAGGTTGTGCGAAATGTATTGATTTGAGTTTTGATAGATTTGTGGTGTTTTGTTTTAAAGGTCTTATAAGGGGTTTATGTGATTTTTTTTGATACTTTCCGTTGTCACAGGCAACGAATAATAAAATTGAGACATAAAAAATATATTCAGTTAAATTATTACTACAGTAAAACCTCGATAAGACGGAATAGGGACTTTGACATTTTTCCGTGTTAACGAGATTTTCGTCTTGACGGGGTTTTAAAAAATTAAATTGAATTAAATTAAAGATTATTAATTTTAAACTAGTATAATATAATACAATTTATGTATTAATTTGCTTCCCCATTGATTTGTTTGCAAACGATATTGTGCCGTCGTTTGAACCGGTCAAGCCAACCAGGCTGTATACGATGGCTCAATGGCTGATTGGATAACAATTATTAAGGGAAATCATTTCAAGTTTAGACATAAACAAATTGAAAAATTAAAGTTAAGTTAGTTTTAATTTTTAGCATTTAATTGTTTATAGTACTACCTAAATATTAAATAATAATTACAATTAAATCCAAGTTGAATTAATGTGTAAGAAAAATGTTAACATTTTATTTCTTATTGCCATTAACCGCGATTAGCTAAAATTATTCAATACCAATAAGTTATCTCTTGATACCGCGTGGGCATTTAAGAATTAATGTTTATACAAATATCCGTAAATATATTTTACTTTCAAAATGTAATATTTTATTGAATCATATAAAAGCATTTTTAACGTTTTAAAAATTAATTGATCGCCAAACTTCTTATTTACTAATCGTTAGTAAAACCAATCTAACCATCTGAACTCTGTTTGAAGGATCTCTGGGATAAGAAATACAAAATCATCAGCGAGCAACAAACTTTGAACAATCCAAAATATTGGTAATTTAGGGAACGGTTATAACTTTATACTTATATATTCTTCAGACTAATTATTCAAATGATTTAATCAACTCATTTAAATCATTGTACCTAGTCTTCAGAAAAAAAATTAATACATTTTAATGTACATATTCATATTTCCAATTATTCTCCCGTTTATCTTACATTAGATTATTGTAGGTTAGAAATATTGTAAATCTTATTATAAACCTTTTTCAAATATAATTTATGACTGAATATTTACTACGTTTTAAATAATATTGAAATAGTTATAAACGTTTATAAAAATGAAAACAGTTGCTTAATATTTAATAATTATAGGTATTATTGTATTGATTTATAGAAAGTAGAAACATAAATCGTTTTCATAAGAAAATTAAACAATTATTAAAAAAAATACCTGCTTACATGCAGAAATAAAATAGGTATGAATTATTATTTATTTTTTATTATAAATATATGCAAGAATTATGATCTAAAATTCATGCCAAGTAACAAAATGTAATTTAAATCGGACAAATTCTGATAAACAAGATGATACTTTATGTAACTGATATCTGATCATTCCCAACAGACGGAGAAAACCTGCTATCGCCATTACTTGTATAGCTCCTTTTATAATTGCGCAGACGCACAGTTATGATTTCGAAGTTGACTTTTTTAGATTAAATAATTATTTTGAAACCAATGGTAAAAATAATGATATTTTACTTATTTTAAATAATTATTTTTCGTAAGTCAATATTAAGACAACATTAGGTTCACTATTAATTAAACAAATATATTTTTTATTTAACATAATACAGCAATTCTTTCTTCAGGTTTGTGAAATGTTTATTTAGCGCAGAAGGTCTATTAAGAAACAAAGATGTATAATTGCTGATAAAAATGTTGAAATGACTTGGTTACATCTTATAAATATCACACCTAATTTATAAAATATCGAATTAGCTCCTTTCTCTTATTATTTTAGTTTCGTGAAACGTATTCAGATGATTATTACATTCTTAAAAATGAAGTAATAATTAAATAAATAAACATTAAATAATGTAATGATTATTTTAATTTTTTTAATATATTTCTTCAAGTTATGATTTATATTGATTAATTGTAATAATACATATAGAATAAGAATATTTTCGTTAATATTAGTTATTCATACGTGTATGTTAAATACTCAATTATTATTGGTTTTCTTAATGTAATTATTATATTATTTATTATTATGTTATATATGTTAATAAGTCATAAATTATTATTTTATACTGAATGTCTATTAAAAATTGATTATCACCCTCCTTGACAAAATCCTAGATACGCTACTGGTGTATGCTAAAGAAATAAGAGGACGTCACAGCCGCATTTATTGTGTTCTGCAATTCCAATTTTATGCTGTTATATTTAACAATTGGAGTGAATTATTCAAACTAAAATAAAAACATACGAGTTCTCTCATATTATTTATTACAATATTTTAATTTTCAAACGAGTTAAGAACATTTTTAAATTTGAATATTTAATACACATAACTTGCTTAAAACTTTAAATATCGTAAAAATACAATCATTTTATGTTTGGTTAAAAGTTAATTTACTAATATTTAAGCTAAAAACACAAAATTGGAACTACTGAACTAAAGTTTTGGTATGTTATGCATTAATGTATTGTGCGTAGGGTAAGACGATACAATACATGTGGGTACAACGTCTTTTATTATATAATAATAATTTTACACGAAAAAATGGAGGATGTGTTTATAAAAGGAATAACGACAATTCAGCCAACGAATTCAAATTTTACTGAAGTCACTAAACTATTGATTACTTGAAAACTATATTTCATCGAACTCTAACACTCCCGCCATAACAATATATTATATGGGCATCCAATTCAATAAGCTCTTTACGCTTTATTTTCATCAAATTGTATTCTTCCTATTAAAATTTGTCATCCTAAAAGCAACTATAGAAACACAAATCTGCACTTATATTACAATAAACAGTACTGAACAAGATTATGTACCAAACCAACCGTATTTGATGAAACAATTAGCCTTAGAATCTAATATGGAAAAATACAAATCCGGAAAAATGACTAGCAAAGAACTTTTAAAATAAATTTCTAATAATATAGTAAAACATAAATTGTATACTAATTAAATGAAAACAAAAAAATTGCTTTTAATTAAAATAGTAATTTATTAAATCTTTAAAATATACATATGTAATTTGGTACCTATGTATGTTAGCTAGTTTATCAAATATGTACTAACTATTATTATTAACGTCCATTGTAGATATATAATAACTGAAAAAATTACGAGCAACATTTTTTATTCTGAAAAAATCAATTTATTTATATACCTATACTATGTATAATTTGTATTAATACAGATTTTTATAAAAGTATACTGTTATATAGAATAATATTATAATAGTGATGAATTTGATTGTAATCACATATTTATGTATATTAGATTATAAATGTATTTTTTACGTTCATGGTTCATTTTCATATTGTATTCCAATAAAAATAATATTATGTGCTATTGAATAAAATAAATATTATTAATATGGCTATTATTTAGCGCAATTAGAAAACTCCCGTGACTAGGGAGCCATTATTATTATGTTTCTCTGTTCATTTATTTTCAAAATTTATTTTCCTGTTTATTGCGCAATGTGTGTATTGACTGCATCAGTGCTCTCCAAGATATTTATGTATAAAGAAATTAATACCCAAGCCTAAGTTAATTGTTAGTCTTACTTAACTGAATTAAAAAAATATATTAACTTAAATTTTTTTTTTTATTTTGCCTATTAATTTAATAACTGAATTAAAAAATGTCCAATCCATGAATTTAAAATCTCAAGAGAAATTCTTGAGTTGTATGCGATTTGATTAAAGGGGATTTCAACAGTTATTATTTTTGAATAGATTCTAAAAATACCTATAAACCGTCTCTTTAAATGGAAATTAATTTAAAAGTTCACAGATTGATCTAAAACTCGGGAAAATTTAAGTTTTCAAAAAGATTATATTAAATGTACTTCAAATAACCAGTGTTGAGAATAGATAACGAAAATTTCATCTAGATAAGATACAGATAATTTTATAAAAATTTATCTAGATACAGATAAAGATAAATATATTTTACATTTATCTAGATAAGATAAAGATAATCTAACTTTATC
The DNA here is from genome assembly GCA_027563435.1 of Nasonovia ribisnigri. Lineage (NCBI taxonomy): Eukaryota > Metazoa > Arthropoda > Insecta > Hemiptera > Aphididae > Nasonovia > Nasonovia ribisnigri. The sequence continues at coordinate 239,492 of JANEHU010000686.1, read as the reverse complement.
TAGATAATATTGTAGATGAAAATTTTTTAGTATAATATTCAAATAACAAATAACATTTGTTATTTGAATATTATACTAAAAAATGTTTGTACTTACTATGGAACTTCTTTACCTATGTGAAGTGTGAACATAAAGTAACTTATAGTTAATAGGTACCTACAACCTACTACCTATCACATGTCTAATCAATAAACAATCTTATCTTTTCGTATGGAAAGCTATTTTTAGTGTTTTTCCATATGTATAGCCTAGGCGAATAATTTAAAAACAATTATTGTTGAAATCGTCAACCGTTAATACCCGCATCGTTTATAAATAGGTACTAGTATAGTAGTATTTATAATCAATGATACCATGAATTCAATTTCAATAATATTATATAATATTATTTATATTATTATTTTGTGTGGCGACTGGCGAATTAATCACGTGCGCCTTTATCTTCGGAAACGCAGCGATTAAAAATTAAAATATATCGCCTAGTGTCTAATGTCCTAGTTTATAAGTCTAAAGCCACTTAGGTCTTAGGTTAAAACTCATTATGAATATAATATGTACTGTTGGATAATGTTCTGTCCTCGGCTTTGATAGAAAATTTTAGTAAAAAAATTAATATTATTCATGAAAAATGTATACGATTTAAATAAATTTATCTAGATAAATTTATCTAGATAAGAAAATATGTCATCTTAGATAACCAATAGATAAATGGCAAAATAGTAATCTAGATAAGATAATAGATGAGTAATTGTTTATCTAGATAATTATCTAGATAAATTTATCTAGATAAGTCTCAACACTGCAAATAACAAAGTCTATATATTAACATAATTTTCAATAAATTAAGAACATTATAACTAATATATTCAAATTATTTAAATATTAATGATGATGTGTGTTTTTTTTATTAAATTATTTATTTAATTATATAGTTACCTTTTTTTTTTGTGTCTGTGTACACGATAAGTAGTTGAAGTAATGCTACGGTTTTTTTAACAGTATCTTGTTTGATGGTAAAGTGAATCTAGTTGATGCATTCAGAGGTGATTTTTTAAAATTCCCAATAGTTTTCAAAAGCAGAGGGAAAAACAAAAGAAAAATTTAGGAAAAACGGGAATTAACAGACGATAAAATTTTAAAAATATTTTGAATTGTTTTGAACTGTTTACGGACGTAAGTTATAGGTACTCAGTTTCCTATTTTATTAGGTTTTATTTCTATGAATGTAAATTAAATTTTATTTGTTTGGTAAAAAAGCTTGAAAATTTAATACAAGAAACCTAATTTATTGTACAATGACTCCTGAAAAATATTAAAAATCTATCGTCACAATTTTTTTTTATAAGTATTTAAAGTTCAAATTTTATCAAAATATGTAAAAATCACGAAAATGTGCAAATTATTTTCAGTTAGAAATTCATAAAAATGTTTCATTTTAAATCTAAGGTTTGAAAATTTAATTCAAGATTCTTCATAAATTTGCCTACCTTTTCAAAAAAAAAAATGTTTACCTGTAAGCCAAATTAAATTTTTATGGGCGTTTGTAGTTCAAACTTTTACAACATTGGGAATTCACTCGATTTCTCTTGTAGCGATTTTCTTGTTTTGCTGTAATTCAAAAACGAATGACTGAAGATACTTGAAATTTATATCATCGTTTATTTTATCAATTCCTATATTTGATAACATTTTTCAAAATATTTTGTTTCGTTTTGAGCTATTTACGGACATATTCTTTTTACAGTTTTTTGTTTTTTTTTCTATAAATGTCAATAAAATTGTATTCGTTGGGTCAAATAGCTTGAAAATTTAATACAAGGCTCCTAATATAATATTACAATTGTAGTTGAAAAATATTAAAAATACATAAGCACAATTTTTTTTATAAGCATTTAAAGTTTGATTTTTGACAATATTTATCAAATTTAAAATTTAAAAATATTTGTGTAGTTAAAAATTGATAACATTTTCAACTTTTATAGCTAAGGATTTAAAATTTAAAACAAGGTTCCACGTAAGTAGGTTATTTTGTAACTAAAAAATCTCAAAAATTAAACACACAGTTTTTTTTATAGTTATTTTATGACAAAATTAAATATTAAATAACTAAGAATAACGATTTTAGTTATTTCGTTGTAATGTTATAATATTAATTCAACTTACCGGCTGCCATATAAATAATATGAAATAAAAATATAAATATAAAATAAAATATCCACAATGACAAATCGTCTCAACTCAGAATCGTTTTTCGTATACAATGATATTATATCATTGAGTTCGAAGTTATAATACCGTCCATTAAACAATGACCCATTCGTCACTTACTGTACAGCAAAGAGACATCCACTTACCCGCCCTTTTTTGTGATGAATCTTATGATTTGGAAAAAAAAAATTTTTTGAATTAAAACTATTGTTAAATTAAAAAAAAACGGTAATATTCAAAATAAGTATTTAACAAATATAAAAGTCAAAGCCAAAGTGAAATTTATTTTCTTTGATCAGTGACTATAGCAGAATACAATAGGTAAAATATAAATGTATAGTAATAAAACATTTTTAAATTTAATTCTTAGATTTATTCACACATATATCCTATATTTAGTGTCTTGATAATAAGTTATGGTTGTCAGGCTGTATAGAAAAACAACAATAACCTCGTTCATTAACGTCTATTCCATATTTACACTGTTGAAAATCTTCGACAATATTATATTATGTCCACATATTGCAACAATTTTTTATTAAACGTCGCCCTATGTGAGTAAATACTAAATAGTAAATATAATGAAATAAGTCGTATATGCATCTATAGGTATTAGTTGGATAGGTAGAACGTAGTCTACGTTTATATTATTGTTTAAGTAGGCCACTGTCGTTATAAGTACGGACTCATATTGCTGTGATCATTCATCCACCGGTCGACTACGTCATTGTCTATAATATATGCTAATAATAATAAAATAACCCGTCTTAAACATTTCATATAGATACATTACTAAACATATTGTTATGCATGTAATGCGTGAGCGTGTGTACTGTATTCGGTGTTTATACATATGTGCTATGGAATTATGCAACAGTGCAACCAATCACCTACATATCTTTATTATTATTTTTGATTAGTGTAATATCATTGTATACATATAGTACACATTCACAATTATGAACGGTTAACATCGTCACGTAATATCATCGCGGTGAGGAATAATATAATTGCATATCAGCGCATCAGTGCGCCTATCACTCCTAAGTGTGTAATTAGTGATTAATGATTAATGATTATGAACGGAAAAACTATATTAATATGTTTAAAGCTGTATTTTTCTTACACAGGTTTAAGACATAGACATTTTTTTTTAAATACGGTTCACCGTAATTACCAGATACTATACCTAATATAATATATGTTAGTACAGTTGATACATTTATCAGATATATCGATACAATTATTCCCATATACCAGTTTTCTAACTATTTTTCTGTGCGTCAATTAGGTAGGTACATATATAATGATGTGCGAAGGAGGCAATAGTCGCATATTAAGTTTAAAACTTGGAGGTATTTGTCCCAAGGTGCCCCGTGTCAGTGGCGTAGTTATGATTTTGTTCTGGGGAGAGATATATAATTTATTGGCAAACATAAAGTGGGGGGATTCGCCCCCACACCCCCTAACAGTTCTTTTAATTTTTTAAACATAATAGTATACACAGTTAAATTGGTACTTATTTATTACCGCCAGTACACCGTATACAATTTATCTCCCCACCACTCTTGTTTGTTATCACCTCACCATAAATAAAATAAGCAATAGAAATTTAAAAAAATATATTGTGCTTAATACTTATACATTTAAAAAAAATAGTACTTCAAAATTAAAAATTAAAACATGTATAGGTAACACTATAATTTATAAAATGAGATCCAATTTTCTTGGTTTTTTAGCTAACTCATTAATTATTTACTCTGTGTCAATATGTACATTTTTGTGGACAGCTAACATGGTTAATCCATTCAATCGATCCTGTTTTATGACAAATAATGGTAATTAATTAATTATTATGAAGATGTAATGACAATTGTTTTATGACAATGCACAAAAATGTGTTTTTTATTCTTACTTCAGACATGGTATTTCTTAAATAAGTCTTTATTCTTTTAAGAGAAGAAAACATCCGCTCAGGTGTGGTGGTAGATACAGGCAATGTACATAAAATTTTGATTATTATAAATATATTAGGAAATATATTGGCATCACATTCAGTTAGAGCTTGAAGAGCTGATTTCTGAACATTATTAGATCTGCTTAATTTGCGCCTCCATAACTTTAGCTCAACCAGTACAATGTCGAAGTTTTCTACAGCTGGAGAGTAAAATTCAACTAATATTTTGAATGAAGATTCTTCATCTTCAGCTAAAACTGTATTTGAAGAAAATAAACTCTCAAACCCTAAAAATGTAATACAATTTTAAAATACACTAATAAATAATAATATAATATTATTATATTACCTTTAAAAATATCTGAGTGTGCCAAAAATCTCTTTTCCAATTCAGTTATGAAATAATCAACGTTTGGTATAAAAACAGTTAGTTTATAGTATGTTTCTGCATCCAATTTTTGATCAGACAATGGATTTTCCCTATTTGTTTGTCTTTTATTCAACCGTTCAACTGTCAACTCAATATCCATTTTAACAGCCATTTCCTATTTTTTTTTTTAAACATTTTTATAAAAATAACTAGTACTTAGCTAACACACATTTGTATAATTTTTTTAACCTTTGCTTATAGGTATATTTTTTTGAACTCATTATCATGTTTTTTTGACTTAAAGGAAATTTATAGTTAGATGGTGGTACCCACACATTAGTTAAAATCTAAAATTAATTTTTGTTTATGTAGGTAGGTAATTATACGATTTTTGATATCAAATTATTATTCTTACAAGATGTTTATCTTTATCAGAAATAGAATTTCTTTGTACGAATAAACCTACATCATTTTTCTTATATTGCTGTATATTCAAGGGTTCTTCCATCTTTTATATAAAAACACATTAGTCAATAAGCATTAAGCATATAAAATGTATACATTTTTAACAACTTAACTCATATGCTATATGACAAGCTTATAACAAGCTCATGTGCAATGCCAACATTTTTATCAAAGTGAGTGAAAGTAGGTACTTACATGAATTGGAACTTGAGACTGGAGATCACAACTGTCAATATCCTCAATTGGAGTTAACTCAGCGGATGTGGATTCATTATTAACTGAAGGTTCATTCGGCTTTTCCTTGTTTTAAATATAAAATTAAACAGAATAAATTTATATAATTGTAACTTATATAGGTAAATACCTTAATATCTTCGTTTACTTTTGGTTTTTTTATAAAATATGAAAGAAAATTATTGTTTCTTTTGTTTGTTTCATACTCCTTAGTGTTATCCATAGCAAATGTGTAGCATCAATAATCAATATGGACAAAAATAAATTAAAACATACAGTCACACAGTCACTAGTCCCAGAGGCGTCTACAAACATATATGATAGGCGTTAGCCGTTAGATATAATTTGAGAGCCCAGATAAGGACGGTGGATATCCGTGATTATAATCTATGACATGGGTAATTTTATAACCAAATAATCTTATATCGGTATATAAGTCAATGCATTAAACATTTAAAAAAAAAGGCTCTGGGGGGGGGATCTATCCCCATCACACCCCCCTCCATAACTACGCCACTGCCCCGTGTGTTTGCCTCTGAATCCCAAGACCAATTTATAACTCAAACAAAATGTTTTATAGTGTATCGCTGAATATATCATTTTAATTTTAGATTCTGAGTTGAGTAATGAATGTATTTATTTTACAATGTGTTTTATATTTATTTATTTTTGGCATGTGTATATCTTATGACTGGGTCTCATTCTATAATTTTATGCGACACGGAGAGCGTTACCGCGATGTCATGGTGTGGAGGCTGGGAGAAAATACTATAATATTATAGTATTTTTCTGACCGATTACACGTTACAGTTGTCATGACAACGAAACAATAACGGAGAAGAAATTACTATTACAGAGTCCTAGGATTCCCTTAGCATCGATGATCAATATAATTGGATTACCATAGAAATCTCATCATACTTTTTTAGTTTCTGAGCCTAGCGATGATTATATTCAATTTACATACTGTAGATATACATGCACTGTGGATAATCCTTAATTTTTTTTTTGTATCTATAATCACCTTTTGGACAGTAAAAATTGCATGCATTTTCTTCAACAACATCTTTTCTGATAGGAAAGTGAATCTAGTTGGCATACTTTGAGGGATGAAAAGTGAAAATTCACAGTAGTTTTCAAATGCTCAGGGAAAAACAAAATGAAAATTAAGGAAAAACGTGAATTTTTACGCGAAATCGATTTTGGATCTTGGTGTACCTAACTCTAAAACAAATGACCGTAGATACATACAATTGTAACTGAATGTTTACATTAGTATTTCCTATACTTGTAAAATTTTAAAAATATTTTGAATCGATTGAGCTAATTACGGACATTTTCAATTTTTTTAATTTTTTTTTTCTATAATTGTCAATAAAACTTACTTGTCGGATCAAAAAGCGTGAAAATGTAATACAAAGCTTCTGATATATTGTTAGTATATTAGTTAAAAAAATATTAAAAACACATATGCACAATTATCAAATTTAAAATTAAAAAATAATTTTGTAGTTAAACATTTTTAGAATGTTCAAGTTTAATAACTAAGGATTGAAAATTTGAAACAAGATTCCAGGTAAGTTGATTATTTTGTGAACAAAAAATCTAAAAATATATAAACACAGTGTTTTTTATATTTATTTTAAGTTCAAACTTGGACAAAATTGATATTTAAACGAAGAATAACAATTTTAGTATTGTGTTGTGAATTAAAAATATTGTCCGTGGGTACTTGAAACTTCTAAAGTATATTATTATGTACAAATTATATAATTTTACTTTCCAGATATTGTATTAATAATAATAATATAAATATGATATAAAATATTCTTGGCTGACAAATCACCTCCTCTCAGAATCGTTTTTCTTTTACATCAAAGTCAAATATAATACCATCCATTACAGTGACCTAATTTGCAACCGACTGTACAGAAGAGTGACATTTACTTACCCGCTTTTTTTAACATTAAGACTCAATTTTATATATAAAAATCTTTTTAAACTTTTTAAATAAATAAAGGGGTCTTCAAAAATATAAAACCAATCAATTAAAAACATTTAATTTTATTATAACAACAAATAGGTAATATATTATAGACAATAAACGATACGATAACATATTATGGTTACATATATGAAAACAAAATACATAAATATATGTGTTATACATTTTAATAAATATATCCTACGTGATTGTCCAGAGTAATAATATTTTCATTATTTATACTTTTTATAAAATCTCTTTTTATATTAAAGTCTTGACAGATTTATAAAACTGTTTTGCATCATACTAGCCCGCGACCCATTTTTAATTCAGTGCATAACGATGTGTCATTTTATAATATTAGTAGTATTTAGTACCTATATTATAAATTAAAATAAATGAATAACAACTAACCATCAATACTTACAACTTTTACATTATTCGTCTTCTATGAATCTGAATCGTCGATTTATAAACAATTTATAAAATATATTGAACATATTTATTTAAATACAATATATAAAATTATATTGCTGTAGTGCTGTCTAGTAATGACTAGACAGCGAAAGTCACAAAACGTATTTCCTGAATATTATATAAATTGTACCTATATTAGTACACTAATATACTGGTAGATAGTAAACAAAAATAGGTAGGTGTACTTTAAATAAAATGTATTAGTATTATAACATATAAATAAGGAACATCACACACTGGGGATCTCCACAGTTCACTATGTCAAAGCAGTCGGTATTTCTCTGTGTGGCATTTGCTATAGGTATAACCCGTATAAGTGTATAACCGGGTATTATTTTGTTCAAATTATTTCTGAAATAAATATCATAAACTCGTGAACTCAGACATAATTGTTCATACAATAATTATTTCAGCGTGAAATTCAAGATACATTACACATTTAAAGCCACTCAATTTCAAAATTTGAACAAAAAATAAACTCTCAGGTTTCCAAACGACCTTTATTTAACAATATAATGATATTTTAATAACTATGTCATAATTGTTGTACATACATAATATTATGCACCGTAATATATAATGCAAAACGGTAGCAATTTAATTACTTTTATTTATTTTCATTTAAAAAAATGATGTAGTTACAAATCTTAAAAGATAGGTAAGTTTAATTTAAGTCAGATAATTTAAATTATGGTCGGCAAAGCCCTACCCCCACCTCCACGTGGTGCCGACTGGTAACGGAATTCCGGTTCCGGCTAACGGGGGAGGCACAGAAGGCAAAACTATATAAAACCGAACATCAACGGGTCAGCTCAACAACCAAGAAGGGCCAACATCGCCCTCCAATCCGAAAACGGCTAAAGAGTCACTCCGGGAGACCAGCGGGAAACTGCGTTTATCCGGTGACTATCCGCACCCCATCACCTCGTCTGAAAATAGCCCGCAGCGGCAGGCATGCCCCGGGGTCAGTGATGTAAGACACCTGTAGCACGGCTGCATGGTTGATCACGATTGAGGCCGAAAAGGGTCATAGATTCAGCCACACGGAACCACTGATCAACGAGGACTACTACAAAGAACGGACACAGAGGGCATCTCCACCTAGAACCATTGAAGAGACTAGAATCGAGGCCGGTTGCTGAACAAGCCGGGCCTAGAAAACACCGAGCGTGACTCCATGACTGGTGTTCGGGCCGGGTACGTACAAAAATAGTCCGTGCGCCCGGTCACCTAAAATCTTCGTTGCACCACTCACGCACCGACCGACCTGTGTACGTGTGTATATCTGTATAGCGACTCAATAGAAGTGGACGGGGTCGCCGAGCAAAACTAAAGAGTGCTAGTGCGTGGTGGGTGTGTAGATGTGTAGATGTGTATGATTGTTGGTGTGTAAACTTAAAACTAATAGTAGGATAGTGGCTTAAATAAATGGTAATCAAAATCGTATGGTAACTAAGGTTGCATGATTTGCTGTATAATTTACAAAAATAATAATAATAATGGTACAAAGTATAATATATGATTCACAGCAACACGCAAGGTATAAAAATATAAGTAATAATATTATAGCCCTTGTGGCTGACTAGTAAAAAATACAATAATTTGGCCCTTCTGGCCCAACAGGCAACAGGTAAAATATAATAAAATGCTGCTATGTGAGCTGATATATAAAGGTATAATAATGATTAGCTGAGCACTATATAAATCATATAATAATAATTTCAGCTATTTGAGCTCTAATAATAATAATAATTGTACAAAGTATAATATATGATTCACAGCAACACGCAAGGTATAAAAATATAAGTAATAATATTATAGCCCTTGTGGCTGACTAGTAAAAAATACAATAATTTGGCCCTTCTGGCCCAACAGGCAACAGGTAAAATATAATAAAATGCTGCTATGTGAGCTGATATATAAAGGTATAATAATGATTAGTTGAGCACTATATAAATCATATAATAATAATTTCAGCTATTTGAGCTCTAATAATAATAATAATTGTATATAATAAAACTCACAAATTGTGGAGCGCAGTCTGGCCAGCTGGTCCTGTTACTATAATATAATAATGAAAAAACGGTACACACAATAACGACAAATACAATGTTTAAAAGGGTAAAACAAATAATAATAAATTGTGTATAATATTATAAGAGGTGCCGAGTGAAAAACAGATCTTCGCGGCAATTTGTGCTCACGAAAATAATAATAACTTAACGTTGGCGATTAGCGCTCACTATAATTTAATATAATAACATAACGGCGATTCGCGCACGATATATTATAATAAAAAGGACGGCGATTAGCGCCCACGACACTAATGATAGGAAAATTAATAATTGCGAGTTCTCACAGGTGCGCGAAAATAACTGGACTGCCGCGGCCGTGCTAATCTCCCGCACGGCGAGCCGTCGGCGGCTGTATTACATAATAAGATATCTAGTCTACATTTATCACATTAATATACAAAATAATAATTCACAGACGACACAATTAACATAAACAAATAAAATGAGCAGATATATGTGTGTTGTGTGTATGCGTGTGTGTGTCGGTCGTTGCGTGTACTAGTTCATACCTATTGTGAGTGGCGGTGATAACGGCGCGAACAACTGGCGACAGCAAAGCGCGGTCAATGGAATCAAATAATGGGAAAACCAGGAATTCAGCCATCTCAGTGAACTATAAGATAATTCAAATGTGCTCATCTCATGCTTGTGAAAATGTTTAATAACACGTAACATTATCTTATTTAAAGAAACAATAGCGACGTCGAGGAAGTAATGCGAAAAACTACCTACCCACAGCGTCATCGGTTAAAAAAATAAAAAGTAATTTAAATTATAAATACCTAGGTCCACGATGAAATTATATTTTTTTTATCCTTGCAGATTATGGACACAACATAATAAAATGGCGGACATATAAATTAAGAGACGATTTCCACCCCGAAAAACGATACTGCTGGGGAAAAATGCTTTTTATTATGTTATTTAATAACATTGTTATTATTCTGATTTTCGACTAAAAAAATGTTATATTTTTTTTATATTTTTATTGCAAATAAACAGTCCCTAATCTGAATTTTCTAAATTTTAGATTCTGATCGATGAATGTTTTGATTTTACAATAGTACGATGTGTTTTTTATTTTTTTGTCCGTCATCAATCTAACTTTTTAGAGCAGAAAAATGCTTTAGATTTCAACTTTGAGGGTGGTCACTGGTGGAAAATTAGATCTAGTTGATTCCTGAGCTGTCAAAAATTATAATCGGGAAAAACGGAAAAAATTAAGCAAAAATAATAATATTTAAGCGAAACCGATTTTCGATCAAATCGATTTTGATGTTTATAAATAATTGAAATTTGTTAATTTTTTTTTATTTAAGGATCATTAAAATTGTTTTTGGTCAAAAATTATTTAAGACTTAACACAACGATCCCCTTAAGTTGTCCTAATTTATAAAATATCGAAAATAAATACAGACAAAACTTTTTTTAAGTTTTTATTGTTCAATTATTTTAAAAGTTCATAAAAATCACGAAAATTTTCAAATTACTTTGTAGGTTAAAATTGACAAAATTTAAATATCTTGATAATTTGATACAAGTTTCCTCATAAGTTTATTTACCAGAAGTTTGAAAAAAAAATGAATGTTAATTCACAAACATATTTTACAAACGTATATGCAGTTTAAATTTGTACGACATTGTATAACAAAACGTATAATAATGATTTCGTTTGTTTTATATAATTCAAAAATATTATTTGTGTTCCTACTTGGCATTTTTGCATATACGTATTATTATTTGTACTATTCACATTATTCACAATGATTTTTTCAAAATATTAAAAAATTAATTTTAAGGTGTTTCCTAAATTTACACGAACCTAAGCTATTCATACCGTAAATTGGTATTGACACAAATGTTAACAACAATAATTTATGATATAAATTATGAATTTATATTTATATGAATATTTGTGTGTATCGCAATTCGCAGGTCATTTGGTATTAAATTTTGGTTTTTTTTTCTTATTCATAGAAAATAATTTTGTTTTTTCCTTATAAAAGTCTTAGAAAATGTTACAACCTATTATAAAATTATGAAACGGTTTTAAAATTGTTATTAACAACCGGTTCGTCTAAAATTTTTAAATATTATACAACTTGGTCACACGGATACATACATAATATGCGTATTTGCGAAGTAAATACAATTCAATTTGTTTAATTATCGTGTGAACGGCTTATGTAGGCGGTAAACGTTGTTTAGGAACAAACTATTGTTGTCGATTTAGCCAGGTGTGTAGCCGGACTTTTTTTATAGAGACGTTTTGAATTAAAATTTAAATATAACTATTGTACACTCTCTATTATCGTTATTATTATTTATTCTAAATTAATATGGAATGGAAGCATAATATGACAACATATTTTTTTATAATATATTTGAGGCACTTGGTAAATATTTTTTTTTCATATTTACATTAGATTGGTGGGGGGTTTTTAAACATCAAAACACCCTCACTGGCTATACAATGATTTTACCAGCATGTTATTGAATGTCTTCGTTTAACGAAAACATTTGCATTTATTAGTCGTGAAGTAGGTAATCGTGTTCTCATATATTTGTAGAATACAATACATACATAATATATGCATATGTACCTATGTAGAATGGAAATATTTTAAAGTAGGTACCTATTCGTATGTTATGAATAAAATATGAAATCTGAGTTTACTCGTGCCCTAGTATATCTAATCGGTTTAACCATTTCAGAAACGTGTAAGATTTCCATAATCGATAACTATCACACTGTTAAAAATGAATAAAATGAATAATACATTTTGTCGTAATTCGTAAATACCTACCTACCCACCGTTATAAGAACTGAATGAATTTATTTTGTACGAAGAAAACATGAAGTTTTCAAGTACATCTACGATTTGTAACTTCAATGTTCAGTAATTTTGTTAAAAGAACCACACAATTTAAAAGCCTAAAATTCTACACGTCTATACTAGTGTTTTTTGCTATTTATCATAATATTATAATATTACTAAATACTAGCTAATCCCATGCAATTTTTGACCATAAAAATGGAATTTCTTAAAAATGTTATAATTGTTAAACATATTTATAAAGATATAACGACCTTTGGGTCGTTTAAATAATAAAGCCCCAGGGTATTTAAAAAAAAAAATATTTATTTGTAGAATCAATCAGGCATTATATTTATAATAAAGGTAATAGATCAGTTGTACATTAATAAACGTTTTAAAACTGTTCATTCTTAAATTTGTTCTTTTCTCAAAATCAAATACAGATTATTTTTACCATGCAGGTACCTATATATCGTACGGATTATGTATACATAGGTAATAATCACAATGTAGATAATATGAGTAGGGTTCATTCGTTTTGTACCGTTATTGATAATGAACTACCATCTATCACATAAAGGTTTGAATAATATTTACATTTTGAAGACTAATGAACTATTTTTTGTTTCATTGATGATCTCTATTTTTTGGTTGCTTTTTAGTCTCGAAGCGTGTCATAGTAACCCGTTACAGTTACACTTATTATTTATAAGTATTGTAATTGTCTCGGATCAATAATACATTTGAGCATCAATGCAAATTGTACAATATAGCATATTAAGTTACAATATTAGTTAGTAATATATTATTAAATATTTTTTATTATAAAATAATATATTAATAATTCAAATCTGAATGAAACCCACCAAAAATATAATAGCGAAAATTTCGAAAACACTGTAATTTAACCGATGGGTGGGGTTGGGGTAACGGCGTTTTTTTTAAGTATTTGCGATTGTCACCGAACGATGATAGTACAAATTTTGAAAATTGTTGTACAAATCTCGTACTTACTAAATTATGGTGTAGTTATAAACTTATAACTATGAATTCATAATTTTGGATGGGGCTGAAATCTTATCACCCCAGTCCCACCCATTATTTTTGTTCGATAAGGGGAAAACCAAGACTGTACAAATTTTGAAAATTGTCTTATAAATTTCGTATTAAATATTAGTAAAGACAATTTCAAAGATTCCAAACGGGTAGGGTCCGGTGATGTACGTAATTATAGTTCATAATACTATTTATAATAATATATTGATAACGTTATAAATATAGGGAATAGTGAACAGTAAGATACTGTCAATATGTCACTCGTGTATGATTGAAATATTAAATAAAAACATGCATAATAATAATATATTTATATATATATATTATTTTTATATAATTATAGGTACTCGTCAATAATTATTGTATTCTATTATATTATAAAAAAAATAACTATACAAAATAAATATATGTGTATCATAATAATACACATAATATTATGTATGATCGACTTTATTTATGTATTGCATGTAAAGGTCTATCCTCTTATAGCGTAAACCATAGGCGTGCTCACGGATTATGCAGGGTACCTATGCGCTAATGTATACACCGCAGGCTTAGGGCAGACACCCTTCTAAATTATTAGAAAATTCTAAATAACTAATTGCTATTAAGTGGAATTTCAAATAATACGTACGTACGTATAATATGCATATTATCTACATACTATAATATACATTATTATTAGATGTACAAAATAAGTAGATGCTTTAATTAATTAAATTTAACATGAGTTTATTCGAAAACACAGTTAGGAAATATTATTTACCATTTTCATTCATACTGAACACCAGAAAGTTAAAACCAATATTGCACCAACTAAGGGGGAGTAAAAATAATATTATTACTATACATTTTTTGTGTATTTGATATGTAATAATTTGTTTGTGCTTTTAGTCCATGCTTTTTTGTGTTTTTAGTTGGATAAACATAAGAAACGAAACTTGAAATGTCCTTAAAATGATACATAATATATAGGTATATAATGTATACAACTCCACGCAATGTTTTCCTACAGCAGCTGCGGTAAATGTATATAAAAGACGTATTTGTATTACAAAAGGGCAAAATGGTAAGTCTCGCACTCCCCTCATCATACATTAATTCCACATACCCCATAGATGTAACGCATGTGATGTATAAGCATTTAAAATGTACCTTTATAACCATATACATGCGTATATAATATTATAATATTCCAACTTTATATAATATTATGTACAATGAAGAATATGACAAAGAACCCTCAGGTGGTAAATAATTCAATTTCCGATTATTTCAACCTCGTGAATATCAATTGTTTCGAGTTTTCGAAAATATAGGAAGGTACTCACATATTACATATATATTACTACCAATATTTTATATTATTACAGTATAGGTACACAGTTGTTTTATTTGTTGATATATATACATGATCATTTCCTGGGTGAAAACAGGAGTGATTGAGCACTCAAAGTTGAAAGTTCAGTATATACTAAGTAGGTACCTATAACGCAATTGAAGTGCAAATGTTACTCACATATTAGTAGGTATATTATGTACATTGTACATCATACTACTCACATTATAATATATTATGATATACACAGTTGTTTTTGTCTGGGTGCCGACCAGAGTGATTGAGTACCTACTTAAAGTTGAAAGATCCGTATCTATATTGAGTAGGTATAATGCATTTGTAATGCAACCGTTGCTGTCATAATATATCTTACATTTTTACCGCGAGTGTGTTTACAGTAATGTACATGGTATAATATTTTAGACACGAAAAATAATACATTTTGATCCTTGTAACAACTAACTCTTATACAACCCTTCAGTCAACCACTCACGATAGGTATACGCTTCTTTTCCTTGGAAAAGACCCAGTTTGAACGAAAAATATTCCATTGCTTTGTACCTACTATATACAATAAAATTGTTAGTATTTCATATGAAATTTCCATCTCAAATTTTCTGAAGGTATATTAATTGCTATTTAATAAATTATCTAAATAATATCGGGGTTTTAAATGTTTTAATTGTCCAAGAATTTTAAATTACTTTCTGATAAAAAAAAAATGAATTAACTGGATTAGACAACACCAAAATTTCCATCTCAAATTTCAGAAGGTATATTAATTGCTATTTAATAAATTATCTAAATAATATCGGGGTTTTAAATGTTTTAACTGTCTAAGAATTTTAAATTACTTTCTGATAAAAAAAAAATGAATTAACTGGATTAGACAACACCAAAACTAATTTTCAAGAGATACAATTTTGTTATATTAAAATATAAGTACCTACCTAATTATTAAACTTGAAAAGAATTTTTAAAAAACCATTAAACCACACGCATCCAACATTATCTTTTTATATTAGCTTGCACAGAGTTGAATCAATGTCCAACATTTATCTGTAAGATATTTTAGATTATATTATTGGTGACTTTTCGTGTGTATTACTGTGAATTATACAAAGGACAACTAATATATTGTTCAACGCAAAGATCTTGTCTTATTTAATAAATTGTCAACTCGATCGTCGTATCTATTATATAATGTATACAAATAAGGACTTCGTAGAATTAGAGCTGTTTGACTTGGGATGATGTAATTGGAAATCGGTTTATTATAATATATATTAGGATGATTTCGAGCCTTAAACGGCTTTATACACGAATTTATAATAACAATTTATATATATTATATACGTAGCCCTGCATCAAGCCATCCCTTATACGCCATCATGGCATTGTTTATAATTGTTTACTCGGCTGTCAATTTGTCTATGTTTTGCCATTGAGTGCTTTTGACAGGTCCTAAAATCAAGGTTTAATTATTAAATGTATACAACATAGACATGATTTCGATTAAATATGAAGTTCGGTTTAACCTCGCAGTCGATTCGACTTAGTACGATCTCTGCGTTGATTGAATACATGTACATTATAGACGATGACGGTTATCCCCTACGGCAAAACAACCAAACGCATCCACCGTTGAATTTAATTATTATACTACACATAATGTTCAAACTTTCAGAGTACCTATGTATTATTATTCATGACCTGAATGCTTATGAATTATGATGTAGAAACAAAAGTCAAAAATAACACGATGGCGGTCTCAGAATTACCATCTTGAGATCAATAATTATATAAAACACGTAGGTACCTGTTCGTCTGTTTATTTCATTTTTTTTTTTAACCAACACTTAGTGAATAATGATTAAGTATTAAATTGATTCTAAATAAAATTGATTTTTCAAATATTTCAAATTAAGAAACCCCGAGTTTTTCAGTATAAAATTATGATGGTGAATATATTTCTGTAAATTTCAATTTATACATTTTTAATATTTAACATGTAGTTTTCTTGTTATACTCTTTAAAGTTTAGTACCTAGGGTGTATACCGTATGATATAATATTTTGTTGGGGGGAATATTTATTTACCCCACGAATTTATTCACTCAATAACTCCACTCGCGACGTACCATCACGTATACACGCAGCTGTTCCAGCTATATAGTAAATCATTACGCTAAAATGTACTACCTCATGGAATATTATAAGTAGTATTGTATTAGTATAAAAACATTGAGATTATCATTTTAAATCAATTAGCCTTGAGTATAGTAAGAGAAATTATGACATTTATCATTTTTATGATTATAATATGTATATTGTTGGCATTCTATCAACATTTGACATGTTTTGATGTCTTGATAAAATTTTAAATTTAAAGTCAGCAACGTTAACTATTTTATCATGGACTAAACTACTATGAACATAAAATAATTAACTATAATAAATCTTTATGTTTGATTAAAATCAATAAAAATGTAATAGAAGTATTTTTATTGGAAATATCAATGAGTGTTGGGGGCTCACATTTACTGCATTTTTCTAAGTTGCACTCAATAATCAATACATATTTTTAATAATTAATAAAGGTACTGTAGATATATTTTAAATTATACCAACATTTTTACATCCCCGTTTAAAAGAATAAGACAATATTAACAGGTAACAACAAAAATAAAAGATTATTTATACATATTAAACATAATATATAGGAAATAAACTTATCCGATGAGTACATATTTTCATTTATAAAATACATTTTGCAAGCTATTGTCTATTGATACTTACCTAATAAGTAATAACCGTGTGGTTTTCAAATGTAACTACCTACCTATGTATTATAAATAACAAAAAACTATTTTATATTTTACTTTTACTTACGTATTTTTTTTCACACGGAATAATTCTTCTTCCGAAATCTGTTTACATATTTTTTTACGATTATTATATAGGTACAATGAAACAAAAATTTAAATTTACAAAAAATATTTTAAAAGTCTAGAGTCGTCTGGACATTGTGAACAATTACCAAAATAATGGTGGACAAGATAAAATATTAAAATTATAGTAAATCAAAATGTTATTTAACAGGACAGTATTTAATTATTTCTATAAATAAAACGAATTAAAAATATTACCAGAAGAATACCTATATTACCTTTTATTAATTTTTATATGAACCATTATATTTACGATTATTAAAATGGACAACGAACTTAAAATATTAAATTTGACTAAAAATTAAAAATTTTTTTATTTATTGCTCCATACACAAACATAAATATTATATAGCATTTAGAGTTTCAAAGTTGCACTGAACTGATGCAACTATACTTGTGTATTTTGCACTGAGTCTTACATGTATAATATTGGTCATGTCCTTAGCCACCCAAATTGGAAATTTACCTTAGCAATAAAGTAGTATTACATTTTATATTATATTATATTATATTATTGCACTACTATCCTCCAACAAGCGATGTCTGCTCTACTTTTAACAATTATTTGATTCAATCCTCATGATGGCCCACAGGGTTCTATGCATAATATACTTTACCCAGGCCTTGAAGAAAATAATGGACAATATAAATGCACAATTCTCAAAATTTCTATTTTGCCTGTAATTTTATTAGTATGACCGTTTACATCGTACGATACAATATTTGCAAAAATTCTTACAATAAGACTGTTGAAATATTATACAATACAAAGTCAAATAATAACACGGTAAACCATCGACCTATGGTTTTATTTTTAGTGAGACTATATGAAAAGAAAATTGTCCGCATAAGTCGCAACGCGCACACTGCTTGGTCGAACATAATATACATTATTAGTTATTACGTATGAATGTGTGATTATGAGTATACGATGGACATGCCGACGACGCAACAGCAACGACCGAGACGACTTCGAAAATAGGTATCTACTATTACGACAACGACGACTTATTTATGTAGGTCGTGTCAATACCACCGCCATGGCCATAGTCACCGCAGCGTACGTTCATTTTCGTATTACTCAAACTGTGTAACACTCAAACTGTGTAACACACACACACACACACCGGTAAGTATGTATAATTTAAGAACTTTTTCGATTTTTTTAAGTTTTTTTTACAGCAATACCTATTTTTTTTTTACGATTGCATATGATATAATATAATATATACCTACATTTAGTATATTATGTTATCGGCGGTCACGGTGGCATCCGGTTTTTTCGGCACAGATCGTGATAGTATGATAGGTATTATTATTATTATTACATAGGTATGTATAATATATTAATATTATAAAATTAAGCGTCGGTCTCCCTGATACCGACTAGTCCGCTTACCTATCCTGTATAGTGGGTCGTATAATATATCAATACAATATGAGTTATGACATAAGTGCACACACTCACGAATTAATGCGAACTTTGATTCACCAAATAATGGGTTTTTCTAATTTACATAAATTCTTACATAAACAAAACCAAACAAGTTTAATGTAATATATACAATTATTCATTGCGACTACATTGCAGTACTGTGTTTATACACTTATGCCGCTTGAATTGAATAAACTGACACCTTTAAGACGATGCGTTTTCATAATTAATTTTTTGTTTAATATTATTTAGATTCTGATCAAAGTGATCGAAAGCAACACATTTTAAGAAAAATAAAAAGCGGCAAACAAAGTACGATTAATTTAAGTGATAATACATTTTCAACATAATTTCAATTATTTTAACCCCATTCAAAATTGCATTGTTTTTATTATAAAACTATTCAGTACTGTATTAGTATTATTTAAGTTCTACCGTCCCAGTATCACACCCCACTAACTTATTTTAGTGTTTTTGAATTAAAAAATTTTAAATGTTATCTAACTAATTAATCACTGGTGCAAAAATTCGAAGTATTTAATTACTTAATTATATAGATACATATAAAGCAACAATAATAATTTGAAAGGGGTTCAGTATAAGCAACGTGAAAAGCGTTTAAACAAAAGTAAGAATTTGATGTAACAAACCACATTCTAAATTCAAATACATTATAGGTAGGTACATAAGTTTTAAAAAAATCGTTCTGTTGGGGAATTTTTGATTGTTGTGCAAATATGATTAATTTCATAGTCGTGGCTCGTATGATATAGATAGTAGATGTTAATTTGTTACAAATAAAATTAATTGATTCATATATCTGGTTGAAAATTCTACCCTCGTTAATTTTACAACCAATGTACATTTAGTAAAACAAAAAATAAAGGTTAAAGGAGGAACTCGTTCTGATATTTAGTAGATGTGAGTGTAAGTCGACAATAAGTAGGTAATTATAATTAAAAACTCTGTAAATCTTATGTTAGGTTATAGGTTACCGTCTAAACTAATTTTCTGTTATTGATGAAAATGTAATAATTTGTTAATTTGTTTGGACCGGTAAAAAATTAAAAGTACTCACAAACATTGTAGGCATAAATATTATAAATTGCATTAATTAACGCACGTACAAAATGTTAATCATTTAACATTCAATTAATGACGATGTTACAATTTATTATCTATGTATTAGATTTATAAATGTACATAATGTAAATGATATAGATAAGATCTAAAGACTTAAATTGAAAAATGATTGAATTATGTAAAGATGAATAGGATCTATGTGGGAGGAGGGGGGTTGTTATGAACATTAAATACCTATATTTCTGTAAGTTGGCTTTTTTACGGTATTTCACATTGTATGCAAGTTATGAGTTATGTAAAATGTTAACAATTTAAAATTTTTTAAGAAAAACCAACGTACAAATACTGAAAATAGTCTGATCTTTAAGTTTTGATAATACGTAAATACACTGTAACACTATACAGCTAACAACACAAGCTATGTTGCTATGTTATAGGTAGGTCAGACAGACCTAAGAGAAAACAAATAGTGCGCCGACAGCCTCTTATATCTTACATTTCCTCATAAAATAAAGTGTAGTTGTATCGTGGTATTCAAACCGTGGTTACCGCGCTATACATTCAGTTATTATTATTTGTTTTTAGATACATACTTATCACTGGTGTTACAATTCGTGTGGCTAACTACAATGAATAATATTGACTATCGGGAAAAGTACACAAATCACTGGGTTTCATATACGAATTGAGATATATTTTTCCATGGTTGCACTATTTACTGTTTAGCTAAAAACTTCATGATTAAAGTAGTTGTAATGGTATAACTATGTATTATACAGAGTACAGACATGTTTTTCCGAGAATGTATGACTACGAGTATTACCTACATTATAGTAGATGATTTTTTTAATTCCATATTCGTGCATCATCGGTCTTACTTTGAAGAAGTTAATATAATATAAAGTCATTTTTTAATTATATAAGTAACTATAAAACAGTTTTTTAAAATATTATTATATTATGTACCCAAATAATTTTCACTGTAAACGATTCAGTGCAATTGACCAGTGACATATCACTGCAATCAAGCTGTACACCACAAAAATGACATATGCCTTCTGATTTATTTAAAACATTTTAAATTTTAATATCATTCGAGACAAAAAATTAACTTTCCAAATAACTAATAAAATATGTGTAAGTCTAACAAAAATATGTTTAAATAATTGAATACGGTCATTAAAATGTTACTTAATTTATCTTTCCGTCTAAATTGTACACCATTATACTTAGATGACTTATTCCGAACACATTTCTAATGATATTATTCAAATTATTTATATTCACTCTTCGATAAAACACAATATATTGCCTACACACAGCGCCTTAACGTTGAGACTCATATTTGTGTATGATTGAAGAAACACTTAAGAAAACAAATGTAGTACAATAATAATTAATAAATCTGTACCGTACCTATTTCACATATAAATTTTGGTTGTAATAATTTGAATAGTTTGTTTTTGCACCTACACAACTATATACATGGATTAAGTGAACACAGTATTGAAAGACGATGACGTGCTAGAACGCCGTATCGACATATTATATCACCAACAAAGTCATACGATACGTCACACGGCATAGAGTCGCAAGACAGCATCTAAAGATTATTGCATCATATATAACTTTTTTTTTACCCATTTTAAACAAACAATCAAAATTATTCAAAATTCTTTTATTATTGCACGCCTAGACTATAATACAAACATACCCTGAACATTTCAAGCCTCTTTTGATAAATAATACAGCACTTACATACTGAAAAGTTTGACACGGTCTGTTTTAGACAGCAGCGCATGTTTGTTAATTATAATTTTTTTTTGTAGCTTATGGATTATCGAATATAATATTATGGATGCAGGATGATTTAAAAAGTAAATGCTAATATCTTTTTTAATATTTTTGATGTAACTGAACACCAAATTAATTATTTATACTTGTAAAATTATGTTAATTTGTGCATAATATACTCACTAATATAATTTAAAAATATAAGGAAAATATATTTTCGTGGTAATTAAAATTATATATATTTTTTTTCATTATACTTATGATACTTATTAGATCAATATAAATGAGTAATAATTTTAGTTATGAGTAATAAATCATATTATAATATTATACTATATTATCAGACGCTCCAAGATATTATTTTTCGTTTCGTCATAACTTGTAAGAATTCAAAATAAGTACTCACGTGTCTGACGAATGACAGCTTAAGCGCATTGTGCCTTGATTATTATGTATCAGCTGTTTTATTATTAATCATCCTGTGAAACATTGACTATAATAATATGACCATGAATTGTGGGTGTAAAGCGTAGGTTTAGTTATGTGAATACAATAAAGATCGTTATATAGATCAAAACAAATCACATGCAAACAATACATCGTATTTTATGTGCGTAAAGTTCTTTATTATGAAAAGGGAAGGTGATGGAGGGATAGGGTTGAGAAACTTGTCGTCTCTCAGTCTCTGAGGGATGTCCGTGGCTAGTTTAAACTTTCGACAACAGCCACGGGACTTAATATAATATAATATAATAATGTTTATAATATATAATGAGTAGTAATAAAAGTAAATGAGTATTTGTGAAACACGCGCGTCATAAAAAAATAAACCCAAATAAATAAATATAAATAAATACAGCCGTAAATAAATAATTATAAACAAAAGTGGGTACACGCCACGCAATAGCAAAAATTATCATATGAGTACAAATAATAAACATTCAATAGTATTCGTTGTTCGTCATGCGGTAGGTCTTCCGGACGGCCTGGGCGGTGGCGGAGGTCCTCGAAGGTTCGAGTTCGGGTTCGTGGTCTGTTGCTGTTGCTGTTGCCGGTGCTTATTCCGGCGCCGGCTGCTCCGGCTGCTACTGCTGCTTACGCTACCACCGTTGCACGGAGGCGGTGACGAATGAGGTTGTGATCTGCGATCACTGCCTGCCTCTGATCTTTCTACTCCACCGACTCCGCCGCCACGGGGTCGACGCCTACGCTGCTGCAGTTGCCATTGCTCGTTCTGCTCATCCTGCTTCTGCTGCTGCTCCTTTTGTTGCTGCTGTTGATGCTCTTTCTGCTCATGGTGCTCATCCAGATCATTGCGCTGTTGCTGGTGTGGTTGTTGCTGCTGCTTCTGGTGCTGCGGCTGTTGCTGTTGTTCGTGCTTTTGCTGTTGATGGTTATGATGGTGCTGTTGTTGACGTTGGTCCATCAACATCTCCAACTGTCGACGCATCTGCCGCGCGTGCCGTTCACGCTGCTCTTCCATCCGCTGACCATGTGACACAATCAGTTGTGCTACGCGCTTCCTGTAGAATAAAATATAATATTTAATAGGTACACTATGAAATAATTCTATCGGTAATTAAAATTTAGTACAAGGAAAGAAAAATGGTTGATTAAGTATAAGCTGTACACACGGCTAACTTATTATAATATTTTGTTTTAATCATAAACTATAGACTTATATACTCGTGAAAAATATATGTGAAATGTATGCTTGTACTAAAGAAATATTAAATATTAATTAAATTTTTATGACCAGCCCATAACTAGAACGAGAATATTTCACATAAGTTTTACTACCCACGGCAAAAAGTATAGTTAAACGGAATATTAATTTTTATGAGCGTTTGCACTTATAGTTTTTACGATATTTGATATTTAGCGGAGAATATTCGAATTTAATCGATTTTTGAGGTTTATTATTTTCCTAAACAAACAACCGAAGACCCTTTAAACGTACACCAAATATTTATATAAGCATTTTGCCATTGCATTTTGTCATTAAATATACAAGTCAATTTTATAGGCCCATTATCTTTATAACGAAAAAAACGTGTAACTGGGAGTATCTCACACATTTTTTAATTATAGCTCTAATTTCGTTACAAAAATCATGGACCTATAAAACTGACTTGTGCATAGCAGTTTATGGTGGATATATTAAACAATATTATAAAACAAATATAAATTATTACATACGATTTCAACAAATAGTGTATTCACAATTACCCATTGGATTATCATTAGTTATTAAAGCGTGAAAACCATATAATTTTTCAATATTATGTTCTGTTTAAAAATAATAATTTTCTTTCATTCATTGAAATTCAACCAAATCCAAATGGGTTTTTTATCCACAGGTAATATAAATATAAACTTAACAAAATGACTGATTTAAAAAAAAATTAAAAAAAGATTTTGAGTGTTTTTTGAATATTTTTTTTTATAGAGGTTGATATAAGATAGGTTATCAGCCATATGTCATTTTAAAAAATCAGCACTAGAATATCTGCATTTATTTCAAATTAGAGCGACTGACTTTCCAATTAATTAACATATAGTATACAAGATAAGATACCATAATGCGTAAATGCGTGGTGTTGGCAGATGTTGTTATGTTAATAGAAGAAGCCCGAAATGAGTGAACGGGGAATTGGAAGTTTAGAGAACACGCTGGAAGGAAAGGGACTTAGGATAAGTAGCCGTAAAACAAAGTTGATGGTTTTGGAGGAAGTAATCGAGAAATTGATGGGGCAAGGCATGTGATGAAGATAGAGGATAATTGCGTGCTGAATTCAAAGAATAGGTCGAAATATTTAGGTAGTAAAAAAAGAATCGTGATTTTGAGGATGACGTCCGAAATATAATTATGTACGGATGGATGGATGATATGGAGATAACATCGTCAGGTATTTTGTGTGAGCAAGATGATGCCGTTGAAATTAAAATATAGATTTTAAAAAGCAGTTGTGGGACCAATCATGTTATATGGATCAAAATGTTGGGTGCTGGGCAGTGACTTAAAAACAGAAGTTGAGAATTCTAGTGTAGAGTAACTAGAAATTATAGAATAAGAAATTAATTCAGGGTAGTGTATAATTGGTACCTACCAATATTCGACCAAATGAGGATGAATAGGTTGAATAGGAATGAGCATTATAGCTATGGAAATTCATGTATGTAGATGAAAAGAAAGAAAGAGAGCTAAAAAAATTGAAGAAGAGACGGATGGATAAAATAGAGAATGACACGAAAAACACTAGTGTGAGTAAAGAAGTGATGGGGGGGGGGGGAGACTGAACCATATGGAGGTTTAGGACAAATGCAAAGAGAAATAATAATAATAATTTATATATTACGACCAGCCCACCTAAACGACAAGACTAGTATAATTATGGTATGTAAACAAGTAAGCTTACTTAACAGCCCGGACGCAGCAGCTCTTCGGTTCGGTCTCACCATTTATGTCATCGTCGTCGGTGGCCACACCACAGCCTGTAGCTGCACTTTCGACGTCACCGTCACCATCCTCGTCGTCCACGTTGTTCTCTTCCTCGTCTTCTTCCTCATCATCCTCATCATTCTCGTCTCGGCGGTTATTAGCTAATTGCGATACCACACAAGCGGCCAACTTTTTTTCCATTTCGTTCACTTTTTGTTCCGCCGCGTTCAGTTTGCTCTCAGTTTCCACCTGCTGATTGGCTGATTGTACTAATAGATTATCCAAATTGGCGAGATCACTCTTTGCTGTGGCCAGATTAATTTCCATTTCCGTCAGCCAGCTGGACACTTCCGCCAGTTCTTTCTCCGCTTTAGTTTTGGCGCTTTCAGCATCCGACAATTTCTGTTCCGCTTCCGACAGATTCTGTTCCGCTTCCGACTGCTTCCGTTCCGCTTCCAACTGTTTTCGTTCCGCTTCGTCGGCCCTTTCTATGCAGATACACAAATTACAATCACTTAAAACGTAGATTTTAATTATTATTAACAATTATAGTCGTTCTCTAAAGGTCATAGTCTTATCATTTGATCGCAGTTTGCTCACCCGTGCATCGGTCCCGTTCAGCGCGGGCCGCGTCAAGTAAGTCCTCGTACCACAGTGCTGTAGTGTCTACAGCACGTCGAAGTTTGACCAACTCGGCGTCTGCTTCGGCCCGAGCCTTGCGGCAAGCTTCGGCAGCAGCTTCCGCTGTTGCAGTGGCAACAATTCGCTTGTGTTCATCCTGACTAATACGCCTCAACTCTTCCGCGGCCACCGCTCCCCTAGCCCGTTCCGCTTGAACAGCATCATGCATACGCTCCATCCACTACGCAATAACAATTGTATTATTATCAAATTCGTTCATGATACAATTCATTAACAGATAACATTACTGATTTACAAGCATAATATTGGGAGATTTTTTTTACAGCAAACTAGGAAATACCTTATCCTGGTTTTTGAAGATTTTATTTATTTAAAATACAATTTACCTTTTTACTTCAAAGCCCAAAACAATTTTGACTATAAAAATTAATAGGTACAGATAGTTTGAACAGGTACAGAAAAAGCAAAAGGAAAAATTCTAGTCTATTTAACGTGAAAATATGTAGACTATTGTGCGTGTAACTTATCACTGTGACGGCAGGGATACCAAATTTTTCTAAAATTACATGCCAAAAATAACACTATTCTCTTTTACTGAGGGCTATTAAATTATGAAAAATATTTATATATAAAAACAAGGAAAACAATTTGG
Organism: Nasonovia ribisnigri; assembly: GCA_027563435.1. Taxonomy (NCBI): domain Eukaryota; kingdom Metazoa; phylum Arthropoda; class Insecta; order Hemiptera; family Aphididae; genus Nasonovia; species Nasonovia ribisnigri. The sequence continues at coordinate 212,510 of JANEHU010000686.1, read as the reverse complement.
TATTACTGTTTATTACTAAAAATAAAATATAATATAATAATTATTTTAATTTTTCGAGTGCCCTCAATATTTTTTCGCGTGCAGTGTTGTGTACAAATGCCACTGATTTTTCATTCTTACTATATACGGTATAATGCCTTCCTCTAAATTAACTCCATGAAAGTTTTATTACCCATGAAATTATAATTTTATTTGTTTTTTGTGTGTGTTTAGAATACACGTACATTATGCATGCAGTGACTTCTGAATGACATCATTGTTACGAAATAAAAATATATTTAACAACCACTTTCAATGTTTATTTTACAGTGAAGTTAAATTGTTATCGAGAAAAGTTGAGTGATTATGGTGGATAAAAACCAAGTATGAAAATATTGACAAATCGTATTTTTTTTAAATAGTAGATTAGTAGTTACTTCGAGAACTTTCTTTGTACACATATGTATGCAGTAAGCATACAATACTTAGTAAATATCTCCATGTGTTGTAGTGTTTAATATGATATAATTTATTATTATAATTGAAGAAATCGAAATTGATGTACAGTAAAGTTGGTAACTTGGAGCAATTTTTTTGTGTGGGGATACTCTTTTCTCTTTACAATTGATAAATAATTAAACTAAACATTTAATCACTATTTAGCAGACCTTGAAGTTTTGTCGAATTATACAATTAATACAAACAAATATACGAAGTTAGTACAGGTACTATCTATTTTATAATAAGTAAAATTTTAAGTGTAACTATTATAATAAAATATACATAAAATATAAGTAATTACATAAACAAATAATTAATATTTAATCCCATAAGCATAATTATTTGCTTTGATGAAAAACTGAAAAAGTGCTGTAATATTCAATGATAACAGTTTAAAACAAGTGGGGAGAGGGGTGGTAAATAATATTTTTCCTCCTCAATAAAATGTTAGACAGAAACAAAACAATGACTTTTTGTTGCTACAACGATATAATTAAGTTAGGTGTTTAACTAAGTTTTTTTTTCTATTTTCATATACACATCTGTTATTAGCATATGAGTTAGATAGTCTATTAGTCTCGAATTAACCACATATAATGTACAATATTATGCGTTGAATTGACGCCAAGAGAGTGATGAAATGTGTACAAAAAATGTTTGGTATTATCTATTAATAAATACAGTTGAGTCTCGATATCTCGAAAACCTCGATAACTCGAATTTTTTCTTGCCCCTTGAAGTGTTTTTAAGTTATGTTTGAGGTATATGACTTGAATAATATATATGTCGAACTTATTTTTATTCTCCTTGAGATTCGAGTTATCGAGACTTGACTGTACAAAGCGTTATCTATAATTTTTTGAAACTTTATGTAACAACAATTTCGATAAATAGCAGAAAATTTGCTTCACATATTTTTTTAATCAATTAAAAAAATTCATTAACAAAAAGATTTATTTGCCTTTATTGATTTTTCAAATTATACATGAATGTTTTTTTGGAAATTATTAGTATAATATAAGTGTTTGGAATTACTGCACTTAATTATAGTAAAAAAACAAAGTTACCAATTGGATATTTGGATAATTATAATAAGAATAGAGCTGGTAGGAAAAAGTTTAAAAAAATGTATTGGTTTTTCCGAAGATATTAATTGCCATTTAGTAGATTCCTAGTTAATTAGAATAAATTATTATTAAAAAGAGAAATTTCTAACAACATATAAAAGGCTACAATACGTTTGGCATTTTATATTTTTATCCCAAAATGCGACACATTTGGGCACAAAATCTGAAATCATAATACGTTTTGGCACTATTTTTTTCTAATGTCGTTACACGTTTAAGCAAGGGCACTGTAGATAATAATAAATATAATTTTAATATATACGTAGGTGTTTTATATACCTTTTTATGCAAGTTATATATACCTATAAATGTATAAGTTAGAAATGATATATCATGAACAAGAATTAAAACTAAAAAGTTGTAATAGCGCGCCATACTGACGTCACGTACGAACTTTATAAAATAAGTAAATCAAAATCACGTAGCTATAAAATGGGACTAGCTACCATGATAATTATAGTGGACTGCAGTAAAGAACGATATCACAGATGATGTAAAAAATCCATTTGTAATTTCCAAACACATTTTTTTTTTAATTTTAATAATATTTTATTGATTACCTACTATACAATTTACATTTTACATGTTTTTGAATTATCATAAATATTATTAATACCTACCTATTTTTTAGTACAATATATTTATGTAGTGGACCATATTATAATATGGCTTATATACTTCTCAAGAAAAAGTTTATACTTTTTTCATTTTAATTCCCAAATGGAGTATCTATTTAGGAGTTATCGAGTGCCCAAACGTCATTTGGATTTTGAATACCGAACAGGTAAGTATATAAAATTGTGTTACTACAAGCTATATAAAGTAAACCTATTAATTGATAAGTATATGAATATTTTTCAATAGCATTTTAACCCGGATGATACTATTACTATACTAATATACTATTGTTTTATTTAATTTAATAATTTGGTATCAATATTTGTATCTCAAATTTTTTAGACGAGAACTAAGTTGGCAGGTACGTTATATGGGAAAGAGTAATTTTTACAGATCGTCATTTGTTTTGATTCTACATAAGTGAAGGTAACATAGGTATACCATTGTAAGTAACTAGTAAGTAACACATCGTTCATTACAATATAAAAATATTTGTTTTAATTCTCATTTCAGTTTTTACGAGTGAATGTTTAAATAGTTTGACTATACCTAATGATGCATAATATACAAATTATATTACAATTGTTTGGTAATGCAGATGAAAATTAAATTTTATAAACAAACATTAATGTAGGCATTAACTCTTTAATAAGTTATATACCTATACAAATAAATGTAAATATGTAATTAAGTTAATTTTTCGTTAATTGAATAATTGTTGAACAAAAACACTCATTTGTATACTTTTCCAGTTTTCAATAATGGTAACGATATCAATTTAAAATGTTACAATAAGTACGTGTAACGTAAAAAGGCATCATTAATTTACAATTTATACCTTTAAAAATGATACGTCAAATAATTTATAAAAATTGTTCTAAGATTATTATTATATCTTTTTTATAATATATTGTACCCGATTCTGTGCTAATTAATTTTTATGTACAGAATTTGGTAAAATATTTGTTTTGCAAACCAATTTCTGAACCATTGTATTAATAACAATAGGTAAAAGTGTGTGGCACGTTTTATATCAATTGAACATTTTCATAACCACAACTATGAAGACAACCTATGAGAACACCTTGAGATTCAAATTATATTTATATAATATTTTAACAATAAATTCAGAAAATATTTATAATTATGCAATTCAAATATCCAAGCGAAAACCATTTTATAGCCGTTATAATTTGGTACTTCCGTAATATTATTAACTATGCAAATAAATTATAAGTTTAAAACTTTGTTCACACAGTAACATTTTTAGTGCTTTTCTCTCCATCATAAAGCATATTACTTTATCATTGATTTTTGAGAATTCAATATAAATTGTAATTCAATACAAATTTATTTAAAATGTAAATTTCAAGATATTTCCAAAAATTCCAACGAAAATATTAAATAGGTATAACTATTTTGAAAAATTACATGAAATCACACTAAACAATAATATAATATGTACCATAGATTATTTGGTATAATTTGTTTTTTGCTTATTTAAAAAATTGTGGTGGCATTAACGAAATTGAAAAAAAACTAATTAATCATGTGCACAACATTTTTGCAGTTTAACCTAAAGGCTAGGTCAACATTAAGCACTGACCAATCATAAGACGGTGGCTTGCATAATAATTATTAATAATATCGTACGACACACTGAATAGTAGCAATACAAGTATACATACTCTTGTTTCCAGGGCGGTGATTCGGTCAGTTCGGTCCCGTTCCCACGCCGTACGGGCTGTGGCTAGTTCACGCTCGGCCCGCTCCTGTTGTTCCTCTACTGCTTTCCTGTTCTCAGCCATCGCGTCCCGCTCCCACTGCCGCCATTGCCTGCGCACCTGCCTTTCGGCTGCCTCCGCCGCGCGCTGTTCGCGTTCCTCCGACTCCGAGGCCAGTTGCCGTTCCCGGGCCGCCCATTCTGCCCGCAGCTCGCGTTCACGTTTGGCCGCCTTAGTAACCTCCAGTTCTATCATTTCCCATTGCCGGCGATCGGCCTCGGCCTTGATATCTCGTTCCCGCTTCTCTGCGTCCGCCAATATCTGTTGCTCTCGCTTCGCGGCCTCCGCCAACGCCGCCGCCACTGCGTCCCGTTCGCGCTTCGAAGCCTCCACCGCGGCCAGCCGGCGCTCCCGTTTCGCCACCGCTATCGCTTCCTCTGCTTCAGCTTTGAGTTCCCTTTCTCGCTTGGCCACCTTCGCCTCTGCTTCGGCCATTATCGTTTGTTTCCGGGCGTCCACTTCAGTCTTGGCCATAGCCTCGAACTCACGCTTACGTTCGGCCATCTCCGCGGCCGTCCGCTCCTCGAGATCTCGTTCCCGTTTTATCAACACGCCCTTGAGATGTCGCTCGTGTTCCACCATCTCCTCAGCCATCCTCTGCTCGCGTTTCATCACCTCTTCTGCCAGCTCCAATGCCCGCCGGTCCATGTCATCGTTCAGCTCACGCTGTCGCTTGGCCATCTCGTCGGCCAACTTACGTTCGTGCTCCGACAGACGTCGTTTCCACTGCCTGTGCACCTCGCTGAGCTTCCACTCAAAGTCTTCCAATAACCTACTCTCCACATCCTGAACAGCTGCTACAGTGGCTGCAATGTGCACCATTGGTCCCACCATATCCTGTACAGCGGCCGAGATCAACGATGGTTCCTGTTGCTGCTGTATATAGAAAGAAAAAAGATCATATAGTTACAGATATATATTTGATAAAATATATTGTGTATAAATATACGATTAATGTGTCTCACTAATGGTCAGACCTTAATACCGTACCTGTTGTGATTGCAGTGCAGTCGTCGTCGTGGACTGTTGGTCACTGTTGTCTTTGGCGAAGGTAGTGTCGACGACCGCATTACCGGTATCTTTAGTATTACTATCGATGGTTTTGTCAGTTATATCGCCGTTGCAGTCAACATTTTTATTGATTGACGCGGTGGTAATAGTGGTGTCAACGGTATTCGTCGTATTCGTATCTACCGAAAGTGACGGGGATGGTACTAACGATTTATCTTCGCCTATCGTACTGACCACAGGCGTCATGTGGACATCCGGATCACCAACCACCGCGGTTGACGAGCGGCGTTTGCGGCGGCTTCGACGAGAACCTTTACGCTTGATGACATCGTGGTTGTGATGCATTATGACATCTGGAGGTGGCGTAGTAGTAGTGTCTACCACAGCACTGCTACAACTGTGGTCCTTGGTCTGAGTTTTTAAGTTGTGGTCAATGTTGTTTTCATCACATGTCACTTTTGTCACAGTGGTTTGACGGTTACCGTCACTGCCATCGCCGTTTTCTTCCTCGGCCGATGACATCGAATACGATGAGTACGGCTCGCCGTCATCTTCGTCAATCTCTTCGTCGATTTGTACTTCCATGGTTACGTTCTCTGCCGCGGTTTCGGTGGAAGTAACGCCGTTGTCACTGCAGACACCTTTGACCACTTGCGCCGCCGTCAGAGGTGTTGCCGCCTTCGAGACACCACCACTTATAGAGTCTTCGGTGGTTTTGTCGTCGACCTTAGCCGTATTGGTAGTTAGGACATAATTGTCGCATCTACAATAATACAAAATAAATATTAAAATAAAATGTTATACCTATAATCTAAAATAAATTGTCTATGCTTGTAATGTAATAATATATCAAACTGTTTACAACTATTGTACTACCCATGTAGTCGTATATAGTTCAATAAAATAATCTTGAACGTTATTATAAAACTAAAACACTTCTAAATAATTTTTTTAAATTTAAATTCTTAATGAGCTACCTAAGATTTTTGTAAATATTTTTATAAATAAAAACGTTATTGCAGTTTAAGTCTATCAAAATGAAATCTACATTTTGTGGCTTGTTAAGAAAGTGCTAGGTAAAATTTACTTGACAACATTATTGTTTTTATATTTCTTTACATTGGGTTTGTTGGCTCTAACATCACTTGTCAATCATTCATAACATTATTATATCATTCGCTGTTCCCTATAAACTTGTTTTTGATATTTTACACGTGTAAGAATGAATAAAAAAATCTTGTAGTAGAATCAATATAACTTATTAGTTATTACTTGATATTGTTAGGAATTTATTAAAAGAAGAGGCTCTTTGAGTACTGCTGCCAACCCTTTATTACTATTACAATATATGTGTATTATTTTATATATTATGCTTAAGTAATGCTATATTTTTAACTTAAGTCATTGAACGGTAAAATAGATGTTATAAGTACCTATAACTGTTGTCTGTAATATCATTTTTTTTTAATGTGCTAAATCTTCACTTATTATAATATAGCGATTTGACTTAGATAATAACTTACCTAAATAATAAAGCAGATCATTTGTCTTACCTATATTATACATAGAGGTCAATTTTGGAATTTCCTAGTAGTATCTTAATTTTATTCGCCTTAGGTTAGACCAAATTTTTGTAGGTACTATTAACTAAATTATAGACAAAACATTTAATTTTGCGCACTATAAAAATTTCAAAGATCTGAAAACCGAATTCAGTGTTATAAATTAAATTTTTGTAATTTATACCTTATATTTTTAGAGAATTTATATTATTGGAAAATTAAATTTTAAAATTGTACCGAAGAGTATGAACCATAATATTACATTTTATCTTCCTATAAATTCTATAAAAGATCTTTACCTAACTTTTGTTTTGAAAAATTTAGATCACAAAGATATTAATCTACATTTCGGATTTTGTTTCATCACACTAATGAGTAATTTTTAAATTTATTAGTACCTAGTCATTTGATTAACTATATCAAAAGACTATAGGGCCTATAAAGTAGTTCTAGAATTGTTCGATCTACTTATTTAACCTTATATTTTATTATCATATTACTATCATGTCAATATATTTCAAAAATCTTAAAATGCTTAAGGGCTGTCTTCATAGTCGATGCTTAAGAATAAGTATTGCTATTCATAAGGAGACTTTGGCTTAAGAAAAGAAAAATTATTATCTTAAGCATTGCTATTATTCACTATCACAATTTTTTTTATTTTTAAACTAAAAAGTAATAATAATTCTTAAACATTGACTATGAATACGACCCCAAATTTTTCCTTTTATATTTTTTTGTATACATTTAATAACCAATTTGAGCTCCACTCAAAATGTTTTGACTATTGATTAAAATATGATTTAACTAAACTTTAAACTTCATGTAGGCACAACTTATCATAATAATAATATATGCTATGGATACAGGTAATATAAAAAAAAAAATTTTAAACCAACTAATAATCATTAATCATTATTAAATAGGTACTAATGTTAGCAATTAAACGTGTTACGTCTAAAGATTTCATGAAATAATTCATGTTTGCTAAATATTGATTTCGTTCGTAAGTTAAATATTAAGTCCATTATTATAACTGCAAACACAGACAGTACTTCATAACAAATTTGTTTTTTTTTAAATTACTTAAGTGCCACCAACCAAGTAATATATCCGTAAAATTAAATTAAATTGGTGCACTAAACAAATGTATACAAATATTAAGATAGTACGGCTATATAACGTATAATTCATGATAAATCCATTTATTTCGTGAAAGGTTATTTTCGCTCCGTATTATGTATTAATAAATTGATTACATAATTTATTATTCGCTATAAAATTCGTATTAGAATTATTATAATAATTGTATAATGTTTCATATTATTAGCTGCACGCGTCCCAGTATCGACAAAGAAAAGTAGATAGGTAGATAGGTCTGGGCAAATCAACAAGTTTTTTTTGTCCTCGTTAAGTTAAAAGTTGATTAATTTTTTAACTTAATTAATTTAAAAGTTTAATATGTAAAAGAAATTAACTGGTTTATATTACGGTATGTTTAGTAAATCGTATACGCGCACAAGTTAAGATTAATTATATATATATATATACATATCAATGGACAATAATACGTACATACTGCGAGACTTTGCCTCGATGTGTTATAATATAATATTGTACACGGGTACTCGTTGTCGTAACTGTTTTATTTAATTTTTATTTCTCAATTTGACCGGTCATCGTCGTGGTCGTTGATTAAAACCGATTAACTTGTGTTGATTGCGCACACGAACGAGCAGGCGCAATTCCATGTATTAAATAAATAAATAATATAATCAATGTTTAATAGTAGACAGTTAAAGTAAGTAAGCTAACGATCAAAACGCGTGTAATACAAAATGAATTGAACCACGGGAATCAACAGTAATATTGGCGATAGATCGAAGACCTCGATGACTACAATAATAATAATAATAATATTAACAATAATTATCATACGTACCTACATAATAACGTGACGATTGTGTTGTATCTTGTATGCTTGTATATTATTATTAAATTATAATCGACGGACGACGCGCGACCGAGGTGACGGACTATTATAATACACCAGTGTGGCGATTGCGAAACGATGCGTCAATTCGTGTCGCCGTGTACCTATATATCCAATGCCGACGACGTCAATGGCAATGAGCGCCAGAGTTCTAAGACGGGCGTGCCGCCGCCGGCTGCCAATACGCCGCCACCGCACTTTACTAATAATAACTAATTTATATACGAGTGCAGTGTGTACATATATATATATATTTACGGTTATATATCACTGTACAATACATACTTTTATACATATTATATACAATACGTGTGTATTGTTGCAGTAGTGCACGACGGGATAGACGGAAGACGGTTTCGGTGAACATAGGATACGAGTGGAAGGGGCGAAGGGACGAGCAGTGTTTTTCTAATTATATACACACTCGGTTATAGTGGTATATTATAAGCCTCCGTCGTCGGCGGTCGTCGTCTTCGCCGTCGTCGCCGAATTTAATGTATAAGCACTTTGTGTTTGTATGTAGGTATTGCATACACTAATACAGTATACACCATACACATTAATACATTATATTATATTATATATACATCGTATATTATGGCCATATGGGTGTAATTGAATCGATGGTTTTACATTGTATAATATATTATCTACATATATACTATATTATAATAATAAAATGTTTTATGTTACCTAATACTTACATACATAATAATAATAATGAATAGGGTTTGAAACTGAATGGACTAAACAAAGTCGATGAACTTGTGAACGTTTATGCCATTAATAATTTAACTTTTATCCTCAAAAACAATGTTTATACATAATCCAATGAAAAAAAAAATGTGGGCAAGTGGGTGTCCCCTGCTGTTCAGTAGGTGACAAGTGGGTCACTGTAATGAATGGTGTTAAATTTGAATTCAATGATACACAATCATTGTATACGAAAAACGATTCTGACCTAAGACAGTCAGTCAGTCTATGATATTACTAAGTATATTTGATGATATTATTGTGAATAAAGTAATTTATTAAATAATAAATTAATATTATTAATATTAAGTTATTTATTAATTTATTTAACCTATTTACGTGGAACTTAAATTTGCAATCCTTAGGAATAGAAATTAAACATTTTATAAATTTTTAACTACAAAATCATTTTTTAATTTTAAATTTGATAAATTTTGTCAAAATTCGAACTTTAAAGCTTTTAAAAAAAATTGTGACTATTAATATTTTAACTGCTACTGTAACAATATATCAGGAGTCTTGTATTAAATTTTCACACTTTTTTACCCAACAAATAAAATTTTATTGACATTTATAGAAGAAAAAAACTAAAAAATTGAAAATTGAATATTTAACATGTCCGTTAACAACTCAAAACAACTATCAAGTATAGGAATTGATAAAATCAACATATGAAATAAATTTCGAGTGTTTACGATTATTCGTTTTTGAATTACAACAAAATAAGAAAATCACGTTGTGAGAAACCGAGTGAATAACCAATGTTGTAAAAATATGAACTTTAAACGCTTATAAAAATTTAATTTGACTTTCTTATATACATTTTATTATTGATAAAATTATAAACTTATGAGGAATATTATATTAAATTTTCAAATCTTAGATTTAAAAAGAAAAGGTTCTTACTCAAAACGATTTGCATAGGTATTTTCGTTATTTTTACGTATTTTGTCAAAATTTGAACTTTAAATGATAATCAATAAAAATTGTGGCCAAGGATTTTTAATATTTTTCAAATGTTACTGTAACAATATATTAAGAGCTTTACATTCAATTTTCAAGCTTTTATAGTTTAACAAAAACAATTTTATTAACATTCATAAAAAAAAAAAAACTAAAAAAATGGAAACTGAAATTATATCGAAAATTCTAGACAGTTCAAAACAAATAAAAATATTTTGAAAATTTTATCGTGTATAGAAAATGCTAATATAAAGAACCAAATAAATAACTGCCCTAAAAGGTGATGACAGACGCAAAAAAATTTTTTTAAAAAAACACAATATTGTAAAATCTATACATTTTTTATTCATAGTTTCTCTCAGAATCTAAAATAACGTTCTGCTATTGAACTTAGATCGTTATTTTTAAACATAAATAAAATAGTAGCAAGTTCTATTATTGGTTAAGTTTTATAAGACAAAATAATACAAATAATAAATCTTGTCAATAAATCTCGAAAAAATACTGTTTTAATTTTGTTTTTTTGTTGTATAAAAAATAAAGTAATATATTGCGTTTCCGAATGTTTTAAAAAATATACGTTTTTGCATATTTTGATAATGATTATCAATGCATGGGTGTCTAACATTTTTTGAATTAACATCTTATTTCTTCAGTTGAAGTTTGAAGCTACTAAAAACTTTGCTAATAAAAGTTTCATAATATTATAATGTGTTTGTAAACGATGCAAGTTGACCGATGACATATATAGGTGACAACAAATTAATGTTCTCTGACCACGAAAATCCTGATTATATTACAACATTATATGTGCACATAGACACATAGTCCAAAAAGGGGGACGTCGACATATTATTATAGTTAAGATTGAATAGGAATAAAAGTGATTGTATGGAGCAGCGTTTACCGCGTGGGCATGACGTTTAATCGGCACCGCGAGAGATTGCAATATCCTGCCAACATGTTTGTCTGGACAAACTGGGTGACTGCCATCTATGAGTATAGAACTCAAGATTCATGTTTCGAACGAAATCAGGACTATAATAATATAGTATATAACCAATCTATCGTTGGATCAAGGCGTAGACTATCGTTTGTTGTGCTTAATGATTGACGTGTCGATATGGCGATTTAGAATTATAGACTTAATTGCGGTTCAGTAACCATAAATTCTCACTTAAATATTATATATTATATATATTAACTTTTAGTTGGTATATAATAGACATTCCACTAAACTAATTTTAAATTCAAGTCAGCTGTCTTTTAACCGTTTTTTATCTGAAATAAAAATTCTGAAATAGCAATCTATTCAAACAAAATATCTGGAAATTACTATTTAATAAATTAATCTAGACGAATACGTGATCAAATTTGAGATCAATCACCTACCAAACTTAAATTTATAATTAAAACAAAACTGTTCAAAATAAATTTTATGACTTGGCACCATTTAAACTTTAAAGTGATAAATTGAACATAATATACCACTCGTCTTCCAGATTAAAACTATAACAGAAACCGTTACAAGCCGTAATATCAAATTATAATACATAATATACTCGTTATCATAATACTGATCATTCGAAAAATAATCATAAAATAACAATAATTATACGTAGATAGTAATTTTTCGAACACACTAAATCCTCAAGGTTGTAATATAACATCTTGATCTTTTCCTGTAAAATAAAAAACAATACTAAGTATTTTAACTTTAATTTAGGGAAGCATTTCTCTCCAAATTAGTGGTCTTCAATCTGCAGCCCGCCTTGTCTTTTTTGTGTAGGTACCACGAATATATTTTAAGCATAGCATACCTATATATTTTTACAAATTTTTAATCATTTGATTACTTTGAATTAATTTAATCATTTAACAATTATTATTATTGTTTTAATTACGAATGAGCCCCTCCGATTTTCTTTTTTAAAATTATTGGCGGTTCGCTGCCTAAAAAGGTTGAAGACCACAGCTCCTGCAGATCAATAGAATTCACCGTCATAATTACTAATTAGTATTTTATATTTTTATGTCATAGTATCATCTAAAAGATATACAACCTAACATCGCATCAATCCAAAATGTACTAAGTGGATAATTGTGAAAGTGAAATAAAAGTGAATTAATTTTTTTGTTTCCAAGGGATACTAAATTACAGTATCCACTACCTAAATAATATATATAATAAATACCACTTCTACCTACTACAAAACTTAACTTAAAGAAGTTATTTTATTTAAACAAACTCATTTGAAATTTTTACTAACATACAAAAAAAGTGTATATAATTTTGAAACATAACTATATTCTTCGAATATTGTTTCTTATCAATGCCAATTAGTATATTAGAAAAATAAAAAACTATCTATTTATAATCGATTTGTTAGTTTTGATTCACATAATTTGTACACAACATGTTATAAGTAAAAGTGCAGGAAAAACAAGTTTTTTAAATTTAAACTAGGTAATTGTAATTTGTAAGTGCCTATACTATCATTAAATAATAATAATAAATAGTAAAAGTTAAAACCTAATAAGCTAGTAGGTATACCTACTATTTTAACTACAACAATTAACGATCAGTATTTTACGACTATCGGTTTATGCCTACATAAATCTATTATAAGTGTATTATTATATGACCATTATTATTCTGACGTAATGTAAGCATATAATTAAATATACAATAACATAAAATAGTTGTATATAAGTATAATTTTAATTAAGATCACTTTTATTAATTGTTCATTGTTAGAAAAAAAGGTATATTTGGCATTATATATTTTTTGATGCCAGATTTTTAATGCCCATAAAATAGTTATTATTAAATGAGACGTATTCAGGTTTAAAAAGTTCTGTTGTGAAATTACAAACGTATAAACACATATAAATATAACTTTTTTAAAAATAACAATTTATTCGTGACCAACAATTCTTTAATTAATTGTGTACCTAACTTGAAAATGAAATGCAAAATCTCTTATCAGAATTATCACGGGAATTTAAGAAAACATTTTAGCAAAAACCACAATAATTTTTATTATCTTTTGAAGTTCATAATATTACCTATTATGTTGAAGACATTGGCTATTCAAATGAATACCATTAATCATCAAACAAATTTTGTTCTTCAGTTATAATTCAAAAAAAATTAAACGTAGAAACTTGATAATTCCACCACTATTATAATTACTTAAATTAATATTTTCCAAATAATACACATATATTTATTGTATATAATATTTAGATACATTTTAAGGTATAAAAAAAAACTAAAGCATATTATTAGAAATTTTTGAATGTTTAAAGATTGTCTTCTATACATTTTAGTAAATTTTATTTTACTCAAAAAGCTTGAACTTTTAATACAAGGTTACTCATTAGTTCTAGGTACTTATAGAAATTTAAAATACCGACAAAACATTTTTCAAATATTTAAATATTTAAATTTTTACATACATTTTTTTTTATACATGTTGAAGTTCAATGTTAACAATATTTGTCAAAAACTCGAACATTTAAAAATTTCTAAAAATTTAGAATATGGTCTATTTTATTATACAACACTTTAAGTTTTAATATAAGGTTTTTTATACATTTGTCTTATAGAATCCTAAAAATAGCTAAATATCTATTTAAACACTACTTTTTTTTATTGATATTTTAACATCATCATTTCACAAACAGAAAATAAAAATTTAAGTTATTTTTATGCTATTCAAAAAATAATAAATATTATTCATAGGAAATATTCACCATTATATATATAACGTATGTCACTATTAAATTTTTACACAGCATGATATTTCCTAAGACTTATTTTAAATTATGTAGGTAAGCCGTATAGGTACGAACCTATTCACTCACCACACAAACGTAGGTATGTGCTAGGTATTATATGTTGTAGGCATACTCGTTATAAGATGTTGGTATATGGTTATATGTAGGTATATCGACTTGATAATTATAATTTATAACAAAATATAAATTTAAATTGATACGTTAAAAAAAAATGAATTAACTTGATTTTTAGATTTCAAATGACATCGAACATAAATTATGTAAATAATTTCTTTGACTTGAGAGTATGTAATTTTTAAAAATTAATACAAATAATAAAATACGATTTTAGGTATGGGTACATGAAATAATATTATGATAGTAATTATTTCTATATAATATAATATAAACATTTTTTTTGGTAAAAATTCTTTAAATCTAGGTAGCGTAAGGTACTAGTATCCATATTAAATACTATATATAATAGAAAAATAAATTACTCAAATATATATAATATAGTAATATAGGTAGGTACATTATTTAATTTTGTAGTTTATAATTCATATAATGTTAAATTTTTATATCTAAGGCTTGAAATTTTAAAACAAGGTTTCTTATTAGTAGTTTTTACTGAAACCATGAATCTCAAAAAGGGGGGAAAGTTCTGTACAGTAGATATCAAGTAAGCATCGACATTGAATGAGTCGTTTGAATGTATGAGTTAAAATAAATATGAATTCGATGATATATCATTCGTTTGCCAGCCTATAGGTATTACTATATATTTACTCAAAAAACACAATTCATGATATTGCTATTAAAGCAATTTATTTCACTATTTGTAATATAAAATATTAGTAGGTTGATATAATTTTTGCAAAAACAATGCATTTATCATTGTATTATTAATTACTATAATACTTTGTTATTATAACAGTATTATAATATATTCATATAATTTATTAATGTTATTAACTTTTGAGTGAATACCGCCTTATCGTAGAATGATGTGACGAATTCATGGTATACTTATATAATATATATATATTGGTTAACGGAAAATATCTTTATTAAATAATATGTTTGGAAAATTTCATTATGACGTTTATTATAAAAGATAATCAACTATACTAAAATTAACAATTCCAGCCCTAACAAATAATATTATTGAAGTACAAAAAAAAATGAATTGTTATTCTTTGTTTAAAATATATATAATATAAATAATTTCATCAAAATTTGAAGTTCAAATATCTCTAAAATAATCATGCAAATATATATTTTTTTGTTTTTTCTGGTTTCAGAAATAAAATTCTTATGAGAAACCTTGTACCTACTTTATTTTCCAGCTTTAAAGCTTTTTGAGCAAGAAAATTTTTTTATCAACATTTATAATAAGAACACAACAATTTTAATTTAAATGTTGTTTATGATAATTATTATACCATGTGCAAAAGATGCTTGTATAATCCATCTGATAAAAACGTCAAGTATTTATACGGTTTTTCGTTTTTGAATAATTACAATAAAATAAAATAAAATCATTTTGCTAATTTGGCGTAAACAATTATTTTTGTTTTTTTTTCAAATTATTAAGAAAAGTTAGTACTGGAAATGTTTACTTTTTAACATCCCAATTTGCCAACTACATTCACTTTCCTACTGGTAGGAAAGATACTGAAGTTAAATATAAAAGTATTTTTAGTGTTCAAATTATACAGACACTAAAATAAGCTAATACATTCATATTGCTATCAGCTCAGAATCTAAAATATATAAGCACAATAATTATTTTAGTAACTGATAATACATTTGATAATGTTGACAAAATTAAGTATCTAAACATTCTAAACCAAGAATAACGATCTTGGTGATTTTGTTGTAATTTAAAAAGTGATCAAAGGGCTTGAGATATTACGTAACATACATTATTGTTCTTTTAAAATTATGTAAGTATTATAAGTTTATAAAAATTAATAATATACGATATTAAATATTACCAATTGCATATTATTTCTATAACCCACCTACCTATATTAAAATTAAAAAATATTTATCCTAATGTGTACTTAGGGAACATATATTTCAATGAAATTGGTGCAAATTATAATAATCTATACATGTAACATAGAATTTTTCATCTCATTGAAGGATAGTTTCCACTGTTATGTGAAAAACTTATGTTAGGTCTTATATTTTAGTAATAAGTTCATAAATGCTAAAATGCATGAATATTTTGTACGTTTTTTGTGTATATAACGCAGGCCTATATAATATATATAGGGTCATCGTAACAGTGCCGTATGGGGGACCTAGTGGGCTGCAGCCCCTCCCCCGAAATTACAGACGTAACTTAAATAGAACAACAACATATTTTATTAGGTACTTATAATATTTCGTAGCCCGTTGACAACAGTACGAGTATTTGGCATAATCATTTTCACTGTGAATATTCAGTATTGTGTACTGAATAATGTAATAATAATAATTGTTTATCAATTACTATAAATGCTATATTTTATAGGTTGGTTATTAATTGGTTCGATATTTATTTTTACGTTGAAAACATTTTCTTATCCTTCACTACCATACATTGTACAACCACATCGATGACTGGCTGATAAGTAGAACAGACAAATCCTAGAAATCACTGAATAAGTAGTCGGCAATAGTTTATAATACAACATGCTAATTCGTTGTATTATAATTTTTGAATAATACAAATTTAAATTAATACCTATCATATTATTATTTATTAATAATTAAATATTAATGTTATAGACAAATTAAAAATATATGTTTTTGGTGCTGAAAAAGTAAGTACAATTTGATATTAATATTTTATCAATTTAAACAACTGGTTACTGTTATTGATGTTCTGATGGCTGATTTTAGTTTTGAAATATAAAATAAATTAATATCGTCTTTGTCAAATCATACATAATATATTCATTAAAATTTAAAATTATTTAATACTCATATTATTTAGAATAAATATGCATTAAAATACCTAAAATATTAAATTTAATTTATATATTTTAGTTAGGTAGGTACCTACGTACTTATGTTTTAAAACAAAATTACAAACATTTAACCCCTAATAGAAAAAATTTTAATTTTTATAATTCAAGACATCTCATCATTCCAGCCATATTATTGTTATTTGTATCATTATATGTTATTATTTGTCTATTAATTTATAGAGCACACAACTGAATAAAGGAAACTCTGGTGAGAAACGTCCTCTTTCTAATGTATCATCTATACAAATATCTAAAAAGGTAATTAATTAATGTAATGTATTAAATGAGTGAAATATATTATATAAATATATTATAAATAAATATAAATTATGTATTATATTATAATATGTATCAATATTAAACTTTTCCCGACAAAATTTGTGTTAAAATGTAAGCAACTAGGTAACTACCTATCATTTTAGGCATATTTACCACAAAATTATTACCTGTATAATATATTATGCATAAGATGATTTGGGTAAAAATAAAAATCTTTTTTTGAAACTGTTAAATATAATATAGTAGCCTCTAGGTGCTAAATCATTTGTTAGTTGCTATCTATTACAACCCACCCCAAACATTATTTCTTTATACGCCACTGCATCGTAAATCGTAATGTAGGTACCTACCTGTAATTAAAAAAATTATAAGATTTTCAGAAAACTGCGTACATTGTTTGGAATTCCGTTAATTGTTTTTCTACTATAATATTAAAACATGTCTTTAGTATTATTTTCATATACTTATAGGAAAAGCCTAATTGTTTGGTTTTTTTTTTGTCCTTATATTATGTACACCTGTCTCCAGACGTGCATATAAGAAAAACGTTTATAATAATATAGAAAATAAAATAATATATAAAATTAAAAAAATAATTATATTCACCATAGCAAGCGAATGCGATTAATTATAAACTCGAGGCGACGGTATCTCATGTTTCGACAACGGCGGTGGCAGGCGACCGTGGTTTGTCGCCGCAGTTAACTATTATTAGACGCGTGCGCGGGAGACTCAAGTGTTGCCGGCGACGAGTCTAGCCGGTGTGCCGTGTACATTAAACATTTAAACTTATTGGTACGAGAGCACCGGTTCGTGCGTAGTATATTATTATTATTTATTTATTATACATTTTATTTATTAATATTATAATTGTAATGATACTTGACATATGTTGGTGTTCCGCGACCGGTACCTAACAGCTAAAAGGTAGGTAGTAGATATATTTAACAAAAAAAAAAATTATAGATACCTGATTCCCTATTTCATAATAGGTATTAATTCTATGCAACGTAAAAATATCGAAGCCGATCAAAATATGACCAATATATTGTATTATTTATGTATATGCGTATAATATGTATTATAATTTATATTTCTATCCTATAGGTATAATAAATATGTGTAAATGTTTAGTAAACCTATATTTAATATAATTATAATATTTGATTATACTATTATGTTCATAATAATTATTCAATGTGCTATACATTTTTTGACTATTTGTACCTATACTACTTATATTTTATCCATTGTATTTGTATGACTTAGTAGTTAATTGAACTCAGTAGGTATACGTTATGGGATAGGGTAAGTACTGGCACACCGAGTATTAGAACTTTTACTTGACCAAAACTCGTTAAAATATGTTAGCTATTTGATTTTCTTTTTTTAAATTCTTTTTCATATTTAATTAATTTATATAATATACCATATAGTATATAGATAACTCATTTTTATTGTTGAAATTTGAAATTTTTCAAGAATTAATATTATAATGAATCTTTCCGAATGGTAAATGGTATAGCTAGTTTAGGTACCTATTACTAGTATATAATAGTTAGTCATATAAGTATGCCACCACAAATATAATATTATAATGTTTAGTAAAGTACACGCTTACGAGGGATTTTTCATAAAATAATAAGAAATAGTAATTCAAGTTCAAATCATGTTTATGCACAATATCTTAATATCTATAACTGTGGCTAAAATTAAAAATGTTTTGATGGTTACATTTATTTTTTTTTTTTTTAATTATGCTAGATAGTGTATACGCAATGATTTAAAATGAGAATAAATAAATAAATATTTCTTGAATTAATTATTTAGTAAACATCCAAGATCCAGTAGATACAGTTGTTAAAATAAAAGGAATAGTATAGGATACATTTTTAACAAAATGGGAAGTTTTGTATAAAAAAAAAAAAGAGTCGTGTAATCAGTGTGCATTGTGACCCGGGTGATAATTAAAAAAAAAAGGTTAGGTACCTTATTTTTAATTGAATTTAGTCTTGCATACTATTCTCCATACAAAGTTTTAACTTTTAGAGTTAAACATAATATTCTCGAACTTTTAACTTATAACCTAACCTTCTTAATGTAGACTTAGCATAAGTAACTCGATATAATTTTAGATTCTGAGCGGAGCTATGAATGTATTTAATTAACACTGATGTATATTCTTTTTTTATTCTTATTATTTTTTATGTACACAATAAGTAGTCAAAATAATGCTTCAATTTAAAGTTCCCAGTAGTTTCGAAAATGCCAAGAAAAACAAAAAAAAATTAAGGAAAAACTGGAATTTTTAAGCAAAATCGGTTTGAGATTTTTATTTTTAGTAGAACTCTAAAAAAATTACCGCAGATACATGAAATTTTCAATGAATGTTTAATGTTTATATTAGCATTTTATGTAGATTCTACAATTTTCAAAATATATTGACTCATGTTGAAATATTTATAGGCATATGCAAGTATCGATTATTATTACATTTTATAAATTAATGTCGATAAAAAAATTTTCCTTCAGTCAAAAAATTTGCAAATGTAATACAAGGTTGCTCGTAAGTCTAACGTTGTTGTAAGTGTAAATCAAAAAAAAATTGAGCTTAAATCCACGTTAATTTTGTATTAGCGTTTGAAGTTACGAAGTTCTAAGATCACGAAAATTCTCATATTATTTTGAGTTAGAAATTTCATTTTATATCCAAGATTTGAAAATGTAATACAAGAATCCTCATTAGTTTGTCTACCTTTATTATTAAAAAAAAATGTCTACTGGAAATGCTTTTATGAACGTTTGAAGTTCAAATGTGTATAACATATTCACTTGATTTGTTATGGAGTGATTTTCTTATCTTTCCGTATTTCAAAAACAAATAACCGTGATATTTGAAATTTACTCCATATGTGTATTTTATCATTTTCTATATACTTGATATTTGATAATGTTTTCAAAATTCGTGACTTGTTTTGAGATTTTTAGGGACATTTTGAATTTTGATTTATTTTAGTTTTTTTTTTCTTTATGTCAATAAAATATTATGCGTTGGGTCAAAAAACTTGAAAATTGAATACAAGGCTCCTCACATATTGTTACAGTATAAGTTTTTAAATATTAAAAAAATTTTTTATAAGCATTTGAAGTTCAAATTTCGATAAAAGGTATCAAATTATTTTGTATAGTTAAGGATTGACAATTTAAAAGAAGGTTCGACTCAAAAAGTTAATTCTTTAACCAAAATATTTAACATATAAACACAGTTTATTTATATTTATTTTAAGTTCAAATTAGAACGAAATTATATATTATTATATTAAAATAAAAAATAACGATTTTAGTTTTATGATGTGATTAAAAAATATTATTTGTGGGTACTCGAAACTTTCAGTTTTAAAGTATCATATAGGTATATAAAATTCTCCGGTCACAGTATTTGTTATTGAACTCCTTCGAAACGGCTTGACCGATTTTCATTAAATTATGTATATTAGGTAGGTCTGACAATAGGTTACAGGCTATTTTTTAAACCCCATGAGGTATTAAGGGCAGCCCTACCCAATTTTTTTATATTTTTTATAATTAATAGGTTATAGGTGACAAGAGTATATAGGTGTCACCTTTTACCTAGTAAACAGCACGAAGTAGCGACGAAAAAGAAGCCGGTCTCCTGTCGCTCTCACTCGCTACACAGTTTTCAGCCATTATTGTTTTAGCAGTGATGTTTTATTTTTTGAGTTCAACTCGCATGTCAATTATAAATTTGAAATGCTATAATTATTTATTCTCAATATAATAATAATTGCGGAAAATAGTTTTCAGTTTCAGTTAATCTCATAAAAATCAATAGAACCTACTTAATTATGTTACCTGTATTAATGCTATATTATACTCAGTGTCTATTTGGTAGGTATGAGAATAGATCGTTAAGTATTTTTCATCCTCCTACCACCACCAACGGGGATTTTGAGATTTACAGCGGAAATTTTTGTTTATAAATAGTTGTTAAAAATTAGTATTTATTATTTGGTTACCATAGGTTAATTGGGCAGATCGAGTGCAAAATCATGGTGGTAACTCGGACGACCGCGTAACGAAAATAATAATGTTCGAATAACGAATTTATCCGAAAAAAATTTTCGAACATTGTCTACCAAGGTGTATGAGTTTCCCTTTGTCCGCAATCCAACTACGTCGGATTGCTTACCGTGGTGACTGAGTTGCACTTATACTGCAGTGAGTTACACCTGAAAGGAGTTGAACAATCATCATTTTTTTAAGATTTATCATTTTTTAAGGGCAACAGAGTGCACGGAATCATCTTGTATTATTATATTATACAAATATGATATTATGCAAATAATTTTAATTCAACTTATTGGCTACCGTATTAATAATAACAATATAAATATTATAATACCTGAAAGATATCCCAGGTGACAAACCGCCTCCACTCAGAATCGTTTTTCGTATACAATGATATTATATCATTGAATTCAAATTTAACACCACCCATTACAGAAACCCACTTGTAACCTACTGTACAGCAGAGCGTCATCAACTTACCCATTTTTTTTTCATATACTATTTCCACGTATACTTTTAATATACATGTATTACCTAGTCATTACTTATCGTTTATACTAACACCAGCATTGTCGATCGTATTCACAGGTCTGGTCTATGAAATAATGTCTAAGCTGCGCATCCGGTCCATACTCCCTATCATTGGTAGTTCACTAGTTGGGTCCCGGATTATTTCAGGTAAGTAATACAAATATAAAATATGAACAAAAATATATTAAAAATGGTAAAAACTAATTATTAATATTACATATTATATAATATAAAAAAAAAATTCAAATTTATCAATTCTGTATAATTAAATGTTCCTTCAATTATTGATGGATTATTTATTATCATTATTATTAAGATTATTAATCTAAACAATTCACTTCGTATCATGTATATAAATCTTTACCAACACAAGAGTGACTTTTTGAAATCGTTTATTATTTTATATTATAAATATTATGTAAACGGTATACCTATTTAATATTTGATTTTTAACATTTTTTTGTAGTACTCAGCGAAAATATCCTCATGTTCGGGGGTTCCAACCAATTCGACTAACTTAAAATTAATTTTAATTAATATCAATATATTTATACGAATCGTACCTAGATGTTTTTATTTTTATGTTTTATACGGAAATAAGGATTATTATCTATTACACCTACAATAGTATAGGTACAAGTTTTCACATGAACAATTGATCAGAAATTAATTAATAATAATTTTAACTATACATAATATTATTATGTTTATAATTTATCTTTTGTTCATATATTCTGTATTTGTCTTTGACAAGATAATTTATACTCTCAACATACTTCTAAGAATAGTTATTTAATAAACAGTAATATGTAACATACTAATTTAGTAATATTTATAACCGACTAATAATTGTAACTTGTAAGTATTGAATAATATTTAATGATATTGGCAAAATAATTTGTACTCAGTATTGGAATCGAGGCGGAAGATGGATTCAGCCTCTAATATTGTTCATATGTGTTCATGATTTTAAACTTTTTAAATAATACTA
This sequence comes from Nasonovia ribisnigri, assembly GCA_027563435.1. NCBI lineage: Eukaryota > Metazoa > Arthropoda > Insecta > Hemiptera > Aphididae > Nasonovia > Nasonovia ribisnigri. Next base: position 189,523 of record JANEHU010000686.1, on the reverse strand, counting down.
CCCTAATTAATAATTCTTGTTATATGTTTATGTTTCGATTTTAGGTTACCATTGACCGTTCTTTTGAATTTTATTTTAGTCGGTTTTAAATAAAGTGATTTTTAAATTGTTTTATTGTTGTTCGTTTGTCAATTAAATTATAGTTATTGTCAAAACATAACTTTCTAAAGTTTATGTCCTTATACTAATTGTCAAAAAAGGCTCATAAAATGAGTTATTTTCATATTTTAAAAAGCAAAGTAAGTATAGTCTCTAGACAGTAACTTATTTCAATTTTACATTTCAATTAAACTAAATAAACAAAAAATCTATAGTAACTATAATTGGGTAATATACAAAGATAGGATTTAAAAATGTTGAATTACCTATACATTTGTAAAATATACTTTTTATAATTAAAAAAAACACCTATCTAATAGTCCCACAGTACAGTGAGATTTAAAAATAAATTATGAGGTCTAATTTTGAAAAGTGAACAGTTCCTCTATACCTATACCTACCATAATATATTAATATATATTTTATTAAAAATATTGGCCAACACTATAGTCTGGAGCAGCTAAACTGCAAATCCAGATATTATAATTTAGAACCAGAACCTCTTGAATATTTTTATTATTAAAAATACTTAAATATGAAACGATATTTTTAAGTAAAGGTTTTACCGGATTTGTTTTACATCAGTTGTTTTGGTAAACTACTTAATTATTAATTCAAAGTGTCATGAAGCCAAAATACGTATAATGTAACCTACAAAATAAGTTTGATCAACGAAATTGTATGCCCTTTTCTAGATTGCATAAAATTTCTAATATTATATATTATATCATTATACTCAATTTATCCCTACCTATGTGTCGTTTATAGTTAGTTTAATTTAACGCATTATAGAGTATTATATTATATGGCCCATTACGATACGCCAGCCTTTCCACGATTCTGACATATTCAAAACGACCGAAGGCGTTATCTCCATAAAATATTATAATTTAATATTTATTAACGTCTCATTACTGAACATTATAAAATAGACAGTATTAGATCTAGGTACTCACCCTATGGGAGGCGTATAAGATTCGGCGTTGGCCGCGTTGCCATCTTCGGTCTGTTGTCTCTGACGGTTCCGGCGGTTTCGTCGCTTACGGTGCTTCTTTCCGCCTCCACCGCCACCACCATCGCCACCTCCGTCACCTACGTCACCATCACAGCCTCCACCGCCATCGTCAAACTTGTTCGATTGACGACGCCGTTCCTCTTCGTCAGGTCGATCCACGGCGTCTGTCGGGGTCACTAGCATTTCAGTACGTTCTGCCCAACCACCGCCGTTTCAGTCCGGCACGTTGATGACCGGCGACTGGACGCGAGTAACGTATAGTATATATATATATCGTGTCCGCGGCCACTATTTGTGAGTATACGACGCGTATGCACGTAAATAAGTTTCTACGACTAAAATAATATAATATTATCAATAGTGGAGTAAACCAGCTATCACTTTTTGTCGATCCACGCGCGATGTTATATTATATTTTGTCGCCGTCACTGTTGTTGTTGATATTTTTGTGATTTTCAAAAATCTAAATCGGGCGCGTCGCACGCACAGGGTCCGTCCCGATCACGAGCCAGAGAGCGATAGAGAGAGAGCAACGAACGTGCTACGCCGATGGCTGTGGCTGGTGCAGTGGCGTTAGGTTTGCGACAGCGATTTAAACGGCCGGCGCCGGAGACACGTTGCCGTGGCCGCCACCGTCACTTGCCCACACACACTCACAACAACACACACACACAAGCACAAGAAAGGGATACGACACAAGCGCGCGCGCGCACTCCGTGGCTGTAGAGGTGACTGCGGGGATGACGGTGACAGGGACGGCGGCCAACGAAAATAACTACGCCGCCGCCGTCGCCGAGATTGCACTAGCTGTAGTAGGCTGTACAGCTTGCGAATGAATTGATGTGTTAAAGGAATCACGTGTGGGTAGAATAATAATAATAATAAATAATAATAATGAAAGTTAATATGGAAATAACAATAGTTATAGTGTACAACAACATACAGCGGTGCATGAGACAGATGAGATTTATTTAATTTTTTTGTTTTAAAAATACGACGAGTTTGATTTAGTGAACAACCTGCGAACACTATAAAAACGGCAGCAAACGATGTATAATGTGTAGGGATGATGACAGTCGGGAAGAGGTTGTCGGAAGGGTTGAAGGCGTGATGTGTAAAAGTACCTACGCCACACACCCATTATGGTTGTTTGTAAAGCCATTTTGCGAGAAAAACAATCACTCAAGTTATAATTAAGAAACCAAATTTATCCACAACTATCCTATATTGTCTGTGTCGTAAAGTGTTTTTATATACATTATAAATTCACAAATACAAAAAATGTGGGTATTATTGTTTAAAAAATCAAAAAAGTAAAAACGTTACGGTGCATAAACTATTTTCTTCTGTATCGTATATAAATATGGTTTCTTAACTATGAGTGTAACCCGAGTGGTTTTTTTTCACGCGAAACCGTTTCTTTTTTATACAATCTTGTAATTAAAATATTACTGGCACGGGACCATTTATTTGTTACTTTGAATTATTATTTAAATATATTAAACATTGTAATTTTAGTTTTTCTTAATTTCATACATTCGATTACTATAAATACACGTTTCTTCATGATATTAAAATAAATATTCTGCAACGAGTATCCGGAATTATTGTCAAAAAATTACAATTCATCAATAATAAGTAATTTGTAAAAATGTTTACTGGTCTAATGCTCCATAATTTATCAAACGTCTATAATTTAAGTTAATAAAAAATATTTATTTTTCATGAATTAATTTAATACAATTTAATTTAAGTGCAATAAATAAAAACGTTGTTCAAATTCAAGTATTTACATAAAATATTGTATTTTTGATGAAATCTTTGACAAAAACTGTTATTGACGAATTGATTTCGATGAACTATATTTTAAAGCAATGTCTTTGATATCACTCGTCATTAAATTATATTATGATAATGATTTATTTATAGATATTATATAGATGACTTCGTATATAATGGCGACTATTGCAGGAAAACTGAATATAGTTGGTGTATCGTATTTATATTATATCTAAATATAAATGTTTATCATCTATATTCTATAGGTATGTTAGTTACAGCAATAATCAACGAATAAAAATAATACAATAAAATGTCAGTATGTTCTGACTAGTTTACTCCAAGCTTCCAAGCTATCATCAGTCAAATATTGTATTTTTGACATCGTATTTGACGATGACCCATAGGAGGTTCAGCTCTAGCTCTATAATATTACAAAGTTGAACCAGTCGGATACTTACAGTCTATAGATCCAATCAGAATCGGTAAGTATGTATAGTATTGTACTTTTACAGTAGATAACAAAGTAATGAAACACTTTTTGATTTTTTGAAAGCTTGTAAGTCTTCCCGCTGAAGCCACTGCAGTTTGATAGGTTTGATGATATCACGAATCAATATTATAATCATTATGGTGCTATATTATTTTATTGTCGAATCTGGAATCTTCATAAAACACGTTGTGCTTTCATTACGGTATTTTGATGAAATTTCATCAACCCGGATGTTTTAATTAAAATAGGTATTTTAATAACAGTAAAAATCAATTAATGTCAATCAACGTTAATTGTTTTTTAACCGCTGTCGCAAATAGAATGCCACACGGCGTTGGTACTCGGCAAACCAACGAGCTAGCACTTACTACCGCCATACTACACTACCCCAGTATTCATTTCCTCTGTAAATATTAAACGAAACCGATACCAATATAATACATTATAGTTAATTAATTGTTTTACTGATAAAATATAATGACAGTTGCATATGCCTATGACATATATAGTAAATTATATTTATGTCATAGGTTCATAGTTTTATATCCTTAGGTAGTTAGATATATTATTTATTTTAACAATTCTTACTATCATATTTTATGCATTTCTAATAAGTCATAGTTTAACCTATCTTATTACTTTATCCAACTATACATATTCATAATATAATATCTAAAATAAAATAATACTTAAATAGTAATATAACAAACATAACAAGAGATATTATAATTTTAAATATCTAATTGTGTAAGTTATTACTTATCAAGTATAATTTATTTTATTATACACATTTCAATGACTTTTGGAAAAATTAGCGTCTGAAGTACTAATAATAGTATGTGCACATTATATGTATACACATATAAGTTTAAATAATAAAAAATAAATATTATTACGACCATATTTCTATAATATTATAGCCGTTAGGCAAGTGCTGTAATTGTGAAAAAATCTGTGTTTATCAAATATAGTTGTGATATTATTGAACACTTAATGATGATTGGAAGTGGCAACTTAAATAGGCATAAAATCAAATAATTATTTCAGTATATTTTTTTTTTACAGATCTGTGTGTGAAGTAAATTAACATAATAAGTTAGAAATTCGTTATTGTATCTAAACTAATATGGTAATAATATTTCACGCACTGCATGCAGAAGTGACGTAGAATGCAATAATAATTCACTAAAACCCAAATAATGTATATTTAGGATGGATTATGAATTTTTTTAATTTTAAGTCTACATATTATATAAAGCAAAATACATTATGTAAATTACCGAGAACGAAATTACAATACAATTATGCAAATTATATTTCTAACCTTGTAATAAGAACATAAATAAGTAAAACATGTTTCCAAAATTAAAATCTGAGCATTTTAAGTTTAATGTAATTTTGTCAGATTTAATTCGAGTAAAACAAATATCACTTACAATCCCCTCAGACCTCGACCCAATAAAGCTGTATATTATAATATAATAGGTATAGAATATGTCAAGCTTCGATTAGCTTATTTTAAGGATGATATCGATATTACCAGGATACAATTTCAGATTGAGTTTACCAAAATATAGCTTATAGGCAAAGTCTCAAACAAATATATTTGGAGTTTATCACTATCCTGGTGACTTAAAAAAAAGGGTAAATTAGAGGTCCAACCGTGGGAGGTGCTTAAACAGTGATTTTGAGATTTACAATGAACATTTTTTTTTATAAATGGTTGCTATTGGTTATAGGAGGAATAATAATTAGTAGAAATTAGTATTTTATATATATATTGGTTGCCATTAGTTGATCGTGCAGATCAAGCATGCATACAATCGAATTTTAGCACAATGCCTCCTTGTTATGCTGTAGGACATTGTCCGTGATCCGACGTAGTCGGATTGCTTACCGGGGTGGCTGAGTAACATTTACTGCAGCGAGTTACATCCGAAGTTTTTAAGAGTTGACATTTTTTACGGGCAATAAAGTGTACAGAATCAGCTACATTATAATTAGTTAGAAGAAATACGACATAAAATACAAAAATAAAAATCTTTGGCCTGGACAACGTTGGGAAGGACAGCTAGTAACTTATAAATATAGTGCAATACTTAATTAATAACGGACCTTTCGTGAAACTATTGATTGATCCCTACTCCCTTAGTAACATAAAACGAAATTAAACACTGACTATAAGGGGAACGGTGTGTTTAATATTATTTTTATTGTTGAGGGGTGCTACCCTAGGACTCGGCTGTGGCCACCCTCGCCGACAGCTGCTGTAGCGGTTGCTAGGTTACCACTTCCGTAGCGCGTCGCCAGCGTGGTGTACGTTTATATAAAATCAATAACGCCGGCTGGTCATTGAAGCCATAAGAGGGCGCAACAGTATTGAAAACAATATTTTATATTGAATGGGGAATGACAAATATATGAACGCCAGTCAAATAATGAAGCCCTCGCCCAATCATTTGTTCATCAATTTCATTCTCAAGTGTATCTTATACATGGTATGGTGGACTTAATAAACTTTTCATTTGTATACATTTTTAAAAGGTAACGTAATTATCGTTCAAAGTGCGAATACACAGTAACGTTAATACCATAATAAATAAATAAACACATTTTGAACACTTCTGTATCTACCCGTTGAAGCTAGTTTCCCAGAAATGCTCAAATATGTAATACAAATTACATAATTGTAAACCCATTGCCCAATAATATACATATCAGCATATGCATTCCTTAGTTTATAATTGGAATCCAACAAATAGCAACATTTTTAGATAATATTTTCAAAGATCACGTTTTGAGTATAGGTTTTCTTAAATGTTTTATTCACAAACATCTCAACTGTTGTAAAAATCAAATAAAAGGCATTGTTGTAAAAATAATTTTCGAAAATGAGTCTGCTTAGTGATGAGATACGAGTATATAACTCCGAAGATGGACATTGTAGTGATTTTAAACGATTAAACTCTTAATATCAAGCTTTTATTAAAACCAACAAAGATATTGAAGAAATCTCAACAGAAACGAAGTATTTAACTATGGAACTTATGTGTCAGTGATTTTAAATATTCCTCTTTGATTAAATTCCTCAATTTGGTAGAAATCAACTTTTTCATGTTGTATAAAAATGCAACTATTACTGAGATGGGAAGAATAACTTCTGCTTCAATACTTCTGACTTCACGCTGATCAAAAGGGTAAAATGGTGATAGTTTTGGTCTCTCGAGAAAAATATTTATCCATTACCCCCAGATTAAACTTAAATACACAAATGCGTTGTAGCCACCACCATTTAATAGGTACTTATTGAAAGTACAAATGGGAATGTTTTGTGAACAAATTCCATGATCGAATTTGATTACACCTATTATAGGTGTAAGTACTATACGCGGGATTAAACTTGTAAAAGTAATTGAAAATGTATTCAAGTAACTCGAAACTATTATTAGTTTAGTAATAAAACTATAAACGCCATCGATATGATTGAACAGTACTTAAGTTATTTGCTCTTGCGTCTCGTTTCGGCGGTGTAAATATTATTATTACAGTAAAATAATAAGCTGTTGCTCGGCGACGGTTGCCATAAGTTACTATTGTTCCGGCCTCTCCACTCAACACGCAATAAGATTTATTAAGTTTCAACCCCAGAAATCGATTGAGCCCATGGTCTACCGATAGTGTTGTATTATCGGTGATGGCTTCTCTTCCATCAACACCGTTTGCGTCACCATAAATTCGTGCGCCACGGGGCTACACGATTTAACAGCTCATTGAGCGTGTGGGGTGGTGTCCTATTTATAATTTTAAACTACAAAATCGCTTTTTTCCATTAGATATCATCAAATGTAAAATCATAATATCTGTTGTGTTCGTAAATAAAATATGATTAAAAAAACACATTAAGTAAACATCATACTCAATACTCATACTCTGGGGAATTCTGATTTATAATTGGGAAATTGGAGGAAATGGGGTATAATGATAATCACATCAGAAATAATTGTCAGAAATAATCAAAGCAATTGTTTGTGCAAATTACCTAATGAAATGCCACTGAGAGTTGTTTCGTTCTTTCACCAAGATATATGTGCGCAATCCCATATCCGCATACTGCAATCATAGATCTCAGCTTCGAGCCGTCGCCGTCGACATTGAGTCGAATGCTGGTTCTCTTTGTGGACAACGGTTCTAATTCAACATCGAAGTAGTGTCTGCCTGTTCCGCGTAATACTGACACCACCTTCCATGGTGTAGAGAGGCCACCCACGACTACAAGTTGGTGCTTGCAAGTTCTGCGTAGGTCCGCCAAAACCCGTTGTGGGTTGTGTGAGAGGCCGCCACAGTCGTCCAGTGATGAACACTCTCCGGCAAGCCACCACGGGTGCTGGTGTACTTACGCAGAACTTGCAAACACCAACTTGTTCGCCGGTCGACCTCTCATACACTGTGACCGCCACTACAGATGCTGCCGCCGTTTCACCTGACTTATATTTTAGAGTTAATTTTAAGAGCACCCAAAATAGTTGTATTTGTAACCTGTGGTTATTAACCAGGCCAGATCAACCATAGGACCCCCCCCCCTCTTAAAATAATCTATACCATCCTGTTTCTCTATTGTAAAATTGAACCTCCAAATCTTTTGGGTCGTCATGCATGAAAGATTGCCTATCCAACCCCAAATCAATCGTGTATGAATGTTTGCCTACTGACGACGTAACAAGGGATAAAGTATTGTTCTCGGGCATTACCAAGTGGTTCTCCGGCCGTGATTACCGACCACTTTCTCACAAATACTTCTACAGTAAATTGTACAAGGTACTTATTCATAATACATAATCCATACATAAGAAAATTTTATCTATATGATGAACTACCACATGAAATAATCTATATGTTAAAGTATAATATTACAAACCTAAGTCTTAATATAACTGTCGATACCTCTGAAAAAAAAATAGTGCAGATCAGCTATAACCACTTTTGTATAAATTAAATAGAGGAAATTCCGTATTGTAAAAATAAAAGATAAGAATATTTTGAAAAGCATATGCATTTTTGAATATTATTTAATAAAACTTAAAATAGTTAAATAAAAAAAAGTAAATCAATTTAGAAAATTAAATATCCATCACTAAATATTATACTTAGGTACTTCACGTAGCAAAAACCGATAAAAATTGCCCTGAAAATGTTTTTATATTTCATTTATTTGAAATGTTTTAATAAAATCATACGTCAAAAATAGTAATAGCTGGCCTGCGTCAAAATATTGTTGTGAATTTTAACAAATTTCTTACAAAATTTGGTAAAATTACGCTGCACCTAAAAGTGGAATAAAGACGCGAGACCATGCCATATTGCTACTACATGAAAATTGCTTATATTTAACGCCTTAAAAAACGGCGAGTGACGTCCTGATGATCAAAATCTATATTTATACGTTGTCTATAAAATTCAAACGTACGTGTCATCACCCATTTATAAAGTTTCCGTTGAATTATTATAACAATTTGATCTTTCTATCATGAATGTACCAAGTGTTGTTGCTTATAAAGCCCTCATACATGAACTGAGTGATTTTGCAGGTAATTAGCACATGTAAATTTGTTATGACTAATTGAAGTTCAAATTTTGATGACATTGGATGTTCATACGAAAATAACAATTTCTCCTCTTCTCGCTACTAATTTAAAGCTATTTCGGTGAAGATTTTGCAGTTTGTTTTTTTTCTTATGTTACAATATTTACAATTGAAATTAATTCAACAATGTTTAAATTTCACACATGGTCAATAATTTCCTCCTTTGCATTGTGGTTTTATTTTATAATAACATGTTTGTACTTAACAAATTTGAATTATCCACGAAGTATATCTGAACTCTAAAGAGGCATTTTAACTGAGAAATTTAAGTACATACTACATACCTGATACCAACATATAATTGGTTAGTAGGTATGTACAATTTTAGCAATTTTTTATGACCCTAAGTACTAATTATATTATGAACTTAGACTAAGTTACTTAGTACTACTTACATCGACATAAACTGTTGAAATTATTATTATTATATTTTTTAATAACGATAAGTCTAAATAAATGTATAATATAATTCAAACTATTGTAGCCATAATAATAAATAATGATGCAACCTAACCTACCCACGACCTAAGTGATATTTTTATGAAGTATGAACAAAATAGTTGGCGATTTTAACAGACTACAGTGTTACTAGGTGGGTACTATAGAACAGCGTGTGTCACGACACACTATAGTATGTCACGTATTGACGTGGTTTAAACTGTAAGCTTTCAAAGTAGAAATATATGATATTATTACCTACGGCATTATGATGAAATAGTAAAAATCACAGATAAGAAAAAAAAATTATAACGATATTCTTATTAATTAATTTAAAAATAACTAGTTATTATATAGAATTACGTGTACTTTCAGTTTATGTACTGAATTAATCATAAATATACATACTTTAACTAGTTATTCTACATACTAACTATATATTTTATAAACTAACAATAAGGGTTTAGTTAATGTGTTTAAAACTATTATTTTATTTATATTATTTTTAGTTCAAATTACAAAAAAAATCAAATGTTAGTATTAAGTCAAACACGCCTTAGGGGAGAATGGGGGAATGGCGGCCACCTAAGCGGGAATTCTTGTATCTCCGGTAATAAAAATCCAAATATTTTACTAATGCTTACATTAGAACAAATAAGTTGTTAGCTACTATGTGTATAAGTTTCAAAATTTTAGAGTTAAGTGAAATGGTTTTTTTTTTTTTTTTTTAAAAAAATGTAAATGACCGGCATTACCCATATAGGGGGGTAATGCCAGTCACAAATAAATACATGTACAAGTATAGGACAAAATATAAATTTCTAAAAATCATACAAATTATGATCAGAATATGATGTCATCAGTACAGAGATATATTAATATTAAGAATCAAAAAAGTGTAAGTACTAAAAATGTTTGTTTATTGTATTTATAAATGTCCAAAGTATAAAAAAAATATCTTAGATAGGTACCTACTAAAAGAAAGTTTAATAATAGTGAACAAACTTTTCATTTATTTATTTATTTATTCTTTTCTTTCTTGTATTTTGTGTATCAAAATATATAATATTATAACAAACAAATATAAGATAATATATAAAACATAAATAGATAAACAACATAATAATGTGCCCAAGTAACATTACATAGGTAAATATAGGTAAATATTTATACCTTTTAGTTAGAAGTCTTTTTCTCAAATTTAGTAATTAATAATAAAATAACATAACCACTTACATATTATAGTAAATAATCATTAAAAATAAATAAACAATATATAAATTTCAGTCCTTTTGCTTGGTGAAAAAAAAAACAAAACATACCTAATACTTATATCTTTAAGTAACATTACATAGGTAAATATAGGTAAATATTTATACCTTTTAGTTAGAAGTCTTTTTCTCAAATTTAGTAATTAATTATAAAATAACATAACCACTTGCATATAGTAAATAATCATTAAAAATAAATAAACAATATATAAATTTCAGTCCTTTTGCTTGGTGAAAAAAAAAACAAAACATACCTAATACTTATATCTTTAAGTAACATTACATAGGTAAATATAGGTAAATATTTATACCTTTTAGTTAGAAGTCTTTTTCTCAAATTTAGTAATTAATAATAAAATAACATAACCACTTGCATATAGTAAATAATCATTAAAAATAAATAAACAATATATAAATTTCAGTCCTTCTGCTTGGTGAAAAAAAAAACAAAACATACCTAATACTTATATCTTTAAGTTAGATAAGCCTTTTTTCTCCAATTTAAAAATTAATAATAACAAAATAATATTTTAGTATATTATACTAGTTAACACTTAGGTATAATTAGGTATACAAATAGGAACTTAATTTATTTCAGCCTTTCTTAACTCTCGAACACATATATCACAATTGTAGCCTTCTGGTGAATCTGCGTCACTGCAGTCAGCATGCACCCATAACCCACAGCTAGTGCACCTATACCAAACTTCATTTTTTCCATACTCTTCACATATCAAACATACCTCACTGCCATCATTTATGTTGTCATCACTATCGTCGTCACATATCTCCAGTACATCAACACTCTCATCTTCACTTGATTGATCCCACACTTTTTTTGATGAGATTTTTTTTGAATCATTATCAAAATCATCAATAAGTCTTCGTTTTGTGATTTTATTTTTTTTTGTAACTGAAAAAAAATACACAAGAAAATATTATAAATAATATTTTATTCCTACTAACTGGTTACTTACTTTTAGGTTTAGAGTTTCCTATTTTTTGAACTTTTGCCTCTGCTTTTCTTAACTTTTCTTCTCTTTTTCTTTCTCTTTCTTTCAGTTTATCCTTCATTGGAGTGCCTGTCAGTAATGTAGAATGCTGTTTAGCAGCTGCTCTTCGCACCATTTTTTTTGGAATTTTTTTAGGAATTGGTGTTAATTCTTCAATAGTAACCGACTCTGGAGATATTTGAGGTGAAATGAGAGACACATCAGCATTTTTAGAAGATTGAGGAGTTGAGTTTGAAGTTGTAGAGTTTTCAATTACATCTTCAATAATATTAATTGGATCATCACAATTCAATGTGGCAGCAGCATAAAAATCTTCTTCGGTAAAAATATTTGGATTTAATGGAAAAATTCCCGTTGAAGCAAACCCTGAAATTCCTTTTTGTATTGTAGCTACACAAGAATAAGCTTTATTAAATAATTCTGCTAAGTCATAGGGTGTTATTTTTACTAAACAATTTGATTTAATAAATAAGTCACACTCTCTTTTGAATGCAGCTTTTAGTGGACCAAAAAAAGTAACATCCAATGGCTGTAGTCTGTGGGAAGTATGCGGTGGTAATGACAACATAACAATGTGTTTTGATCTACAAAACTGATATGCTGCCATAGAAATATGACTGTTGTGGTTATCCAATATTAATAAGACGGGATATTCTAGTGATGGTTTTGCATGATAAGCGAAATGTTTCAGCCATTCAAGAAAAACTTCTTCATTGGTCCAACCATTTTTTGTGCATTGATATAATGCTTCAGGAGGACCATTTTTTTTTAATTGATTGCTCATTCTTATTCTTGGAAAAATGAATGTTGGTGGAATATATGTTCCAGATGAACTCATTCCACAGATAACTGTTACATTCTTTCCTCTCTCCCAACTGGTAATGGAACCCACTCTTTTTTGCCCTTTTGGAGCAATAATTTTGCCAGGATCCTGTACTGTACTAATCCCTGTCTCGTCCATATTATAAATATTAGCTGCAGTAAACCTATATTTTTCCATTACTTTTTCAAGATTTTGAAAGAACAATGTTACCTCTGTTTTATTAAATGCAGTAATTCGACTCATGCTAGTTGCTTCAGGTTTCCTTACAGTTACCGAAGGATTTCGCCTGATAAAATTTCGAAACCAATCAAAACCAGCCAACTTATGATCATGATTAAAATTGTTTTTAATATTATTTTTTATAGCAAATATATATGCAGCTGCTCTAAGTTGTAATGGAGTCAAACCATAAAAAAGATTAGCTAGTTTTATTACATGATTAGCAATTTCTTCTTCATTTTTTAATGAAAAGACTGTCTTACGACCTAATCTTGGTGGTTGACAATTATGTAAGTGTACTCTCTCTTGAAGAGTGCTGTATGGTATGTTGAATTGTTTAGCAGCCTTACGTAAACTCATTTCTTTATTAACAACAACATTCATAGCTTGTATCAAATCTTCAGCTTTCCAACTACCTTTAGCTGTTTTCCGCACATATGTTCGTGGCATCTAAAATAGATAGTTCACTAGGTACAATTATTATATTTAATATTATAATTTATTTGCAGCGGGGTAATGACAGTCAGTTAAAAATTGGCCGTCATTACCCCATCCGATTTGGCCGGTAATACCCCAATCAGAGTTTTTTTAGAATACATGCATTTACTTAAAAGTCATTATATTTAGGTGAACTATGAGCACATAGTCGAAATCCTCGTTTTATTTAGAAGTAAATAAAACTATAGATGAAGAAAATAAATTAAAAACTCTTACCTTGTGACGATCTTCAAGCTTGAAAAATATTAGATCGAAAGTGATAAAAAAATTGATAACAAAGTTTTGGTGGGAAAAATTGTATTTATCATTATGAAACATCTGGTATTAGGTTTTGATAACAGTACTTATCAAATAACGTAAAAATCTAAATTTTAGCTATCATATTTCATGAGATATGTCACTGACCGGGATTACCCACTGGCCGCCATTCCCCCATCCTCCCTAAATTACTATAAAAAATATAATTACCTATTCATTTCTTTCACGTCAATTTATTAGAATTATTAAAAGAAAACTTATTGTATTATTATAGTTACAATTATTAAATTATTATTTTTCTTACAATTATTTACAGTTTATTTATTAGCACAAGAATTTTTAGGATGGCATTTAGATTTACAAAGTAAATTATTGTTTAACATAATATGCACCGTTTTGTGGTGCACTTTTGTTGACATGTGCATTTGAAAAACCCTTGACCATTACCTAGTGATTGGGATTCAGATGCCTTTCGAAGACAAATATCTACATATAGGACGTCACTGAGCGTAATTATAACTTTTCTGCACATAAACTAAATTGTGACCTCGCATTGTATATTATCTAATCCAGTCCCGGCCAAACGATATAAACTTTACATTACCGAAAACCCAATAGGAATTCTATTTATTAACTAGTAAAACCATGTAATTTATATATTAACGAGCATATTTAGGAATTTTATAGAATAACTAGTTATTTAATAAAATAACGTATCACATACATTACTGCTAACATATATATGTCTCAAAATGATTCATTTTGGATTTATTTGTAAAACGAATACAATAGAATGTTCCTTTTCGACATCATACATGTGTGAATCAGCATTTTTGACATTAGAAATAACAAAAACCAAAAAAAAATTTAATTAAAACATATTGGATGTAAATTATTAATAGGCGTAAGTCAACCATTCACCCACGAATCGAACATTTATGTTCAGTTCACCAGTCAGGTTAGTTTAGGTTAGGTTAATTAGCACTAATTTCCTTTATAAACTAATAGGTATTATATGGTAATACTTTCTTTGAACTGCCGTTTAAATTTTAATTAAGTAAGTTTTTTTAAATAAAATTCTTACATAAAAATGTATTAATTTACAAAGGATTATAATTTTTACTTTTTCAATAATCCATTAATTGTTTTAAGTGTGCCACCATTTTTATGGATCTAAATTAGGGTGTCGTTAAACAAAAATGGTTGAGAACCACTGCTATAGAAGTATAAAGTTATAATCCATAATAGTATATAAAGAACTATGAAGGTTTTAGATCTGTGATGTTTTCTTTATATTATACCAACATTTGATGATAAAAGATAATGATGACTAATTTTTGTCATCGTGAGCAATTGTATTGTAGATAAGATCAATATAAAGGATGGGTTCTTTCAATTTCTTTAATATAGGTACCTAACTCCTAAGTAATATTAAATAGTGAAGGTCCAGCTATATGTTGTGGGGGTGGGTGAAAGATAGATCCCCCATGACCTTTATATCAATATTTACAATAAGTAATAACTTATATAGAATGATATAGATATAAAACGGTAATCATAAATTACATTTTTAACGATCAAATGGTGCATGTCAGCCACACCCCAATCACACCCTCGCCACCCACATGACCACATAACAAAATAATTCGACCGTTACTGAGTAGATATAGTATAAAGTTAAAAGTTACTGCCATGCCAAGTTGACACATTAATGACACACGTTGCCATTTAATATACCAAAAATAACTGATATCGACACCCCTATTCAAAAACATCATCACTAGTTTGGATTTATCCTTACCCATATCAGTATGACTTAAAGGGATTAGATGGACGGTTGATAACCATTTTCAATATTGTTTGTAATTGGAAATAAATGCGTTCATATATTGTCAGTTTTGATATTAGAGTGAACTATTATCAAACTTTTAGGTAAGAACATTATCCGTGTTCTCTCTTTGATTTTTTACAATATTTACATTTTTAAGTAAATTATGAGCATTTTCAATATTTTACATAACTCACTTAAAAATTAAAATATCATAAAAAAACAACGATGGAATACGGATAATGTTCTTACCCAAAAGTTTGATAATATCTTAAATATTTTGAACTTTAGTTTGACCGATCTCAAGTAGACATATTAAATAATTCAAATCAATTTTCAGAAGTCTCATCATGTTATCAGGTCCATCGGTAGGATTGGCAAAAAGTACATACAAATGAGCATAAATTCTTTACCGTTCAAGCGCACAACGCCGAGGCTTTCGGCTATTTTATTTACACACACTATAATAATCACTTGCTTTCACACATTTACACAAGACCCGCATGCATAAATAATTTGAAGATTGCCATTTTTTCTCGTTCAAAATTGTCTATTCACCCTTAATGATTTTGATTTTATCCAATATAAATTAAAACTAAATAATATCATTATAAACATTATATCGTTATAATAGAGTAAAACTAAAAAAAAGATAGTGTGAATAAAAGTATAAAAATAATAGCTTGGCAGTGCTTACTATTGAACCGTAAATACTCGTAACTTGTAAATTAGATTTTAATGAAATTATAAAAACATTTGCTAAGAAACAGGCAAGAAAAAAAAAGTTTAACTTTGTAGGTACCCACCTATTTAGGTTTTTTATTAAAATTTTAAACAAATAATATGTTAAATAATATATTATGATTTATGATTATATGTTATTGTTATACTTGTATTATAATATACCTAGTTATTATTAATAATAAATGTGTTTAATTGTTAATAAAAATTAATATTAATAATATTATTAAATTTGTTTAAACGCACATATTCAACGCCAATGCCAGTAATAATATTACGTTTAATGTTCTGAAAAGTATATATATATTTTATTGTTAATTTTTATAAAGACTTATTTTATAAGTTAAGTTACTTATTACATTTATAATATAATGTAAGTAATAATAGCAGACGATAATGAATAAATAAACTATTATACTAGTTCTTTCTAGGTGTTTATTCAAAAACACTTTTACTCCAACAAGACTCTTAAAAGTCCCTAAAGTTGAATAGTTAATGGTATTTACTATGTAGCAATGATACCAATTATGACATAAAATAGACTTTTGTGATTTGCTAAAAGTTGAAACAAGTACTCTTGTGCTCATCTAAATATAACTGGTATCATATTGTTATATAGATAAACATAGAGTTCTAACACAAATCTATATTTTATAACATAATAACAATATACCTCTTGAAAATGTAATAGATTTATCATTAGTTTAAAAACAGAATAAATAAAATATTTTTCTTGCTAAACCTCTAGTTATCTTAACTGAATATTCATACATTTTTAATAGGTATTAACTGTGAAAAAATGTAGTGTAATTGTGTACATTTTATAAGATTGGTAGTTATATTTTTAAGTTGTGTTGCTATTGATGTTAAGTATCATATTTTAATTATTTGTGAGAGACCTACATTAAAGTAGGTCTTAATTCCCAATCAATAACTTTAACACAAAATAATAATGTTAACAATTAAATATTCAAATGTATAATATGTTTAATGTATATAAAATAAGTTATGTGTAAATTCACTTCTACAATATGCTTCAAATGTATGTAAAGATTAATAATTCGCAAGAACATAAAACGACAAATTACAAAGATTTGTATACCAATAAATTATGATATAATAACATACAACTTAATCATAGTAATTAAAAAAAAATAATAAAAAAATAGAAATATTTTTTTTTTTTACTATCTTGTATTGAAATCATTACTTCAAATTACAATTAAAAAAATTCTACAAAATTAAAAATATATTATGAAGAGTTGAATTTTAAAAATTCAAATGTAACTTCTTATACATAACATTGAATTGTATTAAAAAAAAATAAACAAAATAATAAAAATAATAATAATAATAATATGTATGATGAATAATAAAATACCTAAAATGAAACAAGAGCTATAAAAAAACTTGATGTATACATTTTGAAGTTATGGATTATTTGTAGAACTTCTTTTTTTTACTGCTATATTGGCGAGTACCGCCAGGTGTAGTAGGCCAAGCACCGGTACGTTGTTCAACTTGGTTTCGAAGTTGTTGTTGTTCCATTTCATTATTATATTGATTTTTTTTCAATTGTGTAGCCAAAGCTAACCTGATCTGTTCACGGTGCTCACTAATAGCATTCACTGCTGCATTTACTGTTTCACACCACTCACGCCGTTCATCTGCTGTGTCAGCAGCCAATAGCAGCACTTCGTGAGTTTTGTCATCGCCGTGATTTCCATCATTCAAGCTATCACATGCAGCACCAACATTATACAAAATCAAACGCAGAGTGTTTGGTCGAGTGCATAGGTCTGGAAGAGCCGGAGCTGCAGGGATTGGATTCTGTTTATGTTTCTGCTGCTGATCTGAGGCAACAGTTGTAATTTCCTCTTCAGATGGCGATGTTGGCAAACAACAGTTCAAGTCTATACTACCTAATGGCTGTAAAAATATCATAAGAAATTAATATTTATCACATCTGTGAAAAAATTCTAGAACTTCTCAAATAAAAAAAAAGCATGACAGTTCAATACTCTTATTATTGAACTTTAAATTAGAAAATTATTATAAAAAAATGTATTAAGTATTCATGTACTCTTATAATTTTATGATTTTATATAAGGAATACTTAGTAATAGTTTTTATTTATTAATATTTATGATTGGTGAATTTTAAAGTTTATTAGATATGATTTAGTATGAATAGAAATTTTGATGAGGATGTTATACACGCATAAATTGTAAATAAATCACCCAAATAACAACCCTTTAAACTAGTCATAAAAGAAACCAATTTATCAACGAATCAGAAGACAATATTAGCTGTGTCAAAATTTCATTTTTTTAAATTGATATAAAAAAGTTTTAATTGTTTTAAAATCTATAAGTTTCATATTTTTCAACCTTAGATAATTATTCTTGTATAAATGATACAAAAAATAATATTTTTATATTATCTCAAAATTACACAATAACAAACAATAGTACTGGCACAAGACCATCTGTAAATTATTATAAATTAGGATTTAATTAGTTTTAACATTTTAGTTTTTTCAATACTTTATTAATAGCCTATATAAAACCCCTTATAAACGAGTGCGTATAATTCATCATCGCTTTTAATTAGCACATGCACATTTCAATTAGTTGTAAAGAATTAAATATAGTTTCTGAAGTTAGATTGTAATTTTGAAAAAATGGTTGAATCCATAAATTTTTAGACTAGAATTTATAAATCAATTTTTCTATATAAAGTGCCCAAAATAATTACAATTGTAATGCAATTATTTCATGGAAATTTATAAGCAATATGTTAATTTAAAGGTTTTTTAAAATCAAAAATTGAAAATCGATTTTCTTTAATACCCTAGATTAATGTCAAAGAATTTATATTCACACATTAAAAATTGGACATTGGGAAGTAAGTACAATTTACCATGGCTTAATGGTCTAAAATGTATGAAAAATACTTGTGAAGCAATTCTCTTAATAAATATATTGATATTTGTACCTCTCTTTCTTGTTCAGCATACTCGGGGTACATCCAATAGCGTAACACTATGGTTCGCTGCGTTAAATTGATGATGTTTTGCTGTTCTTGTGGTTTGTCACTGTTATTTATAGATTTTTGTTGATTTATATCAATTATTTCAGCCCGAAACCAAAGACGACGCCATGAAGTGGTGCCACCTTTTGTGCAATCACCAATGTCTGTACGACGTTTCCACTGAGACTCCCGTACAAAATTGTGTGAACGCAACTCATGATCATCGAAAAGTGTTAAAAATCCTTCCAAACGTTTGCACTCAGATGGAAATTTCAGTGATTTTTGTGCCCAAACTGCTTTAGTGCCACTAGCAGTATTTGATTCCAAAGATTTGTTGTCCAAATTAATTCCACCACAATCATCTTCATATTGCTCTCCTTCCTCTAGAAGGCACATACGGACGCGCACTGTTTCTTCTGCAGCAGCATTTGTAGTAATTCTAGAACTGCTTGGAACACCACCAGATTGATGCACCTGCACATAGAATAACAAAATAAATAATAAATAAATGGTCATAGACTAAAACAGCCAATAAAGTAAAAACCTTATTCAAAGTAAACTGCTTGCGGTCCACCTGACCATCAGAAAAGACAAAGTAACCAAGTTGTCGGAACACCGTATTACGTACAGCCATTGGTCCACCTGGTGATTCAATACATGTTGTTGCGGTTGAGCCATGGTGTTTTTTGGGTTCCTTACTCGGAGTAGTGACTGTAGACCATAACTTGTCCTGTTTTAAACATAATAATATATATTAAAATCTATAAGTATTAATTATATATAAACAGCAATAAATAAAATAATTTCTAGAATTTATCAGTATTGTGTAAAATTACTTAAAATATTTCAGTATTCCACACGACTAATAAAATGCAATAAATTCAAAGAGTACTTACAGAAGTATAGTATTTAGGACTTATAGATAATACCGTTAATTATAAATACTATAGATAGATCACTGGCCGGTTTTTTGGTGGCTTAAAATATTAACTCCTGGTAGATGGCAAGGCAATGTGTGACTACTAGCAATTACAACATTATCCGATCTTACCAACCACGCACTTGTGGTTTGGATGTGAGCTTGTGGTTAGTAAAATCGGGCAACACAGTAATCACTAGTAGTCACACGTTGCCTCGCTATCTACTGGGAGTAAATATTTTACGCCACCGAAAAACCGACTAGTGGGAAATTTATAGTATTTATAATCAGTGGTAATAAATATTAATTAAATACACAATACTGAATACTAACAACATTGACTTCAATAAGATACTAACCAATACACTCCTATTTTCGTGGGCATCATGTTCCTTGACATTATTACCACCATTGTGGTGGTCATTCTCTCCAGTACCAGTTGGGGATACACCATATAGCTCAACAGTGATTTTCCATCCTCTGTCATCCAACCCATGGATCATAATAGGGGCGCCCTCTGATTCGGTTGGACCTGCACACTTTCGGCTACCAGAGTTTTTGACTCTTTTTTTAGTAATAAATTCAACATATCCATAATTTATTTCATCCTTGTTACGACAAGTGGTAACATCATTAGAGAATCGGAGCACTGATTCTTCAACTGCATCAGCCGGTCGAGAAGCAGCAGTCACTGGAGGCCGGTGAACCGTGGCCACCGCTCGAATAGCACATACAAAATACCTATACCCTCCTGGCCATCTAGTAAGGTTTTCTAATCCCTCTCCTGAATTATGTTTAATCTTATTGTGGTTTCCACCACTATTCAAGGATGATAATATGGGAACGCGCAGACTCTGAATAACAAGTGTCTTTCCATCACCATGAGCATTTAAGTAAGTAGATCTTTCCCCCATAATGCCACCTGGTAATAATGTGCGTTCAACACGAAGGCGTTGCGCCTCACGAACTGCATCCGTCCGTCTCAAGCCTGTAAATAATACGGAAGTCAATGACTAAAAACCAATTTTTTATCAATATTTTTATAATAAAATAGAAGCATTTATAAACATTGGGATATTGATGTAAATAATAATAATAAAAAAAAAGAATTTCATTATAAGAATTAGCCAGCAATCTTAATATATCAATCAAGTTATAATATGAATTAAAAATGTATATGTTAGCGTTAATGTATGAAATTCAGTAATTCTATAAAATAACTAGTTATTATATAGAATTATGTGTACTTTCAGTTTATGTATTGAATTAATCAAAAATATACATACTTTAACTAGTTATTCTACATACTAACTATATATTTTATAAACTAACAATAAGGGTTTAGTTAATGTGTTTAAAACTATTATTTTATTTATATTATTTTTAGTTCAAATTACAAAAAAAAAATCAAATGTTAGTATTAAGTCAAACACGCCTTACATTATTATATAAATTATAAATATTCATTTATTTCACGCCAATTTATTAGAAATATTAAAAGAAAACTTATTCAATTATTATAGTTACATTTTTAAATTATTATTTTTTTTACAATTATTTGCAATTTATTTATTAGTTCAAGAATTTTTTGGATAACATTTAGATTTACAAAGTAAATTATTTTTTAAACATATGCACCGTTTTGTTGTGCACTTTTGTTGACATGTGGTAATTTACCGCTAACATAATATACATTGTAACTTAGTATCATACAATAGCAGAACAAAAATAAAGCCGAAAATGAATTTAAAAATTAATCGTTAATTCAACTTTTATCATTAAACATATTATTTTCTTAATTAAAATTATTTGGAAAATTAATAAATTGCAATTAATTGATTGATTATTAATAAATTTATAAATGATAAGTTTTTTTAATGTTAAGATTGCAGTAGCAGGAAAAATTGGACTGCATTATTTAACACCACTAGTGTATACAAATTTAATTATGAGTTCAATATTTGTGAGTTGCTTGTACAACAAAATGTTCAGAAATATTTATAAAAACCTTATTAGGTATAAAAATTCTTATAACACAATTTTTTTCTAGTATGTATTGGTAAAAAAAAATAACTTTTGCAGACATTTCTGGTGTCTTCAGATAATTATATCATTCATGAATTTTTTCACTCAAAACATCTAAACTTTTGCCATTGTAAACTATAATCTGTTCCAAATGAGATAAATTCCAGGTTTTTTTAGTTTTTGTTTGAAACAATCAGACATTACTACGTCTTACCCACTACGTCAATCGCGTTAAGTTCTGACAAAACCTCCTCCATGCAAACAACTTTGCCAACCAGTATTGATCTCATTTAGAATAGAGTATAGCTATAACCTTGGTATTTACCTGCAATCAACAAAAGTCGTTCAGCGTGTATATGCTCAGGTGAAAATTGATGAGAAATCACTGGGCGAAGGGTATTTTTTTGCCTATATACATCACAAATATTCAAAGCTTGTGTAGCTTGTTCAATAATGCGGTCTTGCTCTGGCACCACTGTTCGTTCCAAGTCTCTAGCCCGTGCTGCTACTTTTTCCAGCTCTTGCAAATACATTTCTTCTTCGTCAGTATCCTCATCCTGTTCTTCCTTTACTTGTTCTGGAATTCTCATTTGTTGCTATAAAAAAAATATAGACATCAGTACAGAGTGTAACAGAAAAACCTGACAAACAAAAATAAAAAAATTGATACTATTTAAACGTTTAGCAAAAATTATGAAAGTTATATGGATGGCATATTATAATTTAAGAAATATACAGGAAATACCAAAAAGATTTTGTTTCATATTAATTTACTCAAGAAAATATTTTTTTTAAATAGTAAAAATTAAACTACTTGACTTAAATATATGTATTTACCGTAAAAATTTGTTGAAAAATTAGATTTACAAATTTACTACATTTTGAATAGTTACAAAAAAAAGTTGAATTAAATTTTAAATTTTCAGTATTCAAAAATATTATACTGTACTGTAGCGTAAGCGCCTATAAATTACATCTATAAAAAATTTGTATGAATATTGATTAGAACTAAAATTATATAATTTGTCAGGTCATTAAGTAATAAATGAATGTCAAAATAAATCTATTATTAACCTAAGATAATATTAAATTTGATTAAATGATTTAAAATAAAAACAATTTGGAAATTAAATTATAAATTTGTTTTTGGTGGTTACATATAATAGAAGGTTAACAATGTATAACAGATACCTTGCTAGAAGAATTTGTGCCATTTAATCTTAGTTGTTGCTGTTGTTTACGATAGGTGCTAACTGTGTGTATAAGTGCTGGCTTAATACTGTTGTTACTACTGCTGCTGTTGCTGCTGCTACTATTGTTATGTTTGTCAGGTTCAACATTGTCAACAATATGTTTGCTGTTGTCAAACTGAAGTCGACCACGAGGACCTAACTGGTTAGGCGATAGGACATTATTGGGAATAGGTTCTGCTGCTTCTTCTTCTCCATCAGAATTCACAAACTCAAAGTATTTGTCAATGAGCTGTGACTCAACCAATTGATTGGTCTGTTTATTGGATTGCTGATCTTCTAAACCTTGCCTTTGCTCTATTGAGGTAGAAAAACTTTTGTTACCACAGAGACTTTCATTTCCACGATGAAATATAAAACTGGAACAAGCCTGAGACAGCGGACTACCTGCATGGCTTGACAGCATAGAGCAGTGGCCACCCCCAGGGGTGGTATTAATCCCTGTAACAGGCGTAGATGAAGAAGTCTCCTATAAATGTACATAGCATTAGTTTGTAAATATGAAATACAAAATACACAAATAAATGACAACAATAACCTCTAGAAGTGCAGCTACGTCAATTGTCTCTGGGGTTTTTTCTATTTGTTGGCACCGATAGCGTTTAGCACCCAAAATGTCAGCATCATCGCAGTCTTCAGGTACAGATTCGGAAGACGCAGTAGAAGTATTTAAAGCGCTGCTTCCATTGCTGCGTCTCTACACACATTAATTATTGAAATAAACACATTAATGTATATGCAATAAATAAACAAAAACAAGACCACTACCTTGCATGCCATAGATTGGATTTCCAATGGAGTCATTGAAGTTTTGATTTCATGATCATCGTCTGCTATTAAAGATAGGTCCGGATACAAGTTGGCAGATGGTGAAGCCGGCTTGTATTTTATACAATCTGTAAAACAAAAAAGACGCACCACCATCATGAATAACATGAAGCTCTATAAAAATATTTTTTTTCTATAAAATACACAAAACATTCTCAACGCTTTTTTAATTTAAAAAATACCTCAAAAATTGTTAAATGCCAGATTCAAGGATTAGAAATATATTAGGGTGTTTAAAATAATTTGTTGATAGTTTTTTGCAATATATGAGAATAATTATGTGTGTGCGTGAGTATGGTATTAAAAGGACTTAAAGCCAATATGACACTGGTCCGTCATCAGTCGATTGACAAATACTTTCATTTTATATTTACCGACTTCTTGTGGATCAGGATTGTTTGTGAGTTGATAACAAAAAGTGTTAATCAACCAAAAACAAACAAGTGTAATACCAAGTTGTTTATACAAGGTAAATAAAAATAAAAATTATAAAATAATTATTATTATTACTGTACCTGGATTAAATTTATCAAAAGGACTTCTATTTCCAACTTTATCTTTCGGGCTATTATCGCGCTTTTCTTCACCATCTTCCAGTTCGTTGATCAATTTCTTCTTTAGAAGCACATTTTTTATACACGGGGGAGTCCATACGGTTCGTTGCTGTTCAGTCAAATTGTTTGAGGCTGCAGCAGCACCAAGGCTTGTCCTAGGTCTAGTGCCCCGTCTTGAAGGTGGGGTAGATGCACTACAAGGAATAGGACGTGGTGGTGTTTTAATTACATCTACATCAGATTCTTCAGTAGCTTCATTGGCAGCAGTTGTTGAGGTTTTAGTAAGAACAGGTTTGGCAGGAGTAGTTTTAGTCAGAGATATAGTTACAGTAGTAGTGGTAATGGGTTTTTTACTCTGCTGTTGAGTAGCATTGTTTGGCTCAAATAATGCTCGACGTTGTGCAACCGTCAAAGTAGTAGGTGTGAGATTTGGTGAATGCTTTTGAGACAAAGGTCCATTATCTGATTGCTGCTGTTGGCAAAATTGTTTCAGTTTATTACCATACTGTTGTTGTCTTGGTTGATGTGCACCACCTGATTTATTTTCATTAGCCTAGAAAACAAAAATATCAAAATACATTTTTATAATAATTTTGAATTAAATAATATATTAATATTATATATTTTAATAGTATATGCTATATATATATTATATAGCATTGATAACTTTAATAATACGTGTTTTCCAATCTTACTGTGCATAACCTTATAGCATTACCTCAATTATATCTTTTGTAATAGCATATTGTGGAGACAAAATTGTCAATTTTTTAGATTCATTTTGGCTGTCATTAATTTTTATTGTCTTCTAAATAAAAAATAAAAAATATAGTTTACATTCTACTGTATAAGAAGTGCATCTATGTATAAATTATACATTTACTGTGTATATAATTTTAGATATACAAGTACTATTACTAATATTACATTACTTTTAGCATTAGTTTTATAATTAACCAAAAGATTATAATATCAATAAAATTATTGTAAATATAGTAACAAAACATGGGATGAAAAGGCATCTGTCCAGCCTAAAATCAATGTTTGTACTTTATAAACAATTTACTATAATAACTTTTGATATATTTACCGTGGGATTGGAAATATTTTCACTTTGTTTAAAGTTAGAAGTAAGATCATCTGACAACCATTGGTCTACTTGGCTGGCAAGTTCAGCAAGGCGAGTGCGTCGTTGACGACGCGAGGGTGGTGAAAGTGATTGCTGAATTGTTGGTGAGGTTTCCATCATGGCTGATGAAGGCGGTAGCACTGGTTGAGATACCTGAGACAAAGTTGATGCAAGTAGCTCTTGACGCCTTTGTGTCCTTTCCAACATGCGCTGGAAACATAATAAAATTTTAGAATATGTCTATACTTTATATACAATATACATGTCACCAGTGGTGTATTGGGGCGTATACGGGGGTATACGGCGTATACCCACTTCTCTAGTTTTTTTTATAGCGTATACTCTCTAAATGTACGATGGTACGGGTGTATACGGCCGTATGGCCCCGTATGCCTAATGAGTAGTGACAAAAAAAAAATATTTTATAGGCTATAATATTATTTGTAATTTTTAATTCTGAGATAGGACATAGTACTATAATAGATATCAGGCGATAAACAAAACAATATTTTAAGAACCAAAGACTTAACCAAAAATAAAAATACCCAATATCGGATGTCTATTTTTAACTTGTCATGTTCGTAGTAATGTATTCTGTGTAATAATATGTGTGTGTGTGTGTGAGTGGGAATGATTATAATATACATTATATTACTATACCTATATTTATATCCTTCGTTTCTAGACCATGACCATTGATAACAATGTCTCTAAAAATAATTTATAATGTTTGAATTTTAGAATAATAATTATTATCGTCTAAAATCACTCTCCATTCTTATTATGACGTGTTCTTAAATAAAAGTGATAAACCAGTGGTGATATATTATAATATTATTTTCATTTTTATTTTAATTACAATTTATTAGCACTTTAGCAGAGCCAATTTCTTATTATTAAACACTAGAAGCTGCTACTGACTACTGAGAAATATTTACGAATCATAATTAGATTTTTTTCATTCCGATTGATTGAAAATATAGAAAATAATACATTTTGTGTATTTAAAATAAGATTATGATGTTAGATTAAACATTAATTTAATTTATTTAGTTATTACTATTTAAGTGTCCAGGTTAGCGGTGTAGCGAAACGTTTACAAGAAAGATATCCATTAATTTTCAGTTTACACTGTATGAATCATAGATTAGAGCTGGCAGTAGGCGATTCAGTTAAAGATGTTAATGCTGTAAATCATTTCAAATCATTTATGGATTCATTATATGTTCTATATAATGCATCGCCAAAGAATCAAAATGAACTAAAAAATATTTGTAACGAATTAGATACTATTTTTTTAAAGGTTGGACGTGTATTGGACGTCCGCTGGGTGGCTAGTAGCTTAAGAGCAGTTAAAGTTGTATGGAAAATGTTTGAAGCTTTATGTAACCATTTTTCAAGTGCATCGTCTGACATAAATAGGGATGGTAAAACAAGAGCCAAATACAGTGGACTAAGAAAAAGGCTAGCTAGTCCTGAATTTCTATTAGATCTTGGTTTAATGTGTGATTGTCTTAATGAATTATCCGTCTTGTCAAACATACTCCAGAAGCGTTCTGTAACTTTAATTCAAGCTCAACAACATATAAATAGGAGTGTAAGAGTTTTGGTTTCATTTAAAGAATTAAAAGGTGAATACATGACTAAAGCAACAGTCGCAGTAAATGACATGTCTTTTAAAAATATTAAATTAGAAAAGAACTCTAAATTAGTTAACATCAATCATAATCAATTTCTTACCAGTCTTGTTGATAACTTAAAATCTAGGCTCTTGGATAAAGAACAAGATATTTCAGTAATTCAGGATATGCAAATCATGGATACAACAGAGTGGCCGGAAGACTACAACATACGTTATGGCGAAGATAAAATTAACCGATTATGCAAACGTTTTCAACTTAATAAGAATGATGCTATTAATGGCTTAAGACAAAAAATTGATGATCAAAATATTTCATTTAAAAATGTTATGCCTGAATTTTATAATTTTATAAACACCTTTCCTTGCTCAACAGCAGAGTGTGAACGAGGGTTTAGTTTGATGAACAATATATGTACAAAGTTACGTTCTAGGCTAACTATTCAACATATGGCCAGTCTTATGTTTATTAATATCAATGGACCCCCACTAGAACAATGGGAACCAGAAACTTATATCAGTAGTTGGTTGGTAAATCATAAAACTGCTGATGACACTAGAACCAAAAAAAATATCATTAAGGAACCAGAAACCTCAGAAGAAAAAAAAAGTTTATGGAAAATACTTTAGAGTTTAGATTATAATAATTGATAATAGTTATTAAAATAACTATGGTATTATGTATTATTATTATATTTGTTTGATTAGTAGTTTATTGTTTATAATAAAGGAAACTTTTGATTAGTATCTAGTTTTCTTTTTCAGTTTGTATAGGCCATCGCTGCACTTCATAGGCTTCTCCATTCTTCTTTATAATTTGCTAATTCCAGTGGGTTATCAACCCCAAGTACCCATGATAATTTTAATATTAATTTTAAATATTAAATATTTTATATTTAACTAATAAATGAGTAAATACTCTGAAATGTTTTAAGATATTTACTGATTATTTAGAGAAAAATCAATTCAGATACAATATTGTAGTGTGCCTTCAAAATATATTGTAAACTAAATAGGTTATCAACAATATTATATCAACCAAAAATCAGTTTAATCATTTAAAGGGTTTTACTACCTAGGCACTTTATATCACTTTATGTTTCTATGTTATTTTTCTGAATTTAAGTTTCTAAAAATAGAAAGTTTCATCAATGTGTGACTACTTCCATTTCAGAGTTTTCATGATTTTGGTTTGGAAAATAAGTAAAAACTAAAATAATTATCTACAATAGATTACTTTCAAAAGTATTAAGTACGCAAGTATGCGATATGTAATAAAAAAGGCTGCAAAAAAAAAAAAAAAATATTTTAAATGAAGTGAGGAAATTTATTTTTTGACCCAATGCTATCACTTATCACCTACTTACATGTAAAAAAACTGTAGTACCCAAGGTCGTACTTAGAACCAATTTCAGGGGAGAGGAGGTTGTACAAATCTTAGTAGGTGGTGAAAAAAAAAATGATGTTAAATTTCTAAGATTGGGTAATGCGAGAAAAATTCGTGGGGGCACCCCGGACCGACCGAACCTTGCGTATACCCACGAATTATTTTAGCAATGTGACACTGCATGTCACACAGTCCACGATGTTGTATACCTAATAGTTTAGTTGTGCTTAGAGCAAGGATGGCCAACCTGCTTCGTGACACATTCAATGTTATAGAATGGCACACTAGCGTCACATAAAATTACATATAATTTTTTAATATTTCTAAAATTATGTTTTTCAATACTAATACAATACAACACAAGAATTATTGGAACAAAATAACATTAATAATGTTATGTAATATAACATACGTATTATTTGATTAGGGTCTATAATTAAGTCAGTTTTGTTATGATAATCGCCCTGTTAATTTTTAAGACACATTTAAATCATTATTTTTTTTAATTAGGCACAATATGGAAAAATGTTGGCCACCCCTGTCTAAGAATAATATATTAATTTCATAGTATTTGATCTTTAATACTTGTTAATAACCCACAGTCAATTAAAAGTTTTACAAAACTGTATTAATTTGTACATACATACAATAGTCTGTACAATAGAACCAATGTATAGTTAGCGCTTTTAGCCAGTCAAAATATTTAAATTTGATTATATGTTTATCTTAAAGTTTGTTATATTTTTTTAATTGAATTTTAATTCATTATTTTAATTATAAGCCAACACACTTTTTTTTACATAGGTACCTAATTAAATGTCTAGAACAGTTTGAACATTTGAATAAAAAACTCACATGCAATATTTTAAATTTAATTTAGATATCTTAGGTATTAGTCACTCTAATACAGCTTACAGATGACGATTATATTTTTTACTAATAATTTATGGATAATTACCGGATAATTACCTAATTGTATTCAGTAGTATTGAATATTGACTTATAGAATTTGACTATAGAATTGTAATTAGGTACACAATAATGTAAAATTGGTATGAAATATAAAATACAAATCATACAAGAAGCATATTTTTTAATTTTTTGTTTTTTTTTTAAGACAAGTGCGATATTTAAACAGGTATCTATTAACTAATTACAAACTTTAATAGTGTAATAGTTTAAAATACCTATAGATTGATCAACTCAATACCTATTTTTCTAAATAATAAAAATTAGATTATTAAATGTCAGCTTATAATAAATATGCAAAAAATATGTCTAAAATATGCATGAAAGAATGTCAACTATTCATAAAAATTCTATATTATTTTATATTTCAAAAAAAAAGTTCATGCCGACGACGCTTGGAAGAAGTAAAGCTTCTTTGCATTTATTTTGTAGTATTTATTTTTATATAGATATTATTTTATGTAGAAGATATAAAAATTAATTACCTACTACATAATAATATATATTTTTTTTCCTCTCTTATTTTTATTCTTGTCTATACATATAAAAATGAACGTTTGTATATCTGGCTGGATGTCCTTTATGCATTTCTAAACCGTTTTTTTCTTATTTTTACTTTTTTATTTTTTGATGTGCACGCACAGAGGACTACGTTCACAAATTAAACAACAGCTTACGTATATACCTTCATTAAACACTTATTTACACAAAATTAATATGTCACAGCAATTTGATAATACACAATAAGCACACGTGCCAGAACGGCCGATGACTGACGGTTGTGCGTCGTTTGTTGTCATAAATATACTGCTGTGACATATTAATTTTGTGTAAATACGTGTTTAATGAAGGTATATACGTAAGCTGTTGTTTAATTTGTGTACGTAGTCCTCTGTGCGTGCACATCATTTTATTCTTTAAGTATACATACAAATGTTTTGATTTTTTTATTCATCGGATTTAACTATGATTAAGTTAGGTTAGGATTTTGTATTAATTGATTGTATTAATCCACGGCAGGTTGAATTAAGTAAAAACAACGAACTTAATATAACATTGATACATTAGAGTTTATATATTATACACTAACGTGCAAACCACGTGGGGTCTGTAATCTACCACAGGTAGATAATCTTGTGGACAACGCTGGTTGGGATGGCTATTCATAAAAATATAATAACATTTACACTTAAAAAGACATTGCTTCCACAGCGTGTTACAACCAAAAGGAGTTGAACAATCACAATTTTTTTTCCAGACAAAGCCGAGTAATTCTGGTACTATTTTAATAAAAATGAATGAACAGAACATTTGTGTTATAAATGTATAATGTATTAATAAAGTAAAATAAACTGCATTTGTTAACAATGTACCTACCTACAATAATTAAAATAACATAATATATAAATTTGAAATTTTGATATTTCAATTTAGTACTTAGGTAGGTACCTATTACATTTTCAAAATATTTAATAAATATTCGAATAAATGTTTATAAAGTAAGATTTTTGGTGCAATTTCAAAAAAATTTCATCTTGTATATCACATAATAATTCACTTATTTTTAAAGCTCATTATTATTTTTATAATGCACATTATAGTTTGAATGTTCAATAAGTCGAATAATTGGTTTGTGGTAATTGAAATAAGAAGACTAGTAAGTATAGTATAGATTGAATAACTTAAATGTATCTTGTAAATATTGCATCTATTTAATACCATTTCATTTTTATATTTTCATGAAATTGCCACTGTCGCCACATTTTATTTAAATGGAGGGGACAACGGCGTGAGAAGCTTCATTACAAAAACCATTTTGTGTTATTATTAATTTACACTAGACAATTTAAAATAAATTAAAAATATTAAAGATATGGAGGAAAACTGTTTACCATTTTAACATTTTATTGAACTGAAAAAAAATATATTAGAAAAGATATTATGTAGGTACATCACGAGGTACATCAGAATATTTGAGATTAAATGCGGATTGCACAGTTATCGTTAAATTAATAGTAGACTGCAACATAACTATAACACTAAATATCTTGATTAATACTTTGGTACATTAAATAATAGGTATTGAGTCTTATACCTATTCAATATTGAAATACACACCTTATTCAGAAATAATAAGATCAATTTTTTTATAGAAAATATTAAACATGCATAATTGTGTATGAAAATCAAGAAATAAGTAGGTATCTCGAGAAACATGTACCTACTTTTTTCCTAAAATTGACGAAATATGCAAAATATACATTTTTAAACTCAACATTGTATAGATTGGATTTCTAGCTTTGTCAGCTATAAATTGAGAGCATATGGAATAATATGCATCTCCTCCAATTTCTAAGCCCTAGTAATAAATAATTATATAAATAATTACAGTTTAATTATTGAATAAAATATGTAAATATACTTTTCACTAGTATATCATTAATAGTACCTAAATAACAAGTAAATAAGTATAATTGTTTATTTGTTTATCTAGCTTAAATGATTTGTAATTTTTAAAGGTATACCCTAAACCCCGTTAAAATGTCATCTGGCATAAATAACAAACAATAAATGGAAAATAAATTTGACTAAATAAAATATTTTTTGATATTATTTAGAGGGGCTTAGCCTTTCCCCTATTGGAAATTTTAGCATTCTAGAAGTTAGCCATTCATATAATACAAAAACAGCCTTTCGAAACCACGAGTTAAAAAGAATAAGGTATAGCAATTGTTAAATACCTATAGGTAGGTATTAGGTATGTAGTAAATAATATAATTAACTTCAACCGAATTGATCATAATCAAATACACCATCGATAGGTAGGGAAATTAGGTGGTTATAAAATACAAATAATTAGGTATTTTTATGTTTTGAAATATGGATTACCTACCAAATATGCATCATAATTTACCAATGTACATATTTTTTCCCATCAATACTCAGGTGTATTGGGTATGTTAACTCAGTAGGTATAAATACACATATAAATAACCAACAAGGTAAAATATACCTTAAGTTATAAAAAAATAAATCCATAATTCTTAATCAGTATCTATTCACAAACCAGTGTCTTATAGGAAGGTACTCACCAAACTGTTTTTTTAAGACCTACAAAGGTACCTAGATACATATAGATAATTTGTATGGAAATAAAATATAATAATTTTAAAATTAAATTCAAATAGGTATCAACTGCATATGAACCTAGAAAAGTGTTCATTGGTTTTCTTATTTTAACGACAAACGCATAAGAGTTAGGAATTTTCTTGGTCTCGACAAATGCAATCACCTACCTATGCTCAAAATGTACACAAACATTCCGTAAACAATGGGCATTATGTATAAAAAAAATATTTTCAGTCGAAAACGGACGCCGAACATGGGCTGTGCGACGCTTACCTAAATCTTCGAAACGGTGCCCATAATAGTGATTTGGTATTATATCTGTCGGCTCTTGTATAATATCCATCGTAACTACCCATAACACATTTTAATGATTTACCTCTGTAAAGTCGTCCATGGTGTACCGCTTGAGAGGAACAGTTTCAGTTCCGACAGTGTGACGGTCCGGCTAGGTTGGTCACAACTCGCAGGTGAACGAAAAAACAGACGACGACAGCGAAACTCGGTATGGGAAGATTTTCCGCGGCGATGTTGTTGAAAAAAACAAACGAAAACGATCGACTCGACGTGAGCGGAGTGCGTCTGACGGGGCACGAGCAACGAAACAATAGAAGCGCGGGTTTTCGGTTTTTTAGTGTTTATCACGTTCGAATTTAACGTCCGGCAATCTCGTCGTCGGTGTTAGTGCGCCGCCGCTGCGTAGCGCGTAAACAACAATGTTATGCCGGTGGGGATATGCGAACGCAGCGCAACGGTCGTTTTGTAACCGTCCGCTGTGGAGGTAACCCGTCGTCGCGTCGGTAGCTGATGTGGTATATTTCGGCCTCGGCCATAACCCCTCCACCCCGCGACTTCCCACCGTAAATATCGACACGTAACTTGTTCCGATGCGAGAAAGGGAAATGGCAGTTGAGATTTCTGATTTAAAATTATTTTAAGTCGCATCAACGATGCCAGCGCGTCTGCACCGTATATTATACTGGATGGATATACATCCACCTTGACTATTATATTATTATAATTATGTTGTTCGCACCATGGATGGTACAATGTACGTCAGTATTCCGTACGCACTGAGCGTCATGCATACCTAATGGTTAATGTATACAAGTATTATACAATATATAGTATAGGACATAATATCAGGTACACATAAGAATATAAGATTATTAAAATTCACCGCAAAAATGAACAATTTATATTTTACACGGTCATGCTGCACGAATCCTGACGATTCCAATTTCGGTTGACTTTTTGATATTATTATTATATTTTATTACCCGTATTTTCCGTTGTTGTAATAATAAAATATATGTACCTAGATAAGACAATTCGGACAATTGACACCCGGGACATTTGACACCCGACGGTTTTGTGGTTTTATCGATATCGGACTTTTTGCACCCGATATTTTTAGAACACGGGCAATTGACACCGAGCGATTACGATAACTGAGAGTAGGTACCCACTACTTATAGTCTAAAGTTATTAGTTACTAGTTAGTGTCTGTACTCTGTAGTCTGTTGAATATCATCTGTTTTAATTTAAAAGTCATTCATTCAATATGAACTCAGAATGTTCAATAGATGAGATTGAAATAATTAATACAAAATTAATAATTAATGATTACATTTATGTTTTTCAAAAATTAGTGGGTGATGGCCTTAGATATACTTGTGTTCAACGAAAGGAACATTATAAAGGTAGTGTAACGACAAATTTAAAACCTACTTTAATCAAAGTAAAAATAATTTTTAATTTAATATTTCTGAAAGATAAGACGTGATAACTGATAGCACTTTTCGTTATTTTTTTTTTTTAATTCAGACTTGTTTTTAGTAGCCACGTACTTAAAAGATAAATTCATTTTATTATATAATTTTACTAAATAGGGAAATATTCAAACAAATAGTAATAGTTATAGTAAGGATAGTAATAGTATATAATAAAATGAACTTTACTTTTAAGCACTTAGGTGCGTCATGAGAATAATAATAAACCTTTTTTAATCGTATATTCAATAAGGTACCTAATAACTAATCAATTATCATTGTTTATTTCAAGTTTCAACAAACTAACGGAAATATTTATAATGAATCAACCATGAGCTGAAAACTATCACAATTCAAATACTTATAAGACATAATTTATTTATTTATTTATTTATTATACATGGGTTAAAATGTTCAAAAATTTTTAATATTATATTATAAGTATTATAATTATACCATTAGACATTACAATTTAAACATATTATTTAATAAAGTTATTTCTCTCATGATATTTTTAAAATAAAATTACTACCTATTTCTAGCCAAGTAGGTACTGCATGAACAAAATATAGATAAATATTCCATAATAAATTGATAACAGTAGTTAGTTACTAGCAGACTGCAGTATATAATATAGGTATATAAATGTTATAATAATTATTAATTATTTTTATTATTTAAGTAAAGTTTATTATCTTAATATTGTATATATAAGAATACCTACATACAAAAAAAATATGTTGTTATGAAAAATAAAATAAAAATATCGTAAAAATATAATACCTAATATTAAAATTTAAAAATTAAAGTTAACAACAGCAAAATGGAACTGCTGAACTCAATATTTGCTATGCTGTACGTTGTACGATAGTAAACATAACATGTGATTTATAATAACTGTTAAAAATAAATGTTAGCCCACTAGTTACATAATTATGGCAGTTATAATTTATAAATTGAAAGTATTGCAACTATAGGTGGGTTAGAACCATACAGCCTACTACCGATGGAGCCATCATGGCATGGAGGTTAAAAAAACATTTTTTTTTGTATCTATACAGTAACAGTACCTATACAAGGCCTATAATGAGAGGGGGATACATTAACTATTTACTGTATTATACATATGACAGTATTACTATAGCTTCCAATTATAATAAATTGTTATTGGTATATTAACAACAAAATAATACATTTGTATTAAAATTAAAAATATATTATAGTATTTTAATATGTATTATAGTGTACTGTCGTCTGCCAGACCTCCTTTCGTGAACCGTGATCGTTTTATTTATTTAAAAATAAATACATTACATAGTATTTTTTGTTCCTTAAAAACTAATAACAAGAGAACGTTTTATTTATTATTTATTTTTTACCTAATAGCTGTTGAGTGAATTCAAAATTTAAAATTATATAGGCCAAATTAAAATAATATTACGAATGGTGAAAAACAAATAATTTACAAAATATGATGAATAGTATGTAATAGCTTATTAATGTTAATGTGTATAATATCATAATATTTAATAAAATAAATATCGATAGTAAAATGGTGAAATATTGGTGTTAGATATAAAGTAATCATTAATATTGCTCTATTTTATTGTATTTTATATAAACAAATAACAACATAATAATGATAGACATTAGTAATACCATTGATTATAAATTATAACTAACTCAGTAGTCATAAAGTACACATGGCTTAAACATGCGTCATTAATTATCAAGATAAACATTTGATTAATCAGCCAATACTGAGTAGTAGGTATACTTTTACGATATACATCGTCACATCAACACATCGTACTTTAACGATAGTTCCTAACGAGTAAATACAATAATTATCTGCTTCAATTAGATAGTAATATATTTTATAATATTAAATACAAAATGCTGCTAGTTAATTAATATTTAATAGTTATTAATATCATTATAAATCATAATTAGTTATATTATTATAAAATTATAAAAATACTAAAATAAATGAGACTGTCATATTTTGATAGCCGTAATAGCCGAATAATGACTAACCGTATACTATACTACAGTTAGATAATATAAATTATATTATGAACAATTATTTTTAACTATAAGTTTGTGATTCATTTTAGTACCTAGTTAAGTAATTTATGTCTAAATTATGTATCTAAACGTATCAATTCAAAATGAAACTACTGTTTTTAAGAGGTTGAATGGTTTAGCACAGCGTTCTTAAGAAATGTGAACATTTAACAATTAAATTAATACAATAATATTATTATATTATAACTAACCTTTTTTTTTTTTTTTTTCAGTTTTCAACCGACGACGCCACGGGAACTGCTTTCGCATTCTTCCGCGACGCCGCCATATTATAACTAACCTAAAATAGCCAATAGTTACTTGTAAAAATGTGTATAGGTAATTACCGAATTATTATTTTGATAATGGACCTCGTTACGGCTATTATTTAAGGGGTAACATTTTTATCTTAGCCACCCAGGCTCTATGTAGTAGTTATTATTAGTGTGAGTGAAATTCAATGTGAGCACCATTCTCGTAAGCGCATGCATACGTCAATAACTCAATAAAAATATACCGGTGCACCGTAACTCCGCATGGACCGTCACAATTTTTTAATATATCACCTTAACTCCGCATACAAAATTTTTTTTTAACACCCTAACTCCGCACACAGTATATAAATATATTATATACATATAATAGGTATTTATGATTGTATTAATTTATTTATTTTAAATACAAAATATTATGTTATTAAAATTAAATAAAAATAATATTAATAAAAAATAGCCTAATCTAAACATTCATATCAATTATTATACAGAAGATCAATCTAAGTAGGTAGTATAAAAATAATAATAATAAAGACTATTTACAACAAACATTGTCGTCGTCGGTAAAATAAAATAAAATAAAATATAAAATATCTAATGTAAATTAAAATTAAATTGCATTAAATGAAGCTTAACTCTTTACAAAATTATACCTATCAATTTGGTTGTCGTTATATAATTCTATTTTTTTATTTATAAATTGTATATTATTTTTTTGTTGTGTTCTAATTATCCTACTTTCATTATTATTGGCAGAATTTATTCGTATATAAGAATCCAACAATTTATATAAGCAACAAATATTTTAAGCAACTACTACTCAGATAATGTTGAGAGAACTAAACGTTACACACTGGGGAAATAAATATATTGGTTATTACCTATAATATGTTATCAATTTTATATTATATCAGTTTTATGGCATGTGGACTTTTGGTGTTTAAAATATTTTTAGAATGCTGAGCTACGCACCGTTCGTTTTTTCGACCGTGCGGAGATACGGTGCATGCGGAGTTACGGATTCACAAAATATTTTTATTCATGCGGAGCTATGGTGCGTCCAAATATACAATTCACTACAATACGAATACTTACTTATTGTTTTGACATAATTAAAGTTAGTTAACTTTGTCTGATTTCGATTCCGAAAAATACATTTGAATTCAGCAGAAAAATGTCTATAGATCGTACGAAACACTTTTCATTTTTAATATGAATTTTAATTTGAACTATGATTTGAAAAAACTCATATTTTCAAGTTTTCAATTACATTTTACAATAATATAAGATTTAATTGTTCTATACGATTACAGACAATTTGCTGTAGAACTCAAATTTTTTTCAGAATAAAAATTAAACAACGTAAACTAACTTAAATTTTGTCAAAACTTAAGGTAGGTATTTTTAACTAAAATTAACGGCAGTAGAGAGGCCCCTCAATAATATGTACTGTTTTTAAAATGTTAATAGAGCATAAGCAAGTATTAAGTAACAATACCAGTAGGTACTTTAAAGTCTTAATGGATGATAACAGCCACGAGAATCCTATTACAAAATTATAATATTATATTATCCATGCGTGACTTTTTACAAGTATAAAATATTTAAATAATATACACAGTAATAAATTATATAGGCTGATGCAGACCGTTTTCGCTCAGAATGATTTTTCGTGATTTATCATTGAATTCACATTTAAGTATTTAACACACCATGCCTACGTTACAGCTTTATTATAGGTACACTCAACATCCATTACCTATACTGTACAGCAGAGTGGCAACCTACTTCACCTTTATTTTAAAAATTGATATTGTTTTGATCAAAATAAACATTTTGGAAATATTTTTATGTACCTATTGATATTTGATTTACTTATATCAATATTATTTATATATTTACTAATATGAAATTTGAGATGCTTGAAAACAAAGTGTCCTGACAGCCTGTTTACAGCATGGATAAAATATGAATTAAACGGATTCGATCCCGACAATTTTTAAGGAGTTCAATATAGGCAATTTTCTACGTGCGTGCTTGTGGGTCGTATAAAATATGTGCTTAGTAAATCATCATTGGTGTTTATTATTTAGTGTGAATGCCTGCGTGTATAAAATAAATAGCAGGGCGCTCCAATCCGTGCACGTACAAGTCAATAATTAATCACATAAATATTAATTATTTTGTGTCTTTTTTATCAAAAGTATCAATTTTTCACCAATCATATTAACTAACCAATTTATCGGATAAATTTTCTGAAAATATAAATTCGAGTTTGTTATAAAACGATTTTCTTCCATTTCTTAAATTGATTTTTCTACTTCAATATCTACTTCTATTATTAACATTTAACAATATTTAATATTCAAAATTTGAAGGGATCAGGAGTTTAATTTCAAAAAAGTGGCAGAGTCGTTTTCAAAAACTCTTTATGGCAAATTCAAATATGTTAGAAGTTATATCTAAATGACTAGGACATATCTAGGACTGTATCTACAGTTGGCATAAGATAATTCTATTTTGGTAAAAAACATTGGGTATGTCTGTTATTTATTGAACACTTTAAACGAAATTAAAACAAGACCACGTTATAAAATATAATTAGGAAAGTTGAATAAAGAACTTTTGCAAAATCTTTGTCTATACTTCCAGCTCTATCTTAAATATTTAATTTGTTTTAATTCATAAAATTAGGTGGCCAGAGGGCTCGTATGAAAAATAAAATAAGAAAGTTTTCAAAAACCTTTCATTCACATACTAAACAATTTTACCTATTCAAAATACTTTTTCTTTTATATATAATGTAAATAATGAGGACCTATTTGGCTATATAATACTTAACAGTTAAAAATATCTAAATTTATAATATATTATAATATATATGCTACTTTAGTTAATAAATATTGTGATCATATTATTTTTTTCTGAGGCTTGTTAACATATTACACATACACACACATCCATCTTATCACAAAATAGGTAAGTAATGCGTCTATATACTATGTTGCGACCACAACAAGTAGACTGTAGACATAGAAATAGGTGACACAACGCAGTAGTTTATAGTTTTATACAATTATTGTTAAAAGACAAACAGACAAAAAAAAATAACAGTAAACTTTCGTGGGCTTATAATAGTTTATAATAGATTTTGCCGCACAAATTTAATATATTTTTCAATTAGTAATACGGTACTACGGCAGATTGAATTAATGTCTAATATTTTGAAAATATCACCTTGTTTGGTTAATATTAATACACTGTAGGTAATGGCGGAAAGTTCGAAGTTTCTACGAATTGTAAATCGGCATGTCTATAACTGTATAATATATAAGTACCTACAACAGTACAATTTATCAGAAATCTTGTATCAAATTTTAGAGCTTTTTGACCAAGATTTACAAATGTTGCTTATTAAAATATTAACATTGATTAAAAAGAATCCGAACATTTCAAATGTCAATAAAAAAAACATTTCAATAAGAAATCTCTAAAATATAATACTATTATATAATTAATTATAATATTATTTACATTATGGGTAATGAGTATCTATTATTTATGGAATGTAAATGTACACCTCTGCGGTCCGCAAACTATGTCCATGATAATAATTATTGAGGCGATACAATATTTTAGCATGTTTTTGTAATTTAGTAATATAAGTAGGTACTAAATTCACCTCCACCGCAGCTTAAAGTTTTGTCAAAATCACTGCTGCCTAAACATTTATTAACTAGGTACTTTGTAGTAATGCATTATTATGATATTTATTTCTATAGTTTTTGACTGGCGATCGATATAATTGTAAATTCGTAAACATAAAATATTATGCTTATATTATGATACGTATGGTGTATACCATGACTAAATAAATTAATAATAATAATTATTATATTTTGGTCATGGCGTAATTATATGTTTACGTAAATATCGTTATCACAATTTCTCTTGACTCTTATCATTCCAATGTTTATGCTCCGCGGCACTATCGCCTACGATACTACAACCGTGACCTTAATGTTGCCGGTTTTTGATGTTTGATATTTCAAAACAGTTAAGTGTTAAGTTGTACTTGAGTGTCAACAATTAGTAACATAAGTGGAAAAATATGATGCCATGTATAATAAATTAAATGGTATATCGATAGTCACGTCACTCATGGAACATCGTAGTAATAATAAATTATTATAATAAAATCGGCTGTCGAAACGGACCATACAGGGACGCAGCAGCAGCAGCTGCTACTGGTTATCGCTATGAGCAGTGCGGCAGCGGCGATTGTGTATGTACTATCAGTGTTCGATTGTGCTGTCGTTGTCGGTATCAGCGAAGATACTGATAACAATGCTTAGATTACTATTACTCCGGTCGAGTGCGTTATACTAATATTTTGAAATAAGCGATATGCATCAAGTTTACGGCGGAAACGACGGCAACCGAAGCGCACACGAGCACACCCAGCGAGCTTTTTTTCCGAAGCGCCCGCCGACTTTGATCTCACCCACCACCAGTGGCCGAGCGACATCGTCATTCGACATTCAAGCGGCACCGATGAGTGATGACAAATGACGGCTGTTTGAACTTTTGAAACAAAGTACTACTATCAGCGACTCATCGCAAGACCACGTTAGGTCAACACTTAAGTTACCGTCACAACTACGACGCAGACGGCCGACGTATCGCAAGTGACACCATCTCGACAACGGCTGACATGGTGCCGACAGCCTTGTCATCCGGCGCTTTCGTGTTGTTGCTGCTCTCTGTGGTAATAGTACTGATTACCGTGCTAACAGCATTCATCGTTAAACTGGCGCTGTCCTGTAGCCCTGTCTGTAGCGACACGGACGACGAAGCTCTTGTGTGTGAGTCGCACAGCCTGGACGGCAACGCCGAGCAACGAAAGTCCAACTCGCGCCGGTCTAACGTCAACGACACCCAACTGATCGACGCCAGCGATTATTAGACACGGTAAGTGTCCCTCGCTTTTATATTGTAGGGACTCTTAGGGCCCAGGGCCCCTTTTTTTCTGGTATAAGGGTCGCAGCTTACATGTAAGCACGGGCGCACAACTTGCTCTTGAAGTTTGTACGGGTAGATTATTCAAATCTCTAGATTAGGTAGTTGAAAATTAATCAGTTTTTTAGGCGTATTTCGTGTTCGTTAGTTGCCATTACATACGGCGCCATCGTTCTCGCAGTGTACGTCATCGTGATTTCGTGATAATGTTTATTGTTCGGTATCTACTTACTTCGGTAGTTTATTTTCGTATCACATTATTTATGATTTATACCTACCTACAGGCTACAACTAACCTACGTAACGTAAAGTCGTGTTGAAACTGATTAATGATTACGTGATCCAGTCGACGCGATATGGACAAATCGTCGTTTTGGAGGGGGCACGTTTTTGTACATAACATACGACTAATCACTGTTAATTTTGCTGTTAAGTTTAAACACTTAACTGCATCCAAGTCTTAACTCTGTAGTTTGTACGTTTATCGAAACTATTGTAATTTTTAAAATATTCTCTCCGTCAAACTCTTCAGCTCTTCAAACGATTGTAATAATAATTGTATTATTGAAAAACTAAATTAAAACGCCACCGTACACGATAATACCTACATGATAACTACATAATTATCATAAATTTAATTAACTTAAAATATATATTAAAACGACCCTTATATATTATGGATCACCCGATACATTACATAATACAGAGTGCGTCGCTTGTTGTGTATGTCACCGCCGTCGTATATCGTTTGAATCTATACAATATGACTCAAAAGTCTTGTATCACCCTTCGTATATCACCCTTAGTATATCCTTGGAAACCATTATATTTAAATGTAGTTTTTTTTTTACAGTAATGAGCTTGAAAATTCTGATTAAATAACATAAGATTCAATTTTTTTTACGCAATTAAGTTTTTTACATTTCCAAGATAGCTGTTTTGTTGATCATATTTTTTAAAATAGTTCTAAAAAAAAAAGTATTAAAATTCAATGAAAAATCGACCAAGTTAGAGCTACCTAGTTATTATACTTTGAATTTCTAAGAATAATTATATTTATGTTACCTACTTATATGCATACCACGTACGGAATTAGCGTTCCTATTTTTGTTAAAGCATCATGCGAATCGTACTTTGCTAATTCCGTATATGCATAAGTAACATAATTATTATTCTTAGAAATTTGAAATAATATAACTAGCTGTAACTTGCATGCTTTAATAATAAATAGGAACGCAGATGGTTTCTTATAAGAAATACGTATACGATCTTACGAAATTTAAAATAATAACTAGCTCTAACTTGGTCGGTTTTCATTAAATTATAATTTAATTAATTTTTTTAGAACTGTTTTAAAAAATATGATCAACAAAACGGCTGTCTTGGAAATTAGTTGCGTAAAAAAAATTGTTGGTAAATTTTGAATTTTTGTTAAAAAATTGTAGGTATCTTATGCTTTTTAATCAGAATTTCCAAACTCGTTACTTAAAAAAAACTACATTTAAATATATTGATTTCCCACGGAGATACTAAGGATGATACGGAACTTTTGGGACTTACTGTATATTATTCACATATATTATTATACCGTACTTTAAACTCGAGTCCAATTTACGAGCAGACGTGCGTTTATATATCATAATATTATATATTATTATTTATATATTATTATTTATATATTGTAATTTATAATATATATTTTACAAATAAATTGCACCTATATGGCTACATAATAATGTATGTCATGATACCATCGGCTTAGAGCTAATGTACGCAAACGCTGCTTGTATATTATGATAATAATATAACAATAAATGTGCACAGAAGGCGGTTATAGTACCGAAAGATACCGCGAACACGACCTAGCGGTATATAGATATCCGAAGCTCGCAGTCAGCCCCGTCGCCACCGTAAGTAACTCATGCTGTAACCAAGAAATCTAAAAAATATATAAACAATATTTTTTGTTTATAGTTATTTTAAGTTCAAATTAGGACAAAAATATTATTGTATATAAATATGATAGCATGCAAACAATATTTATTAAACTTACCGACTACCTTATTAATAATAATAATATAAAATATAAATATAATTCAAAATATTCCAAGCTTACAAACCGTCCCCACTAAGAGTGATTTTTCGTATTGGTACAATGATATTATATAAATACCTAATATGAATTCATATTTAATACCATCCATTACAGCGAACCACTTATAACCCATTGTACAGCAGAGCGTCACCCACTTACTCGCTTTTTTTTTTTAAAAGGTAAATTTATGATAAATTTTGAATTTAATTTTCAAATCTTAGATATAAAAAGAAAATATTTTTTTAATTAATGATGAATTTCTTACTTGAATAATTGGCAAATATTCATGATTTTGACAATTTT
Organism: Nasonovia ribisnigri; assembly: GCA_027563435.1. NCBI lineage: Eukaryota > Metazoa > Arthropoda > Insecta > Hemiptera > Aphididae > Nasonovia > Nasonovia ribisnigri. Next base: position 145,017 of record JANEHU010000686.1, on the reverse strand, counting down.
TGTTGAATTTCTAATTTCATGGCTCGTAAGTTATGTGTCATAACAAATAAATGTGAATTTACTCTCAATTTTATTTTAAATTACACTACCTTATAAAAACTTATGAATAGAGACCGGATTTATATGCACTTAAAACCTTAGAAATAAGATGTTTCTATGCTCTATAATTTCATCAAAATATTCTTTAATATGCAAAAATATTATTTTATGAAAAAATATTCTTTTTCGTAAAAATGTATTAAATACTGTAAAAACAAATAAAAGTAATAGTTTATAAAATGTATAAGATAATTAAATTTATCCTAATCGTTAAAAAAATATTCAAACAGTCATATTTAACCTATAGGCTATAGGTAATATGATGATATACTAGTGTACCTATATTGTTTAATTGCATTTTAGATGTATGAGTGTAACACATAGTTTATAGTTACATACCTAAACTTCAGATTTATGAACTCAAAAACCAATAATATTAACATGTTTTAAATAATAAAAACAAAAACGTATTGTATATTGTTGAATAACATAATAATATTATGTATCAAAACAATGTAAACTTAAATAATTCAGCCTTATGAATTCAAAAAATAAAATAATATTGCATAAAATAGTTAAATAAAAGAATAATATTATGTATTACAACAACTTAAACTTAATTCAGCCTTATGAATTCAAAAAATAAAATAATATTGCATAAAATAGTTAAATAAAAGAATAATATTAGGTGTTCAAACAATTTATAACAATATACTGCTCCATGTGTTTTGAAGACATGTTAGTTCTTCTTTCAGTTAATATATGTTTATATTTACTGAATGACTTTTCCACATCTACTGATGTAATTTGAGTATATTTCATGTCAGCTGCCATAGTAGGTGTAAAGTTGGATGGGAGTTCTCCCTCAGATTCACCACTCAGAATCGAAGACAACTGTTTCAGCTTTTGAAGGCCAGTATTTTTGGTAACCAATTGAGATACTTTTGTTTTAATTTCAGCTCCAATCCTTCCAGGTATGTTTTCCATTGCTAAAATAACTTTATGTACAATATTTAAAGAGTCATGTAAAGATAAATTTGCTTTTTCTAATTGTTTAATAGAGTTAACAAGAATGAAAAAGTGTGTTTTAATAAATGTTAGTTCATTTTTTACTGACTCTTTATCAAGCATTCTTGTACATTTTTGAATGCTAATCACAGAATTGTCTTTTAATTTATGCATAATATCTTTAAGTTCTTCAAAATAATCTGCACTAAAGCATGCTGCATCGATCCATGTCCCCCATCTGGTTAATATGGGCTCGGGAGGTAAAGGAGTACTTGGTAATGTTTCTTTATAGATATCCACTCTTGATGGTGATTTTAAAAACACTTTTTTCAAGTTGTTTACCAATGTATTTATGTCAGGATACAACTCTCTAACTTTTTCTGCAATGCGTTGTAGCATATGTGCAGCACAAGTAACATGAATCATATTTGGGTACAGTATTTCTAATATGCCTACTGCTTTAATCATGTATGGTGCAGCATCTGACAACATCAATAAAACTTTTTTGTCACAGCCACCACCTGGCCATAATATTTTTAAACCATCGTTCATAAAACGTATAATTGTCGAGTGATTAGTTTTTTCCATTTGCTTACATGCAATGAGAAATGGGCGACTTAATTTATCACAATTTAATGCACCAACTAAAAGATTAGCTACATAGTGTCCATTTATATCGGTTGTTTCATCGACAACTATCCAAATGAAAGAATCTTCTAATGATTTTCTAATATGTTCAATTGCTTGGATGTAACATGGTTGTAGATAGTTTTTTCTCATAGTACTCTCATCTGGTATATGCTTGTTGGTATATTTCTCTAAGAAACATTTAAATTTAAGCACTTGTAATTTGTACCAAGGTATATTGGCAGCAATCATACTCGTACATAAATCTTCATAAAAATTAGATTCTGGTTTGTTTGGTACAGATAAAAGAGCTTGTTTAATTTTTAAATCATTGCGTTTTAGGTTTTCGATATGAAAAGCAGTAGAAGCATGTTGTAAAATTTGACTTTTTTTTTTACAAGGTACTTGTTTGGTACAAACCTGACAAAATACAATGGATCCATCTGTGGTAAATATATTTGAAAGTTTATTGAATGGTTCAATCCATTGATTCAATAAAGTTTTAAAACTAGATGAAATTTTCGGCATTTTAATTTACCAAAACACACCAAAACTTGACACTTAATACACTAGTAGATAGTTAGTAGTAGTAGTAATATACTTAAGACTTAACAATAATTAAAATGATTAATGAATTTATAAAGATTATTTGATATCTGTATTCCGTGATATCAGTATATGTCACACATGCGCAGAAGCATAGTACAATGAAGTATGCGGAACACGATCAGTGCTACCCACGTAGAACGAGGGAATTACTACCATAAAAATATAGAATACTATTCTATTGTATATTCTATACAATTCTATGCTACTACCATGGTCCGTCTATAAAAATAAGATAAGAGAATCTATAGAAAATAATTTAGAATTGATTTTCTTATCAATTTTATGTTCTTTTCAATATTCCTTTCGTCAAGATAAATAATATGATAGGTACTACCTATTATAAAAAAATTTTTTTATGAACTATTAGATTTTTTATAAAATATTCAAATTAGACCCCAATATATACCAATATATTTCTAAAACATGTTTTTGCACAAAATATTCTTTAACCTTGAAATATTCTTTTTTATGCTCTAAAAACTTTTGTATATCAGCTTATAGGTAAATGAATCGTCCAGAAAGCTTATCAAATTGAAGCTGCATACTCTCAGTAAAAAGATGTAAAAACATAAAAATCCGGTCTCTACTTATGAAGAATCTTGTATTAAAATTTCAAGTTTTTTGACTGTGCTAAGACTTTTTTGTCGACAATAATTTTTAAATAAAACTCGAAAATTTCTCATGCCAATTAATAGCTCAAATATTAATTCTGAAGAAAATGTTTACATAAATATTTGGTGAAAATTAAAAGTATCTACGGTTATTAGTGATTGAGATTTGAGTTACATAAAAAGAACTACTTAAATCGATTTTGTCAAAAATTGGTATATTTTAAAACTCTCCGGTTTTCCTTATTTTTTTTGTTTTTCCCTTCGCTTTTGAATACTATTGTACATTTTTAAATTTAGACCTTTTTAAAGTTCCAACTTGATTCCCTTTGCCATCAGCAAAAATACCAAAATTGAAAATCGAAGAATTTTTTCTATTAGAAAATTTTACTCTACTCAGAATCTAAAAAATAAATGCGTTATTTTTGAATAGTACCTAATAATAATTTATAAATAAAATAAATTTCAAGTTGAAATTTGACAAAATTGGATATTTTATATTTAAACAAAAAAACGATGTTTGTTATTTTGTTGTTATTCATAAAATATTATTCGTGGGAACTTGCAACTTTTCGTTAATGCCTTGGTATATTAGTATATTATCCACTATGCAATTTTCTAAAATATTTAAATTAGTTTTGATCTATTAATAATAATAAGCAATTGTTTAGGTATTTATAACATGGACCTATTCACGCCGTTTTACGGTAAGTCAGTAACCAGTGGCGCCGAATGATATTGAAACTGCCAGTTCAAAATAGTTATATTCACCCACCCACCCCTTCCAATTTACCACCTCATCAAATACCTGAACATTTTTTTTCAAATATTATATAAATATAAACAAATATACCATTTTAAATAGAAAAAATGTGCCAAATAATATATTAAATAATTAATTTGATTTTTTTTAATGATCATTTTTGATTTTAATTTTTTTTTAATATATATTAATTTATGTTCAAATCTCAAATGAATTTCTTAGAACTTTTTGAAAACTGTTTTGGGCAGTTCATTATACATTAGTTAAAATTAAATAATAATTTTTATTTATTTTCCTTAAATAATGTACAAAACGTATATACCTAATATAGATGAAAGTATATTGTACATAAAGTATAAATATAAAAAAAAACAATAATACAGATTTCATAATAATTTAGAAGATAAGGTTGATGATAGACTTGCAAACTTGTCAATGACATCAGAGTTATTTATTGGAAGATTTTCACATGATATCAACATTAAGTTTTCAAGTCTGCCTTGTGCGATTGTGCTACTTAGTCGATTCTTTGTAATTTTCAGTTTTGAAAATGTACGCTCAGGTGAGGCGCTTGTAACAGGCAATGTGGTTGCAATATGAAGTGCCGTATAAAGATTCGGAAAAACTTCTTTTAATCCAGATGTATGACATAATTTTAATAAATCAAGTAAACTAACTAAATTTGTATTATCATTATTGTAGTCCATTTTGTCATTAGAATCAGAATCATCGGTTTGCGTGTTTTCACTACCATCCAACGTCTAATCTTGATCACAAACTTTTTAACTACAATCATGTATATATTTGGGTAAATTGATGACATTAGAAAATTCAGAAAAATAATTGGCAAATTGACAATACTCTTTTTTTAGATCATCAAGTTGTACAAACTCCGAGTATATTTCACAAAATGTGTTAAACGCATCAATTGGCAAAGATCTGCTTGAAATTTTTACTTCATTTAACCGTTTTGTAGAAAAAAGTGAAATATCTTTTAGTAAATTTTGAGATTTAGAAGTAAATCTATCATTAATAGCAGTAATAATTGTGTCTAAAGAAACAAAGTATGTTTTAATTTTAAATTCATATTTAGGATCAGTAATAGGATGATCTTCAATTTCTTCATTTGATAATCTTTTTTTCTTTCTTATACGATGAATAGGTAAAGGTGAGAACTCCATATCTGATTTTTCAATGTAATTTTTGCTTTTTTTACAAAGTTCTAGGTATGCATTGTCTGTTCGCAATTCTTTTATTTTATCAGTTACTACGTGTAAACTTTTTATAGCACCTAATAAATCAATATTAATTGATTGTAATATTCTGGTTAAAGGATCCAAAATATAGAAAATATCAATATATAAAAATGCGGTAAAAATAAATCGTTCAGAAAGAAAATATTCCATTAAACCAGTTGCTTTTGCTCCACTTTTAAAATCTGCACATCCTTCTTCTTTCTGAATTTTTTCTAGCGTGTCAATCACAGCATTAAATGTTAGAATTGCTGTGTTTAATGCTGATGAAAGTGAAAACCAACGTGTAGTCTCAACACGTTTTAGTCGATGGATTCGTTGCGTTGGATAATGTTTTTTCTGTGCATTATCAAACCAAGAAACTCTTTTTTTGCTACTTGAAATCAACGTGTATAAGGATTCCAAATTGCCAAATAAGTCTACTGCATTTTGTGAACTACAAGATCCCTGAACAACTATTAAACTTAAACGGTGTGCGTAACACCAAGTATATATAGCTGCAGGATTGTCTGCACAAACAAGTGCTTGAAGGCCAGCATATTCTCCACGCATGTTTGCTGCACCATCATAGCTTTGTCCTACTAAAAACCGTTTCCAATTCAGTCCATTTTCAGCACAGATTTCTTTGAAAATAATGAAAAGATTCTTTCCAGATGTAAGAGATGATTCTTTCAAGGCTAAAAGACGTTCATTAATTACTGGTTCCAGTTTTTCAAAATTAACATAACGAATAATGAATGCTAATTGTTCTTTTCTGGAAATATCAAATGTAGTATCAATAGAAACACTAAAAAATCGAGATTCATTCAATTGTTTATTAATTACTACTTTGATACACGAAGCCACAGAATCAATCAGCTGATTTTGTCTTTCCCAAGGGCCAAGACAAAAAACTAACTTCTTGTCTTCCTTTATTTTTTAGTTTTTCAATATGTATAGCCAATGAAGGCGACCGTTTACTAATTACTTCTGCTAAATCCTTAAAGTTGCCTTTATTATCTTCGGACCAATTTTCTCGGTGACCTCTAAATGAAAGAGAATGTTTCCCAAGAAACTGTGTAATTTCCACCAATGTATTCACTACTTCTCTGTTCATTGCCACTTCTTCTTTTTTTTTTTTCTCTAATGATGGTAAAATAGTTGCAGAGTTTTGTTTTAACTTAACAATTATTGACGCATTAATGTGACAAATTGTTTTTTCATGCCAACCAATATCATGTAGTCGGTTCCAACCTTGGAAACCATCTTCTATCCATCCCTTTTGTACATATTTGTCACCAAAAAACATGCTGTATAAGCAATAGATTCGGTTACTTGAAATAGAGTAGCTCAACCAATCTCGGCGTACACGATCACCACCAGTAATTGTTCTAGTCTACAGTAACTATCTTCAGTAAAACGATGACCATATTTTTGAGGAAAATTTTTTCTGGTAGTTCGTGCTTTTTGGGCTGGAAGGGGCCTTTAGAAATGATTGCCATTTTTTCGACCAGAGATAATTTTTTTCTTTACAAATGTAATTGGATCACAACTGCTCAAGTCCAGAGAATATGATTCTGAAAATATTATGGTATCAATTTATTATTTATACGTTTGGTAAAATACATTTTTATGTATGTAATTATGAATAAATAGTAATTTGTTAGAAATAATAAATAAAAACACTAAAATGTCAAAACTGAGAACAATATAATATCTGAATATTCTGAATATTATACTGCTATATAATATATATTTACCAGTAGAGAAAGTCTCAATATCTAAAATTGTATCACTTTTTGCATTTGGTTCTGATGCAGAAGATTTTTGACCATTCGATAATTCACTATCGTTCAGTTTATCTAAAAATTAAAAAAAAAAAATAGCCAAAACTGAGAACAATATAATATCTGAATATTATTTTGCTATATAATATATATTTACCAGTAGAGAAAGTCTTAATATCTAAAATTGTATCACTGTTTGCATTTGGTTCTGATGCAGAAGATTTTTGACCATTCGATAATTCACTATCGTTCGGTTTATCTAAAAATTAAAAAAAAAAAATAGCCAAAACTGAGAACAATATAATATCTGAATACATAGTATATAATAACTTCACACTCTTGATGTTTAACTGTACATAATAACTAATAATAATATAATATCTTATAAATATAAAATCATAATGAAGCATTGAAGCCAATAGTACAACAAATTATTTGTTTTGATTTGAAAATTACTTTTAAATCTATACACGATTGTCATGATTCATACATTAATTTAGACACAACCTTTAAAAACTACATAACGTCATAACATATCTATTATCATGTTTCCATTACCGAAAATAAATAACTCTTAGAATATGTTTAAAAAAAAACTAAACACTGTATTGAAATTCTGATTCGACTAAGTACATATTTATAAAAAAAAATCAAACTTTAAAAATATAGTTTTTATACATAGTTCAACATCAATATATCATTGTGTGAAACTAATAACTTATACACGTGTAAGTGTGTAACTATGCAAAATATGATATTATAAAAAATAATCAAATTTATTCAAATGTAATAATAATAAATTAAAAATAGTACATACCTTTTTTGAATGGATTTTTAATCAGCAACATAGATTCATTGGATTTATAAAAAAAACTTCCGACATCTGAACAAATTTTTTTAGTTTTTAATTTGGTCACTACACACGAAGATAAATGACGGTTCCAATTTGTTAAATTCAAACCCATCCTTTTTTTTCCGCACAAGCAAATTGAACCAGGAGTATTTGATGTTGGAGTTGACATAATATTATTACCAATTTTTTCCAATTTATACTACTATTTTGTGGTTGATTAGATTGGTACTTACAACCATTAAACATTTACAACAACAATGATAAACCACAGCAGTAAAAGTGTAAAAGTAATAAATAATAATTTATAATTAATAACGGACTACAGTTCGTAACAAATAGTTGGTCGATAGTGAGTGCCGAGTGGTGAAACAGCGCCACAGCGGCGTTCACTTTTCTTATCCCGGTTTTAGACTATAGTAGAACATCGATGGAAAAATATTCTATTTTTATCTTGTGTTTATGTGGGAATGGGAATCGCATAAACATTAGTATCTACTATTGATAACATTTCCATATTCTATAATTGTATTTACTATGCATTCCATATTATCACAATTCACAGAATAATATTCTAACTTTCTAGATTATTCTAAATGTATTTAATACAAACATTGAAACATGCGTAGTACGTATAGCCATAATACTTTAGGAGTTAGGCTTAGGACTATAGGTACTTTATGACCATGGACCATCGCTCACCATTGCAGTACTGCACAACACCGTTGCATTCGACATCATTCGTGCAACTGTTTATATGGGCTTAATTAATTAACTACATAATACATTCTTGCGTGTAATACAATTATACAATTATAGCAGATAGACTAAGTATACTCTAATATTTTACACACCCAACCACCCATACACCCACCCACCCAATTTTCTAGGCAGTTCAATTGAACTACCTGGAGTACGTGTTCGGCGCCACTGTCAGTAACCTATACCTATTGACTAATGACTAAAAAGGTTTTATAATAACAATATAGTAATAATAATATACGATACTATTATAATAATAATTATTATTATAAATACGATGTTTTCGGCAAAATTAATTGTGAATAAATACATAAATATATAATACATAGATTAATGTATGTCTTATAACACAAAATATTCATAGCTATAATATATAATAATTTACAACAATTCAAATAAATAAAAACAAAATTCATGATAATATACAAAAAAAAAAAAATTCAAAGTAAAAACTAAAAAAAAACTTTCATAATTTATTTTTATTTCTCTATTTACATATTAATTAACTCTTATTACTTTAATATATTTTGATAATTTTTATAACCTGAACAGAAAACTCTGTTAATATCAATATTTTCCACATAATTACCAGCCAACGTTAGAATATTCGACGACGAATTCGATATATAAGTAGTTTTTTTATATAATTTCACACGTTTTTTTACAAGTGTTTTAGTTATTTTATTGTAATTCATAAAATATTATTCGTAATCCTTTGTACTTTACTATTCACAATGAAATTTTCAAAGTATTAAGATTAATTTTAAGCAATTGCTAACATGTCCTATCAAAAATATTGCAAGTGTACAAACATCGAAAGTTACAAAAAATGTAAATTTTAAAAATACTAAAAACTGCATCAACATACTATTTAAAAGTATCTACAGTATTTAGCATAAAATATAAAATCAAATAATATCGCATTATACTCGTATTATAATAATATTTCAACAACGCAATACGCATATAGGTATTGTCATTTCATAATTTCAAAGAACAAAATATTACATAAAATATACAAATAAAATCGTAAAAAAATCACACTGTTGTCAAGAATTAATAATTAAAAATAATCATAGGTATTTCATTACACAATTTTAACAACATAATTTCATTTAAAGTAAGAAATATAAAATAAAACCATAATATCGCATTATCGACATTTCCGTGAAATCTGGTATGATGTCTGCCCTTCAATACATAAGAATAGAGATGGTGCTCTGAAAGTTTCATAACGATAAGATATATTTTGAATATCTATGTTAAATAATCATTATTACAAATTGATGATACTGAAAATATTAAATCTCTGCACTATTGATTTTTATTCTCCTGAGCATATTATCTGGCAATCCTCATATCCTCATATATCCACAAGTTCACATTCATAATTTCATTTAATGCTTTGTGAATAGCATTAATTGTTGGCAGCAAATATGCAAGTGATATAAACTTCATACCTTGTAATAAATCCAAAGCCTTAGCTATTGGTTTCATCACCTATTTGATAAAATATTTATAATCATTATTCATTTTAAAATTCAAAAGAATTCAGATTAACAATAAAACATAGAAAAAATAATAATATACTTCACAATATTCCTTTAAAAATGAAACTTCACGAGGTGATGAGGTAGAAGGCAACTGTAAGTCAATGCAAACTTCATTTATCTTATCAATATTGATCAATACACATTTCATGGCATCATAATAGGAATTCCACCTAAAACAAGTTACAATAGTTGTAAATGAAAATAGTAACATATTAAAATCAAAGTTTTAATTTAAATTTAATTTGTATGAGTGGAAGAAATAGTACCTAAAGGCTAAAATAATGATTAATGAGTAATAAATTAGTAAGTAATTAATGAACAAATTATTAATTACTAATATTATGTACCTATATCATTAACCATGATACTAAATAAAAGTTCAATTATAACCAATTTTAATTTATATATACCTATTACTTATAATATAAATGTATACATAATGTCAGCTTATTTAGATAGGTAGGTATTTCATATTTATTACTTATTAGTTATTGAATTAAATAATTGTTTTATTTACCTAGTGGCATTAGGAGTAATGATATAACGTCCAAGGTGATCTTTTATTTTATCAGCACTCAAAGTTGATTGATTTTGCTTATTAAATATAGCTTGGCACTTCGAAAATACTTTTTTACTTATTGCTTTATATGCAGCATCTTTTTCAGCATCATTAACATCAACAGTAGCAATTGAGTTTAGCGTGTGAGCTGCACATCTTTGATGAAAAACAAAACAAACTTTCAATATCCTGGCTTTCTAGTAAATCTGTTACTTCAACATTCACAGGAATCTCATTTAAGTCAGAAACATCAAATCCGTCATCTACTGTACCTTGTTCATTGTCACTGTTAAATAATCTAAAAGTTATACAAATAAAAAAAATTAATTAATGAGAAAAAAAGCCAGATTACTGAAAAATGAAAATAGACTTTAATAGGTAGGTAACTACTTAATAAAAAACAAACATTTTACTTACCTAAAAGCTGTAACAAAATTAGAAGCATTATCTGTAACTATTAAAGTGACTTTGTTTTTAAGCTTAAACTCATTTATTACTTTGTCTATACATTCTGCCAAGTTATCAAATGTATGTCTGCCAAAAATACATCTACATGCAAGCCCTTTGGAGTAACTTTCAAGTGTTTCGGGATTAAGCCAGTGGACAGTGAAGCCAATATACGATCTATAATAACAAAATAAAAACAGAAGTTCTAAATAACATAGGTAGTTAAAAACAACAATTAGTATGTTATTATAATTATACTATGATATTATAATAATAATTATATTATTATACTAAGTCTTAATAAATACATAAATTGCAAACATTAAATATGGAACAATAATCTAAATTTTATCTTTTTTTTTAGTATTTAACAATGGAAATTAAAAGTATAATTGTTACTAATTTGAAATTTTATATTTACTTTCATAAGAAAAAATAATTTCACAATATTTATTACATTTTTATAAGCTCAATAGTAATTAGCAACTCTAAGTTAATAAATAATAAATATTATGTTTAAATAAAAAAAATTCCTAGCATTTTATTCTTATGTATTACTATTTAGTATTTAGTATTTACTAATGTTATTGAAAATAAAACTAAACCATCTGTCCATGTTAAGCAATGTAAATATCAAAAATTTTAAATTTTAAATTTTGTTATAAATCAAATATAAGTGATAACTACCTATATATTAAGTACAATTTAATTTGGTAATAATAATATAAATTTAGATAGTAATGACATGTGGTTTTTTAAAACAAAAATATATAATGTTATAGAATATTAAATAATCATATTACAATATTTACCTATGAAATATACTCCAACAATCACAAGTTAAGCATACATACTTTATCTTTTCAAAATCAGTTATCATTTCTTCAATCATTTTACCATACAAAATTTCAATTCTATGAACTAATGATCGTCTTGAAACCGGAATCTTATTTGAAGTTAATTTGCAGTATGTTATAAAAGCAGAGTGCTCAATAAGAGAAAATGGAGATACTGTTTCAATAATCAGTTTTAAATTAGCATCGTTAAATTCACCATCACTTAATTTTCTGACTGGTATTTTACCCACGTCACACAGCTTCAATTGTTTATTAGATTCAACTATGTTTGACGATATTGATCTTTTTTTTTGCACAAGCATTAAAATTGTTTAACTCTTTTGAATGCATAATCTAAAAACCAGATAAATCCATAAGAATATAATTATAAATATTAAATATTACCTAACTATGTAGCTATGTTTTAGTTTTACAGGGATATTTATTCAGTATTCTAATGTGTTCAGTGATTATGATTTAAGTCATTTAAGATTTAAATAAATTGTAGGCACAGAAACATTTATTACATAATAATATAATATTATCATTATTATCTATCATCAACCTTATTTTTCAAACTTATTATTTATGGTTATTGCTAACACAACCAAAATTAACAATAGAAAATAACAATATTTAAAATATGTTTATATCTAAAATGTGGTAAAAACTAAAATCTTAAGTTTCAATAATTTCTTTATATTTAACTATAAGATTAAAGATACTTGTGTTCCTACTTGAATTTAAAAAAAATTCAATGGGGGACGCAGTGTAAAAAAACCTGTGTACCTACCCGAAGATACTTAATTACCTACCTATATATCTGAACTCATTGAATAAATTATAATTATTAGTAGGTACAGTAAAATATTTTTAAAAAAGAATAGGTACTCCTTACCCTTTCTTCATCCCAATGCAAGCACTATTTACATTATGTGCTAACTAAGAACTATTTTAAGGTTACTGCCTATAGTGTAGATACTAGTATAGACGTATAGTATTATACTATTATGTATTTTAAATAACAATTTACATACTTTAATATGAGTTCTCAAATTTGAATTTGATGTATTTGATGTGAAAATTTGTTTCTCTTTAGGGCCACAAAGAAGACACTTAAACATCAGGTTTTTGGTGGATGCATCACATAGTGGCTCAAAATATTGAGTAGTACATGACCATTTTGGTTTAATATCAGCCGTTCTGGTATCCTCTATTCCACTAATGGATTGTTGTTCACTCATTATCGTTAGGTATTTCAGTAGGTATTTGACATTTGTCAATATTAATTATTATTTCAACTGAAAATCAAAATATAAATTATCAACTGTAAGTAGGTATAGCCCGGTATATGTAATAGGTACTTATTATAGCCTATAAGCTATAGGCTATAATTAATAATTATTGATATGGTGTTAGGTCGTTGTTACTTTATAGTTTTTACTAATTATAATTAAATATTAGTTATTTAAAATAAACATGATAAAATACAAAATAATAATAAAAAATCAATAAGCAAAGAACATTAATAATAGGTACATTAAATAAATTGAATACAATAGTCATATTAAAATGTGTGGTCGTTTATTTCTTTTTTTATTTGTTAAACACAAATACTTACCAACGAGCTTAAGAAACTTAACTCCAAAGCCCAAGTCTCTAATTAATGTGGACTGAATGTCTGAAAGTATTGTGAAAAGTCTATTATTAAATATTTGAATCAAAAAACTTCACTGGACACTGATAAAGTAATAATCACATCATATAGTTACCAACACAAAAACTGAAACACATTATTGAATAATATTCTATTCTTGCGTGCTGATAGGAGCCGTGAACTAAAAGTGAAATGTGAATTAGTAAACCCAAGAAAGCTATGTTATGTCTATATACAATATTGGCTGTTTATAAATATAAAATATATATATGAACATAACCCAATTGGTTTTAATTTAAAAATAACTTATTTTAGTTATTTATGGCAAAAATATTTTATAATAATATCATTAATATGTTCTTGAGAATTGTACATTTGTGATTACTGATAGTGATTTGTATCTATATCAATATGACAATATATTATTATTATATATAATAATTTTATTATACCTATTTATTATTTTATTATTTATAAATTAACTTAACTTGAATTCGATTGAAAGTAACTCTTTATTTATTAAGTTAATGAAAATTAAATTTAAAAAAGTTAAGTTAATAAGTTAAAATTAATTTAACTTTAACTTTTTAACTCGTTTATGACCAGGCTTGAACTTAAATTTTTCTTCTAAACTCTTGTATTTTTTGGGAATCTTTGAGAATACACAGGATTTTTTCTGGAATCGAAATATCCATCTCAATGTCTTGTTGCATCATTTTCAATTTAATAATGCAATTTTTGTGCTCAGATTCGAATTATTAATATTTGCCTCATTAAATTCGCTAAATCCCTCTAGATGGCTTATAGTTTTTATATTATCTGTGTCATAATGATTTCATACAGTTGTATTTAATATACCTCCATAATAAGTTATACATGTGTCAGTAATATAGCTTATGAGTTCTAATAAATCTAAATTGTAATGATATATACATATTTATAAAATATTAGTTAAATTAATTATAAATTTGTTTGAATTACTTTCGTTCTGAGATGCTTCATTTTTAATTTTAGTTCAGGTTTCTCCAATTCGTTCAAGAGGGATCAAAGGAAAGAAACACATTCGATGTATTGTTTTTTCTATATTATTATCGTCATGTTGTGATAGCCCTAAGCTTATAACTTTTTGCCATATGATATTTGCGTAGTAGTATAAAGATAACTTAATGATCTTCTTATGTAATCCAAACATTTCTTCAACAGTGGTTATGATATTTAAATCCACATCAATGTAAAAGTTACTTGGATTAAACTCTAAATTATGTTTATGAGAAGTATCCTTAATGATTTAAAATATTCTCAAGTATGCTCTCTTATTATTATTAAATAACAGTGCGTATACCTGGGTATAGATTACAATTATGGTTATAGTTATATGATATGGTTAAAATGCAAAATAATATTATATATTATAAATACCATTAGTACTAGATTTTCGTCTACAAAGCAGTGCAAAGTATATAAAAGCCTGAATAATTGTAATTACAATTTAATGTTGTAGCTGCTCATAAGTACCGTGTAGGTAGAACACAATTTATGTAAGATTTCTTTTGTTCCAAGTACAACAATTCTATCCTCGTAACAACCATGCCCTACAATATAATTATTAACACATTTAATATATTCATTTTTTATTAATTCTATTGCCATTATTTTGTATACCTAAAACAAAATCTTTTCCATCATTTGTTAAACGGCATCATTTTCTAGTTCAGTAACATAACTAACTAATTTAGTAACTCTCATTTTGCCACACGTAAAACTAGCGTTTCCTTGAAATATAAATGGTCTTTAAATTACCTGCAGTGATGGCACCTTTGGATCCATTATAACTTATTCCTATAAATATAATACAATTGTTAAATATTTTAAAATCATTAAAGTTTATTTTACTTGAGATTATGAATATAATTCTACAAAACTCTATAAAAGTATATTAAAAATACGATGAGTACCTATAGTATATACTAAAAATTATAAACAATTTAAAAAATCGATTTCTAGATCCACATTACAATTAAATTATGTTTAATAATTTATGTAGACTATATTCAATTTACAATACTTAACCGACTATAAAAACAAAAAAAGGTATTGTATATACTATATATTCATTATATTATATACATTATTATTTATTTAAATTTTAAATTTTAATAGAATTTTAGTGACATATAAAAAAAAAAAAATTGTAAACAGAATATGTCTGTTAACAGTTCAAAACGAGTCAAAATATTTTGAAAATGTATATGAATTGATAAAATAAACATATGATATAAATTCCAGGTGTCTTCAGTTATTCGTTTTTGAGTTACAGAAAAATAAGAAAATTGACTGAATATCCAAAAAAATTTAATTTGACTTTCAGGTAGACCTTTTTTTAAAAAAAAAATAAGGGAAACTCATGGGGAATTTTGAATTAAATTTTCAAGGTCCATTTTTATAGCAGTTTTTTAGACATTATAATACGGTGATATGCTATGTTTTCTACTGAAATTAATCCAATTGTACCGACTGTGCTAGTTATAGAATACAACTTTTTAAATCATATTTTCACGAAGTTTATTTAAAAATCATTTTCCTTTTTTTTAAATTGAAATTCTTAATCCCTTTTCCTTTTAAATTTTGAATATTAAGAATTTTAAAATGTTAATAATATAGATCACAAAATTTTAAAGTAAGGAAATCGTTTTGAAGTAATGATGAGATAAAAATAGATTTCAAATATTTTATT
This sequence comes from Nasonovia ribisnigri, assembly GCA_027563435.1. Classification (NCBI taxonomy): domain Eukaryota; kingdom Metazoa; phylum Arthropoda; class Insecta; order Hemiptera; family Aphididae; genus Nasonovia; species Nasonovia ribisnigri. The sequence goes on along the minus strand of JANEHU010000686.1, from coordinate 128,946 downwards.
GGAAAACTTGATTAGTTTAATATATACCTACTATTGATAATTTTATACTTAAGTAAATACAATTAGTTCTGTTGTATGTGGTGTATGACGTCGGTACGTAGTTGACAAGTCACAGGTGCGTTAACACTTGACAGGTACAGGCAGGAGCGCACAGCTATTTCTTACTCTAAAGTCCAACACAAATTGTTACTTACTACGCACACATCCACACGACATGAATCAACAAACTAAGAAAAAATTGCACCTATACTGAACTTCTTAAAACCAGTTGCTACCTATATTGAATGTAATCCTATAATGTCGTTCAAAATTGAAATATAAGTGTGGAATCATTGCATTCGTTAAATACGTTAGTAATGCTTTGTTTTCACTTGTCTATTTCCGATATTTTGATAGTTCGATTTACATAAAATTGTCATAATTTATAACTATGCAGATGTAGGTACTACATTTTACACCAATCCGGTTAATTACTAACAATTTTTAATAATTCGGTTATCCACAGTGCCGGATTAAGAGATTTGGCGCCCCTAGGCCCGTATAAAATAGCGCCCTTAAAACTAAATATAGGTTTATCAACAAGTAACAAGGATATTTAGCTATAATATATTTATAAAAACCTTCTTCTATAACTAGTTTGCACAATTTTTTTTTTAAACATTATTTAATTAAATTTATAATTATATAAAATTCAGAAAAACAATTGGTAATTAGATATTTAGAATTTTATTAAAAAAAAATTAAGAAAAAATTGTTGTCTTTCTGGACTTCCTGGTAGCAAATTCAGTTATTATATCAGAATAATCCAAACTTTGAAGTAGTTCATTTTCTATGTTCAAAAGAGATAATGCATTTAATCGGGTTGATGTAGTTGTTGATCTTAAACAATTTTTTATCCGTTTAAGAGCCGAAAAGAAACGTTCTCCTGAACAATTTGTGAGTGCTGTAGATAAATACATCCTCAAAACCACAGTTAGGTTAGGAAAAATGTCAAAGTAATCTTTTTTTTTTATAAAAGATATCATTTTATATGAAGAATCAATTGAATCTTCAGTTGAGATCATAATTTTAAAATGATTACATTCATCGTTCAATAAATGTCCTGGACATTATGTCCACTTTCAATATCAGAAGAGAAACGGGTTGCAAGATTTATGCAGCTCTCACTTATTAAATTTATATTAGGTTGTTTAAATAAACATGGAATACAACCATACATTTTGCTATGATTAGTATATGCTTCTTTTCGTGTTCTTAAACATGAAATTAAACTGTCAATTATAACAAGAAATGTATTCCTTTTAAAATACATTTTACCACTCACAAATTCCTCATTACTAGAGTAACTTTGCTCTATGGCACAAATATAAAATTGATAACAAAAATAATAAAATAGTGCCAATATATCCAAAAACAAAAAAAAAAAATTATTATTTTAGAATTATTGCTAAAGAACTTCAACTTCGTATTTTCCCCCCTTATATTGGACGTCGTAGACAGCGCCCTTTTTATGATTTAAAATTAAGGCGCCCCTAGGCCCGGGCCTACTTGGCCTATACGTTAATCCGCCACTGGTTATCTATATTAATATTTGACCTAATATCAGTATTAGATTATACTAAGACCAGAGCCCAACTTAAGAATTTAAACACTTCAGCCCAATACTTTTTTTCACTCAAAATTTGTTCCGCCATAGTTTTGTCTACGATTTTTAGTGTTTACACGATCTAACCAAGTTAACATTGATTTACGATGAATTGCATTATTTTCGTGTTCTTTAACTTTTTCGTGAGATTTTTTCCAGTTGTTAACACCAGGATTAATAAAACTTATTTGATTAAAATTATTTGACTTATTAATTAGTTAACAAACAAAAAAATATAAACGTTGCCAGTGTGTTCAGAAAACATGAGCCATTTACGTAAATGTATATTTCACCATTGGGCAATTTTAATTCGAATAATGATATATTTAATGAGCGATAAAAATTTTTAAATTTTTGGATCCATATTCTGAAAAAATTCTGGTCCTTTTAAGCAGCATAATTCTATAAAAGTGTTGTTTAACACTAATGGCCACATTCTCGGATCTTGATATAATTCAATATCAAGTTCAATAGTATGAACATTCGAATTAAAATTAATTGCAATCACTGCATTTTCTGCTGTAGAACCATTGTCAACATTATTTTCAGAAAAATTTAAACTATCAGATTTTGAAGTCACTATTGTATTAGGCATTACACTATTACTATCATTATTCATGTTTTCAACATGAATATAACTATTATTTAGAACTAAATCATTTTTATTATTTTTATTAGTTTCTACTCCGTTTGCACTGTTAAAAGTTTCAAAAAAATTAGTTAAAATTTAGGTAACTTGCTTACTGCATTTTCGGCCTCCTTCTTTAATTTTCGTTTTGCATAACCACTGAGATAAATCATTTTTTTTATCAGACATTTTAAAATTTCAATAGTTTTTGGCACACTCTAGTAACGAACAAAACTCACAAACTCGACTAAAAACTAATTTAATATCACGACAGACGGAATACTAGTGTACCGATTGTACTAATAATGCGAAACTGACCATCAAAATGTACCTATGTTAAGATAAATTGTAATCATAACGATATAAAGTGCTTTTGACCAACTTTATCTTAAAACTTAATAGCTTATTTTATCGATTAGAGAATAATCATAAATTCCATTATGATACGTGACTAACGAAACTACGTAACTACTAATATCATACAATTATTTCAAAATGCCACTTTAATAATTAAATATCAACAGGGCCCGGAGCCCCAAATAATATCGGGGCACATCCTATCATAAAAAATTGGATTACAATAAAGAACATTTAGTTTAAAAATTGTTGGGGAGAATTTCATCTACAATCGTTTAAGTTATGATTTTCGATATTTTTATTAGTTAAAGTTTAATAAATAAAGTAATAAAATGTAAAAAAAAACTCAAATTCATCAAAATATCGTAAGTTTTGCAAATTATTATAACATTTTATAATTTTTTAACTACAAATCACATTTTTACTACAAAACCAAATGCTACACGTCATATAGTTTTAATAAAAATAAATTGTGTTGATTTCAATTAGGCACATTGTTTAATCATAATTAAAATACAAATATACATATAATTTGAGTAAAAGTTAATTAAAAATAATTAAATGCTTACATAAAAAACCTTTTGTTCAATTATATTTTTAATTATTATGATGTGCAGATGATGTACGACGTTTTGACGTAAGGTAAACGGTCTATGCGCAACCGATGCATAATCCAAAAATCAATCGATGCGGAACTGTCTTACAAAAAAAGGTCAAAATAAACTGTATTGATGCGTAAACGACAAAGTATCAAATTATATTATAGTATGGTATTACATTTTACATATATATATATACTTATATTGTATTACATTTTATGATATATTTATGATCTGTATTATGTATTAATATTGGTACATATATTTAAGTAAGTATTAAGTTAAATCAATAATTCTAATTTTGTGAGCACGCGCTGATAATAGAAACGTTTCAGTAAACAAAAAGAAAGAAATCCACTAGTTAGATATGTATGCAAAACATACACCATAGATTAATCCGATCATTCAAAAATAATTACTCTCGACTCCCGATCGATCACTAAGTTGACCTCCAAATCACAATAATATAGCGGGCGACGCTATCTCTGGGTCATCGCACGTGAACTCGTTTTGGTATCAGAAATATTACGTCCTCTAAATATAATCAAATTAACAGTTTCAGTTTTTGTATTACCTATTTCAATTTTTGAGTAATAAAAATCAGATCACCATCACCTGTTGAATGCAATAAAGTCTAGCCAATTAGTAATGATTATTATAAATTCTTTTAGTAGGTTTCTTGTACATTAATTTCTATAATAATCTATAAACGTCGAACATTTTTACCAATTCATTATTTTACACAATTAATGTTTTTAAATAATCTTAAAAAATATATATTAGTAATAAAGTTAATTTTAACTAACTTTAACTGGTTCATATATTTTTCGTATTAAAAATCACAAATTATAAACTTATTCATATTTTATCGATAATTTATCGATATTGTCCACTTGTAGCTATAGCATACACTTCATAGGTTGGATCAGTGAAGTGTATCGTTTTTAGGAGTAAAAACATACAACTTGTAATTTATATAATTAAATAATTATATACATATAAATATATATATTGGCTATGTCAGTGTGTGATAAGTAGATGATTATCATATTTACATACAAGTTGTACGTTACCGCATTCTCGTGTAATGAACGTGTTAGTAGGTATACATATTATAGGTACTTATACATTTCTTTTCATTTCGAGACGTAATACAATTTACAAATTATGTTATAGAAATAGGTAGTAGATAAGTAATGAGTTTCATTATTAATTTTTGAATGTCATTAGTAAATTATTTATTAGCATTATTAATGCTCCAAAATCGTTTTGGTCTGCTTGTAGCTGCATAATAATATTATATTATTATAAATATTAAATATCTAATATTTATTCTTTTCTCAATAAAGCATTGTTAATAACGTAGAGGAAAAAAATAAGAAATCGAAATAATATCTGCTGCAAAGATGTATAAGTATAATATACTATTATTCCTACTTGGGCGGGCAGGCGGCTGATGTATAGTTCTAGATTATATTGTTTAGTAACATTGTACTGTGGATGTGTGTGACGGGAGGGGCTTCCTATACACATTATATGTATTTCTAATGAAATTCAGCTGTTTGTTCGTTATATTATTCTTCTAAAATTCTCTACCGTTTGTGTGACAGTTTAGGAACCCATATTTACAAGCCGGCCGTTCGTTGTAGACAATTCTTTAAAAACATTGTACTGGAATGACAAGTGACGGCTGTAGGGGAATATCTTATATCTATACAAATATAATGCTATATATAATGGAATTTAGTGTTTACCGTGTTCCTGTTTTCGTTAGATACGTTTTACGGCGAGTGAGTATAGCGGCCATTTGTGACTGAATAAACAACGGGTTCCATTAACGTGATTACATCGAAAAATTATTTGAAACAAAGTTTTATTAGGTTTTATTCTATAAAACAAAAAACTAAAACTAATGAAACTAAATTATTGAAAGAAAGTTAATAGTGTTATGTAATGACTTACCAATGAGTTATGACTAATGAATAATAAATAATATATATATTATTAATGGTATAATATAATATTGAAATTTAGCGATTATTAGTAATTAAATTAAATAATAAAAAAATGATTTTATTTTCTTGTGTATTGCAAACAATTTATGTAAAAATAAATTTGTCTTAGGTATGTATATTTATCGAGTTAAATACCTCAAATTTAAAATCACTCAATTGTAGTGATATAAACAGTTTAAAATTTCTTAAAATAATGAATACCTACTATATTATAATATAGCTGTAGAAATGTAGATTTAACGGAAAGTGGCAGCTGACCTTGAATTAATTTACTATCCTAGTCTGTAAAACAGGAGTTTTCATTAATTCGAGAACTGATATCACAATAGCGCTCTCTCTGTAGCAACATTTTACGAAATAATGATAACTACCGTTTACGTAGTGTGGAGCGGAATGAATTCAATGTCAGCCAAAGTCATCCGCTACTTTTCGTGAAAGCAATTATAGATCGTTGTAGGTACAGTTTTAAAACTATTCGTAACTTATACATTTTAAATTGTTGAAAAAAAAATTGAAATAATAATATACAAAAATGGATTTGTAATTACGCCATGACGACGATGTACAGTATAATATTTTGTCTGTAAAATTACAGTTGACAATTAAATTATTACATCAGTATGGCATTATAATAATGACTGTCATTTTAATATTAAAATGAGCATAATTAATAAACACTCGTTTATTCCGATAATCTGCAGCGATTATCCCTAGTCTCAGCGTAATAACTAAAATTTTGTTTGCCGCCCGACCCGTCTGTTCTAGAATATTCTTCGATAATTAAGTGTGTCGTAAAGGCATGGACTATAATATAATGATAAATTATTATTATGTTTATCTTGTCTTATGGATTGAATTTAACATTTCCTTTGTGCCAGTGTCGTTTGCTCTAGAATATTCTCGAATAATTTTGAATGTAGGTTTTGCCTCTTCTGCACAGATAAACTCAATAATTACGGTGGGCGGCCATGTTCGTTCGTAATAGAATATTCTCTGAACATTTCGTTACCGTAGGGTGTGTGGTAGTGACAGGTCTATAGATTTATGTATAAATAACGTTGCTGAAAGAATTCGATGTGCACCGGGCGGCCGCCGAAGGTTTATCGTTGGTTCTAGAAATTTCTTCAAAAACCTTCTCGAGGAGAGTGTGTGTGTGGCGGTGGCAGGAGGGTGCATCGTACATGTATATATGTATACTTACATATAAGTATAACACTATAATGTAGTTGTGGGATAAAGCCACAATAGGTACCTAACCGTCGCTGTACGTCTGTACCGCCCGCCGTTCCGACAGGTAGGTACGCGCGTATTCGACCGTTACGAGTATCGGAGTTTCGACGTCGATGGACGGGTGAGCGGTTCGGTGGGATATATTGTTCAGGCAGGAGGGAACACCGGTGGCCGGGCGGCTGTGTTATTTTAGCTTTGGGCGTTGGCAACAAACAACATGACACACGCACCAGCTGCACGGCTCGGCACGTACGCTGTTGTCGTTATATCGTCCGTTTTTTTAATCCGGTGGTTGCCTACACTGCTATAGCTGCTTGATCGATCGGTACAAGCTGTGCAATGCGCTTGCGCTGCCGGTATTGTGTAGTCCAATTCTCGAGCCGCCGTCGCCTTCCCGACACCCCTTCTCCGTTCAGCATTCGTAAATCATAAAGCAGTGCGCACCGGTGGCGGACGAACTCTCGGCCACTAGATCGTAGTTTATTATAGCTGCTAGTCACTAGTTGGTACTCTTAGTAGTCGTCTCGCATTACACCATTTTAATATTAACACTGTTGTTACTTATTTCACAACGTCAATATGGGTGTCCAAATGTCAACGTCCGAAGTGTCGTCAGACGACGATGAACCGGCCGATAAGCGTCGTCGGCGTTCCTACAATTCGGTGAGCAAAACCTACCATATAATTATAACATTATCACATAATGTAGGTACTTACTATTATATTGTTTATTGTTTGTTACTTGTGTTTGTCACAATTTCCGGATTTCAAAAATGGGTTGGGTCTACTTTACGGAGTCCTTGCACGTAAAGTTGTATTAACATTAAATATCTCATCAATAATAATAATTATTATTATCATCGTTATAATCTATCCAGAGTGATTTAAAGTATCGAGCTATTTTTATTATAAAAATCTTATAATAATTAAATCAGCGTTATTATAATTATAACTATTATATTATTATTGGTATCATTGTAACATTTGTAATTATAACTAGTTGTAATGTGTTTTTAGTATTCGTACCTATTCTATAGTATTCTAGTAATAGCAAATATTTATTGTAAAATTAAGGTTGTTTTGGTGCACAGATGGGCATAAATATTTTGTAATCAGAAATTGTTTTAATACGGTTACCCATATAATATGTAGACATTTGTTATATACATAATGAAATGTTATACAGGTTTTGGTGCGTGAGGAATTCAAAAATAAAGAGAGGAGTATGTGTGTGTGTGTAAGAGAGAGAGAGTGAGAGAGAGAGTGAGAGAGAGAGAGAGAGAGAGAGAGAGAGTGAGAGTGAGTGAGAGAGAGAGACGGTCAGACCGAGGCAGAGCGTGAATGTGAGAGACAGAAACAGGATGCCGCTTTTGTTGCTGCATTTACGTGAATACAAACCTCACGACTATACGAGTGTTAATGTTCTGGTTCAAAGATCAAAGAGGGTTATGTTATCGAGGTGAACGATTTTTAAGTTAAGAGCCCAAGGTTATCTGTCATGTTTTTCGTTGGTATAATTCAGTGGCTATGTGTACGACACGTGCATGTATGACCGCGCTATATATAATATATATATCTTTAATACTTGATACATCTTAATATCTTATATAATACCTCTTCGTATTCGAGTGCTTGTAGAAAAAGTGTATAATTTGATATGTTTGTGCTGTCCGCATACCGGGTATTCAGGCGGCGGTCGTAAAAACATGTGTTTGGAGTACATTGTGGCAAGACTGGTTGTGACGAGAGTCTACTACAACAATTGCTTAATCCCTTGGGTGGGAGTGGGTGAAGGGTGTGAACGACGATGACTAGAGCAGCCAGTTTTACAAAATAGGTTGTTAAAAAAAAGTTAATTATCTTGTGTTTGGGATTCAACGATTTTTAATGAGTTCAGTGTAGGCAATTTTACAATTGTTATATAAATGTTTCTGTAGTAAGTGTGTGTTACATAGTGTAAAATAATAGAGGAGCGTTATCGCACTTACACAGTTCCACGCACATGTCAACTACGAGCTTCACAAATATTAATTATTTTGTTTTTTTTAATTTATAGGCATCTATTTTTGTTAATTGTACTTACAAACTGATTTATCTGATACAATTTTAGAATACAATTTCTTTACATATTAAAGTTATTTTTCTATTAATAGAAATTTGTTTTAAAATAACCGCGATGACGAATTTAAATATGTTTTTCGGAAGTTTTATCTGTTTATTAGGATAGTTCTTAAGATTGGCATAAGCCAGATCTATTTTGACTGTCATGAATGAGATCAAACTGAAACCAACGTATTGGGAGATTTTACTAGGTAATTAGAGTGACATAGGGTACGGTTAGTAGTGGGAAAAAGTATGGCCGCGCATGATCTGAGCCATCCGTCGTACAATTATTGTATAATATTAAATTTTCAAAACTATATTAATTTATTTAATTTATCTCCCAGTTTTCAAATAAAGTGTGCAAAAGATAAAAAAAATATACATTTCAGTCTAGAGCTTGGTATATTTTTAGTATACCAGTAATTACCTGTATTTTTGATATTTTACAATACCGGTGTACCGTGACTCTATAATTACCGTTGTTACTGACAGCAAATACCATGTACCTTCATTTAGTATTTATTATTTATATACAATTATAAATCATAATGAGATAATATAATAGCCCTATCCTAGTTGGAAACACGTAAACGCTTATGAATTCACCGGGATCCGTTATTTGCTGAGGTATTCTATTGTAAATAGTTATAGAGGTGCATTATATCGATTTAGGTAATATCGTAGATATCGGTGGTAAACAAATACCGAATACCAGTATCAAAATTTGAAATACCGCCAGCCCTATTTCCCAAAACTCATTGCAGGAAGTGTATAATTCATGTAAAATACTTTCATAATATTACGAATAGTGGTAGGGAGGGGGAACGGAATAATATTCGGAATAATACGACAGTACCTACTTTATTACTTTTCTTCGTAGCGTATTATTAAACGTATGTTCAATATAAAAAGAAATTTAGACCACTGTTATCGCTTAAGCTATGTGTGTGAACGATTATAATAATTATATAAAAATTAATTTCAGTAGAACACAATAATAATCGAGTAGGTACTGTAAAACGGTTTTAACAAAACAAAGGCGGTAATGATGTAATAGCTAGTCGTATTTTGAATTATAATAATATTAAAATTTTCATGAATAAATGTAACGACGACTCATAGATGTATCTACTTAAAATTCGTCGTCATGTTATTTTAAGCTAGGCATGTACGAAACACATGTGTGACCCTAGCTGTCGAGATATAATATTAATGTCACAGTAGCATCGGTTTGAATGGGTTGAGGTGTGGATACTCGGGCATACTTAGTGCATAATATACTTTAGGTACCATTGTTCCAATAATTATTAATATTCATTATTATAATATTGTTCGTAAACGCGTTAATATTTTTATTAACATTGTGGTTGTTGAATGTTGATGTATGCGGGAACGGCATTGTAATAATGTTGTTATATTATTGTAATAAGTTTATCGATCAAGACGATAGTTCTTCGTTTTTATTATTTTTAGTGCGAGGGAAAAAACTCTCCAAACATACCGTTGGTGAACAGAATAATAGAACAGTTCTTCATAAATAATGCCAGTCACACGCACGCACGGGCATATCAAGCATTGATAATAAATAATAATAAATTAATGCCATACGGATAGCCAGTTTTTATCTGTTTGTGTATGCACGATAGGATATTTCTAAACCGTGGCCAACTCAAATATCTACTTATATTTGAGTTATTATAATTTATTATGTCGTGTGTATCCAACACGTACAAGTGTACAACCCATTTCACTGAAAGGAATATACGAAGTATTGATTTTCTTTGAAAAGTCATTTTCTTTGCAGGGAGCAGTCATTGAATCAGTTGTAAGTAGCTTTGGTTATGACTGATCGGGGAGGGGGTAGATGGTTTGTAAACTATGGCATGTAAAGGGCAACAGCCCTAAGTTGCGCGGAGGGTCGGAGAATGCTTGTGTATATAGTAGGAGCCCAATCTCGTCAAGCATTTTATGGACCATTATTGATCGCTGGTTGCTTTTTCCACAGGTATATTGTGTCCGTTGTCAATCGAAAACCTTTTTGTTTTCAAATATTCAAACATTGTAAAATATTATTTATAAAATTCACTTGGATTAATTAAAATTTTTTGGTTTGTAAAAATTAGTACCTACAAAAAATATTATGTTGCGATTATTACACAAGTACCTATATATTTTCAATTATACATCTAATCAATAAAATACTAAACAAAATTGTTAACAGATAAGTAGATACTTAAAGTAAAAATCAAAATTATTCTTATAAATTATAGTGATACCTCTGTATTCAATAATATTAGGTACCTATGTAATTAAATTTAAAAAAAGTAATAGGTAACTTAAGTTTTAAAAAATATTGACTTTTAATCCTTCAGAATGAGACGTATATATATTTCATTTGAATTTAACTCTCTTTTTTGTTCATTGCTCAAGACTATTAGTTGTTGAGGTTTGTCATAGATAACTTTTTAAAAAACCTTCCAATTTTCATACTTTGATTACACCTAGGTTTAAATTAGAAAAAATATTTAATAATCTGTAAATATATTTACCCAAAGTTTGCATATTATAATGTAGTAAGTGTTTCTTATATTATGTAACACGGTTTCTGTTGTTTTTTGTGTTTTCTGACATTTATCAAATTGGTTATTTTGAAACTAATGGCATAAGAACAAAGAAATATTTGTTAATGATTTTCTTATTTTTGTAACAACTCTACTTACAACTTACTACATATGTGTTCCCCTTGATGATAATTATAATTAATATTCATATCATTTTAAATATTTATAACCATTAAGCTATTTTTAGAATAATTTTTTTTTTATTATTTGTGTATAAGTACAAATGTTGTTTATGTTATGTATGTTATTTTTGGCTTGTTTGTGTGGAGGAAGTTGGAAGATAATATTATTATCGATATCACTCATGTTTAGTTATATTATGTAAGTGGGTAGCTACAGTGCCATGCTACTTTTATTGGCATCCCTATTTAACATACATATTTAAACATTTACAGCCCTTTAAACTGTTACAACTTCTACTGCTCTAGGACACTTACTCCATTTTCCATCCTTTTGGAACGACTATATGTTTATATCACTAGAAGGATAATTAAATGGGTATTTTGTATGATATATAAAAATCCAATCTGTGAATCAAATCTAATTAACTAGTAATTACACTTACCAAACTAAGGTTAGTCAATATTCTTTATTTGAAAATGAGTATGAAATTCGTGTGAACTGGATGTTAATTTTTGTTGAATACCTATTGTGTAATATTAAAATATATTGGTTGTACAGTAAATCAATGTGTTTGTATTTGTCATTAATATACTTTTAATGCTTAATTTAAAATTAAAGAGACTCGTTTAGATTAATGAGTTTGTTGGATTGTTATTTGTTTCTGAATAAAATAAATATTTTTCAAAACAAATATTCTTTATTAACTCTATCTATATACTAAGCGAACACTCTTTCTAAAGGTTTAAACTTCATGAATACTCCTGGTAAAATATACTTATTTTCAAATTTATTGTTAGGATTGTTGAGCAATTTGCATAATTTAATTATTTTACTTATGAAATAAGATTCATAGCTTATGAACTTTGTAATAATTATGATATTCACTGATAGTAATATATATCCTTTCACGAAGCAATAAATCACAATATTATTTACTCACAAGTTTGAAAGGGCATAGTTTTGCTGTTTTGCTAAGATTCTGAGAATGTGCTGATATTGAGTTTGGTCTTCTTTTTCTCATATTTTATATAAATAACATTTGTACGATTTAACCTACTAACTTGTCAAAACTTAAGATTAAAAAAAAACTGTATTGGCACAGTGAAAATGTGTATTTTTATTTACTCATTGTCTGTGTTATATTGTTTGATACAAGCCTTTTTTATAGAATTAATTTTAGAAAATTTCCTATGTGCGAGTTGTGTAAATGTGTTAGTAGTAAGTTATTATTAGTTGATATGACTGTAGTGGAAAATAAAAATCGGAACACTACCACACGTGTTACACAGAATATGTAAATTTTTTATAATATGGAATATTAATTAGTTAGTTTTTTTTGTTTAAAAATTATAAAATCATTAATTTGGATTAGATTTTCATATATTTTTTAATTATTTTTTTTCGGTTCATTATTATTAATAACCTTGAACAATTCTTAATTATTAAAATTTAAAAATTCTAATTTTTAGGGTTTTAATTGTTTATTTTCAAAAAGTAGAAAGTAATTTTCAAGTAAATTTTGTAGAGAATTCAAATATAGTTTTAGAAGATTTATCGGATTAGATGGATGAATACCCATTGGGTAGGTAGCTACAATTCGCATACAATTTGTCTATTTTGGTAGAAATCAGCCAGGGTCGATTTTAAGGACATAATATGTATATGATGTTTGTTTTAATATTAGAGTGAATTTATCTATTGTCAAAGTTAAAGGTATTTTTTGATGCTATAATTTAAAAACTAGCTATAAGCATTTTCAAATTGTGATATTTCACATCCCTAGGAACTCATATCTCGTTTTAAAATCAAAATATCGAAAAACACTGACGTTAAATTGTAGAACAACTTGATTTTCTATTGTGTATGTATCGTACTATTGTGTGAATATGTGATGCATCTTGTGTTGTTCATAATGTACTTAATTTTGGAAACACAATACCATGTAGAGGAGAAACATCGCAGGAGCTTGCAGTTGGCATGACCACAATCAGCAGAAACACTTCTGTATTCAGATTTTAATTTTTTTTAGGAAAATTAATACATTGTATTACAAATTAGATATTGTTAAATAACAATTTTTATCGACCTACCTCCTTTAAGCTTTGAAACTAAAGTTGGAGATAAGGAATTATTATAATGACTATATTATATTAAACATTAAAATAACAAGATAGATATAAACATAATGGATGAACATAATATAAATTTATTATAACATGACTTATAAAAAATAAATAAAAACAGAAATTATAAATATTATCAGACATTCTTCTCCAATTCTAGAAATAAATATTTATAAACGATGTATTTAACATTAATAGTATAATCTAAAATAATTATTATTTTTAATTCATTGGATGATAAATAGATTTGATAACTGACACTTTGGCATTAGATTATTTACAGGTACTGTTTTTTTTTTTCTGTAAAAACAGGACCTAGATAGTCCATGAATCTTTAACCGAACATTTTTTTTTATTTTACTACTTAGTGTCGCAGTTAATTACTTCTACAAATTCATTCAAGCGATCATTAGCGAATAATAGAATATATTGCTATATATTAATTTTATGAATTAGTACAATCGATCATTCATAAGAAATAAGTAATAACAGAATATATTATCGTTTAAATAATAACCTTAATCCAAAACAATGCATATATTGTCATCATTTATAATTATAAACAAGGAATTGTTGACCAAGTCACAAATTAGCTAAATGCCACTATTCATATGGACAAATGAAAGAAGTTTGTTTCGATTAATCGACTGTAGCATCGATGAATAGGTTTAATTGATTTTTTTTTTAAAGATTTTCTTCATTTAAAGTTATCGGTTATGTACTTATGTGTCCTTAAAAGAAAATAAGTTTTTTTAATTTTTTTAAATGATTATTTAAATATTGTTACAAAAGTTACTATTACAATAATACACCAAAAGAAGTGTTTTATTTTGTTTTTACAAAAAAAACTATAGTATAGAAAGTTATCTCTTATAATATGTCGCATCTTTATGCTTATAATTACTATGCTCCCCATTAAAATTCTTAGGGCCACTCCTGCGGCCCTGCCTATAGATATTAATGTACTTGTTATTAAATATATACGAGGCCCTGGGCATGTGACCGTTTTCCCTGCCCTCGTATGGCACTGACAATGCCAAAATGTTAGTCATCATCATTCTAATCATCAAACCACAGAGTAATAATATATAGAGGAGCTATACCATATAATACACTACATACTGATTTGAGGCAAGCAAAAGGGCGAGCATCAGTGTCGCCACAAGCTCATTATAAAATTAACGTTTAACACGTCTTGTTTTACTTCTTCATGGTCTGTACTGAGTATCACTAATTGTTTTTGTCATTTTGTCGACACAATAATACACAATAATTATTATTTAAATATTATTTTATTATAATTTAACATAATTTAATTTATTATATTTAACAATAGATACTGAATGTATATTTAAATTTAATATTTTTTCTTAAAGTAAGCTTAAATAATATGAAAATTTAGGTTATCACCTAATAATATTACAACACAAGGAGTGAATCTTTAAAAAAATTTAAAAAATATTTATTGACCTTTAAAAATAGTTAGTTTGTTGTACCACGATCTTAAAGATACTGTTTCGTTTTGTTTACGACACATATAATTAAATTTAATATCACAATACGTCAAAATAATCGCCTTTTGTAATAAAATTACATGATTTTCCAGGGGTCCATTTTGATCATTATGGAAATTAATCGATTCAAATAATTTATTATTATTTAAACTCCTAAAAATTTTTGTAATAACCAACATTTTATTAAATTGTTTTTCACTATATGTTTTTAAATACTTTTCTGTAGTCACACAAATTTTCACAACGTCGTCACTCGGATAAGTTAACCCTCCTTTATCTTTAATACTAATTATTGAATGAAAAAAATTGCTTTTATTCCCAAATAATGCACCATTACAAATCAAACACTTTAGTTTTGAAGATAATTTATGTGATACAAATCCTGCTATGTATAATGTAACCTCCTTAGAAAATTCACTCAATTCACAATTCAAATGTAACCCATCAGTTTCAAAATTATATTGCTCAGGCTCTAAATCAATATCTTTATTTAAAGTGCAATTAGAATTATTAATAGCCATAATTGGATCTGTAACACTGGAACAATTTAGTATAGGAATATCTTCCAAAGCCATACAATTTCCTAACCCTCTGTCTTTAATTTGGGCATTGACCAGTAATTTTTTGTAAGCTGATTTAAATTGGCGAGCAGTTGGATTATTGTTATAGCCCCCTTGACATCTGACACTACCAAAAAAATCTCCAAATGGTCTTGACTCAGTTTATACATAGGAATAAATTTTAGACAATTAGTATCAATTAATTGAGATTTAATATTTTTTAATGAATTTAATGTCATCAATAACCCTAAAAAACCAGTTGCTCGTTGAGATTTCACAACTAATTGGCCACTTTCAAATTTTAAGTTATTTACATAGAAAAAAAAAAGATTTATGAAAGAATTAACTTTATCAAAATTGTCCATACAAACCGCGCCTTTAAAACCATATGACACTAGGTGCCTAGAATTAAGAATATCAAAAGCATCATTCATAATTCTTATGTAATGTATTGTAGCTTCACAGTCTTTAAATTCAGTAAGTTGTAAGTTGTCCTTACAGAACAGTAAGGCATCCGCAACAGAATTCGTAAAAGCTGGGTTGCTAGTTTTACTTTTATTTTTTTTTTAAAATAAAATATATGCTCTTTTTTTAATTTGTTACCCAAGTGACACTTTTCATTTTCCTGTAAAAATAACAATTTTTCAATGTAACTAAAATTAATGACACCTCCATTGTGATCAATTAGTATTTTTTTTTCGCCAAAAGTGTTTCTAATAAGCTTTATCATATGTGCAGCATCAAATACAACATTCACATTATGATTGCAAACTTTAAAGCTAGTTATAATATTAGCAGGATTAGCATCTAAAACACAGCCAAGAGCTCTTGCCATACTTAGATTTACAGCACAGCCATCAAAAGTCAAACTAACTATTTTTATGCCAGTTTCAGAAATTACATCAATACAGCGCCTTACTAAAATCACTTTTTGTGTGCTATTTAAGTGGTTACATAGAAAATATCCAACTGGGATTTTCCATGAAGCATTAATCCCAACAACCATTAAAACAAAGCATTCTGTAGCCTCCTCCATAGTTTCATTTTGAATTTCTGATCCAAAATTATTATAACCATGATAACTGTAACCATCCCATTCGACGTGCTTTCTAATTGAGATTTCATCCATAAGCAATGAACAGTAAATCTGAGTGGAAGAATTCTTACAAACCAAGGAAAGCGTGTCAATAGCTTCTTTGGTAAATCCAGGTTCGGCATCGACATGAACATACCACTTACTAAGTGTTCTTTGGCAAGGAAGCACACAATTAAATTCATCGCGTACAAATCGATACGCTTTAGGAGAGTAAAAATTTAGAGTTATAGCAAACCGTCTAAGTTCCATGCTATATTTTTTAGGAAGCTTTTGCCCAGCGTTTTTTTTAGCAAAATTAGTTATCAGATCTTTGTGCTTACTAAAATTTAGATCTATCAGGTTTACTTGGTCCTGGTTGATTAAATTTTTGTCCTCTAACACTTTGATCACACCTATAACATAAAAGTGAATATATTTAAAACATCAGTTCTCAAATTAAAACAATTTTTTGTAGCAATTAGTTTATACGTCCTTTTTAAAGAAGAAATATTTTTTTTTTGTCTTCTGATTTGTTGATTGAGGACTTTAATTTTTTTCCTTTGATTAAAGTTTTCGCGTACCAGGGTTGAAATAGTTCTTTTCAAAAAATGCTTTTTTGGTGTATCATTATCACACAATACTGCAGCTTTTGAAAATAAATCTCTAGAAACAACCTATAACAAAATATTATTTGCATTTTAATTAAAAAAATATATTATTTTTACACAATAAAGTACATAAAACAAATTTATATCAATGTTACTTTTTGTGTAGGACATCCAATTGAAAAAGAACTTGATGGTTCATAGTCTAGAATGCAGTAGAAACCGTTTATAATGACATTCAAGGGACTAGTCAAAGTTAGTCATAATAACTGATTGTCATTATAACCAAAATTATAAAATTATATATAAAAACTTGATTATATATTTCTGTTATATTAGTTTGTACTTAATTTGTATAAAAATCATATACCTAATATTTTTTTTTCAATTTCTTTAAAATATTAACTATATTAAGTATTATCAGTTGTAATATATTTACCTTTGAAAAACATTTACTACAGTTATATAAAATATTTTCCTAATATAACCAAAAATTACCGTCATGATATCCGTATAGTCATTATACAGACGTCATAACAATCGATACAAATTAGTACACTCAATATAGGAGTTTTGCCGGGATCTTTATCTAATGTTACTACACCCAATATGTCACAACTGGTGTCATTATAAACGGTTTCTACTGTACTTGTATTTAGTGTATTGGAACAACTCTGTAGTTCACCACTTAAACTGTCAATTGGTTGAATACCATCTATTTCAAAATTATAATTTTTTACCTAAAATATTCAAAAATGTATAGATTAATTCAGTATATTATACTATATACTATATATATTATATACAATACAATATGATATTGTATAAGCTTAAGGTAATTTATGCATTTAAGTAAATGTATGAGTGCATTCATTAAAATTAAATATTAATAAGTATAATGCTCACAGTTGTAGTTTCAGTTATTTCAGTAGATACAGGTTTTAAAAGCATAAACTTGACCTCAGGTACATTAATTTTTGCTTAAAAAATTGTTTGTAAATTGAATTATTAAAATATCATAATTGTATAAAAAGAATTGTCTAACTTGTAATAATCATACCG
Source organism: Nasonovia ribisnigri (assembly GCA_027563435.1). NCBI lineage: Eukaryota > Metazoa > Arthropoda > Insecta > Hemiptera > Aphididae > Nasonovia > Nasonovia ribisnigri. The sequence goes on along the minus strand of JANEHU010000686.1, from coordinate 110,686 downwards.
ATTTCAAACGACTAACTGATATTGAAGGAACTGAAAATTCTTTTAGTAATTTTGTGTTATTATATTTTCTAAAGCAATCTGCAGTAAAATGTTCAGAACAAATAACACTTCTTGGTTTAATTGTTTTATCCTCTGTTTCACATTTCCTAATAAAATCTAACCACTGTTCCCGATATTTTTCATTCTTCGGTATTCTATAATAATAATAACAATAAATAAGATTAGCCATTAGGTACATTATAAAACAAACATATAAATTAATTTATTAGATAAACTTAAAGGTACTTACTGATGGAAACTTATTCCAAGATCTTTGCTACCAGAATTTCTCGTACGACCACAAATATAACAACTCGGCATAATGGTATACAAGTTAACAACAGAACTAACAAAATACTAACTTTAAAACTTTAGCACATAAGACATAAGTACATAAGTGACAAACGTTAGTCTTCGGTAAATGTGGACTCAGTAAAGTTGATGAATGATGTCTTATCATTGAGTAATAATAATGCCGGTAAGATAATAATGATAATAATATTTTCTGTATCATCAGTTTACAGTGTAACAAACATAAATCAATACTGGGATTTTTGTTTAGTCATAAATGGTTACTATGTTACCCGACCTTTTGCTGACTTCAAGTGAATAGAACTATAGCCACCCCCTGCATCAAACAGAATACCCTTTATACTTTTTAAAATTTTAAAAGTATATTAAATATTAATCTAACGATAAGTCACTGCATTTAAGAAATCTTAAATACCAGGAGTCTTCTGAGAAGGAGACGATATGTTTCATAAACATAGGTAATGATAAGCCCATCAGTATCTAAACTACAAATACGGTCTTATGTACTGGATAAATATAATTTAACTCAAACACTACCTTTAGGAACACCACAGTTTATAAACATTTCATTATCTGTAATTTAATGTATTCAAATCATTTACTTACTATTATCCAAATAATTCCTTAAACCAATCCAAGTTCGATGAAACAACACCAAAATTGGCCAAAATATTCAAAAGTTCTGAATGATCCACCGCATCAAATGCTTTGGTTGCATCTAAAAAAATACCGGGTCTGAAACTGAATTGATTTTTAGATAAGTTTAAATTTGTTTAAATATTGGATAAGTCTATTTTTTTTATACAATTTTCTCAAATATCTTAGAGAAGTTACTCATCTAAGAAATTGGTCTGTAGTTATTCATACATGATTTATGACCATTTTGAAAACTTTTTAATTATTGCTAAATCGAAATTATTTGTAAATATACAATTCTTTATATTTAGATTATAATATATGTGTCAAGGTAATTGTTATAGCTACAAGTTTAAATATTTTAATAGATAATCCATCCCACCCAGCTGTAATTTCATCTTTAAGATTTATTATGATTGTAGAAATAGTCTCTTTGTATAACAAATCTGGCTTCTTAATAGCATTAGATAGGGTTTTATGTTTTAAGTTTGTAAAATAACTGTTAAAAGTATTTGAAACCTTGTGGCACAGATATTAATGACTTATCATTTATATTTTATTGTAATAATTTAATAATATCGTCCTTATTTGAGATATTTTTTTCTGTAATTTCTCTTATTACTTTCCAAGTAAGTTTTGGATCAAAAGATATTTTATTAAGTTTATATGAATCGTTTTTAATAATGTTAAAATTGCTGTAAATTTATTTTTATATTTATAATAATAAGAAACTAGTTTAGCATTATTTGGGTGTTAAGTAACTTTTAGGGATAATTCTTGTTACCCCGTACAGAACAAAGTGAACCTGCTGTCATCTATTCTCTTATCATTCTGTTTTTAGAATTTTCTAATTTTATTGAAGTTAAGAATCTACAAATTGAACTACTTTATCTCAAAAAATATTGACACTAGGAACTGTTTACATCATTAGAATTCAACACATCTTCCTACATTTCATTTTTAAACGATTCATTTAGTTTTTTTTATTTATTATTTTAACACTATTTTTGACAAACAGAACTGTGGAAAAACAATCAGTAGTATTGTTGTACTCCACCCTCTATTTTCAGGTTTAGGTCCTTTCTACTTTTGATAAATATATGATCTAAAGTTCTAAACAAGGGTGTTTCATTCCTATTGATGTTCTTGTGTTTATAAATTACATAAATCCATTTTCTGACAGAATATCTAAATATTCATGATCAACATTTTCCACACCAATTATGTGTTATACATCTCCAATAATTACGATTTGTTCATTAACACAATCCAATGTTGTAATTATATTTCTAAAAATACTAAACAATATGACTATTGTGATTGTTACCTAAAGGTGACCAATAAATACATAACATACTTAAGAATAAATTATTTATTTTTAAAATAACTTAGAATATTAGCATTTACATACTTATATTCAAAAAAATCTACACATAAACCATACTTCACTAAAATCATAACCTCATCATTTTGGTTTATTTTAAGTTTTGAATAATATGACTGATAACTATATATCAAAAAATTACAATAGTTTAGAATATGGCATGTTTCTGTTAAGCAGATTACATCTAAATTCATATCGTTAATATTATTTTGTAGGCACAACAGAAAATCTTCAAAATGACACGTTAAACTAATATTTCAATAAAACACATTTTTTATTAAGATATATAATTTTTATTCTTAATTAGGAAACTAGTAAAATGTTGTGTTCTATAATATAGAAAACAATTTAATATATTAAAGTTAGTCATAATAATTGGATAAACTTGAATTAATCAATAACTATATAGAGTTAAATTTATTTTCTATATTTTAAATTTTTAATAATCGAGATAACTTCAGTGTCTTTTCTGGATAGTAAATCTTATTGGTACTCTTGAACGCCTAACATTTAAAATTCCTAGTAGTTTTCAAAAGGGTTGAGAAAACCTGAAATTTTAACGCAAAATAAATGTTTGATAAAATAAAATTTTGTCTATTGGTGGAACTCAAAAACAAATAACAGATAAAAGTGTGCATAATTTCACTATTTATTCATAAAACTATAAATTGTGAAAAATATTTAATAAATAAAACTGAAGTCGGTATATAAAAATTATTTAGCACTTTACCTACTATCTGAGTATGTAAAGTAATAAAATACAAAAATACAAAATATCTTATGTGTATTTTTTGAAATTATCAATAGATTATTTTAATACCTTTGGCACATAAAGTTCATATTATTTCTTTTTTAGTCAATCGATTTTTGTTTAAAAATAATACGATATAATACGAATGGCTACTATTTCAATAGTGTTTGAAAATTTAAAATTGAAATAAGTTTTAAAAATCAATTTAAAAATAATGCACTAAGTATTAGTATTACAAGTCATGTAAAAAAAAAAAACACTCGACAAACTACAACTACAATCTATAACGTCTTTAACAATAATTGATTGAATCATTTAATGATATCGGTGACGAAGACGACGGGAGATAATTTTATCATATCTAACATAATCTCTAAAAATACTTTATACAAAATTGGATAAATTCTTATTAGTTAGGTAGGTACTTGAAACTTCTCGTCGTTCTTCTACTTTAATTTTCTTGGAGCAGTAACGCTAAACTAAAACATATAGGTATATTGTTTGTTCTGCGCAATATCTTTTGGACCCATTTAGTTATGTATATTATTTAATAATTATGAGTGTTATTTAAAGTCTCAGACTGTGTTTCGTTATTTGATGTAATATACTTTCGATGTTTAATTATACATATTACCAAATTAATTTTCCTTTTTTTTTTTCAAAATCCACCTTTAGCTTAGTGTTACTCAAAATAAATAAATCCAAAATCTATTTCCTACATCTTTTTTAATGAGGAATTAAAAAACATTTTTCAATTTAAAATTGGACTTCTGGAAATACATTTTTTTATTCCGCTGATTGGTCTAAATTCACGAAAAAACGACCAGATTTCAAAACCCTTTACGTTCTTTCTAATTCTGTAATGAGATTTAAATTCAGCATACAAATGTCTTTAGTTATAAGTTTATTACAATATACTTCCTATAATTGAAATTTAGTTTAATTACAAATTACAATTATGATTTGATAAAATGCGTATTTTTAAGTTTTTAATTAAAGTTTAAAATTAAACTTTTTCAAAGTGTTCCTTACGATCATTATGCATCTATGAAAACAAAGTTCATAGCATTTATAACTTATTTTACTAATGTTACTAATAAATTATTCCTTACTAGTTACGACACAACATTTATAAAAAAAAATATACCTATCTATTGTCTATTGCAACGATCAAACTAATAAAATAAAAAGATTTCTGAAAACAAATCCATATATTTCATGTTATTTGAGAACAATTCTTAAATTTTTTAAATTTTACTTACTAATTTTCTCATCATTTGATTCATAATATTTCAATTTTTTTAAACATTTATTTTGTAGAATTTATATAAATAAATAAAAATTGGTTAAGTTCTTGTAAATTAAAATCAATGCTAATACATATCTATTTTCAATAGGTCTTATTTGATAAATATAATATAATGAATATTATGTTAAACGAAAAGTACACAGTTTAACCAAAAAAATGTTTAAACTTATTGTCATTACTTATTTATTTTTAATACATTTATTTTATTTTACTTTTTTACAAAAAAATAGGAAGATACTGAAGATGATGAAGACAACGACGACCTAACTAATTTCCAGCGTCGAATAATTAAACAGCCTTCTCTAAATCGTGTTCCAAGAATATCAAGTATGGAGTCTGGAACGTCACCACCATACGAATCACCACCGTTGCGCAAACAACATCAACTACCACCATCACAGCGTGGATCTTCATCGTCGAATGTTGACTCAGACGCTGCTGATGTAGAAGCCGAAAAAACAAAAAAACTTTTGGAATGGGAGCTTTCAGCATTGGAAGCGGATGACTTGCGATCACATGCCTGGTATCATGGCCAACAGGTGGACCGAACCGAGGCTGAGCGGCTATTACGTCAGTGTGTCGCTGAAGAGCACGGTTCTGCTACTGCTACTATAATCACTGGGAATGACACGATTACCCCTCCGAACAATGCTACTGCTACTGCCACTAAAGGTTCTTCATCGTTACAACAGCGTGTCGAAGAAGACACCAGCGATTCGGATGGAATGGATGAAGTTAGCAGTGAGAGTAGTGACGAGGATTTCGCAATTGATAACTCCTTAGACGAACGTGGCATGATACCGGATCCGTCCTTGGCTACGTCAACCACGATGGCCGCCGCTCTGCTATTGCAACAGCGCCGCCGCATTGACGGTGAATTGCCGTTGAAAAGACCCAAGCGACCGCACCGACCCCGTCGGCACTTCTATTGTTTCTTAGTTCGAGACAGTCTGAATGTCCGGCCACCGGGCCGATACGTTGTCTCATGTTTGAGGGTTGATAAGTACGAAGACCATGAGACCGGGGTCAAAAATAAATTCCAACGCTGCCATGATGATGAGCAGCGACGTAAGTTACGGCAAAAACAACAACGGAGACAGCGAAGGCAGCACCGACATCCGGTACTGCATTTTGTCGTGAATGAGGTGAGTGACACATGTTATACTTAATTTGTTATTTATGTAGTGATTTTTTTTTGATCTGGTACAAAATTATAACACCGTATAACACTTAAATAACTGATAATTGATTTCATCGAAATAGTTTTTATAAAAATTATCAAGACAACATTGAACATGCCATAATTGGTTTCCTATTATTTTTTTGTAGTCAATAAAGTTTATTAAGTTGTTGAAATATTCGATCAAAATTTTTTAAAAATGTCGACATCTCTTAATTGGTGAAACAAAATAAGAACAATCATGACAGAATGTGTACTCTTCGTATTTCTTGGGCTTTTATATCAATTCATACATCTGGACTTACTATGACATTATATCATCGAATTCAAATAAATAAACTACCTTTTTGGTCAAATTTACCTTATTTAAAATAATGACTAAAAAGAATAAAATAGCTAAACTCTATCGAGAATATTAGGCAAATAATTAAAAGTAAACTAAAACAATAATTGTCTATTTTAATCAAAACAGATTTGTCCTGGGAATTTCTGTTCCGTAGTTGAATAATAAATTGCATTATACTCAAAAACAAATTCAATAATTTTCTCCAGAAATGTTGAATGGTAGTCAAATTTACATTTTTAAAGAAACTATAAAAGACATCCAACTACTCACTCTTTATTATACAAGACTCAATAATTAGTTAAGTCACATAACTTATGTATAATATTTGTGTACTGCACTTTTTGATTATTTTTTTTTATTAAATAAGTCTTTTAAGAATGAAAAAAAAATGCATAGTTGTAAAAGTTTGACATTGAATATTTTGCTTGTGATTTACAACATTGATATAAACAAATTATTTTTAATTTTGGTATTAATTTTCCTTATCTGACATGCATTCTGTAGTTAACTGAACTCTAGTATACGAATTGGAAATTTTACTTCTTGGGATGGCCCCTATTCAAAAATAATTTTATAATATTTCAAGCATTATACATATTTTAATGTTATATATAAATAGTTTTGATGCCGTTCTTCAAATTATAGATAATCCTACAACCCGGAACAGTATATGAACGATCGCAATTCAGTTTTGGGGAAACCTTACCCTCAATGGCTTCATCTATTTCTACTGCTGTGGTAAACAACAACGTTGGGCTTATTAACGACCGACGGCAATCTCAGCCTGGATTTGATAGTGTGCCTGATCTGATCAGATACTATGTTGGTGGTGCTGATGACAATGCTGTTCTTTCGTATGGAGGTGGAAATGATGGCGTTGTAAGCGGTGGTATGACACTTTCTCGGACAGCGCAAACTGAGGTACGAATTCGGTATCCATGCAACAGGCGCCGCCCACTGATAACTGACATCTCATTGGCTGAAGCTTCATCTTCAAATATTCTCCCGAGTACGATGGAAAATTCTCGGTTGGTGCGACAACGTTGCCGTACTTTAACTAAGGCTTCCGTCCGCTCTGAAGGACTACGGGTATCATCCACTTCTTCTGGGGGGGAAACAGAAGCTTCAATGTCATCTCAAAATACAAACCATCGACACCATTCGCCATCGCCACCTCCTCAAACTTCAAAATGGATGCGCGTACAGTCTTCATCTAGGTCGTCAATCCGAAGAACTCCTCCTTCAGCTACCGTAACTTCCGCAATGGTTACGAAATCTACGTCTTTGAAGCCTTCTTCAGCATCAGGATCAGCAAATCAAACTCAATCACAACCATTGACATTATCTCCTTGCACCCCAAGAATTGATCCACAATCATCAACCACTGGATCCTCATCAGGCTCATCAGATTCGTCAGTAACAACTCTACCACGTCTGTCAAAAAAACCCCAGGACCTCTTAAAAACTTTTCCAAGTCGTTTTAAACCTGGAATAGTATCAACATCAATGGGCTCGTCAATTAAAACTCTACCACGCCAACCAAAATCATCTTATCCTCTTCCTTCAACATCTGGATCTTCATCATCATTATCATATGAACGCCCTTCGACGTCGGGGTCAAAATCAAGTTCAGACCAATCAAGGTCATCACTACGACGCACGCCATCATATCCAGGTATGCCTTCGAAAAGTACTCCACATTTGACAATCTCTGATTTATTATCAACACCATCATCATCGACGGATTCGTCAAGGCTTTCACGAAGTATATCAAGGACTAATTCATTAAATCGTGAATCAAATGAACCACCGTTCAGTGTTTTCAGCATTACTGCGATGGGCACAAACGAGGGTGTACCAACACCCGCCATCAATATAGATGGCCCTGGGATACCATCTTCGGTTAGAGATAGGTTCAATGAGGAAGCGGTTGATTTATTTTCCTTGCCTTTTGAGACCGCAATAATGTCATCTTTTGTCCGAATAAGGGTAAACGATGGCTTTCGGAGTATGCTGAATAGAGCGCTACGAACTAAGCATACTAGTCAACCAAGTAGGTCTGGTAGGTCAGCAAGCCGTCGGATTCGCCCCGAAAGACGTCGAATTCCTAGTAATAGCCAGAATGTATCGAGTTCCTCAGAAAATGAGAATGATGACGAGGAACAAGAGCAACAGACATCCTCATCATCTGATTCGTCTTCCATTTCAACATCCACGTTAAAGGACGAAGAGATAGAGCGTAACAGAGGTGGAAACAGACAGTTAGCCGGTTGTCAGATAGTAGAAAACGCTGTAGAGAAACCCCAATATAATGAACGCCAATTTACAGGCAGGCAGGTAGAAGAAAAGGAAACTCAGAATGAGGAGGTCCCAGAAGTTGAGAATCCTATGCAAAATGTAGAGGTGGGGCATATAACTGTAAATGAAAAGTATACACGTCTTGATGATTGGGTTGATATAAATGTAGAACAAAAACAAAGTGATGAGCAGAGAACTTCAGATCCAGAATTTAACGTAGACAACTCATCGGAAGCATCTGAAAATCAAAATTTTCAGAAATGCCGCACTCGTTGGACTAACACAATGCGTCAAGGGTTAGTTGACATGCTAGAACAGCCACATCTAGATGACCAGAATCGACAACTGACTCGAATTACGGAGACACAAGACTGTGATCCCCGACAACGACGTTCGCGGCAAATACATCAGACGCTTAATGATGACCAGCAGGTCGATCATACAACTGAAAGTATAGAGATGGATCTGCATAGAAACGTTCCAGATACAGAAACTAGGCAACCAGCAGGGTTAACTAATCGCGCAGACCAAGCAGCAACAGTTGACCCGGCTCCAACTCCCAACACTTTTAGTTTTTTTACGCTTATAGATGAACACTTGGTAGGAAATATGATAACGCAATATTATGGTTTACAAACAATTTCAAGTCAGAGTGGAAACGCTGTAGTTCATGATCGAACACAAATTTTACCGCGGTTTATGAGACGGACTTTTAGACCTTTTACCGCTTCGAAAAACCACCAGTTGCCGACGGAGACCGGCCAGGGGCAGTACCTTGGAGAACACATGATTCAACCGGGTGAAACCCAACGGCAAGTCAACCAGGAGGGCGGCGGCGCCCCCGTGACCAAAGCCGGCCAATCAAATACAACCGGCGTCGAGTCCAGTACCGTCACATCCGGCCAAGAAATAGGTACTTGTTCTGTTGGAGTCGGCAGTATTGGGTACAGACTGGCTTGCGATTACGTAAACATCAACACTCAAATAGAGGACCATAACAACTTATTCGACAAAAATGGTACCCAATATCTTAACACCAACAATCTTCACGAGATCGATTACAAAAATAATAAACACCAAGGTAACAAACAAAAAAGCAACAACTACAATAGTTTTGTTGATAACAACATCGAAGCGGGCGCTGATTATGAAAATTTAATTGTTCACAACACTAATGATACCAATGATTTTAATTACGAAAATATATATAAAAACAGTGATGAAAAACGGCAAAAACTAATTAATGACCTTAATGGAGGTAGGACTGCAGTTGCTGCCGCCTTGCGAGCCGTCCATTTGGCGATAATTGGTGATCCTGATGACAGCGGTGGAGCATCAGTGGGTACGGGCAGACTAGCAGCTGCCTTGTGTCATGCTGATGGCCGGGTCACTGTACTACCATATCGACGGAATTTGACTGATAACGAACAGGTTGGACCACTGTTGAGTACGTGCCCGCTTCAACTTTTGGGTCAACCAGGACCAGCTGGACGGCGAGCTCGTCTCGATGTAATAGAAAGGTATGACATTTTTAAGAGCTTATATGTTATAACGTGCCTTTTTTATTATTTTCTAAGGAGGGTTATAGAAACAAATTATTATCCTTAGTGCGTGCAAAGTTAATGTGCATTAGTGTGCGTGCGCTAAACTCGTATCCCGCGCCCTGTATCAGTTCTAACAACCGCATGCACAAGGTCAAATAATGAAAATAAGGCTACAATCCCAATGAATTTCTAAACATTAAATGCTCCAGCTGTCACAAAATGTTTAGACTTAGGTTAGTCCAATTTTAATTCTGTAAAAATCTTAAGGTTGCTTCAAATCACTTAAAGAACATGATCTTTTGAAATCTGAATTTCCGACTTGAATTAATTATAATCTACAAAAAACCTTAAATAATACCTACCTGAGTCAGAAACTATATTTTTAAAAATTCCTCGTAGTTGATCTCGGTATGTGATTCGCCACACGAGATATTTTAGTGTATCATAACACCCGGCTTAGATCCGCATTACCTATAAGTTACAACCTTCGAGTACTTAGCACAGAGATTCCCAACCAGGGTGCCGCGAAATTATTTGAAATATTTTTTTAGAAAAAACAATTTCATTAAAAATATAGCATTGTGAGTAATAAAACGGACTATAATTATATAAAACCATTAAAACCTATCGCGTTTCATATATTTTGTAAAAATATTACGATGTTCGATCTGTTTTAATAAAAATAAATAATAATTAAAAATAAAAATAAATACAATGTAATAATTTGTTTATAAAATGTAATATGTATATAGTATGCATCTACACCTCTTACTACTTTTGATTATAATTATGCACTAATAAATAGAACCGAAGTACTCTATAGTATAGAACTATAGAGCATAAGGTGCCTCCGGATTTTTAGAAAATGTCCAAGGGGGCCGCGAGTCAAAAAAGGTTGGGAACCTCTGACTTAGCATGACACTTATTTTACAATTGTTATAATGAGTTTCTATTATTACATTGTGTATTAATTGGGGTAAATAATACAGCAGCTGCCTGCCAACTTTATTTTATACGTGTTGTTGCTTTTTAGGTTTGCTTGTCTACAGTACCTCGTCGCAATGACAGTAATAGTGACACCTTGTCTGTTACTAATTGGCAGTGATATCAATGTCAAAGAAAATCTAGCTGATGAAAATTTCGAGTGGAGTTTGGAAGATGAATACGAATACCGGCGTCGGCGGTTCTATTACAGATGTGCCGGTATCAGTAGTTGTAGTGTCTCCGATAACAATTCCACTTCTGATGACGACGACGAGAGTTATAAACTAACAGCTAATTCAGATTTTGACTCTGGTTATTCATTACCACCAAGGGAAGAATGGGCTGTTGAAAAACGTCACTGGTTGGATCTACTGAATAGACATAGGGCAGCTGCCTTGGATAAGTGGATTCGTACGGCAGCGGATGCAAAACAGGCAGTGGGTGATGTGTATGGTTATCGGGCCCTCATGTCCGCGCTATGTTCTGACAGGGTAATCATTAAAATTTATAAACTATTTAACATTTAGAATCGATATAAAAATAATACTGTAAGAAGTCTCCACTAATTATTTTTTTTACATTATTTTAGATTCAGGCACTTCAAGATGCATGGGCAACTCTTCGTCGGCTGCACACTGCCACAGCCGTGGCATTTGAGTCCCGGCTTCGACCCGAGTTTCTAGGCCGCAGAGAAAAAAATGTAGTGTCAGTGTTGGGAAAAGCAGACATTAATGACATCGATGACAACGACGTGAACGATATACTACAGCTTCCACCTAACGCAACAGTACCTGATGCCACAGCATTGGCTGTACTATACGAACATTTGTATAACGACAACAATCCTGATACTAGTAGTAACATCAACACCACTGCCACTAGCTCTAACGATATTGGCAGTAAGAAAGAAAAAGACCCTAAACTATCGTTTTTTTTTACTTCACCATTGTTATTGTCACCTTCGCCGTGGTCATCTCTCAATAGTGGTATAAGTGGTGGACTAGGATCGTCGGTTGCATCTGACTACGGACTGAGTGCTCTTCATGTTCAGTGCATACAGTACTCCGAGTGGGTGCAGCAGAGTTACGGTAATGATGATTCTATATTACAGTTAACGAAACCACCAATGTTACAACTGGACCGGTTTCGCAGTAACTTCCGTGCACTATTACGACAGTACAGTGGAAGTGGATTTGATGGTTATGACGACGGTGATGAAAGCTTTAATAGTATGCTCAATCACAAAGATGAAAACTACCAGAAGGATGAAAATACCTCTTACCATGAGGGCTTTGACTACAGTAAAAATGACAACTTTGCATACGAACGACAGTATGAAGACAATGTGGAGGAATACGGCAGAAGTGGTGCTGATTATGATGACTGTGGCGATGACGATGACGATGATGCTACAGTTATCTGCTGCAATAACAGCAGTTCTCTTTCGGTGGTTAAAAGCGTGGCAGTTGGTACCGTGTGGGAGGACTCACATGTTGCAGCTTCATCAGCAGTAAAGCAACGACAAACAACAACAAAAAATGAACAATGTCATCGCCTTAAACAAGATCTAGAAGAAGATCGATACTATCGCTGGATCGAGGATGTGAGTGCTAATAGTCCAGGTCCCGCACCGTTGAATATCGTGTTCTGCACTGAGCTTCATGTCCGCCTATTTTGGCCTCCAACTATTTTCCTTCAAGACATTAATGACAAAAAAAATACCGTTGATCATAAGTTGGCGATACCTGCCTACGCCCTAGGTACAACCTACACGGCGACCGCAACAGCCGCTTACGATAATGAAAGCGAATCTACTAAAAATGCGTCACCAGCATTAGCCCTGAATCATGTGATAACTGCACAACTGGATCAAGCTGCTCAGGATATGCGTCTCAGGTACAAAGCCATGGACGACTTTTTGGATAAAGCTTGTGCCTATTCAACGTTGGTCGCTAAAATAGCCTATGAAGATAATACGATGGTGGGCAAACAACAACAGCATTGTATGCTGTCACATTGTGTTTAGAAGAGTCAACCTCTCTCAGTCCGGTGAATCTCTAATGATGTAGAGGTCAAGTTGTGCTAAACTACTTTGGAGTAACAAAAAACAAAATACCGACATCATGGCATTAGTCAAGCAGTTTCAGAAATGCACACTAAATATTGCAAGTATTTCTTCTTTTTTATTTACTATTTTTTTAAGTACAATATTGTAATTAAGTATTATGAGCTTTGTGCACAATAATTTATCAGAAACCCAATTCACATCTCGGTATCAAAGACTGTCAAAATTAAATATTTTTAAGCATTTTTTTTTAGTATAGATAAATGTGTGTTTAAGTGATTTTCGAAATTTGTTTAACATAGTTAAATATAAAAATGAGTAAAAAATAAGAAATGGTTACGGCTTAAATTTAATATAAAAATTAATAAAAATATTGTTTTCATAATATACCATTAATGTTAAAAGTTAACACAATTGTTGTAAGATTGTTGATATATATTTATTCAACTAAACTATTTCGAAAATTATTATTTGTAAATATAGATAATAAATATAGATAAAGCCTAAGTATGATTCACAGAAATGCAAGGTCGTTGTACAATTCACCATTTCCCTTGTGGCATTTTATCATGGACATGCTTCTGCTATTAGATTAGGTTAGTTTATTTTATAGTTATAAATGTTATACTTGAGTGTACTCATTATGGTGGATTATTCTAATTAAACTGCCCAGTGGCTGGGGGTAATAAGAATACTGGCCACGGTGGTGAGCGCGACCGGTCGTAAGAGGCGTCCAACTCGCTCCTGTGCGCGTCGAACATCATCTCGGCGTTGGCGTTTAAATGCCAAAAAGCCCGGAGCTGCTACCTATGAGACTCGCGCAGCTAGCAGCATATTTTGTTAAGCTCTATTTTTTCACATTATTTTTTATGGTTCATATATATATTATAATATTTTTTTTTGAGGACCGCTCCGAATACTATGATTTTTATATGTTAGGTAACTCTACGTATTCAGTGTGGCCCAAAATTTGATTAGGCCTTATCATCACAGGCTAAACATAACATAAAAAGTAGCATTTATCTCGTTTGATTTATCAATTTAAGGCTAGCTATTAAAAAATACCCTTTTTTAAAATATTTGGTTAAATATAATTAATTTATTATATATAACTTTTTTAATCGTTTTTACTTAATTTTCAATTTTTCTTTTATTCTGATTAGACTTCATAATTATCTTTTATAGGCCATTGTTAATTTTTCTTTTACATACCTAAGTAGAACAATTAGTCCGTGAACAGTTATTTACCTAATATTTATTTATTTTTTATTTTTTTAAAAAGAGGCAACGGACTGTTATTTTAAGAACTAAGGATTTTATGATATATAATTAATGAAGATGAGCAGTATTTAACGATATTAGAAATACATTTTAATGTAGATTAATGTAAATAAATAAATATATCTTAATAATATACAACGTTTCGTTGGCAATTTTGTTATATGTGTGCAATCAGTTTAAGTACTCGAGTTGAGGTTTTATTTTTTCATTTTTATTTTTTTTGATGTCCATGCACTTGGTTGTTAGTTAAATACTACAAAATACGACAGCTGCATGTACACGCCCACTCGATAGTTTAAGTATGAATATAAGTATATTATTAATTTAAATTTAAGGTTATTTTAGTCTAGAGTTTAAAACTATGGCTAAGATTTCGTAATGGCTTAAATCCATTTAGTTTGTAGACTACACATGCCCAGAAATAGGTTTTTTCATGCATTTATTGTACATACCCCATACATCATATGTTTAAGTCATTTAGTTTAAGTTTTATTTATATTTTACTTTATTCATATTATATTGAATATTAATTAATTATAGTTAAATTATTGTTAGTCTTAAATTAATAGTATTTGATTATACTGTTAACAAATACATAACACGTGGAATCGTCTTTGTTAGTTATAGTAATTTTAATTATTTGTCATACCGTATAAGTTATGACAAATACATTTAATATGCTTAGGCTTTTTTAGTTACAAATTTTATCATTAATTTAGTCTAGAGTTTAAAACTATGGCTAAAGTTTCGTAATGGCTTAAATCCATTTTTTTTGTAGACTACACATGCCAAGATATAGGTTTTTGATGAATTTATTGTACATACCCCATACATCATATGTTTAAGTCATTTAGTTTAAGTTTTATTTATATTTTACTTTATTCATATTATATTGAATATTAATTAATTATAGTTAAATTATTGTTAGTCTTAAATTAATAGTATTTGATTACACTGTTAACAAATACATAACTCATGTCATGTCTTTGTTAGTTATAGTAATTTTAATTATTTGTCATACCGTATAAGTTATGACAAATACATTTAATATGCTTAGTCTTTTTTAGTTACAATTTTTATAATTATTTTGGTCTAGAGTTTAAAACTTTGGCTAAAGTTTTGTAATGGCTTAAATCCATTTTTTTTGTAGACTACACATGCCAAGATATAGGTTTTTGATGAATTTATTGTACATACCCCTTACAGCATATGTTTAAGTCATTTAGTTTAAGTTTTATTTATATTTTACTTTATTAATATTTTACTTTATTCATATTATATTGAATATTAATTAATTATAGTTAAATTATTGTTAGTCTTAAATTAATAGTATTTGATTATACTGTTAACAAATACATAACTCATGTCATGTCTTTGTTAGTTATAGTAATTTTAATTATTTGTCATACCGTATAAGCTATGACAAATACATTTAATATGCTTAGGCTTTTTTAGTTACAATTTTTATAATTATTTTAGTCTAGAGTTTAAAACTTTGGCTAAAGTTTTGTAATGGCTTAAATCCATTTTGTTTGTAGACTACACATACCAAGATATAGGTTTTTGATGAATTTATTGTACATACCCCCATACAGCATATGTTTAAGTAATTTAGTTTAAGTTTGATTTATATTTTACTTTATTCATATTATATTGAATATTAATTAATTATAGTTAAATTATTGTTAGTCTTAAATTAATAGTATTTGATTATACTGTTAACAAATACATAATACGTGGAATCGTCTTTGTTAGTTATAGTAATTTTAATTATTTGTCATACCGTATAAGATATGACAAATACATTTAATATGCTTAGGCTTTTTTAGTTACAATGTTTATCATTATTTTAGTCTAGAGTTTAAAACTATGGCTAAAGTTTCGTAATGGCTTAAATCCATTTCGTTTGTAGACTACACATGTGCCCAGATATAGGTTTTTTCATGAATTTATTGTACATACCCCTTACATCATATGTTTAAGTCATTTAGTTTAAGTTTTATTTATATTTTACTTTATTAATATTTTACTTTATTCATATTATATTGAATATTAATTAATTATAGTTAAATTATTGTTAGTCTTAAATTAATAGTATTTGATTATACTGTTAACAAATACATAACATCTGGAATCGTCTTTGTTAGTTATAGTAATTTTAATTATTTGTCATACCGTATAAGATATGACAAATACATTTAATATACTTAGGCTTTTTTAGTTACAATGTTTATCATTATTACCCCATACATCATATGTTTAAGTCATTTAGTTTAAGTTTTATTTATATTTTACTTTATTCATATTATATTGAATATTAATTAATTATAGTTAAATTGATGTTAGTCTTAAATTAATAGTATTTGATTATACTGTTAACAAATACATAACTCATGTCATGTCTTTGTTAGTTATAGTAATTTTAATTATTTGTCATACCGTATAAGCTATGACAAATACATTTAATATGCTTAGGCTTTTTTAGTTACAATTTTTATAATTATTTTAGTCTAGAGTTTAAAACTTTGGCTAAAGTTTTGTAATGGCTTAAATCCATTTTGTTTGTAGACTACACATACCAAGATATAGGTTTTTGATGAATTTATTGTACATACCCCTTACAGCATATGTTTAAGTCATTTAGTTTAAGTTTTATTTATATTTTACTTTATTCATATTATATTGAATATTAATTAATTATAGTTAAATTATTGTTAGTCTTAAATTAATAGTATTTGATTATACTGTTAACAAATACATAATACGTGGAATCGTCTTTGTTAGTTATAGTAATTTTAATTATTTGTCATACCGTATAAGATATGACAAATACATTTAATATGCTTAGGCTTTTTTAATTACAATGTTTATCATTATTTTAGTCTAGAGTTTAAAACTATGGCTAAAGTTTCGTAATGGCTTAAATCCATTTCGTTTGTAGACTACACATGTGCCCAGATATAGGTTTTTTCATGAATTTATTGTACATACCCCATACATCATATGTTTAAGTCATTTAGTTTAAGTTTTATTTATATTTTACTTTATTCATATTATATTGAATATTAATTAATTATAGTTAAATTATTGTTAGTCTTAAATTAATAGTATTTGATTATACTGTTAACAAATACATAACACGTGGAATCGTCTTTGTTAGTTATAGTAATTTTAATTATTTGTCATACCGTATAAGTTATGACAAATACATTTAATATGCTTAGTCTTTTTTAGTTACAATTTTTATAATTATTTTAATCTAGAGTTTAAAACTATGGCTAAAGTTTTGTAATGGCTTAAATCCATTTTGTTTGTAGACTACACATACCAAGATATAGGTTTTTGATGAATTTATTGTGCATACCCCCATACAGCATATGTTTAAGTAATTTAGTTTAAGTTTTATTTATATTTTACTTTATTCATATTATATTGAATATTAATTAATTATAGTTAAATTATTGTTAGTCTTAAATTAATAGTATTTGATTATACTGTTAACAAATACATAACACGTGGAATCGTCTTTGTTAGTTATAGTAATTTTAATTATTTGTCATACCGTATAAGATATGACAAATACATTTAATATACTTAGGCTTTTTTAGTTACAATGTTTATCATTATTACCCCATACATCATATGTTTAAGTCATTTAGTTTAAGTTTTATTTATATTTTACTTTATTCATATTATATTGAATATTAATTAATTATAGTTAAATTAATGTTAGTCTTAAATTAATAGTATTTGATTATACTGTTAACAAATACATAACTCATGTCATGTCTTTGTTAGTTATAGTAATTTTAATTATTTGTCATACCGTATAAGTTATGACAAATACATTTAATATGCTTAGGCTTTTTTAGTTACAATTTTTATAATTATTTTAGTCTAGAGTTTAAAACTTTGGCTAAAGTTTTGTAATGGCTTAAATCCATTTTGTTTGTAGACTACACATACCAAGATATAGGTTTTTGATGAATTTATTGTACATACCCCTTACAGCATATGTTTAAGTCATTAAGTTTAAGTTTTATTTATATTTTACTTTATTAATATTTTACTTTATTCATATTATATTGAATATTAATTAATTATAGTTAAATTATTGTTAGTCTTAAATTAATAGTATTTGATTATACTGTTAACAAATACATAACACGTGGAATCGTCTTTGTTAGTTATAGTAATTTTAATTATTTGTCATACCGTATAAGATATGACAAATACATTTAATATACTTAGGCTTTTTTAGTTACAATGTTTATAATTATTTTAATCTAGAGTTTAAAACTATGGCTAAAGTTTTGTAATGGCTTAAATCCATTTTGTTTGTAGACTACACATACCAAGCTATAGGTTTTTGATGAATTTATTGTGCATACCCCCATACAGCATATGTTTAAGTAATTTAGTTTAAGTTTTATTTATATTTTACTTTATTTATATTATATTGAATATTAATTAATTATAGTTAAATTATTGTTAGTCTTAAATTAATAGTATTTGATTATACTGTTAACAAATACATAACACGTGGAATCGTCTTTGTTAGTTATAGTAATTTTAATTATTTGTCATACCGTATAAGTTATGACAAATACATTTAATATGCTTAGTCTTTTTTAGTTACAATTTTTATAATTATTTTAATCTAGAGTTTAAAACTATGGCTAAAGTTTTGTAATGGCTTAAATCCATTTTGTTTGTAGACTACACATACCAAGATATAGGTTTTTGATGAATTTATTGTGCATACCCCCATACAGCATATGTTTAAGTAATTTAGTTTAAGTTTTATTTATATTTTACTTTATTCATATTATATTGAATATTAATTAATTATAGTTAAATTATTGTTAATCTTAAATTAATATTATTTGATTATAGTTTTAACAGATAATTGTCTTAACTGTTTTAAATTATGGCTAAGGTTTCGCCCTGGCTTATATCATAAGCATAACACAGTGGATTATACGTATAACCTATTCGCATTTGCAGGGATACAGGTTTTTTCATGAAGCCTATTCATTTTACATATTCATTGTGTGCATGCATTTAAGTTCTTTAGTTTAGTTTTCATTTTATTTTTACTTTATTCATATTAAATTTAATAGTAGTTAATAATCATACATTTTTGGTTGTGGCCAATTTTATTCTTATTTGGTTTTAGTGTTGTCGCCAACTATACAATTTGTGACATCACGTTTAGTTTAACCATTATTTATAACCTAAAATTATAATTAAATTTAATATTATATATATTATCGTTTAAATTTGAATAAGAAAAAAAAATATTGTGTGTTACATTGTTGGTGATAATTCCAAACTGTGTAATTATTATTAATGCAATTGTTTATTATTTATCATACCATATGATGTACTATTATTATTTGGTTATATTAGTAATTATATTATCATATGGACCAATTAAATCTTCGCTCATTCATATTGTGTTCACCCAATTACTGACACCTATAACTTTTAAATAACTATAACATTATAACAAAATTCCCTTAATTCAGTATCAATTAATTTCTCATTTCATAACCAAAATGATTTTATTTTTGTGTAGCTCACAAAACAACTATTTTTACTTCTTATTATTTAAAGATTCAAAGATAAAGATAAAGATTTTTTTTTTAATAATAAAAGACTAATATGAGTTAGATAATAGTAGTATATAAATAGTTCTATTTGAGTGTAATTGCATACATGTATCGAATAATGTTTCAATCAAAAAATATAAGTTGTTTTAATTGGGACTACTATTATCTTCATAAAAATGTTGACCAAAGAATAATTATTTTATTTTATCATATTTCAAAAATTACATTGCTGAACATTCATTATGATTGGTTTTGAACATTTTCATTTTAGATTTGACAATTAAACATTAAAATACAATTAGTTATATTAAATTATCGGGTAAAGATTTTATACAACTTAAGTTATTGTGAAAGTAACAAAGTACAAATTATTAAATAGACACCCGGTTTTTGTATTCCATTGTGTGGTATGTTTACTTATTGTTTGTCTTTCTAACAAATGTATTTATTCAATGTACTTTTATTTTTTGTTCCGTATTTTATTTTACTACCTAATTGGCTATATTATAATATTTCTGCTATTACTTTTTTTTTTATTAGAATTACTAATTGATAATACTATCATTACTATTATTATTTACTATCACCGTTTGATTTTTGTAATAGCGTGCAGCTCAAATAATTGCATTAAGATTTTAAAAAAAACTAAGTAAAAAATTGTTATTGTAAAAATTGTAACTTATCAGTAGAATCAATGACTTTATTAACTACAACTTATAGTATTAAATTTGCAGTAATTGATAAATATTTTTTTTTTTCAAAACATGTATGAAATATTTATCTCTATAAGTCTTGTGTACTATCTATGTATTTTAATAATTCCGGTGTATCCTAATATTATTTTATTGATTTGTGATTATTTGTTTATTTTAATGATGTCTGCACGTGTAATTTCATTCGAATTAATAAATAGTTAAATTATAGTTTAGGTGTTACTTTGTTTCTTGCCCATCACTATTCCTTTGGTATTTTCCTAGTACAACTACACTTTACAGCAGAATTAGTTCACATTCATTGCTCGGATTGAGAAAGAGAAGTACCATCTACACTGATTTAATATATATATAAATATATTTTTGCTTATTTTTATAGTTATTTAAAACCATCAACAATCCAATAAACAGTGCCAGATCTAGGAAAGTTGACGCTCGGAGCAAATAAAAATGTAGCGGCCGTGCGTAGATACTGGGTGTGCTGGGTGTCAACATAAAACAAAATGTTTAAATACAAATCAAAAAGTATATTTTTATAAAAACCATTGTGTTTTTATATACCGTGTCCTCAAAAACTAGGTACACTCTAGATTACTTACCTACATTACTCAGTACCCTATACATATTTTAGAATACTGTTGATTTCCAATAAGCAATAGTCCAGTTTCATGTCTCTCAAACATAATTCAACAATATTTATAGGAACAAACTACACACACATTATAAACTTATAATAGAATATGTCAATATTATACTTGAACTAATTAAACGCATATTCAAAAATATTTGAGAGAATTCTTTAATATAATATAAAATATTTTAACATTATAATTAACCCAACAAGATTTATGGTTTATAATAATTATGTACAACTGAAAAGAAATCTGACAATAAAATGACCACAAATGAGTTGTAAGGTCAAATTTTCAAGTTTTCATGATTATTATTTTAGTACCTAGTAATTATAATATAATAAACCAAATAAATTTATGCACCAGGTAGTAGGTAAAGAGTTGTCGTTTATTTTTTATGTTTTTTTCAAGGCTCAACGTTTGCTCAATTATTACCGGAACATTTTAAAAATAAGTACCTATTAACCTTTTTATAATATCAACTCAAGAGTTCAAAACAAAATGTTTTAAATAGCCCAACCCTGATTCATTTTAAATAAAAATAATTAAATTAATTTGACATCTATTAAAATTGCTTACCATTGGTTTTTATTCTTGAAAATAAATCGAAGGGACTCAATTCAAAACGAACCTTTTCCATTTTTCTAATTTTCAGGATAGATATCATTGTTTCTCTTATTTTTAAATGATTTAGATAATATGTGATGTATTGATAAATAGGTAAAATAATGATAAATCAATTTCTGACATTGAAAGTTTTTTTTTAATTTTTAAATTTGTAAAGTGTTTTTTTAAATGTAAGGAAATTGATTTTAGACTAAACGTTCCTTTTCCAGGAATAAGTCCCTTTTCAATAAAACACTGGAATAAAGCCCTTCTGGAAAAAAAACAAATCAATTTATATCCATCATAATTCTTTACAAATATTATACCCGCATGCATTAATTGTTCCTGGCGAAAATTAAATGGTACTGTTGACACCGGCCTGTTTCTCGCGTCAACTATGTGTTTCATCGGCGTTCGATATGTTAATAACGAATGACTTGGTAATACCTACTATTATTTTTTTGAATTATGTTATAATTTGTACATATTTTATGTTCATGACTTTTTTTTCATAAACTTAAGTGTGCCTGGGCGCCCCCCTTACACTAACAGCACCCGTGGCAAGGATACCCACTTGCTCCTCCCCCATAGATCCGTAACTGTTAATGAATCAGTGCACGAAAGCAAAATTACCTAATAACTACAACTTATAAATTATAATTCACCAATGCTAAAATACACATTGATATATTACAATTTGTATAGTTGCATACACAAATGTGTGCCTATGCCAACATAGTAGGTATTATATTGTTCATTGTATTTCCATACAACAGTACTTGATAATAATATTTATTTGAAATAATATGTCCCATCTACAATCTATATAATATTATTGATATTTGCTTTTATATTTGTTCTTGCTTTTTGTCATCTAATAAAATAGCCACTGTCAAAAGTCTTAGTGATTAATTAAATCAAAAAATAATCAGAGTACCTAGTTAATATTTGATCACTATAAATTAATAGAAAATATAAACCACTATTGCAAATGATTAAAATAAAATACCATGATTTAAGTGGTATAAATCACAGCGATTAAATTTTAGAAAATACCAGTAGGTACAACTGTACAAGCCTAGGTACCGAATAGGCTCTTTAAGTACCACTATCTACATTAATACATTTTGATGCAATTGATAATGGAATTACAGTTTTGGCAATTTTTCTAGATCTTGTGAAGGGGTTTGACAACATGAACATTAAAACTTATTATAATTTTGCATAGTTTTTGTGAAAATATGTAGTTTAGACTGAATTAAGAGTGAATTAAATTAAATGACCTCGGAAAGTAAGATTAAACTGTATATTAGGTGAGGACATAGAAATTGTCCGTAGAGGCTTCAGATAAATGTACTCGGTCCGGTTTTAGATTATATTTAAACAGTATAATATGCAATCTATATTTTAATATTCAATATCTTATACAACACTGGGCGTATAAACTAGTTGATCCCCTGTGGCCGAAATTCTGCCTCGCCAATCTATGAGTACCTACCTACCATATTTTAGTGTTCTTACGTCATAAATTATCAATACAGGTAATTAGTGAAAAAACAAAATACTTGGTACTGTGCGATTCCGTTATAAGGTGGTTTTACTGTATATAATTTGGTGGATACATAGTTTATCAGTATTTCGTACACACGCGTAGTCAGGTGGATAAAAAAAAATAGGCGGGACACTATGACATAATCTAAATAACTGAATTCTTATTATATATAAACAAAGACCACGAATCTCGAGTGTTACGTAAGTAAACTATAATTTCCACAAATAAGGTGGATACTTTCGAAAATGCTAAGTTAAGATGAGTAGGTACCTATTAAATTATAAGTGTAAATTATTAGGAACAACATAATTAACTGGTTGGGGATATCAACAAATATTAAATATTCAATTTTATACTCAGGAGTAAATAATAATATTATGGACACTCGTGTCGCGAGTGCGAGTATATATTATATTAATATCAAATATTATTAAAACGTGTATGATACACTTGAAAAAAATTACAGTAATAGTATGTAGGAAGCCTACTGCAATAGTGTATACAAAACGGAAAATGTAAAAAAGAGTATATAATATAAATTATAAAATAATAATAATTAATAAATAAAAACAGGCACGCGGTAGCGGCTGTCGTCGTTGTGTGCAGGTGTCCGCACTGCAGTTGTTGTTGTCGGTCAATCATGTCCAGCATCCACTATCCTTCGAGAGGTCGTCAGACTAGTGGTGCATCCAGTCCATGCAGTACGCCGTTCGTAGCCGGAACATTGCGGACCAACACTTGGGCGGCTCCGCCGTTCAGCCGTATCCTGCCTAAAATCGATAATAATAAATAATTGTTCAAATGCGATCAACAAGATAGATTATTCTATTTAACAAACATTGATTCAATTTGAAATCCTATAGTGTAGTACCGGACAATAATTATTAATTAACTGTTGCATTTCCAAGCATAACAAATTAAGTAAATTATTTTTAAAAATATTTTAAGTTAGGTTTAGATTTAAAAATGTGTGGTAAATTTTCTTGAAATGATCTGTATTATATGTTTATAAATTATTTAACCAACTAAATTGAACCTTATAAATTCCTTACTCGGTACAACACTAAGAGCAGCTGTTTTCAAAATATTGTAATATTAGGTTTTAGACATTTAGGTATGTTAATGTGTCATTATTTTAACATTTCAAATATAATAAAAACCAACCCGAATCCTTGTACACGGTCAACTGATAGAATCGTGATTTTTCACCATCATTCGGCGAAATCGTTAAATTTCCATCGTCTCCACCACCGTTGAAGTCTTCCGCTGCACCTTCGTCGTCCTCCTCCGCCGCAGCTGCAGAATCGCCAACTTCCGGAAGCCGATACGCAGTGTCTCTGACCTGGTAAAATCGCAATCCGGCTGTGTACATGGGAGGATCCCCGGGTCCTGCCAACACCACGTGGCTGAGCACGAAGCGGTCAGCAATCCGCCGACGATTTCGTTTTTTGAACCTGCTACTGGTGTCCTCGTGAAGCATCCAATCTACTATTGAACCACTGCTGCTACTCGTGCTATAATTTCCCGAGCCGCGGCGTACGCGGAACGCTTCGTCCACGGGCGCAAACACTGTCATAGTTCTTGAACCTTTATAACATATAGTAAATTGTAATCGGAATTTAGAAAATAATAAACAAGTAGGTTAGTAATATATCGATTTAAGGTATTACTAAAATATACTTCCCGGGAAACTATTTCCCACGTGATGCATCAGTATTTCATAAATGTGTTATCGTCAATACTCTTTACCTACCAAAGCTTATAATAACGACAAAAAAAATATTACCAGTGAGTAGCGATCGCACGTTAGGCGAACAGTGCTCGTCTACGGCTCGTAAAAAGACGTTGTACCGTCGCTGCCGGTCGGCCCTCATGGTGGCGAGTACGTCACCGACGGGTAGTGGGAATAATACTCGGTCAACTGCATGCCCTATAGCCATGATCTGTTGTTGATTGCTTCCTCCTGCGCCTCCGCTTGACGACAACACCATGTCCCTACGCTGTTGAGTAGACCCACCACTACCGTCATCGGAAGTAGAACCATCGTTAACCCCGGCAAAAGCCGTTGGGTTGACGTCGTCCAACACTCGGGCACCGTTGACAGTGAGCACCTAAAATACAGTAATAAAATAATGGTTAGGAGACTAGCTCTACATCGAATTCAAATTATTCAAGGAGCTTTCCGTTTTATGAATGAATAATATATATATGTATATACCCACCTATTATATATTTATATACAATATGTCCCAAAAGTCCTGATCGCCCTTAGTATCTCCGTTTTAATAATTTAAATACGTCTTTTATAGTAATATGCATGGAAATTCTAATTAAATGGCATAAAAATCAATTTTTTTTCCAAAAATTGCCAATAACAATTACATTTTGTTTATTATAGGTACCTATAATTAAAATAGTTAAAAAAAAATATATTAACATTGAGTGAAAATCGACCAAATTAAGTTTTTTTTAGTTTTCTAAGAATAATAGTTATGTGAGCAAAATTTAATCAATATCGTTGAGTTTGTTTATAACAATCTACTTCAAACCTATTTTGATATACATTTAAAAAATGATTTAAACGTTTTCTGTTACCTACCTACATGATTACATCGACATGTAAAATGTTCCTCCCTAAATAATGAAAGTTACAAGCTTCTAACCTAACTTAACTTGCTATGGAATTGAGTATCCAGATCATCGAAAACTATCGTACAATGTTGTACACTTATATCTATCAAGTATCAACATTCAACAGATAATGTTTTATGAAACCAGTACAATTGCGTTATTATCATGTTAGGTATATTGTTATAAACGTATCAATACTTTTTTGCAAAGCTATACTAATAATTATATATTTTACAGATGGTCATACAAATAATCTGCGTCTGAGATCGATTAGGTATATCATTCTATTCGTGTTTTAGTAATATAACTATTATTTTTAGAAAATCAAAAACTTAATATGCTTTAACTTGGTTGATTTTCATTCAATTTAAATATAGTTTTTTTTTAACTGTTTTCAAAAATATGATAAAATGGCCATCTTGGAAATGTAAAAACTTATTGTATAAAAGTGTTTTAATATTTTAAATGCATGTTATTCATTTAGAGTTTCTAATTTCCATACTTATTGCTGTAAAATAACTACATTTAAATATATCGATTTGTCATAGAGATATTATGGGTGGTACGAAACTTTTGGGACATACTGTATAATGGAATAATAAAACTGTCTAAATAATGCTTTTAAAAAAGTATTAAATGAACTTTTTCTGTGATAGGTAATTTAGTTTTAATGAACCGGTTGCTGGTATATGAGGAGTGGAATAGTAAATATTATAGGTGATCACTGAGTAGTTAGGAGTGACTAGTGACGTATATGTAGACTAGTAGACTGTTTAGGCGTTATCACGTATACAATTATTACATATAGCAATATTCTTTGTGGCGATTAATATATATCTGCAGAGGTATACCTATTTCTAAAACAAGTGATTTACATTTATCAACATCTTAATTTAATATTATAAATATTTTCTTAATAGTATTATTCAAAATTACAAATTAAGAAACATTATGTACCTATGTACTTAGTTAAAATTGAAATCTTAAATAAAAAGAAAAAGTCAATTTTAAGTAAGGTTGTTGAGGAATTTAAGTATAATTGTAGAAGTCTTATACGATAAAAAGATCAACCGTCTTGCGCGCTTGATACCTAATATAATGTGTAGGTATTTAAAAGTAGTAGATCGTACTCGTATATCCGTCAAAAGGAATTTTTTTAAATTAGACAATTATTAGAACTCCCCTTATTAATATTTAAAATGTTGGTATAATCACTTCTATGTCGTTCCATCGGTTGTCGTACAGCTGTCGAGCGTACAGATTCGCACGGAGTTGTGTGCCCGCCAAACTTACGCCGGTCATTTCATCTCCTGCCATCAAGTCAGACACCCTAAATGCTCCAGGCACGACATGATGCAATAAAAGCTATTGAAAAAAATTGGAATTATTAAAAGAAAATCAATAATTTTATCGTTAAATTACCAATACATTGATTAATGATGACACATTCATAATAATATAGTAAATATAATTACCCCAATCAGCAAACGTGGGTTTTCACGGAACTTGTCTTCGGCACGATCGGGGCCGCCTAGCTGCACTAATAGTGCTCTAAATGCCTTGTCCGTTGGTACAAATACAGTAAACGGGCCTATTTTATGTAAAAAATATAAACAATTATAGCGAATACAGCAGCTTCAGTTAAATAATGTCATGAGAATAACATGATAGGGGGAGTCTCATAATATACGTTTGGTAGGTATACGTAAATTGATGTGAGGATACGTTTTTTTTTTTTAAATCACTGGTATACAAATATTTAAGTTTCTAATGCGTGGGATACATTTTTTTTTTAGTAGGTTTATGTATTACTCTAAAGTTCAAAGTAATTTTAAGAACTTATATATAGGAAGGGAGACAATAAAATAAAAATATGTATACCGGTTTCTTCGAGTACAGCGTCTACACCGGCTTGTCGCATGTATTTGGCCATTGCGTAATAGCCACGGCGGCGAAGGGCCCCACTAAACATGCCTTCTTTCACAGCTTTGTTGTTGTTGTTGTTGTTGTTGAAGTAGGGCAACGTCGAGTTTACCAGCGGTGTCGTATAAGACGAAGACGTTGTAATTGTCGGTGGTGTATAAAACTGTTGTTGTTGTTGCTGTTGGTGCTGCTGCTGGTGTTGATGGTGGTGGTACTTGTTCTGCTGTTGATGTCCGGTAGTAGTTGCGACGGCCACAGCTTCGGTCGGTACGGCGGTAGGGAGGAAAAAGTTTTGGTATTGGTGCTGATGTAGTGCGGTGGTAGTTGTTTGCGGCGCCTTGGTGGTAATGTGCGACGGCGGAGGTGGTTCACGGCGCTTATTTGTGCTGACGCCGATACCACCGGTCGGCAATGTTGACTGTGGCAGTATGGTAGATGGGAACGGCGGAACGTACGTTGGAAGCGGAGTCGAGGAAGTGGTGCTGGCCACTGCCGAGCTGTCAGTTGCGGTATTCTTGGACGACGGTGTCAGTGAGCCACCCGACGGCAGTCGGAGTTCACCCCTGTTCAGCCTGTCCACAAGCTGCTGGAGCTGTTCGTCGTCGGCTACCGCAGACGTTCCGGCCACGTCAGCCACAGCGTTGCTGCCGTCAGACGAGGCGCCTCCGTGCTGCTTTTTCTCGATCCCGCGTACACGAACGGTGCCGTCCGGTCGTTCCTCCAGGATGACGAACGTCACTGGTTTCTTTTTGCCACCAACCACCTGTTGCTCTCCGCCACTGGCCACGAACGCCGCGCCGCTGTCGACCGTGGCCGCTGTTGCTGCGTCACCACCACTCTTAGCGGCGGCACTGCCGTCAACGCCACCCGCGCGTATGATTTCGTACTGTGCGACGCCGGGGGGCAGCACTTGCCGGGCAAGCTGTTCCAGTTGCTGCTGTTCGCTAACCGTCCAGGGCTGCGAGGGCGCCGCACCCATAACAGCGGCTGCTGGCGGTGCGACGGCCGGAGCGGCGGCCGTGGGCTGCGGCTTCTGCCGGATTACAACCGTTTTGACGATAGTGTTCCGGCCACCGCCGGCTGTGTTGACAGTACTTCCGACATTGGGTGATGCTGCGCCAGTGAAAATTGTACTCTTATCTGTCTGTTGCTGTTGCTGTAACCGATTTCGCGACGATGATGATCCGGTACCAGTACCACCTTCACCTATCTTCACGTACTGGGCGTTGTCGTTGGACGCCGATCCTGTGACATGCTGTGTTAACCGATGGTTAGCACCACCATCTCCACCAGCCGAAGTGAGTATCGTATAATTTCCACCACCGGCACCCACGACTGCCGTCAACTGCTGGCGGATTTGCTGTTCGATGTCCGCGTCCAATCCACCACTACCTATGTGGTCATCGTTATCGCTGTCTCCCATATTGACGGACACGGGGACCTGTACCGCCGGTGGCTGTGGTTGGGGGTAATACTGTGGTTGTAGTTGCTGTACAGGCTGCGTGCCCTGTAGTGGTATGTACTGCTGGTGCTGGTGGACATGCCGCTGCAAGTTGTTGTTGAATGTCGTTGAAACCACAGAAGACGGAGGCGTCGTTACGAAGATCTGCTGCTGCTGCTTCTGTGGACGATGGATGTGATGTTGGTGGTGATGTTGCTGTTGTATTGTAGGGCCCGCCAACGTTGTAGAATAGTATTGCTGCTGTTGTTGCTGATTGTGGTTGTGGCTGTGCTGATGGCTGTATGAAACTGTCGTCACCGGAGGTGACAAGGACGGTTGCTGTTGTCTGTTGTGGTTGTTGTATGGCTGCGGTGACTGTGATTGCCAGCCAACACCTACACCGCCTACACCGCCGATGGACCTCTGTTTACCATGACGGTCATAGTCCGGGTTGTCCGGGGCCAAATCGTCATCATCTGCGGCCACGCCGTTAATCTGTAATAGTTGCTGCAGTTGGTCGACCACCACCGCTGAATCCTGGCGATGATCACTACTGTCCTCCGCCGGGATGTTCGCTGTCGATGACGGTGCCGTTGATGCTGTTCCTGGAGCCGTCCACCACTGCTCTGCCTGGTTGTGCCGACGAATGTCGTCGAGTATGTGTGTTTGTTGGACCGCCGAAAGTTTGTGCGGCGGCTGCTGTTTGGAGTAATCACCGTCATCGACGTGCACAGACGATGGTCTGTTGGCGATGTCACGAGTCTGCTTTTAAAAAAAAAGGAGACAAATGAAACAAAGACAACTATAAAAGTCAGGTGTTTAGCCAGCATTTTTTTAGGGGTTTTTTTATTTTTTTTAAATTTAAATATAGCTTGTACACACTCCTTTGTAGTGACCAATTTATTAGGTAATAATAAAAAGGAGAATCACAATATTAAGACATAGATTTTATATATTGGAAACACGAAGAAAATATATTTTTTCCATAAATACCTACGTTCCGAGGGAGGTGTTACAACACAAAAATACCCTCGCTGGCCACGCCTCTTTAATTATTAACACGATTAGTATAAACATTTATCTAATACTTCTGCCGTGGAGGTAATTATATACACAAGTAAATGGTAGGTAATGAAAATACAAAGCTTGGATTTCGTTTTTATCAGGTGTTGAACTACAGATGTCTAAGATTAAAGATTTAGAATAAAAATACTACACATACACAAACACACATACACATAACATATTTGAATGCATTGATAATCAGATAATAATTCATCAAAATAACACATAGTTGGTATAATAATATTTTCTCAACGTTAAGGTAAGGTTAAGCTGTATAACATCATATGTTGCTGACATTTATTAGATTCAGGGCGGAACGACGAATTTTTTGAGCCTGTTATCAGGTCAAAGGGTTTTGGGACAGTAAAAATGCTGTTATTTAGTTCAACAGCATCTTTTCTGGTAGGAAAGTGAATCTAGTTGGTACATTCAAGGGTCAAAAGTAAAAAATTCTCAACAGTTTTCAATAGCGTCAGGAAAAACAAATGAAAAATTAAGGAAAAACTGACATTTGGACGCAAAACCAGTTTTTGAAAAAAATTGATTTTGTTTTTTAGTGTAACTCTAAAAACATATCAGAATATAGATGACATTTTCACTAAATGTTTATATTGAAATTTATATGCGCCGTAACATTTTCGAAAAATTGCAAACCTTTTTGAGCTCTTAATAAGCATAAGGAAATGTTGAGTTTTATTAGTTTTTTCAACTATAGTCGATCCAAAAATGTTCGGTCGGTCAAAAAACTTGAAAGTGTAATACAACGTTCCCCGTAAGTTAATGTTAGTGGAAATTTGACAAAATTCATCAAAATTACGAAAATTGACTAATTATTTGGAGTTAGAACTTCATAAAAATTTCTATCTGTACCTAAGCATTGGAAATGTAATTCAAGATTCGCCTTAAGTTTTCCTCTTAAGTTTACCGGAAAGTCAAATTAATTCTTTACGAGCTTCTGAAGCTAGACATTGGATATTACATTAGATATTCACCGGTAAATTAACTGATTCTAATACAACGATTTTCTTATTTTGTCGTTATTCAAAAAGGAATAACTGTTGGTACTTGAAATTTTCATCAAATGTTTATTTTATCATTTTCTATAAAGGGTAACATTTTCAAAATATTTCGAATCGTTTTTAGTTTTTATAGACATTTGAAATTTGAAATTGTTTTAGTTTTTATTCTATAAATATCAATAACATTATTTTCGTTGGGTCAAAAAACTTGAACATTTAATACAAGGTCCCTGGTCCCTATAAGTTGTTATTGTAGAAGTTGATAAATATTAAATATCCATAAGCATGATTTTTTTTTATACGTATTTAAAGTTCAAATTTTGATATCAATTATTGTTATTAAAAAATTAGAAAATGTTCAATTTCTATAGCTAAGGATTAAACATTTAAGACAAAGATTCTCATAAATAGTTCATTCTGTAACCAAAAAATCTAATAAATATATAAACATTGAACACTTCAATTTTTTACAGACATTTTAAATTCAAACTTGGACGAAATTACATATTAAAACCAAAAATAACAATTTTAGTTATTTTGTTGTAATTTAAAATATAAAAACGATGACTCAAATTATTGTGTTTACTTAATCTTATTTAATATTTATTACGACTATTATTTAAGGGACAACATTTAGGCAATGTTTAATCTCGTCTTAACCACCCGGGTATGAGTTAGTTGTAACTTGTAAATAATTATTAGTGTGAGTGAAATTCAATATGGGTATCGCTCTCGTACGCGAATGCACACGCCAATAGCTCAGTAACAATATAAAATTCAGTACCTATACTAATCTTACCAATCTTATTGTTTTGACAAAATTAAAGTTAGTTAGGTAGCGTTGTCTAATTTTTATTCTAAAAAAATATTTGAATTCAGCAGAAGAATGTCTGTAGTTTGTACAAAACACTTTATGTTTTTAATATAATTTTTATTGAATTATGATTTAAAAAAAACTCATATTTTCAAGTTTTCAATTGTATTTTACAATAATATAAGATTTAATTGTTCTATACGATTATAGACAATTTTCTGTTGAACTCAATTTTTTTTCCAGAATGAAAATCAGACAACGTAAACTAACTTTAATTTTGCCAAACTTAAGGTCTTTTAAGCTAAAATTGAGTTCAGTAGAGGCCCTTTGAAAATACTGAAAATGCATCAAAAATAATTAGAATATGCTATTAGAACTTTAAATTTTGTACAATTTTTTGTAAGTACCTAATAGAACTGTTGCTTACTTTGAAATATTTGAACTTCATAATATGTTTACCAAAGTAAAGTAACAAATGTCTTTTACCACATTTATACAAACAAATTGATCCATTTATTTGTCAAAACAAGCGTAATTTACGGTTGAATGTTAATTATACAAAAATGTATTTATAAAGTTGAATTTTGATAAATGTTCAAAAATTATTCAAATAAATAAAGATTAATGTCCAAATAAAGTCGTTCGTAGTATCTAAATAAGACAAGACAAGAAATAACTTACTAATCCAAAACTTTTATTTTCAAAATTTAAAGAAGTCATTAGATCGATCAACGATCCATAATATGTTAAATTAAAATTAGTCTTTTTCGCATGAAAACGGTCTAGTTCTTAGAATCTCTTTTATTTATTTATTAAGTACTTTTCATTATAAAAAATATTAAATAGATTGTTATTGTTGCAGAAATTATGACTATTACTACCTACTGGTATAGAGTATTATAATTATTAACTAAACAATATTGATCGAAAATATGTTTGAACAAATTGTGTGATTAAGCATGTAAAAATCAAAAGTAGTAAATACTAAATAGAAATACATTATATAACTAGAATGGAAAATATTATTTTATTCTTTAGTTATATAAGAACGCATCAAAATGAAATGCTAAAAAAAATAATAAAAAAGTTTATTGTTGACTCCTACATAATGCGTAAAATTCAATCATGCTTGTTCATCTACTTATTTGAAAGCGTATAAATTGGTATACAAATACAAACACGTTATATAATATGTATTGATCAATTGATAAATCATTGCATTCTGAAAATATTTCTGAACTGAATTTACTTCAGGTTCCTAGTTAATTTCACATATTTTTTTGAAATAAATGTTTCGTACAGACTCTATGAAATATTATATCTAATAATATTATAATAAATGCTGTACATATATTACATATTATATTCAACCTTATAATTACGTGTACGATTTTAATACATATAATTACTACAGATTATGTGGTATTATATAACGTTATGTTAAAAACATTCTTAACAGACTTAAAAAAAAAACCTGATACCTAGAGAAGGTTTTTATTTTCGAGTGCGCCTCATTATCGAGTATACTGTAATGGATGTGATAAATTTGAATTAAATGATAAACCGTTGTACTTATATGAAAAACATTTTTGAGTATGGGGACCGTCCTTGTTTCTAACAATATTTAATACCTACCTATTTGATATTTTGATATTTGTAATAATTAATTCATGTGATGGGTTGTACTAATATTTGCTTAAAAAGATTACATACTCTCAAATCAGGACCGAAGTAGTTATCGTATTACCATATATAAAGAACAATGGTCATCATCGTTATTTATCTTCAAATTATCAGCTATATGAGAAAAATAATGTGATGTCATGTAAAGTAAAATATTATTTTAACGTTATTAAATTATCATTATAAAGTCAATACCAACATATTAAATATCACATACAGTAAGTAATGTAATTAAATTATAAGTTCGTAGTTATACCTATACATAAATACATCATTTAAAATGAAAACACTAATTTAAAATACAAAATAACAAATAAAATTATAATAATATATCTATAGATAAGTATAACGGCATGTAAGTTTTAAGTGATATTTTTTGAATTACAACAAAAAAACTAAAATTGTTTATTCTTAAATATTCCATTTTAAAAATTAATTTAAAACGATGTCTATAAAAAAATTGTAAATACCTACCCATTTTTAAATTTTTATAATCCTAAGAAGAAAAACTTAGGGACATTGAACAACCTTGATTTAATTTTCAAGCTTATAAGCCATAAATATTTTTAAATTGAATGATGTTCTTAACTATAAAAATGGTGGGTTAGTGGATGTCACTCTGATGTAGGTACCTACAGTAGGTTACAATTGGGTCACTGTATAATGTATGGTATTAAATTTGAAGTCAATTATATAATATCATTGTATACGAAAAACGATTCTGAGCTGAGACGGTTTGTCAGTGTGGATATTTTATTTTATATTTATATTGTTATTTCATATTATTATTACGGTAGCCGGTAAGTTGAATTAATATTATAAAATTACAACAAAATAACCAAAATCGTTATTCTTGGTTATTTAATATTTAATTTTGTACAAATTTGATCATAAAATAGGTATAAAAAAACTGTATGTTTATATTTTTGAGATTTTTTAGTTACAGAATAAGTTACATACATGGAACCTTGTTTTAAATTTTCAATCCTTAGCTATAAAAGTTGAAAATGTTATCAATTTTTAACTACAAAAATATTTTTCAATTTAAAATTTGATAAATGTTGTCAAAAATCGAACTTTGTATGCTTATAAAAAAAAATTGTGCCTATGTACTTTTAATATTTTTAAACTACTATCCAACGAATACAATTTTATTGACATTTATAGAAAAAAAAATTAAAAAACTGTAAAAAGAATATGTCCGTAAATAGCTCAAAACGAAACAAAATATTTCGAAAATTTTATCAAGTATAGGAATTGATAAAATAAACATACGATATAAATTTCAAGTATCTTCAGTAATTAACTTTTGAATTACAGCAAAATAAGAAAATCGCTACATCGAGTGACTTTCCCAATGTTGTAAAAGTTTAAACTTCAAACGCTCATAACAATTTAATTTGACTTTCAAATAGACATTTTTTTTTTAAAAAGGCAGGCAAACTTATGAAGAATCTTGAATTAAATTTTCAAACCGATTTAAAAGGAGAAATTTTTATGAATTTCTAACTGAAAATAATTTGCAAATTTTCGTGATTTTTACGTATTTTGCTAAAATTTGAACTTTAAATGATTATAAAAAAAAAAATGTGAAATAGATTTTTAATATTTTTCAAGAGTCATTGTAAAAATAAATTAGGATCCTTGTTATTTAACTTTCGAGCTTTTTTAACCAACAAATAAAATTAAATTGACATTCATACAAAAAAAAACCTAAAAAAATAGGAAACTGAGTATGTCCGTAAACAGTTCAAAATATTTAGAACATTTTATCGTCTTTAGAAAATGCTAATATAAACAACCAGTGAAAATTGCATGTAACTGCGGTCATTTGTTTTAGAGTTATTCCAAAATCCAAAATTGATTTTGCTGAAAACCGATTTTGATTTAAAATTCCCGTTTTTCCTTAATTTTTCTTTTGTTTTTCCCTGTGCTTTTGAAAACCATTTGGAATTTTGAAAAACGACCTCCTGAATGCACCAACTAGATTCACTTTCCCATCAAACAAGATACTGTTGAAGAAAATCGAAGCATTATTTCGACTACTTATCGTGTACACAGACACAAAAAAAATTAAATAAATAAATAAAAAAACACACATCATTGTAAAATCAATACATTCATCGATCCGCTCGGAATCTAAAATTAGCATAGTCACAAAAGTTTTAACTTAAAACGCACATAAAAAATGAATATCGATTCATGATAAGCTTTTTTTAAATTCCTGTAGAAAAGACTAAGAACCATGTATTCAATTTTCAATCTTTTCGACCAAGCATAAATATTTTTATTAACATTAATGAAAAAAAAATTAGACAATTTCAAAAATAGTTAAAAAGTTCCAAAGTATTTTAGAAATTATATCATGTAACCTATTATTAAGAAAATTACCATTTAGGTACATTTTATTTTTGATTCCCTAAAGCATTAAAAATATCCAATTTTCTAAGTCAAACATTGAAGCATTTTTACTATTACAAAACGTTATGACAGATAAACACAAAAAAGAAACATATTACTATGATTATTGCAAATTAAATATGGATATAATTCACGCCGAATCTAAAATATCATGTTTGAATAAAAAACTTCACCAATATTTCAATTAAAGAAAAAATAAATTAAGAAATTATAACAAGTATTAAAGTTAAATATTATATATAAACAATAGTTTATTATATTTTACTGCAAGCTTATTGTTCGTGAACACTAAATCATCACACCTATATTGAGAATTATTCACCAACAGCTACACTCAGAAAAAAATATGCTATTAAGATATTTTTCATAGTTTTTAAGACAATTCAACATAAATTTTATAATTTAATTTTTTTTTTTTAAAGAAAAATAGATGGTAGAATCAATGGATTTGTTTAAAATTGGTGATACATTTTTTTTTTAAATTAAAGAAATTATTTTTAAATTGATTGTGTTATCTTTGAAATAAAGAAATTTGTCATTACCTAGGAAATAGTAATTAATATAATAGTATAAATATAATAGTAATTAATGAAATGAAACCATATAGAAATTAAAACTGTATTTTTTCTGAGTGCACACTAAGATTGTCCTTAAATGGGAGTTAGTTATTGAAGTTTTAAATATTTATAAATAGGTACATTCTTACTTGATCACACTTTATAATATTTTACACACTACTGCACTAGGTATGCACATACATATGGAGTAATTTCGTTGTGCCACGCTGTGTGCGTCGTAAACATTAACGCCCTGCGTATAAATAAATTATAGTTACAATAGTAGGATGCGTGCGTACAGCCGTTTTCGAAAAGAGTATCATCACTTTTTCTTTTTAACACACCCACGCAAATTACATGCACGTATTATTATAAGATTTTTTTTCGTTTACCTATAAAAAAAAACTAAGTATATTATATATTTATATATTAAATTAAAATGTGTGTGAAAGGGAAATTTCTCGTGCGACGACCGTGGGACCATCGTCTTAATAAATAATAACACAGTGTTATATACGACGACGGAGCAACACAACGGTGCGATCTTTATCCGCCGGATGACAATTACTACTCCTAATACTGACTATATACTCCTATAATACTACTGTATAGGTACACACAACTCCAACTATAACATCATAATACGATACTACAATGCGAAGAGAGAGTGGCTTTTTCTCATCGGCGGAGGTCCTAGTATTTTTTGGTTTTTTTATTTTTTTTTTTTTGGTTTCAATCAAAAAATTTATCTCACGCCAAGTATACAACGAATGCACACTTACTATCACCGCCGTCACGTATCCGACGTACCTACCCGCAGATGTAATTTTTTTATCGGTTTTTTGACGGAATACCTAGATAAAGTATATTATAATAATATATACGTTTACCGCCACCCTGTTAAACGACCGTCGTTGTCTTGGTCTTGTATTACAGCTGTATACCTACAACATTCAGCAGAGATAGGTATCTAAATAACGGAGCACTTGGCAGTAAAAATTCCCGTCGTCACCGTTATGGACGATTTTATTGACAATATTACTGCTGTCAACAAAATTACCTGCAAAATATTACTATATTTCCGCACTTCACTATGCCTATACCCAGGAACCTAATTATGAGTTCGATCCGCTGCATAAATAATAATATTTCGTACATCGTACATATAGGTACACACATACTATTTATATATATATTTTAAAATAACAATGGTATAATAATACAATTGACATTCCGCGCACAATACACACTTACACAAAAATGCAATGTACCATTACTGAGCAGTTATACGTGTGCCACATTGTCATAATATATAGACTGTCCATCTACATCGCAAACGTGCAATAATGATACAAGTGCAGTAAATGGTTGGATGGGTTGTGGGTTATGTGTGTGTGGGGGGGGGGGGGGGTCGGCCCTCCACTCATAATTGGTACCTATTTATATTACTCATGAAAATTAATTCTTATAGTGGTCTGAAAATGTATATACAGGAACACTATGTAATAAATAATAACCGATTTGTATATTATTATTTATTATACACCAAGTCACCTGCTGCGTCCATAACCATGTATAATAATAATAATATGTGATAATATTGTGTATTTTTGATGAGTGTGTTTGGTATGTACTTAAATCCGTACATAAATTATAAAAACAAATTTATTTTGAATAAATCCCATTTTGAGTTGTGAGGAAATGATAGTTTTTGTTTTTTATTGGTATGAATTAAGGCCATACGTTTTTACTAAAACAGTATTGCACATAAGCAATATAACAGAATTAAATAAATATATAACATTATTACAAGATGTAAGAGATCATTAGGTATTTACAAAAAAATAGATTTGTGTTGTCTCGGTTGGTAGGAATAAGGATTAGTTGGTAATTTGTACTGGTTATGAACACGAGTCTTACTATAGGGACATTTTTTTGCGGGATTGGTTCAACCCACCAAAAATTTTAGTAATAAGATCGCTGTAGCCTGCCATATTATCCTAATGTAAAATGCCTCTAACGGGATGCATCAATCCGAGTAAAATTACAACAAAACCTGATACGATACGATCGGATAACGGTTCAAGCTATAGATTATAATAATATAATAATATATTATACATCATATTTATAAAACGGTGACACTTATACAAAAGACGTCTTCCAAAAAGATATAAAAAACAGCAATCAAATTCGTCAAAAGAACGCACAACAGTACTATAATAGGAAACTGTTTAGTGTGTATTTTCTTTGTCTCGTGCACATTCAATACCGTTGAACCGTTCAGGTAACGTTCAAACAGTTTTAAATCCAAGGATATTATTACTGGCTCACTATTCCTTCTGCCTAACTTATTTGAGTTAGAAAGCCTCAAGATATATATCAAGGCTCTCTAGTTTGAGTTATTTTATTAATCGTTATAAATACGATTATTCGTGTATTAAAACCATTTTAACGTCACTATGCAAACGTGGTAATTATCATAATAATAATATTATGTTACAGCGTATTGCTTGTGGCGCTCGAGTGCCCGCGCGGACGTCCGATTTTATTTACGACGGCCGCGTAAGTGTAAATATTATTATATTAATATTTCGGACAAATTACCGACGACGACAGATGGCCATCATTTTTTAACATGTCGTGGTATCACTAATTACTCGGATGTCATCGCTATCGCCGTCATCATCGTAAAATCGTCGTCAGCGGTCGTGTACACTGTGCTATCGCTATTATAAGTCAATTACCGGTCCATTCAGAATAGCGCCACCACACCGCGTCGAAGAGTTACAAAGAGAGGGCGTTTCGTTCGAACGCATATTATTGTTTAATCACATCGTCTGGGCCAACATTAAAGCCGAGACTATGCCACCTACTAACGACGGTGCTATAATAATACATATTTTGTACGCCAGTTAAGGATCACAGAACACCATATATTTATAAGTTTATAACTATGCAGGATTGACTCAAAGGAGGGGCATTAACTATATTGTGTGGTTAAAAAGTGATTAACTATTTTTTTTTCACTTTTTAACTCAACTAACTATAGTTAAACTAGTGTCAAGTAGGTACGTAATTTGAAAATTAACTTAATGTCATAAATGGATAATTTAAATGCATTAGTTTATTAAATTATATACATTGTAATAACTTATATGACTTATACCAGTTTATCTGGAATCATCATAATAATACATAAGTATATATTTTAACCGTAATTGAAACTTTTTAATAAGCTACTTGTTTGTTCAGGTAATCCAGCTATATGCAATTATTTAAATAAAAATGAACAGTTAAATATTACTTTATTTATGAACTTGTTGATATAAACGTTTAGTATCATTTATTATTAGTATGCGCAGTAAAACCGCACACCTGCAGTAAGTTGTACGCCACCCGCAAATAACTTTTTCCAGTGTTTTAAAATTTTAAAACGGAAAGCCAATAAAATGTTTTCAATAGTTACGTATCGTATACCAAATTGGAGTGGTTTATTTTTATAGCAATTCAACTGTGGAAAATTTTCGGAGAAAAAAAATAATGTTAGCGAGCGATGGGAATTTTACTGTATATGCGCGACAACTGGACAAACGACAATGAAAAATAATTTAACAACACTATTAAAACTGTTCACCAATACCTGCAGAGGACCGCTGACCCAAAACGATAATTATTATTATTATTACCCATCTGATCACTGGAAATAAGTTGATTGGTGGCAACGAAAACGCCGTAGTTGGTAGCAAATTGCTGTTGTTACAAATTGTAAAATTACTATTAAAATACACTTCCGAGTGTGACTGCGGAATGATGGAATGAAATTATACTGCATAGTGCAGTTCGTATGACGAATAATGATTTGTTTTTGAAGAGCAGTGTTTATAAATAATTAGATTTCTCGATCGAACTAAAATATCGCGTTTATAAACATATTTTTTGTATCGGCAGTTTTTCACCGTAAATTTGCATATCGGAAAAATAATAATAGTTTATAAATTAAAGTTTTACTTTTCAAACGGATCGGCCAATCTGAAAAAAAAAATAAAATAAATAGCGTTTGTGCGCATCGCAATCACGCGTCGCCGCCGCCGCAGCATGAGAGAAAGACTGTCGCTGTATTATTATATGTTTCCGCGTTATAGCATGCGCTTAGTGAGAGTAGACAGCGTGTGGCGCGTACGTGTAATAACAATGATCATAACGTGCGGCAAGTGAGAGCGATTATTGACATCAAAATCGGCCGCAAACGAACGTGCGGTGACACGCACCACGGCAGTACCCTACCTATACGTATATGGCGATGGGTCAGTGGGTACATATCGGCGACGGCGGTCGGCAAACGACCAGCGGTTTGTGCCGGAGACCGGAAATACATTTTCGACAGACGCTAACCGCCGTGCAGCGCATCCGTAAAATTTTACGAAAATCGGAAGAGGCTGAGGCGGCGGACGGTCGATACTATCGATATGCGTTCGCCTTCGCGCATGTTATTTCCCGATATCAGTCGCTCACGCTCGCATGCAACCACATACACACACATGGCATTTATTATAACTCTCACCCGACATTTCGCCTTCTCCCCTCCATACCGGTGCACCAACTATCGCGAGTCGTCGTCGTCGTCGTTTATATACGTACTTAATGAAACGGTTTGAAATCGACGGACGTCGGATTCTCGCTTTCTTAGTTCTTACTAAAATAGTTCAAGTGGTTTTATTTACCGATAAAAATGCAAGTTTCCGTTGATCTATGACCGTTTAGGCGATGGAGTAAGCACTAACATTAATTAAATTAAAAAAGTTTTGGATCAATTGAGATATCTCATCTCATTCATGATTAATTTATTGATTTTAATATTTATTAATACTTAATTAACGAATAATGTCCGTACTGAAAAAGCGAAATAATGTTTTTATATAAATGTATTATAACCTCGATATAATATGTTTGCCTGTTTTGTAAATTTTTTTTTTTATGAGAAAAATTCAATGTTAGTGTCCCGGGTTTCTTCAAATTTAATCTGACCACCGAACCTTCTGTAAAGATAATTATATAAACTTTACTGTGAAGCAAAGTAGCCGACGGTGCAATGTTAACAAAACACCAATTATAGTAATGGCAATTATTTTAATTGATAATAATTGCTGGCGGTCCTACTGATTGTTAAATTAATTATTGCGTATTATTTTTTTTTTTTAAAAGTAACAAAGTAATTTTAAAAATAAATTAGCTAGGTACCGCCAACAACATGGTTTTATATTATAATATTGATTTTACCTCGAAATACCTAGAATAACTCGGCTTCCCTAGTGGAATAAAATACAAATAAAATATTATAACATGAAATTATTAAAATATGTTTCACAGAAAAACCGATACATTGAAATAACCCGTCCCCTATCCAAAAATGGCGCACCTTTAGGAAACTCACATGAATGTTTAAAACAACTTCATAAACAAATAAAATCGTAAAACAGTTAATATAATAATACAATACATACATTCGATTATAAATAATATGTATATATAGATATTATATAGATACCTATATACCTGCGGAGGATACAACAAACAAAAAAATCAAAAATATGTCACAATATTCAAATAGGTATATTTCGTATAACGTTATAATTATCAGTATTTACATTTAAAATTTAAATATCGATCCGACTACATTTGACGGCCAGTTTCACAATGCGGTTTTACAGTATATGAAAATTCGGTTATCGAGTTATTTTTATAATATATCTGTGAAACGCACAGACCTATGATCTCTAACAGCGGGAGAGTCGATGGAAATCGGAAGAAATTGACGAAACACATCTCAAAGACGTAAAGTCTCTTTCACCACTCGCACGCACAAACATGTGTGGTCTATCTTTTCGACATAATAAAATATATTACATAATATATATTTATATCTTTCACCAAAAACGAGTCGCAGCCGCGATCTTTCTCTTCTTTCGCCGACGCACTGCGAAAGGCCACTGCCAAGGCCATGGCCGTTGCGCTCCCACACACGGACTGCACTCTGACCGTTGCGCAATAATCATTATATTTATTATTATTAATACCAACGACCCTTCCGCAATGCATTAGTTGACTTTTCGCAGCCATCCTGCAACTATTAGGCTGACGATATCCAACCGAATCGATGACACGGATATTGTTATTTATAATCTAAATAGATTCCTAACGCACAGACTTGCGACAGTTATTTATTTATATTCACATTTTCGATAAAATACTATTACCAATCTACCTATACCAAGGCATACACAATTTTCCTCTTTACTCTCGACATCATCGCACACACGACGTGCGTGTTCCTGTCGCGTTTGCATTTAGTATAGCGTTACCCATTGCGAATATTTCGTGACGTTGCAAATGTCGACGATCCAATTGTGTTTCCACCGTGTGATCCGCAACGATATTTCAACAAAGAAAATTCGACAAAAATTCTTATAATAACACGGTTCGCCCTACATATTTCATTATACTTAAATGCGCACAGATAGATATGGATGAGAATCGTGAGAGAAGGGAGGAAGACGTGTAGTCCGCAATATTATGCTATACGCAATATTAATTGATACAACAGTCGTGGATACGTTGTACATGTTTGAATTTACGACTTATGACTACAACTCGAAGGAAAGACTCATAGATAGTATTAGAGTAATAACATGTGATTTTGAAATCGTTTTGCCAATTATTTGGTAATAAACAATATTAGGTAAAACAATATCATTAAATTCAAATTGTTTCCACTAGTGCATATAATAAAAATACATATGTACCTATACCTACCTACCTACTGCAGTATTAATGGTTAGAATAGTTTATAATAATACGAAATAAGTATTAGGGGATTGTAAAAAAATAGTGTAAATTTAAATATGTATGTTTAGATCACCTTATATCCACGTTGTATCCGGTTAGTTAACAGTTTACATAGTTACGATTGTTGATATCAATAGATATTTATACATCGTTCGTAGTTACTAGTTACTGTACATAGTTACGATTGTTTGTATTAAGATTTTATAACAGTATTGTTCAAAATAAATACATATAACAGCCAGTGTTAAAAAATAGGTTCCAAAATATAAATGTTACTAAATTATTTTTAAATTGTAAATGGAATTATAGTTATTATTATTGCGTTG
Organism: Nasonovia ribisnigri; assembly: GCA_027563435.1. Classification (NCBI taxonomy): domain Eukaryota; kingdom Metazoa; phylum Arthropoda; class Insecta; order Hemiptera; family Aphididae; genus Nasonovia; species Nasonovia ribisnigri. The sequence goes on along the minus strand of JANEHU010000686.1, from coordinate 66,713 downwards.
TATTAAAATACATTTAGAAACCGCGAATTCAGCACGCTCACGGGACACAGAGTGAGCTTTCATAACTACATAGTTTTATTTCAACTTTTAAATTATCGCTGGCTATTTATCGAATTATTGGATATTGTTTATTCTGAAATACCCAAATATAAGCAAACATATTTTTCTGATTTTCTTTGGAATATATTTACGATAATTTTCGAGTATTCGCCGCCATCGACGGGGCTATTTGTACAGAGTGGTGACAAGTAGATATCATCGCTTACCCAATATCGAGCGGCAAAAGACGGCTGGTGCAGTTGTTGGTGGTCTTCCGGCTTTGCGGTGGTTTTGTCGTCGGCCGGCGGTGATATCTGCAAAGTGGTCCTGATGACGGCCGTCGCGGACGGCTTCGTCGTTATGGCAGACGCGCCGGTTACGGCCGCGCAGACGACGACGGCGGCGGCCAGCGCGATGACGGCCGCCACCGTCCGGCCGCCCGCCATCGTCCGCGTCGTTCTGTTCGTCATCGAAGGCCGCCGGCGGCACGGTCCTGAAGCTGCGGTGGCCATCGTAGGGCGTGACAGGGGATCACGAGTTATCGATCTCCGCCTCGGTCGGTGCCTATATATTATATGAGACGAGCCGATGCCGAGACGCAAAAAGATCAGAAACAAAGTCGACTCGGTGGTATGAAGATCGCCAGTGGCGGTGGTCAGTGACTGCAAAAATACAACGACTACCGCTGATGTGTGATAAAACGACCGGTGTTGCGCGTCTTATTGGACCGTGAAAAAACGAACGGCGGCGGCGCCGGTCATCGCGCGGTGGTTTTTGTCGTTATGGTCGTCGTCTTCTGTGCTGCTGATGCGGCTGGTTACTCCGCGTTTCGGTCGTGTACTACCGAATGTCGGCGCAGTCGAGACGAAGAAAGCGACCACGGCGGCGATCGAGATTCCTCCTCCGCGACGGCGGTGGCTGGGCGGCTAGAGAGACCGCGGCGGCGGTTATCGCGTACCTACCTAATATTATATACGAGAGAAATGTGTAATAGTATTATTATCATCATCGTACGACGGATATGCGCGCGAAAAAGGATATTATATTATTGTGTTATTATTTATGATATTGTGACCACCGCCGACGAAATTCCCACCACCTCATCGTCGTCGTCTCCTTTGGCGGACGTGTGCGGCGGCGGCGGTCGTCGCGATCTTTCTCTTACCCGCGTTTTTTCCCCCGGAAATTTCTCTGTCCGCTAACATCGCGTTAATGACTGCTGCATGCAGCTGCAGCGTGCGGTTATTATACAGGACGATTCAATAAAAAAAAAAGTCTTTATCCGATTTTAAAAATTCATAATTATTTCTAAAACGAAGAAACTGCAGCAGCTGTGCGGTGTGTGAAGAAAAAAAAATAATCAAAATACAAATGTTTTAATTAAATTACGAGCTCACTGGCCATCCGGTACACATCTACAGTCATATAATATAGATACCATATTATGAATACCATAGATATACGAAATACGCTATATTTTTATTTGTCCATCTTGACATCTTGTGCTGATTATTCTGTTCGTCAATCATTGCAAATGCGCACAAGACACGTTCGTCAGCAACGAAAATAAGATTGATTGACCATATTATCTTAACAGTGGTTGGTTACATGCTGTGCCATGTTTAGCAATCGTAATCGCAATCGCAGTACTTTTGAATCTTCTTGTATTGAGCACAAATTGCTGTTGTCGTCGACGTGAGCATTCAGCTCCCACGCCGAGCACGAGTTTCCAATTTTCCTGACCGTCGATAGTTGTGTACTTGTGTTATTACATCCGCGAGTGCATATTCACCTACCTTCACCCGTAACTAAGGATAAATGTCGGTGCATACTAATTGAGTCCCATACCTAAACGGTAAAAAATAGTATATCTATCTATTAATTGAGTCCTGGCCTATACAAAATTATATCAACTGACTATGCGATTGGGAAACGAAAAATATACCAATTATAAGTCCGCACTTGAGAAAAGTATAATATAAATATCACGAAACACATTACCTTAACGGAATTGGATTTACTTCATTTGTTAAGCATTCGTTGAATCTGTATCCGAGCATTTGTGTTTACATAAAAAATACGTCCAGAATTAAGACGTGGAAAATTATAAAAATTTTTAATTTTGTTTGTATTTATTACGTATTCAACTGAAGCAAAACGGGAAATGATAGAAAGAGTTAAAGATTTATTTTAACACAGCTATTATACAGCTAGGTAGTAAATTATACAAATATTAACTATTTTGAAATGTATTATTTCTATTGTTAGGTACTTAATAGTTAATATTCATTATTAATGATGTTTAGTCGGTAGATAGGTACTAAGTAAGTAGTTACTTATACAAAACTATTATATGTACACATCGGTACATTTTAGTAGTCAGTAGCCAGTAGCTGCAGTAGGTACCTATGCATAATGTATATTAGATTCTGGAGCGATGAATGTATATGTTTTATTGTTAGACAATAAAATTATGTTTTTGTTTTATTTTTTATTTTGGGTTCTTTAGGAGCAATAAAAATCAGGGTTGAAACGTATAATACGGTATAGTATAAGACACGTATTATACGTACGTATAAAACGTATAAATTCAAAATTGTATAGTATAATACACATAATTATAAACGTTTTATACCGTATAAAAAAAAAATCCCTAATAAACAAGTAATAAATATTTATTATTTAATATACATTTGTAATTTAAAGTTTAAATTTAAACTAACAATAAAATAAAGAAATATAAATTATAAATAGACAATTGTGGTACTAATAAATATTAATCTATTTAATTTAACCTATTATTATTTATTAACGATTATAATTATCTTATCGAGAACTTATCTACTATTTAATATTTCTATTTTGAATTTTTACTTAATAAGTTTTATTTAATAAAGAATAGAAATATCAAAGGAAATAAAAAAATTAAAAACTTTCATTTTATAATATGTAAACAAAATAGTTGAAAATACAAATATTTTATATGGCAACATTTAAATTTCAGAGTTAACTTTGTATTTTGTAATATGAGACAATATGAATATAAATTATAATAATATATTTATTATTTATATAATATAATAATATTTATTTTATAATTTTATATTACCATTTTTAGTTTTTAGTGTTTTTAGTGTTTTTAGTTTTTACCTACCTAATATATTTTATATTTTTATTTTGTACGAATTATAAAAATTAAAAACTTAATTTAATATTTGAAATAGGAAGAGTAAGGTTACTTTTAAAAGTTTTAATTGTTTAAGAGTTAATTTCAAAAACAAAACATTATATACGTTTTAGTCATTTCATACGTTTTATACGTAGAGTATTATACGTGTAACGTATAAAACGTTTTATACACGTATATTACCAACCCTGATAAAAATGCTTTAATTTTCAACTTTGAGGGTTTTTAGTATAACATTTAATTTTATTGATACTTTGACGGATCAAAGTACCTTAAATAAGTTTTGCCTACCGGTGGGCTATAAAGTGGAAATCCCGGAATGTAGCGAGTGGAAAAGTGGAAATACCCAGGGTTACTGTCCAAATCAAAATCTAGATACTAACTGTAAGGTAGGTTACTCCAATGCTGTTCTACATGAAACAGAGGCGTGACAACAAAAAAGTATGTGTGGCTTGTGCAAAATGTTAATTTTAATCTTGCGCCTATTGCAGCTTTTTTCCGAGGCTTTTGCCGCAATAACGGCGTCTGCTGAGCAGTTCACTTGCCCTTTATTGCCACGCCCTTCCTCTCAATAATATATTATTTTCTTAAGATTTATTATTTATAAACATATTGAAGTTTTTTTTTCTAATTTATGTAAGATATACATATTGTTGTGCCTACACCGTTCTACGGTATAGGTACGCCAGTACTGACTTATAAGTTAATGACATAAAAATATATAGTGTACTATCCTTAGAAATATAGGCTCAGAATAGTTTATCATTTGCAATGAATTATCATTAAATTCAAATTGAACACATCCATACTACGGTGATCTACTCAATGACGATAGGTACGTATAATAACATGACACCTAAAATATATACAAATGAGCGTCTTCTCTTCATTTTTATTTATATTACTTTCATATTTTAAAATATTAATATTGCCACAAATTGTATTTGTGTCTTATGTCTTTGGTGCTTACTACGTTGTGCATTATAATTTTATATTGGCGCTTATGCCTCATTAATTTTGACACAAAATTATATGTAGGTACTGTAATGATACCCACTCCTTATAATTAATAACTAACAAGAGTGCGAAATCATCATACTCATTTTTATTTGTATTATATTATATATTATTATGTTCTTATCTACATAAACCTATTCTCTTTGCTCTGACGACACCCATCTGTCCGATCTCGACAACAGCACTCTTCCTAAGTATGTCTTCGGTTGCAGTCATACACGTGGTTAACTATTTAGGTACCTATACTTAGTATATTTTTTTGTACTTTTAAACGGTATGTATACTATTACGAGTATTTCTAATAGGTATATACATTTTTCTCTAGTATAATATTAAATTATAAATAAATGAACATCAAAACTATTTCTTTATCCTTCGTTCATCCAACATATGACAAGTCTGCAGTTGAATTCTTAAGGTAAGTTAATTTATTATGAAATTAATTAGTTATATATTTATCTATGAATTTACTTAGTGTATGTTAAAAGATAAATATATATCGTACAAATTTACTATTTTTACATTATTACAAGTAGAGCCTAAACTCGCAGCACGTAACACACACAAATAATTAATAGGTAATAGTTAAAAAATATAAAAATTGAATTACCAGCTCAAACCACAAAATATGATCAATGAAACTACAGACTCAGATCAACTTGTTGATAATTTAAACACAGGCAACTTAACACTCCTTTCAAATAAATATATCTAAAAGTTACTAAAACCTCAATTAATAACTGAACTTAACAAAGGAAACCTATTCACCACGAGCACAGTTCTCGAATTGTATATATATTTATCACTTAAGAAATATAGCTGCATTTAGTTAGTTAAAATATACAGGAATATTCTGTTATTTATTACGTATTCTGTTTTCAATTGTATACCTAAACTGTTATTTTTTCGGTAAATGTAATATGCGTTAATGCATTATTGAAAATATATTTTTCATATACCTAGTTAAAAATTATTACAACATAACATTTAAAAAAAATTTTAATATATTTTCAGCTATTTTTATCATTATTATTTTTTAAGTTATTATTAGCTTAGGCAACAATATTTTTAACATTAAACTTCATATTCTAAAGCAGAATATTTTTCTGATTATTTTTAAATAGGTTGAGGATATATACTATACTATACTATACTATACTATACTTTTTTATAGTTGATTACTATTAGGCTTTATAAGCATTTACATATTTTATGAACAGTGTTAAGCATGGCACAGAGCTAAACGTGCTCCACTAAATGTTGGTTCACTACCACTCATGTAAACTTTAATGACTTATAACTAATTAACTACTGGTTCGAGATTATTAGTTTTTATTTGTTTTTATTTATTTTACATTTATACTTGTCTCAACCATGTAGCAAAACATTCCGGATGTATTTTATACATATTCGGTTTTCCACATATTATTAAAATGTAGTATATGTACCAGTGGCAAAGAAATTCATGCTGACGTTGGGACATGGCCAGACTTCTTCTTTCAAAAATGTGGCCGCCCACCACATTTTATTACAATATAATTTTATTGTGAGCATGAGTATATTTAAGCCATAGTTATGAGTAAATGTATATTAGGGTAGGTACCTCTATAATAAATTATTAAGATATTGAGGCCGCGAAGTTTAGAAATTGACCGACCACTTTTTAAAAACTTCAGTGCCACTGATAGGTACATACGTGTTGATGTGTTATGTTTTACTGCTATTTCTACGAATATATGAAGTTAAAATATATCATAATAATATCTATTGATTGGCCTTTATTACTCTATTTTCTATATCTGTATATTAATTTGTATATTTATTTTAACTTTATTTATAGAAATAAATTCCAATTGGCTTTTAACGTGCATACAATATGATATCAAACAATACATGAATATAGTTAATAGTTATAATTTGTAACTTGTAACATCAATAAAATGAGTGATTTTGAATAAAGATTTTGTTTGGTCCATCGGAATTCATAAGCTTATATGGTCTATACGCTGTAGAAATCGAGGCGAATCGATCTTTCCAAGCTGTGACTGTACTACACTATAGTAAAAAGTTTTGATTCACCTTCACCTGTTCCAAAAGTTCCATATAAAAGGACCAATGGTTTGAAGAGTATACCAATAAAAGGGAAATTAGATACCGGACAATAATTTATGTAGAAATGGCTGTTCAATGACTAATGAAAGATCAGCAATTTTTTAGATAGGTATAGATTTAAAAATATACATATATAATAATATATACTAACATATATACAGCTGTATCACGCCAAGTTCACTGTGGGTAGGGTTTACGACTAGTTGTCATGGCATTATAATGTAGGGATAATATTTTTAAATTAATGTAATATCTATTTAGCAATATTAGAGATCAAAGTAATTTATAAAAAAAAGACACTGCATATTATGTGTTATAAATATTATATTATATACACTTGCTATTTAAAAACTTGCATATTTCATACAATAAATGCCGTATTGTTATAAGTTATAATTTACATTTATAGTATATAGTTTACATTATGAAATGTTTTCAAAACTGTTATAGGTATACTATTTTAGTACCTATTCTATTAATAGGTTTTTTTATGATTTCTATTTTAAAATATTCAATTTTAACCTAAAACACATAAAAACTGAATACAAGGTTAATTATATTACGTTGCTCTAGTTATGGTTTATATGAATATTAAAAAACAACAAATCCAGACACGATAAAGCAGAAATTGGGCATGGACACACGTCTCGCTTCGGTCATGCAGTACTGCATATAGAGTTGCATAATAAGTGTATCGTGTATTATTATAAATTATAATTATTAATTGTTGTAAATTGTTAAGAGAATTAAAAATTTAATTAAAAAAATTATTTAGGTAATGTAAATATCAACCTACAATTTTTTTTAGTATAGCAAAACTATTTGATAATCTTATATTATGATTATTTATAGGCTTCAGCCAAATGGAAAATGCCACTATGAGCCACAACGGCCGGTATTTTTTTATTCAAATCAGTTTCCTACCACATTTAATTCATAATATTATAGGTATTTTTAAGTAATATACCTTTGCTTACCTATATAGTTAAAATGTTAAAATGTAATAAACTATTATAAAGTTATAATTTATTCTTGAATACCTATTTAACAATCAACAGTTTTGCTTGCAACATTACATTTATTATTTGCATATTTGATCGATTTTAATTTCTAAGCTCTGAGTCTAGACTCATTAGGTAATAACTATAAGTAATAAGTACATTTTTAGCAATGAAAAGATGAATCATTGCGTTTAAAAAATATTTTAGAACGTTACACGATAGGCATGCTATAATGTGCATTTATTAATTGGACGTTTTAAAAGTTGAACATAAAAAATATTATAATGAGAAAAGTGTTTAAATGAGTGAATTAAACGTAGGTATTTACTATGAGTTGACCTATATTACACATCAAGTTCTTATACTGAAACCCACAAGTTTAATTAAAAGAAATCTAAAGCTACCAAATCAATAAAATCGCCCTAAGTCAAATTATTTACTTTCATTACAAGCCATGTTAAATAATATTTTAGTTAAGTATACTTGTACGTATAAGACTTATTAATGTTCAAATAATATGTATTTATAATTTTATGTTTTAACTTTTAAGACACAAAATTGCAGTTTTTACCAAAATAAAAGTAAAAGAATACCTTCAATGATATTATATTGACTATAATTAAGTATATAATTTGAATCACTATTTGTCCGCGTAGCTCCGTATTTACAGTTAATATAGTTAATTTTGTTATTTCCAAGATTAATTTGTTGGAACTTGTAACAATCATAATTTCAAAGATATATAATATTATAGAGACCTGCTTATTATTAACTAATTAATATGCAGCTCTCCGCAGTAATTTTTTTTTTGAGGGGATAATTTTTAAAATATTTTAAAATTAAATCTAATTTAATAGTTACATTATCAGACAAATACGGAACCCATAATCACGACCTCCATGTGCCGCAGTTGTAATTTGAAGGAAGGTTTTCGATGATTTCTTTTTAAATAATAATAATAATAAAAAAAAAAAGGTTCTCAACGATTAAGAAAAGTATACCTATAGTACTTACCTGGGATTTCCTACTTATTTGATAGTTGTTAACTACCAGAAGCCACACACTATTGTAAAACCAAGAGTACATTCCCTCTCCACTAGGAAACAAAAAACAAAAATCATTGAATGTGAATTGAAACTGTTTAAAAGCTCGGCAGCTTTATTGTGGCCTCTTTCAGCAAATTTCTAAACACCTATATGCTCGAATAAACTGCAGTCATCACAATAACGCATATATTTATTTTGTAATGTATATCATTAATTATATATATGTAATTTATAAGTAATTGGAAAAACTACAGTGGATTAAGTGTGCAGCTTATTAGTTATGGATTATTAAAGGTAGAAGCCCCAAGTAGAATAGTTTTTCGAATGTTATGATAATATAATTTGTTTGTTTATTTATTCTAAACAATAAACAGGATGAACCTAAAAATGAAAACTAGTCATAGTTTGTGATAAATTAATGCAAAATAAAAGAAAAGTTACTACCACAGTAAACGGGATTTAATCGTTGCTTTCAGATTTAATATCGCACAAACATAATATATCCAGCATCGAGGCGAAATAACAAGAGTGCCCAACACTGTAGGTTCTATGTAATTTGTCTTGCTTTTTACCTTGCTGCGATGATGGGTTTTTAATAATAACGTTTCAGTCCATGTTTTGTAATTAACAGCTTTCAATCAACACGATGGCCGATGACTAATGAAGACATCTCATATATTATTCTGGTTTTCACTATTCTGCGAGAATGATGTTTCTCCACTAACGTATCCTAATATCCTATTATAGGTATTCAAATGTCTATGAGTGAAGAAACGATATTTCAATATTTGGAAAAGAACGATTTAACTACTATAGTTAATGTGCCGAGTAAGTACTTGAATATAATATTATCTACAATGCCGGTGTTATAAAGCGTGTGTACCGGGGTTCTGTTGATTAATTGTTTTAAACCACGAACGACCTACTACGAGAGGTCAGGTTTATTAATTCTATTTTCTGATAAATTGTTTCCTCTCAAAAAAGAAGACTGAAAAATGCTGTGATGAATATAAAATGTGCCATCTGTCATCGATTGTCCCCCTCCCATCGCAATAATAACACGTTAGCGACCGTAAAATGTAGCATATACCTACTGGCTACTCGTAGTATAGTTTTATTAGAACATTCTCTAACGAAATAACAACACTATATAGCTATTAATTATATAGCACTAATCAAATTATACTACCTACCTACCGAACTATGATTATTATTATCACCTCTAATCGTTGTGCGTGCATGCGGTACCGATGTACCTAATATTATTATAATATATTATAATATAAATTACCACTGTAGTTGCGTCTTGCATGCTGTCGTGCTCACGGGGAAGGTGGGAGGAAACTTCAACGCCAACTCCGCCGCCATGGCAGACAATGCACTATTATAATATTATTATTATGATTATTATATAGGTGGCACGACCGACGATATACGCTTCGAGTCGCGTAAGATAATTTGTTTATTATTACCGTACCTACCACACAAAACGATATTTATTATTGTTATTATTGTTGTTATTATGTAGGTATATCTACTAATCTACGGTGGCGTCGTTTCGAACACCACAATTACCGGTTAGAAGACACCTCCATATAGTAATAATATTGTAATGATTATTATTATTATTATTATATTGTAACGACCGACGACAATCGCGATATCGTTCGCCGCTGTAGCCGCCCGACCGCGGTCTGTCGGATGTCCGAGCTGCTGCTGCTGCTGCTGTTGTGGCAGTTCGCGATTTCACTTTTTCGCCAGCATACCTGTATAATATTCAACAAATGTTGTATCCGTTCTATACCAAGAATTATTTTTTCTCACGCGCGCACATTTCCGCCGGGCCTTCGCTTCCTCGTTGTTACACTATATAATATACACTATACCCATTTATTATAACGTATAGTATTTGGAAAAAAAAAATCTCGTCCATCATTGCAGCCGTCGTAATACTACCGAGTGAACGTGATTCCGTGGAATTTATTCACGCGCGTATGTGGTGTATCCGTGAGAATGCCGAGAATCCGTGTAAACAATACATGATATGATAATAATACACCTATAAGATGAACAGTGTGTATTCAACCGGTGGTCGTCGTTCTCACTTTTTGGTTTTTACCAACAGTATATTATTATAATTGAACGTAACGCAATGTGTATCTCTGATATCACTAAACATGTTTACACTATTCACACACAATTATATACCACCTATAAGTGCGCGAGCGTGCTACCCAAGTAGGCGTACAAACTACAAAATGACAGCACGACAATATGCATTATTATCAAATATAGGTAGGTAACCAATGAATTATTTTTGTGGATGAGGAACACAAAATTTGAGCTGATGTTGAACAATAAAAAAAATGTAAAAATAAATGTATGTAATTAAATATTTTGAATAAGCGAAATTATATTATACGAGGATTTATACATGGTATTATAATATTATATAATTAATTGTATATTAATAATTTATTATTATGACAACCCCCCTATATCTACAACCTTTCAAAAGTTTCGATTCACTTTTATTTCTATATACTATTATCATTATTATTATTATTTTTTTTATTATTGATCATGAATAAATTAAATTTCATTGACAGGGTCATTAGCAGTACATGCAAATAATATACCTATATGATATTTTAAAGTATATATATATATCCAGATATCCTATATTATTATTCTTGGAAAATATTATTTTTATTTTGCCAAAAATATTTAAATTTAACAACCGGATAATAATGTAATGTATAGAATCGTTATACTTATTCTTATCGTATGATCTGTAGAATGTACCTAATGGAGTTTACTGCTTTCAAATGTAAACATATTTTTACGTAATATATCTGTAAATCAGTTAAAAATAATAAAACAAAAACATTTATGTGGTATATTTAGGGAAAGTGTCTTTGCGTGTTACACTGGTAAAACTTAAACCACGTATTGAGCTGATAGTGTTATTAGAAACTGTATTGTTTTCGATTTAGTCAACATCTTTTCATGTAGGTATTATGACTATTATATAATATAGTCACGACGAGCGTCCCACTTTTAAGCATGGTTGCATGTAATCATGTCAAACCATCATAAAACGTAAATTTAATACAGATTAAGCATAATATTATGCTAATTATTTTTCAAGTAGGTACTAACTCTATATTGTATACATAATATTTGATATGCATGCGGCACGCTCCAAATTAAAAAAAAAACTAAACTAAAAATATTTCGACTGTTGGAAATAGCATTAAATATGGAGGTGTTTAAGCATTGAGATTCAGCCATCGTGTATCCAAAGTCATTTCCGTTCAATATCCATCCCCCAAATTATAAACAGAAAGTATCTAATAAATAAGATGCATAACTGCAAAAGTGAAAGTTAAATATAAGTAGAAGAAGAAACTTACCGGGAGTACATACTTTTTGATTTCTATGACGGTATTTAGTGTTTCACACCATTTTACTCATAGAATAACATTATATATTTCCAAAAATTACCTGTCTAAATAAGTATATTTCAACTTTCAATTAATTGATGGTTAATACATATAAGACATTTTTGAAATACTTTTTCAATTACATTACAACTTTCTAAATCAAAAGTATTTATTGCTTCACTTGAAATTTAAAATTACATCTGTTTTATATATTATTATATATCATAACATTTTAACGTTCAAATACAAAGTACATTGTACATGTTTACCTACACTCAACATTTTAATAATATAAATTAGGTACTGTTGATATTTCTATAAAAGAACCTCTTACTTCTGTGATAAGGCGAAAAAATATGGTTTTTACATGATATTACATGATATAAGTATTAACACGTTATACCTATTATCTTCAAAAAATTATGGTATGGTATAATATATTTTAAACTTTAATCATTAATCTTATTTTCAATTAGATATCTTATAATTTAAAACCTTTATTTTTACAGTGAAAATTAATTGCTTGATACAAAACGTTTTATGCATTTTTATCTATAAAATAATTTGCAAATATTCTTGATTTTGAATAATTTTGTCTTAATTTTTAATTTAAATACTTATAAAAAAAATCGTGCTTATATATCTTTATTATTTTCTAATTGCTAAAATAACAACTAGTAATGAGAAACTTTGTATTAAATTTTGATTTACATTTTCACTTGGTAAAATTTATTTTATAAAAAATGGTTAAAAATAACAATTTAAAATGAAAATGTTTTAAGTGATTTAAAGGATTTAGTAAAAATTGAAAATCAAAGCATTTTTCTTCTATAAATCGTGTAGGTATATAGTATATAGGTACTTACAAACAAAAAAAAAACAATACACAATTACTAAAATTAATACAATCATTGCCCCGCACAAAACCTAAAATAGTTACCTACTCATCAAGTCACAGCACAATTTATAATTTTAAATACAGTACAGATAATATTTTTATCTTCTAGTTTGATAAATTGTAATTCAGTTTAATATTTAAGCAAACTACACAAAATGGGAGCTACTGAACGTATCTATACATTCGCAGACAAAAAATAAAAACACATATTACGACAACATTCTAAAATCTATATTCCATGTGTTATTGTTGTAAATTATTATTTTTGTTAAATATTATTGGATTTTACCGACAACTGTTGATAAATAAATTGGTCGCAAAGCATATTTTGTCTAAACTTTAATTGGGTCATTGGGTGACTGCTAGTTGATTTTACGTCTACGTAGTCAATCCGTTGATTACATTGTAATTTTTTTCGTGTTAGTCGCATTGATTTATTTTTTTCAAATGTCTATTTTACTATATTTATAATTAATTTTTATTTTAAATTTTTCAGATGTTTGTAATATTAATAATGTTCATATAATGTTTAAAAACAATAGCGAATAATAAATAAAGAAATAATGTTCTCGTTACATCCAATTTTAAAATAATACCTTTATTGTCCTATTATATGTTGAAAATATATACTTAGAATTTTAATGGCCCGCGAAAAATTTTCAGATTTCTAATGTGGCCCTCAAAAATATTAATTGGTGACCTCTGGTATAGAATTTATAGGAACTAGTATATTTAATCTATATAGTTATTCTAAGATGGAAACAACACATGATGTAGGAATGACATCCTAAAACGTATTATATGCTAGAATATATTAAAAGTGTTAATAATCGATCATATTATTATTTATACTACAAAAACAGACAAATATTAATGTCTTGACCGACCCCGTATGGCATATCGTTGGGAATGTAGGTAAATCGAGGTAAAAGAAAATGATAAATATTAATTTCTGTTTAAATTTATAAGAATTTAAATAATATATTTTGATATTATCTATAGCTGTAAATTGTAATTATTACTCTACAGTCTACATGTATGTGTAAAATGATGACTGACGATTTTTTGAACTGTATTTCAATTTGAAAGTCTTCAATTTATCAAATACTCGTGAGTCGTGACTAACGCCTCACCGCGAAGACGTGCATGTCCAATGCCTTACACAATTATTATAGAAGTATAATATTTAATACGTATATATTTTAATTTTTGAATACGCTATTACTCTTTTTAATACTTTTAAAACATTTAATTATTAATGACTACTAAACAATATTTAAGAATAAAATTAAACTGTTCTAACGAGTTATAATAAAACATTGATAATAACTATAGCTATTTGTGAATTTTTTACAATAATTTGTGAATATACAGTAGATATGTATTGTAACGAAACAATAACAGTTATGTGTTAGCCGTTGGGTCTTAGGTAACACGAACAATCGATAGCTAACCGAAATCTTGTGGTCCGGAAGAAAGTCACAAAATTATGTGTAGAAAATACGATTTAAACAATATACTGGTGAGCGTGACTGAAATTATAATATGTAAATTGTAGATATATCCTAAATGATATAAATATATAGGTATTTTCATATTTGAATAATGATAGGCAATTTTAAAACCGGAAGGGTAAGGTCCATATTATAAAACATAGCATTTTTTAAATATTGAACTGATTTATTTAATTTTAAAATTGTCATAAGTAACTTAACTAAGGCACCTACTATTGTCGTTACAACGTAAGTGTTATTGTTTTAACTACCAAATAAATGTACAATTAATTTATTTTATGAAACGTTTATGTTTTGCTCCTCCTTCCAATATGGTTATTATGAATGGTTTTTAAAATTAAATAAGTAATTATCAATCTAAGTTATAATAATATATTAACAGAACCAAAATTGATCGCAAGACTTCCGGAACACAAGAATCAGAATCTCTCAGCCACAAAACAGTTCCTCACTCACAGCCACAATCGAATTCATCATAAAAGAAAACCTTTAAAACAAACTATACCTAACAAATTTTTATAATTATAAAAACTGTAACCACTTTGTTTTAGTATCATTAAAATTAAGTTCTCGATTTAAATAATACTTGTATCCCAATGGCCTATGTTGCCGTAGGTAAAAAAATTATATATATTATAACCAAAATAAAAATAATAGATATAACATATATTTAATATATATAGTCTCAATAATACGTACCTATTTATATTACCTAGTTGTATCTATAATATGTTAGGACTATATATATATTTTATGTGCTATAAATAATAAGCAATAGTTTTTTACTCTCTAATTATAATTTCAACGTATTTTACTTCATATATATTATTAATTTTAAATTACATTTAAGGATAATATTTTTATTAAAACTAATTATAAACTGCAAATTTTTTAGACATCGGCATTATTTATATTTTTTACTATCCATAAAAAGGAAAAATTGTGTGCACTGATTTAACAGGTTATGCTCTAATTCCCTATAGTTTTTATTGTTTTTTTTATATTAAACTATAATATTTACCAAGACCAACTCTAATAATATTATTTTGTCAAAGTTTATAACTAAACACGCTAATTATTTACTCAGTACTATCCCATACAAGTTTGTATACTCATTAGTCATTACTAATTAGTCACTAGCTACCTTATCATTATTAATAT
Organism: Nasonovia ribisnigri; assembly: GCA_027563435.1. Taxonomy (NCBI): domain Eukaryota; kingdom Metazoa; phylum Arthropoda; class Insecta; order Hemiptera; family Aphididae; genus Nasonovia; species Nasonovia ribisnigri. The sequence continues at coordinate 51,292 of JANEHU010000686.1, read as the reverse complement.
TATTACTTATTGTTATATATTTATTCATTCATGAAATTACAGCGATGACTTGGTCCGTCGGTAATGCAAACCTACTATTTCGTAGTTAATCGTATTTACTATTTACCCAATTCAATAAATGAACAACCTATTTAACAACATTGTGGGATGCTGGTTGATTTGTAAAAAACAAAGTTTAAAATTCTGTTGAAAGGACTAAGGACTATAGGTACTACGTGTCTACGTATAGATTTGAATGTGTATGTAAAGTTATAAACAAATAGTCTGCCGATTGTGTCGTCTAAATTATTTTTCAGAGTTTTGTTTTTAAATTGCTTTCTGTGGAGTTGTGAACTATTTAACCAACTAATTATATTCTAATAATGAATTTTATTATTATAATATTTAGTATAGTTGTGAATTTTGGACCATTATACGTATCTAAAAAAATACATGAAAATACATACATTATTTTATTGCATTACTATGTTATTTCAAAAAAAGTAGGAATAATTCTAAATTTTATATGAAAAAAAAAGTAACTGATTTTTAACTAAGGTAAGATACTTTTATTTTCTAATCAATTTGTAACTTTAACAAGTTAAAAAAAAATAAAGGTAACTTTTAACTTAAAACTTAACAGACATTTTTCTACAAAAACTTTACTTAACGAGTAAAAAAAAATAGTTAACTTGCCCTTTTTTTGAAAAAAGGTAAGTTGTTGCCAAGTTCCCGGGCGCCCGTATGTTGAGACTGTAAACCTGAGAGAGGGAAGCGAATTCTAAAAATGATACAGAAAAATATTGATATCCATTTCTGAGTGTTTAAACAAAGTGTCAGTGCTAGGAAATTGTACGTTTCCTAATTTTGAGAACGGTTTCAAAGTATTTGAAATATTTAAATACATTTTTGTTTTAGGCATGTAGCATTGTAGCTAGAAGAAAAATTTGAAAATGGCGTTTTAAAATGTAGCAAATTCGTAGCATATACCTAGTATTCGTTGGTTCCAAATTTGTGATTGAATTTAATCCAAGGCTGATAATATATTGTTACAATGAAATTTGAAAAATATTAAAAATCCATAGCTAAAATTTTTTTTTTTATTAGCATTTAAAGTTTAAATTTTGACAAAATACGTAAAAATCACGAAAATGTGCAAATTATTTTGAGTTAGAAATTCATAAATTTTTTCTTTTAAATCTAAGATTTAAAAATATAATTTAAAATTCCTCATAAGTTTCCATAATTTTTTTTTAAAAAAAGGTCTACCTGAAAGTCAAATTAAATTTTTACAAATCATTGAAATTTTTCTAACATTGGATATTCACTCATTTATACACATGTTTAGCAATTTTCTTATTTTGGTGCAATTCAAAACTGAATTACTGTAGACACCTGAAATTTATATCATATGTTTATTTTATCAATTCATATACTTTATATCATTTAAAAAATATTTTGACTTGTTTTGAGCTGTTTACGAACATATTCTGTTTATAATTTTTTTAGTTTTTTTTTTCTATAAAAGTCACTACAATTGTATTCGTTGGGTCAAAAAAACTTGAAAATTTAATACAAGGCTCCTGGTATATTGTTACAATTGTACTAGAAAAATATTAAAAATACGTAGGCATTTTACACAAATTTATAAGCATTTAAGGTTCGAATTTTGTCAACAATTATCAAATTTAAAATTTAAAAATATATAAATGATTTTGTTGGTAAAAATTAATAAAATATTCAACTTTTATAGCTAAGGATTAAATATTTAAAACAAGGTTCCACGTAAATACATCTTAAAAATATAAGCACACAGTTTTTTTATAGTTATTTTAGGCAGTTTTTTTATAGTTATTTTAGGACCAAATTTGGACGAAATTATATATTAAATAACCAAGAATAACGATTTTAGTTATTTTGTTGTAATTTTATTATATTAATTCAACTTACTGGCTATATTATTAATAATAAGAAATAAAAATAAAAATACAATAAAAAATATCCATACTGACAAATAGTCTCAGCTCAGAATCGTGGTTCGTATAGTTACATCGATATTATATCATGGAATTCAAATTTAATACCATCCAATAAATAGTGACCCACTTGTAACCTACAACAGAGTGACATCCATTTACACGCTTCTTTTAATTTTTTATTGTTCTAATATTTATAATGTATAATATATTGTATATAATATATATGCATAATGCATATTGCATATTGTATATGAGTACTCGTAAACTAGTTATACGTTTATATGCAATGATGCATATACTTAGATACAAATGTGTTCTTAATTATTTTTAAGTAGATTGAAAACAAACGCACGTCATATACATTTCTAATTTTCTTAGCATGTACCTATATTTTTTAACTCAATCGAGAATCAACTATTTGAAAATTTCTTTCGTCATTTTATAGCCTTATCAAAATACTCCATTTTCCTAGTATATCTGATATTAAATTTTAATTTTCTATAGGTTATTTTATAATTATTAAAAATTCATTATATAAATGGAAAAATACATGGAACAATATATCAGCAGCATTGTATTCAATTTTCAACCTTTTTTTACCCAACAAATAAAATTTACATTGGTAGAAAATATAAACTAAAAATATTGGTAACTGAAAATGTCCGTAAACAACTCAAAACAAGTAAAAATATTTTGAAAATTTTATGGCGTACCTATAGAAAATGCTAATATTAACATTCAGCATACATTTTAATCTGTTTTAGAGTTACACCAAAAACCAAAATTGATTTTGTACACAGGCAGAAAACATTTAAATAATTTAAAAAAAATGTTTCAATACATTCATCGCTCAGCTCAGAATCTAAAAGGCCTACAGATAGCAGGGCCTATCGAGATTTGGGTAGTATCCCCGTGTGCCATTCCGCCCCTGAAGTAATTAGATGGTAAATTATAACAATATTTGAAATATATTATGTGTATTATTACTTTATTATTGACAAAGTTATATAATATATAAAATAAAATAATAGTTATACGAATACACAGGCTTATAAAAGTCCCTGAACAGAACACGATGATACTGAATATTTTTTTGCCTATACCAGTATTTTTAAGGGAATAATTATATCTTTGTATCATATTATTATTATGAAAGCATTATAGATATTAACAATTAAAATAATACACGATTTCTAAGGGGTTTGAGTTAGGCAACTTAATTGAATTATTAAAGAAATTATTATTTTAAATCTTATATTTTATGAGGTATGTATGGAAATTGATTGTGATATTAAAATATAAAAATATTTTATTTTTTTTTTTAAAATACAATATTATAGTTTAGGTAATAATACTTTTTAGTTTATGACAATGCAATAAGTATAAACATTTAACAATATAATAAAAAGCAAAATAAATATACCATTAAAGGTTTAATAATAAAAACAACAATTATTTTTCGATCAAAATAGTAAAAAGGTTAATAAATATTTCTCTATTTTAAAAATTCTGATAGGATTACAGGAAGTAGCTGATTACATCTTTCTTTTTTAGTATTTGTACTTTACATAGGTAGTATAATATTATACCGATGTAGAAACTAAAAAGCTATTTGAATATGTTGATTTTAAGGCCCTTACCAAAGAACAAACTCTTTTAATTTTTCATCTAATTAAGTGTTTAACCATATTCAAGTACTTACCCAACTATTCTTTTTTTATTATTATCTTTATTTCATTTTTAACATAATTGTATATAATCTGCTGCATAAGTTACCTAGTTACTTTTTATATTAAATAAAACTTCAATGTTTCGATTTAATTTTAGCTTATATGTAATACCATGTTTAAATATACTTATGCAATTAAAATTATATACAATTCTATGACACTAAGAAATTAGAAATTATCGGAGTTAAAATCTTTTATTTGTATGACTTACAGTAATAGTCTACAGAAATTCCAATGTTTAATGATAATAACGCGTATGATATAAAGTATTTTAGAAGACAACTTCTGTAATAATTAATGTTGATATTATTAATTTGTGTATTAATTAAGGTGAATTATTTATTCGGGTTTTATTACATTGAACATTTTCTAAGTATGCAATTAAAATAATTAAAAAATACTCTAAAATATGTATCGAAATTAAAGACCATTTGTTATGCACCATTTTATAAAACAAATTTATATCTTGTTACATACTATTTTTTGTAACTACCACAAAAATGCATGCAAATGCAAAATGTTCATGAACACTACTTAACAAAAAAATTTTAAATATGAACTAATTAGCCACGAGATACAAATACACAATCGTACTTATTAAAAATCATATGTAGCTACGTAGGTAATAGCTTAATAATAATATAAACGTTTATTTAGTATAATATACTATTATAGTGAATATAATATATAAAATATGACCTAAATATTTGAATGAATTAATTCAAATAGTTTTTTGCTAAATGGCAAGTCTGATTATATCAACATTTGAGACAAATTTTGTTTTTTTTTTCAGTATACTGGAAATATTTTGAATTGTGTATAGTTGAGAGTTGTAGAATCAATGTTATAATTATTAAACAAATAAAACTCTTCTCAAAATAATTATTTTATTTTAAGCAGTCATCAACATTTTAAACTGTTGATTTCTGGGGACGAGAAAACAATTATCCTAGTAATAAAATATTGAAAAAAATTAAAACCGGAAAAGTTGCTCTGCTGTATAATACATTAATACCTAGTTGTTGAGTATCCTTGTCATTGGGTAGGCACGTTATAGTATGAGTGTAATGGATATTGAAAAGAGGACGTGGTCGGTAGGCAAAGTCGTTGGCACGTGGGCACATAATATCCGATATTATGTTGAATTTAATTTCAATGATACATGATTGTATCTCTTCGGAAGAAAAATTATAAATAGAGATGGTCTGTAGCCTTTATTTCGAATGATATTTATATTGCTATCAGTAATTTATTTTTGTTTTAGTTATAGGTAAATAAGTAGATTAAATTGTTGCTATCAAAAATAAATTAAATACATTGTAATATTGTATAATATGATCAATTTAATATACTAATGTAGTAATGTTACTAGATATCATTAACTTATAAGTCAATACTGACATAGTGAAGTACGGCGTGAATAGGCTCGTGGCAAAATTAGCTTAAAATTAATCTGAATTCTAAATATTTAGACAATTGCATTGTGTTTTATAGGTACCTATTATAAAAAATGTTTCAATTTCTTACGAATAATATATTTTTATTAACAACAAAATAATAAATAGCAACTAACTATAATTATTGTTATCTTTCATTAATTCAATTCGTAAAAATTTGAACTTGAAATATCTATAAAAACAAGTAGTGTATATATTGTATTTTGATTTTTTTAAATTGATGTAAGAAAAACTTATGAGGTAGTATATTGTATTTAATTGTCAACTCTAAAATATTAAAATTAAAGAATAAATAAATTGTAAATTTTCATGACTTTAACTTCAAATGCTTATAAATACAAATTGAGCATAAAGGTAAATTAAAAAAATTGAAATCGCTATAAAAGCAACTTTTGAGCGATCTATTATACTACATTTTTATTATTTTTGAACTAAAAATAAAAATGTAATATACGTATAACTTGTAAAAAAAAAAAATAGTAAATGTTGAATATTTATACATAACAATATACCTACCACCAAAAAAAGCCAATATATTTTTAAAATAATAAAAAATAAAATATATTTGATGAAAAAGTTCATTGATCGGAGCGATCAGAATCTAAAAGTATAATATGCTATATGCAAAACGTTTGTAACTTTCTAGATTTGTTTCAGCTGATGCCACTGATAAAGAATCGTTATTCATTATTAATTATTATCAAACGAATCAACGTCGGACTTCATTGTCTTGTTGAAGACTATTTGAAATTACACTGTCATCATTTGAAATGAAGGCCGAAAGCGACCAGGTCGGCAGTGGGGTGGTGGAGGTATGTTGAGATTTATGAATTAATATTTAAATTAATAATTAACAGATTATAAGTGTAAAAACTCGTGATTAGGTTAGATTAGTGGATAGTGGACAATGATTTAAAATTTCTTGAACTAGACCGGAGTCCGGATCTGTATGCATTTGTATTTTGTATGTTTATACAACCTAGGTATGCACGGCTATCAGGATGTGAAATATGAGTGATTAAAATTAAACTGACTTCATAGACCAAATTTTATTTCGCTATGAGCATATTCATGCATATTTTTTACATTCTTAATAAATAAATGAACTCTTTCCTCTTTGCAAAACGAGAATTAATATGCCTAACAACAAGTAATTAGTAATAGTTAAAGTGAAATGTTTTTAATAATCGAAAAAAATATTTCTTAGTTTAGAAAATATAAGTTTTTATTAATTTAGTATATATTATTAATTCATATACACTGTATTATACAGTAAAAGATTTTGTATAAATTGTAACATAATATTTTTTTGTTCTTCTTATGTATACTTGCATCATATTTAGGACAATCATTTAAATACAAAATATAATTCCGGTCTCTAGATATTATTATCGCCCACAAGACGTTGAATCCTGCAGGAAAGGAAAATACATAAAAAAAATAGTCATCGACAACGGGGCCCAGCATGTTGTAATAACAATAACAATAATAACAATACTATTAGTCACGCGCACATAAAATATTATATTATAGGCAATTTACGGCGTGCAGCACCCGCGCGTTCGCTCGATGCCCATTTATGGCCGGTCATCGAGCGATGACCGCCAGCGAGCGGAGGGCCGACGGATGAGTCATCACTCCGGGACGCCGACCACCGAGAGCGCGTGTGCCAAGCCGTTTACTCGGTGGCGGCGACTCGCGCTCTGTGCAAAACAGCGGCGCGCGCGGAGGAGGCATCGCGACGGCGAAAGTCGCGCAACGGCCACGCGCCGCGATAACGCGCGCACGCACGAGCCGAACACCTGACAAAGGACGACGGCGTGTCGCGGTGTCGGCGGAAGAGTGGCATGATGGGTGGTGGTAGAGGGGCAGAGCCGCGCCGACCTTGCCGTCGTTTTGTACATATTAGGTCGTCGCCGGCGGTTATCAGCGCCGTTATTTTAGCAAACAACAATATTATAATGATATAAAGTCGTTGTCCACCGCCGCGGCCCACGTGCCGACGACTTTGCTACCGACCACGTCCTCTTTTGCATGTCCGCGCCGAGTCAGTGTTCGAACCGCACTCGACGGTGCAAGTTGTATACGCCACAAACGATATACTGCCGTAGTTGTGATTCGCGCACACGTGTTGCCGACGGTGGGTAACAATAACACGATCACTGTCGTCGTGTTTCGCAGACTTAGAACACACTTCCAGGCACTTCAGCCTACCACCGCCGCAAAGTCTTCCCCCTCGGCCGAACTGTCTTGGCGCACGTGTCGCCAACCTCCGCTGACTACGAGGTACCACTTACCAGCTATATTGTATAACATATTTTATACCTATGAATATTATATAATCAAGGGTTCCGGGTCGGCCATACACCTAATAGATTTGTACTCAGCCGGAGACAACACATGCGGTCGTCCTCTCGGTTCTCAAGTATAATACCACTTAGGAAAATGCCAAACTCACATGGCGTATAGCATAAAATAGGTGATATAAGTAGCATAATATACAACATAATCATCACGATAAAATGATATTTTTTTGCATTTTATAACACCACGATGATAATTTATTATTATTATAATTTTTTTATCTGTAGTTCGATAGGCTTGAGTATAATAATATTATTACATTAATTCAATACCGAGAATTCAACTAGGATTTTAATTGTTGTTTCGGTTTAATAATATTATACTCGATTAATTTTGCCACTCGAACCATTTGCCGAAAAAAATGTACGCATACTCACAGTTTTTGATAAAACGACTATATTCTACGTTGCATGTTTTAGAAAGTATGCATCTGATATTTAGATATTACATTGCATTATTATTATTATTTATATTCGACGTACTTTCCCAAAATGATTAATGATATTTTCCATAAAACTTTCTTCAACGATGTTTATTTTCTGATGACAACTGCTTATCAATGAACCATGTATACAAAATAAATTGATTTGATTTTCATAAAAACTCAAAACAAAACACATGCATTCAAGTTTAATTAAATTTTTTTTTTTTTTTTTTTTTTTAACTTTATTTTAAGACATACAATCTGTAATTTAAATTTACAATAAGCATGTATGCGGATATACATTAATTTGACATGCGACGCGTGAAAAAAGAAGCCACCCAATAGCAACACTTTATAACTGGAGTTTAGTTTAATTAAATTAACTTGTTTTTTTATAATTAATATACGTTACGTCGTTACCTGATTCAGTATTTATAAAAATACCATAGGCCGTTGAGTTATTCGATACTATATCATTAATATAATAAGGTAATAAGTTAATAACTATATTATTCAATATACGTTTTAACTATAATAGGCGTATAATACTACTATTTTTATAATTTTATCCACTTTTATAATTAGAAACATTTATTTTATGACTTGAATCTATCAATAATCAATACATATGGGTTATGACCTTAAATATTTTACTAGGTATACTTAAAACCCTTTTTATTATGCAACTATTATTAATAAGGGGATTAGAAATCGACCGTTTTTCTTTCTTAAAACGAATTTTCGTTCCAACAAACTAGTTCATCGTATTAAGTGATAAGGATTTAGAAAAAATAGAATTGGATTCATTCTCTTCTTTATGTCCTAATCGGCTTTCAGAAACATTTTTTATATATTTGACTTATAAATGTAAAAAATATTGTATATTCTACAGTGAATTACTATTTTTTAGATAAAAAATGTGAACATGCGTTCATGGGTTCAAATTCGGTCTCTATATCAAAATCCTACCAATTATTCGCTATATGGAATGAATATTATCATATTAATTTATTTAACGGTGAAATAATGTGTGATTATACGTAACATCATTAAATTATGACATATAATGTGCTTGCTTTTGCGGAAAATAGTGTCCTCCTTAAGACCAGTCACCAGATTAAAGGGAGTACGTCTCTTGGGCCCATGCATGCAAAACATCTATAGTGATGTGAGCTTAAAATCATATAATATGGTTATTTGTAGTTTTTCATTTTTATAATGTACTAGCTGTCCTGCCCGACGTTATCTAGGCCAAAGATTTGTATTTTGAATAAATATATTTGGTCAAATACGCCATATTTCTTCTAATTTATTATAATGTAGCTGGTCCTTCACATTTCATTGCCCGTAAATATGTCAACTCTAAAAAAATTGTGATTGTTCAACTCTTTTTGGATGTAACTCGCTGCGGTAAGTGCTATACTCAGCCACTCCGGTAGGCAATCCCACTACGTCAGATCGCGGACAATGTCCTACAGCATATCAAGTAGGTATTGTGTTAAAATTCGATTGCATGCATGCTTGATCTGCCCGATTAACTAATAGCAACCAGTATACAAATAAAATACTAATATCTACTATTTATTATTTCTCCTTTAACCAACAGTAACCATTTATAAACAAAAATGGGCAATGGCCATCGTAAATCTCAAAATCACTGTTTGAGCCTCTCCCAAGGTTGGACCTCTAATTTGCCCTTTTTTAATTACCTTATGTTACTCAGTGATAATGTATAGCATTCTAATGGTGAAAGAATTTTTCAAATCGGTCCAATAGTTTTGGAGTCTATTCAATGCATATAATCAAATCTTTCCACTTTATAATATTAGTATAGATAATAAGTATATAATATATATGTATGATTTATAATGTAAAATTAAATTTTAAGACAAAAAAAAACTATACAACTATATATACTTATATATGTGTCAAAATAGTATTTGGTAACTATATATTCCTATAGTAACTTTTACTGTGTCGTAAGTCGTAACCAAACCGTATTTTTGACTATTATCTGTTTTTAGAATATTTTATTTTACACTATTTTTCCTGGAAGACGAAGAGTGTTTATATAAGGATATAAATGATAATAATAATAATAATTTGTTGATATTGTACATATCGAATATTTTTATTTTTATCATCCACAACATGTTGGTCAAAACTAACTAAACCTAATAATATACATAATTGCGTATATAATTATTTAAATATTAAAACATATAAAAAATAAGAAATGTACTTATACCGAAGTAATGTCTGAAACAATACAGCACCAAAGTGAAGCAGACAAGAGAACAAATGAAAACATGACAATTAAACTTTCAAAATATTATTTATTCAAAAAAATCAAATTATATTATTATCATTTTGTATCTGAAAAATATTAAAGGTGAAAAATATTTAGCACTTAAAAAGTACATTAGTTATTTCTATTAATTTGAAAATTAAAGAAATCATTTTTTAAATCAGTGGTTTAATCTATAAAAATAAATTTATTAATATCGTGGTTTATATTCATATTTTTGTACGTAACTTTAAAGTTATATTATTTTATTGAAAATGATAATATGATAGATATAATAGATAATATTATAAATAAATTACCATGTAATATGTTTTAAATAATAGTTTTGAGTCATTATACTTAAGTTCTATCATTGGTAAATTTACATAATATGTACACTGTATTATTATTTATAATCTGCAGGTGATATTCTTATAACCATTATTAAACAATAAACAGTGATTAATATCATCATAAAGTTATATGTTCGCCAATGTGACCAATATAATATACTAAAACGTTCAAACAGGGATAATAGCTCGACTGTATTTTTTTCCATTGATCGGATCACAGTCTTAATCCAACCATAATTCTAGGTAGAGTAATTTTAGCTGATTTATTTAATTAAATAACTTTATGGTAGGTATGAAAAGCAAAAAATTTAGCATACACGTAATGCTTACTCTTTGCTGATTAATTATTTCATAATTGTATAAAATTAATTTTGTATTACAACTTATAAGTTATAACAATAACATAAGTTATTAAAATGTCATAATCTCAAAAATAATCAATTTTTAATATGCATAATTTAGAATTTGATACTACCTATACAAAGTATAAACAAGAATTATTAATTTATCGCGGGGGCATGTCATCAAACACCCTCTCTAACGATTCAAATTCCACAACCATAAAGGGATAATGTACCTAATACGGTAAATAATGGTAAAATGTGGTTACGTATTTAGTTAATATTTTTATGTCTTTTACCTCTCGCCTCACAGTGGTCGAGTGAAAGATATCGCCGGAGGTAATGCAAACACTCCAATGACAAGACTTTTACGCTTGGTAAACTTGTAATATTCTGAGTAAAAAACACATTCATATAATCATATAATTTTTTTATATAGAAAGGATAAAACGTTTGTTTATAAAATCAAATATCTAACCTACATACTAGTTTGTATGTACCTATAACTATTAAACTATTGTTTCATCATAATAAATTTTAAATTAATACCTATTTTAGCCCATATATAGTACTTATACGAATAACATAATTAATATTGAGTAGGTGCCTAGGTCACTTCATAGATTATTAAACTACTCCTACTGAATTTGAATCGTTTTTCTCCATTAGTATTTTAAGGTTTCTTAAGTATTTTTAAGATTGGAAATGACCTCTAACTGGTCGCTGTCGACTGTAGTTCCAGGTAGTTAATCTAGTTTTTGAGATATTTTAAAGGTATAGAAGGAAAAATTATAAGGACTTCTAATGCATTTTTTGATTCATGGACCACCCTAAAATCTATGATATGTATATAATTGTTTTTTTGAAAACAATGAAAACTAATAATAGAGAATTAAATTTAAACGATTTAAAAATATAGGTATTTCTGAACTTATAAAAAACACTACTTTAAATGACTATAGTATATAGTATATACTATATAGATACCTACATTTGAAATTAATGTCTGAATCGAAATTTATTATTTGAGTTAGTTTTTTCGCTCAAATCAAAACTATTGTGATCAAATATAGTGTTTGAATGGTATAACTATATAAGTGGTTGTGTAAGGTGTACCTATTTGTGAGATAACTAATTCGAATAATAAATATGTCGATTAAGTAATCGATGTCATTTTTATGTCTACGTTGATTGTATGTTTAAGCGTTTTAAAAAATAAATATTTTACTGTTATCTTTTATTAATTTTATTATTATTATTTTTGTGGGAGAGCTATTCCATGCTAATCCAAAACGTTTAATTTCATCTTTACGTGAGTCTTATAAGAGAATGCTATACCTATCACGTATGCATAATATGTTGTCTACTTGTCTACTTGTCTCAGAATTCCAAACTTATTGCTCAAAAAATATTGGTGTTCATCAGAATCGATGTGGGCTGTGTTGTTATAGTTTTAATAAAACAGTGAATTGACTTATTATCATAGTCTGTTGAAGGTATACCTTGTGGTTTATCTGTGCTTCAGCCTCAGTTTTTTCGATATCTTAATATTTTTAGCTACATATGAGAATTTTTACTTTGTAATATTTTACAAACTCATATCTTGTTTAAAAATTAAATTATCGAAAATACCTACACACAGGTAATGTTTTTAGGGCTAGGTTAGTAACTTTTTATAATATATTTAGTTAATAGTTAATTTGATAATGGATAGAAATATATACGAGATAGATTATAATATTACAACACAATCGATTTTGACCAACAAAAGTTTGCTATGCCATACATATTTTGTAAGACAGAGCAATACGTTATTCATGGATAGCGTCCTATTAAAGTAATATTATAATTGTATCATATACGATATACATTATATATATATAGTATACCAGCTATACATTACACATAATAACATGTATTTTAGTATTTATAATGCGATTATGAAAATATATACTTAGGAATATAAAACGTATATAAAACGCACATAAATTTAATAAATATATAGCTACAACTATTTTGGGGTACACGCACATCAACCCACCCGTTCGCCCGCACACAAACACTCTGCCACCGCTGCTGTCGGCCGGTCGATGCCACCTTAAATAATAATTTATTAATCCAATTATGGTGGTCGCTATTATAGTTATTTTAACGCCGCGTGCAACATCGTAATCAGCAGTAATAACAATATAGTATAATATTAATCCTTATAACCATAATAGGCGTGTCTAGAAACCAGAAAACTTTTCGAAGTATAGTTTTCCAATTACAGATTCGCATTATCTAACTGAAAACGTTGATATATGTAAGTAGGTATTTTATATAATTATTTCAAAATAAGTGTGAAGTTTTAAGGTTTTAAAGAATTAGCATAGTTTAATGCATTCATAGCAGGAATGTAAAAATGTATTTTGGTAATGGTAAAGGTCTTTGTATATGGAAAAGGGGTTATATGCTCGAAAACTGTATCAATCTGTTCAAATGATAATTGTTCGATTAAGTTTTTGTTTTCAATAATATAATTTTGTGTTAAAAAAAATAACATATTTATATAAATTATTTAAAAGTAAAAAAATTGTTTGTATAAAATATATATATGGGTATATCGTAAAGTTAAAAGTTTAAAATGTATGCAATGCCTCTTGTTAAAAGAACTCAATTTTATTTTGATCACTATTTTTAAATCTTAAAACAATATTTTTATTTCTTTCTTCGTGTTGTTTTCGGGATACTTAAATTTTTTTGCAATTCTGGCTTACATACATTTTTCAATTAAGCTTTTGTCCTCGTTCTAAATTTTTTGAAGAAGTATTATGAATTTATATGCACTTGGACGTTTCAATATCAACCTATATCAACAATATTATTTCATAAAATATTAAATATAATATAGGTAGGTACATTCTATCAATTTAAAAATTACCTATTTGAACGACTATGCCAAAATTCAGTGATATTAGTAGTGTTAATTAATTTAATTCATATTCAACCCGTTGAGCTACTGACCATAATTCTAGTGGTTTTAACTGGGGGTCTTATGTAAGTATACTTTTGGTTTTCGTTCTAATAGTCGGAATATACGAGAGAATATACTATGGATATTTTAATAACTATATCAATATAATAATTGCAAAGTTTTCAAACATAAATGCATTCGAGCATATTCTTTTTCTAACAATTTTCATTCCAACACATTTCATTCGAACATATAATTTTCTAGCACATAACCCGACACGGTGACACCTTATTTTTGGGAGTAAAGAAATGGGCGAAATGTTAATACTTATAATATACCAGTTGTGTTGGGTTGCTATATATACCAAGCTTAACTTTTTAACCTCTCCAGGCCACCATAAACACGAATAGAGAAATATAATATTAGGTAACGAATAAAAATATATCAAAAATCAAAATATTAATTTAAACGCAAATAACACAATAAAATATACAATAAAAAATAAATAATAAACAATAAACAATTATAATTAACGTTTTTGCGTTATCATAATAAACCATAAATTATAATATGCGATATGCATCACTTTAAAAACTAACCAAATTTGTATGATTATATAGCTGATCATCATTAGATACATTATATATATATATACCTTCACTTATATCATTTTGTATTGATTTATGTATTCAAGATCTTTTCAATCTTATTTCTGACAAATAAGTTAGGACCACAAACAATTCAATAAGAAAAATATATTTAGAGAGAGGTATGTGCCCCCAATTCCTCCACCTCTGGCTCCGGTACTATGTCACATTGTTACGTAAAGGATATAATATTATTATAATGGTACACAAATGTTTAGTTATCGAGTATAAAATACAAGGCCATGGCAATACTGCAATACTAAGACTTATCTGGTAATGTTAAAAGGTATGATGTCTGCGTTACCAAAATATACCTATGTACGTATATATATTAAATCGTATTAACTTTAAAAATCAGAGCACACTCGGGCACGCGCGATCGATGACTAGGTCGGCAACGGGGGGTGATGGTCACAAGATATGCGTTATAATATAAGGTCGTTTTGGCGGGGTTGGAAATGTGATCGATTCTCGCGAGTGTGTCATTATTCAATTTTTTATGAAATATTCGCATATTGTGTGAGTGTGTGTAATATCGCCGTCGTTACTATAACGCCACCATCGGCCGTCACAACTTACGAGCGAACGAAGTGACTATAAGTGAGTGTGTTGTTGTGCTTGTGCGCGAGTGGCAATGACTCGGCTGCGGTGACGGGCGGTGGAGGTGACGGCGTGGGCGAAGTCGTCCTCGGCCATCCGTAGTTAGGGCGCTATCGCCGCCGCCTCCGCGAAAAATCATCAAAAGTATAATATAAGCGCTCATATAAAATCAACGGTACGGGTACACCTACCTCCGACACGGTTGGTCGTACGATAATCATATTGAATATAATAATAATAAAGTTGTGCGTGGGCGGCGGCGGAGTCGAAGGCGAAACGAAAACCGTTCGTGCCGATGCATGATATTTATGATATACACGATCGATGGAGGTGAGTTCAGTCGAATGGATAATAACATACAATACGCCTAATAATAATATAATATACTTATATAAGAGATTTGTCGTGCGACGGCTCAGGCCAAACGATTTTTGCATCTGCAGCGCTGTACTGTGTACCTAATAGAAGTAAAGCGTAGGTAGGCTATACCATATTATATTGCAATGTGTATTAGAACGTTGTACCATGACTTTGTGGTTTTGTCACGTATCTATATCGTCAAGGTACATTCGAAAGTGATTTCCATATTGATATATTATTTGAATGCACACTGCACATATATACAGGTAGTTTTAAAATAAACTATTAATTCAGTCAGTAACATATTATTATCGACTCTGTCACACATTATAAAGCGATAGTAGGGTATTATTACAACCAATCGGTTCTATGTACCATCGTATGACTATAATTATTTTTCCATCAATACTCTGTCACCCATGTTTTATAATAGATATGTATATTATCTTAAAGATGTAATCACAAAGGTCCAGTACAGTATAGTGTAGTTAATGACTCAATTTTATTTTTATAGCAAAATAAATACATATATTTTATATTTCATATAATATACCTACAAACAAGGTTAGGCATTAAAAAGTTAAGAAGTTAATTTTATTTTTATTTTTATTAAAAATAATTGTTTATAATTGACGCGGAATACACGAATTAGATGTTCATCTATGTTCATCTAAATTAAGTTATTTGTTTTTGTTAGAAATTTTATTTTATCCTAGGCGTTTTACTTTTAATTTTTAATCGATTTTATTAATAAATCAAAAAATATTTCGGGTAATGTATAGGAAGAAGTATTTTTTTAATTTTTTACAAAAACAAACTTTTTTTTACTTAATATTAAGTTTAAAAAAATTGTTTATAACTATGGTAATTAAAAATTAAATTAACTTTTAACTTATTTTTATTAAAGCATAGGTACTAACTTAACTGAGGTTAAAAAAAATCATAAACTTCCACAACTTTGCCTAAAGGTTCTTTTCTATCCAATGGATTCTGATTGTTGCTTAATTTTTAACGATTTCTGTATAAAATAATTGTTAATATCCTTAATTTGCTTTAGCGTTACCATTTTTACCCAAAAAAAAAAAAAAATTGGCTGTATACACTCGTTATATTAAATACCTACTTAACTTGTTATGTGGTTTCATATTGTTTCAACTTGAATTTTCACCGCATTTAAACAGTTATTCTGAGTATTCACCTATTGATATTAGGTACAATATTTCTGAGGTGAAAAAAAAATAATAACAATAGGTGAGTATACAAATTGTGATCATATAATAATGGCATTACGTAATTCACGTAATAACCTTCTTATACGGTCTTATACGAGTACACTCCTGGAACTGCCTCGTAAGAAAGGTAACAACATGATATAGGTATTAATGTATTATTATAATTTGTATTGATTAGCAGTTCACTGCGTTTCATTTTGTTGATAAAACTAGAGTTGTTGATAAAATAGTGGCGGAACCGATAGATATGCTTAATTATATTGTTTTAAAAAGCAGTGTAGAAAAATCGACGAAATAAATAATTTGCCGTTTTCAATGTAGTCGTAAATCGTAACAACCCAATGAGAAATCGCTTTCGGTCGGTATAATGAGGCTTTTATAGTTTATGGATATTATAGGTATGTGCCCCGTCGACTCTATAATATAAAAGCACCGTAAGCAGCTATAGGTTCAGTATATAAAGGAACTATACATTTTAGTATTTATTTATATATGCCATGCAGCTTTTGAAAATATTTTATTGTTTTATATTTTTATTATGATGACTATAATAAAGTAATAAGTTATACAGTATAATAACTAGCCGTAACAAAGTAACAAGGTAACTTTTAACTTAGTTAAAATTAATTTAACAGAATACAGATGATATTAATACATTTTAAATTATGACATGAAATGTAATAGTTTACCAAGATACAAGAAGTTATTATACATTACTATTGGCTATCGAAATCATCCTTAGTAGAGAAGCATTTTTTGCAAACTTATTTTAACCGAATTTGTACCAAATATAGTACCTATAGTGTTCTATCTATACAGTATAATATTATATAGTTTATAGTTTATTACATTACAATTGTAGTTCAATTAAAATATATTACACAGTCATCCGATTAAACTAACCGTGGCGGTATTGATATGGTATTTGCACGCCCTTTTTATACATAATATTATTATATTGTTTTCTTCGATGCGGAGCCGTCGACAATAATAATAATAATATGACGTACTACGACAACGATGCATGACGTTCAGTTAAAATCACGCGAGCGTTACGCACCGGAATCCTACAACTATATTATAGGCACACTCGACAAATAACTCGTGCTCGGCATTATCGTCAAAACTCACTCAGGAGTCGCATCGTGTCAGTTCAAATAACAATAATTATTATTCTTGTACGGTAAACTGATAAATAAAACACAGCTATTTATAATTTTAAACAAATTGTCTAAAAAATAGTAATGATTAATAATATTTCAAAAATCTGCACCAATAAATTGTTTGCAAACTAGAATATTTTCTATTTTGATATTTGTTTTATATTAATAGTCGCATGAAGAAAATGACAAAACATTATTACAAATAATATTAAAAATTAATATAAATTAATATAATAATAAAAAATATACTGCTTATGGCTTATGTAATAAACACGTTTTATTTATTTTTTATTATCAAACTATACAAAACTAAACCTATATTATACAGAATACGTCATATAGGTAGGTACCAGGTGGCAGGTATAATATACAGGACTAGGAAATTATAAGAGTTGCATATTATTACATTTTTCTATATACTTTCGATTTATATAGCAGATCAAACTAGAAATTAATTTTAAGTAATGACGAGACAATATTATAATATCAAAAAACATCATTTTAATTTAAGAAAAAAAGGTGCCAAATTATTTCTTAAATTTTAAGCTTACTTGAAACTTTCTAAAAAACATGTATTTTATTATCTTATGCATTTTATACTTAATTATTTAAAATAATATGTATTTTCTTACTATAAAGATTTGTGAAAAGTTGATCATTTTTCTAATAGGTATTTATGATACAATTTTTGATAATACTATGTTTTTGATACCTACACCCTGGTATACACTAATATGACATATTATTTTTGTTTAACCCGTTTTTTTATTGCTTTTCAATTTCCATTTATAGTATAGTAATCTTTGATTAAACAAAATGTGTAATATGTAATATAGGTACCTGTATTAATGATATTATAGTATTATACTATATAATATTAGTATTATATTCTTATAATTAATAAGTCATAGTTTTTTATAAATTTTTGTTTGTTTATTTTAGATACTGTAGGTATATGCAATGCTATCGATTTTAACTATTTTAATATTAAAAGAAAACTATGTAGTTACATAGTTATATTTATCAGTTATATTTATTTATTATATTATTTTTGGTATAATTAGTATACTTCTTTTCAAAAGTTTGGTATGTTAATTTTAATGGGTTGTTCCGTGGCTTCTTTTTTTCAGTGCTCGTCCCCTCTTGTTATGAATATATTATTATGTACCTTAATAGTAGGACAACAATTATTAAAATAATTCCATTCCATCGGAAACGGCCGCCAACGTAGTATACGTAGGTACCTGTATATACATATATAATATAACTCCCTATAAATTAAAATAATACGACGTTGGTGGTAATAAAAATAAAAAGGAGTTGCATGATTTTTATTCCGTTCACCACGATAATAATCATCCTCACGAAAGCTGTATTAATTACTTGACTAATTAACCGTATAATATGACTGAACACCACTACCAGCACCACCGCACTATATATTATAATCTTCGTTATATTATAGTTATTATTATTTCTTGAATATAAAACGTTGTGGCTATATTATAGTATTTATATTCAATATTTAACTGAATATTATTTAATAGGAAAGCTCTGCTGTCTATTCCAAACTGGGCAGAATTATCGACCGATCAGACAAAATTAGTTGTAGGTACATCCGATAGCCCTAGAATCTATGGTTATTAATAGGTACCTATCACTATTTAATCTCAATTATTATTTATTATTTGAAAATCCTCAATAATTATTTTAATTAAAATTCTAACATCATATTAAAATATCTTTTCTGAATGCTTCGGATATCGGAGGTTAGGAGAAACTATATATTATATGTAATGCAATTGGATTGATTAAAATTATTCATAAATATAATTATTATAAGCGACAAGAACTTTTTAAATTTATTTTATTTGCGGGAAATCGTAAAGAGTTCAGTGATTACTTTTTGTTAATGACTTACCGAGGGCCCCGGGAATCATACTTTTTCAAAACATATTAATTATTAAATAATCCAATAGTACCTATAACAAAAAAATTTTATTATGTACCTACTAATGTATAATTTTATTTATTTATTTATTATTAATTTTAAGGCATTAACTGCGTGGTTATTACTTAATAGCTGGAGTTACATTATTTACATAACATTACATTAAATTGTTATTATATATACTTTGTTCATTGTTTTCTTAGGTAGGTAGTTTAATATTTTGGTACATGGTGGTAGACTGGCGGAGATGGATTGGTAAAAATATTCAGCGCGGAAAATTAAGTTTACCGGCCTTTTCCCCTAAGTCCTCTCCTACTGGACTTTATTGTTTAATCCATGTAATATAACAAATGTTGTGGACTCTAAATGTATACTTATGTCAAAATTCCCTCTCCTCTTTAAACTATTTCTTAATCTGTTACTGTTGACTCTATTTTGTATTTAAAGGTTATTTTATCCCTTCATTTACAATTAATAAATATAAACAAATATATTCATACAAGTGTTTGATAGATCAAACATTATGCATATGTATGTTGTTAAATATAATAAATATTTATCATATACCTATTATACATATATTTAATAGTATTTAGTATAAAATAATTTATAGAGAGTTAAAAAAACAATGAATATTCCAGATAATTTTATTACACCTTGTTTATTTATTTCACCTTATTTATTAAATTTACTGTGTGTATCATTGATATAAAATACATACAATTGTACATATATAGTAACTAATAACTATTAGTTCTAAATATTTTATAAATTGAATAGTTAAACAATTTACAAACACGCACTTTAGGTTGTGTAACACTTTTCAAGGTTACAGTGTATACCTACGGTTAAAATTTAATAAAGTGTTTTAGACTTTAGGAAATGATTGAACTTTTTACACCTTTTAATTACCTCGATTTTTTTGTTATGTGTTTGTAAGAATTATTTAGTGTTTAATTCTATACGTGTGTTATGATTTATGTAGAGTACGAAATTCGGAGGCGACTGTATCTTCGACAATCCAAACAGCTTTCGCCGTACAAGCACCTGCACAAAACGGTGGCAAGGGCAACAAAAGGTACGGCCACTGTAAAAAAGGTATATCACCGTGATCATGGCGTCGTCGCCTTTGCGGGCACCGGCAGCGGCTGGGCAACAGCAATCGAGATTGATGGACATGCAAGTGAGTGACAGTGATAATCGGTGAATTGTCTACCTATGTCCTATATATTATGATTTATTGTAAATTTGCTTCACAATAACGCAGATATCACGATTCAAGGCCTTAGAAGATAAATTGTGACATTTGAAAATATATAAATTAGACAGCTCCTCTTTTAATATTTTACATTTAACACTTAGTTTTACACTTATATACAAATTTTTAGTTTAAAACACACCAATAAGGAGAACAGTATTGTACAGTTTTAGAGAAAAATATTTATTTTAAAACATACCTAAGGGACATCGTTTAAAGTTGCCAAAACTGAAGAAGTACTGTTTTTAAAAAATAGCGTAAAAAATGTAGCAGCCGTTACTAAAAGATTATTTTTCTATCTTAAATTGTGTAATTAGTAAACCACCTACATAAACGAATATTTTTTTGAAATTTACTACTCCAAAATACTATCCACTTTTGATTTCTATAGTAATCAGTATTCACTTATAACTTATAAGCTTTAGTTCTATAAAATCGTACAAGTAGTAGTAATTATAGCCATGTCATAATTTCTTAATTTCCTAACAACTAATAAAGACGCTATGAGATGGGATCATCTGCAAAATATTTTTAATTTATATTTTAGTTTTCACATTTAGATGAAAAATCTAAATGGAGACATGGATCTAGATTTTTCTTGTAATTGAAAAGTCCCTCTAATTCAATTGTAACCACTTAAAAATGAAACATATTTTTTTATCTCATAAATTGATAATATAATCTCATAATTAATTAACAAATACCTACCTATGTCCTATATCAAATAATAAACGTTAAAATATTAAATACCTACTATTGTCTATTATAATAGTAAATTGTATTTATAGTACCTACGTACAAAGTTAGTGATATTAGCATAACGATATTATAATTAGACCTACTGAACTTTTAATTGGTCAATGGTCAGTCACATATAAATATTTATGTAGTTAATAGAGAATAAAAAAAAATACTAAAAATTCCTCCTTATTATATATAAACGGGTGTATACATTATGATCTAACCAATGTCAAGGTGACCTTTAGGACCTTGTACTGCAGAGTATTATAATTACCTATATATTTGACTACAATCATATTATACGATGGTGTACAGAAAAAGTTCCAGCAAAGGCATTTGGCTACCGTGGCGGCTATCAAAGGCACCGTTGCTGGGTCCACAACGTCGTCAACTATCTCGTCGACCAAAACCACTGGAAGCGGTGATCTTCCAGTGCCACCTGTCCGGCGGATAGTCGGGGCCATCGCTCCTGTGCAGCCACCGCCGCAGCAGCGCAGGCCAGTAGGATCAGGAAGTGGCGGCGATTCTGTCGTACAGGTCGACGTAAAGGGAAAGGTACGTAACAAGCGTAATATTCGGTTTTTTGCGGATATTATAATACAAATAAAAAATAAATTATGTTCCTACTACGCGTGTTGAACATAAAAAAAGCGAACGCATTGATGAAGGTGACTCGTTCACAGTCTATAGGTACTACGGTTGGGGTTTTTATTCGTTATGTAAAAATCAATTTGTCCCGTTGTATAGAGATGTCAGAGATGTCATTACGTACTGCCATAACTATGTAGGTAGTGTTTATGTTAAGCATCCGCTGTAAATAGGTAACCAATTATAATATATTATAGTAATATTATCTGCAACATGCATTGCAGTATTCTCAACTTGCTCGTATTATAAAATATAATTTATTAGTCTATATTATAATATATTTTATAAAATAATTACATATAATAAAGCTCAATACTGAAAATCTATATTTATTATATTGTATGTAGTTTGGTATTAAAAAATGAATTAATTATTTACAATAGACGATCAACTATTTTATATAATGATCAACATTCGGCCATAAAATAAAAAAAATATTATGAAAAGACGTGAGTTGTGTATATGAAGTAGTAGATAAGGTATGGAAAAAAATCCATAGAATTGTAGTAAATTATACATCCTACCGTAGTCAATATTTACGACTATGATAATGGTTTAGTATATATTTCACATATTTGATACCTGTAATATAAGCTGCTGATAGATATTATTTTGTTGGTTGTTGCTACTGGTGTCACAACCCATAAGATAGTTAATTTACCCTATTTAACTTTTAACTTTTTACTTTCCATTTATATTGTTAAATTCACAGCTATAGTAACAGTAATAAAAGTTATTTTTATTAAAAATTTTTTAACTGTATTCAGTTCAATTTTACATATTTTTTAAGTCTCCAAAAAGTTAAAACTTTAGTCTTTATAAGTTAATATTTTTGATAACCGAAAAACTCATTACCTAGTGATTATTAAGGTTTCTTTTGGTTACCTATTTAATTATAAGTTTGAATTAACAATGTAAGTTTCTTGACATATGTTTTATACCATGATAGGATTTATATTGGATTAGTGCAGAGTACAAAACTCTAGGTACAAGTCACTATAGCGTAATTCTGTAATAGGCTTATATATAAAAATATATTTTGTGTTCACACGATGTCATTGAACGATATAGATGTAATATGTAATGTGCTCAATATGGTTTAAATATTATATACCGTACAATAAATTATACTTATTACGATTTCTACTGGTAGCTATACTATTTAACTATTAGCTATTGGTAGCTATACTATTAGCTATTGGTAGCTAATACCACTGGCACTGATACCATCTGAAATACAATATATTATGCAAATTTCATTATCAAAATATTGTTAAATCAGACCAAATTTTTATTGATAATACAGGGATATTCCGTTCAGTGTACATATAGGCTATAACACTGTTAAAATATTTTATGGTTAAAAATATTAGATTTTATTATAATACTTAAAATTACATTAAAATTTGACATTTAGCTAGGAACCATTCAGCCACCTATCTGTCCAGTGTCACTGACGAGTCTAAAATATACTATGACATCGTACATCAAGCCCCCCTCCCATCATCCCGCCTTATTTAAATTTAACAATTAGATGCAATCAAAGCACCTACATAATGCTATGTTTAATAATATGATAGTACATTTTAACTAAAATTCTGGATCCACAGTAGTACCCTATACGGTGGGCCCCCCATCTAAAAAATTACATATGTCATAAATTAGGTTATTGGCGCTACTGTTTCCGTCCTCACCCTGAATTAGGTACCTATGACATATTTTGTCACAGTGATTTAGACCATAGTATTATATTATATAGTTGATCGATGACTCCCAAACCAAGAAAAGTTATATTAGACGTTATACATCTTCCTGCATTTAGCGATACGATGATCGTTTTGACTTCCAAATATCGATGAATGAACGTTTATGTTAGGTACACTATAACATCCGTTGCCTAGTTTTCTCAGTGTTTTATAAATAGCTTAATATTATGATATCTGATGTATTAAATAGATGTCGCCGTACAAATAACCGTAAACATAATATGTCTAGCACGGAATGACAACGGCGGCGTCATTGTCGACGCATTCGAACGATTTTATTGTTCTCTCGAAATCGTTTACTTATTTAGTTATTACTCAATTATCAAATGATATGTATTTTACACATTTCACTATAGTACATAGGTACGCGTAGAAATATTTTTATAAATTTGAATTCTATACAGATGAGTTAATAATTTCGGGCAATAGAAAAGTATAGTATTGTACATACGCACGAACGCGTATACATAGTAGGTATATTATATTGCGCAAACGAGTGGTTAATTATATTATAATATTTTATATAACAAACTCAAACAAATTCAAGGTTTTGAGTGGGAAATTTTAAAACGTGCTCTAACTATAATTTTAGCCAATTTTATTACCATAAAAATACATGGCCAATAACTCCAACAATCGATCAAATCACCCATGAGTCCGCATATTATAGTGTGTATAACTCACTTTTTTGTGCCTCCGAGTGTGTTATTTGCTATATTGCAAACCCCGTTGTACGATAGGTGTTGTGTTCGCTCAAACTAATTATCTTCGCACTACACGAGTTATGCAATACGATATACGTTATGACAATCGTTTGTGAAATCGTATTAAACCAAATTGCGTACACTCTGCCGTAGTATATTATCGCATCGTGTTCACGTCAACGTTTTATAATTTGGTCACCTAAAAAAATTCCGTACCGCGGTGCGTTATTTTAGTATTGTCTAATTAACTTGACTGGGCGCGAAGGTACGACAGCTGTTTGCCGAGCGGAGCCAACAGCAGCAGGGGCCGGGCTACCAGCACCACCAGCAACAGCGACGGCAGAGACGGCGGAGTCTGACGGGTCGCGACCGGTCGCGGCCCCTGAGACCGCTGTCCGGTGCGGACGACGATCCGCTGTGCAAGACGGTTTGCTTTACCGCGGGCGGCGGTGCCGACTTGGTGGGCATCAGCAGCGCGAACGGCAGTGACGTGCGCGGCGAACTGCTCGCGCTGTTCGGCCGGCTGCCCAACCTGGGCGGACAGCTACTGTCGGAATCGTTCCGTGGCGGAGCCGGCAAAATGAAGACTGCCCAGTCGGCGCCCGAGCTCAAGTGGTTACTGGACGGCGGCACCGGACCCGGTAGGGCGGGCGGCGCACACCGGCCACCACAGCCACCCGCGGCTGGACCGAATAAAGGCGGTGATGGTCCGAAACGGGCGGCGGCAGGTGCAGGTGACGCCGGTGATTACGGTGACGGTAGTGGTGATGACGACGGCGACTACGATCAACGTCAACAGGTCATTATCGTCGCATTGGCGTCCGCTGATGTTGGGCATGCTGCATTGCTGCTGCATGCGCATATTGTTGTTATAGAATAATATTATGTTGACGCGTCATCGTGATCATATTTTATGTCCAACACGTAATAATTATTTAACAGAGTAGTTGTGTGATATTTTCTAGGTATATTGTTGTGAGTAGACACGGTAAAGTAGTAACCTAAATAGTCAGTGTGGCGGTACAAATTTGTCGAGTTTCAAGATCATAACCATAATACATTATAATTATTCCATCGGCAGAAATTGGTGATCATAGATTCATCCAATACAGTGAAAAAAAAGTTTTTCTTTTTCTTTAAGTATGAATATGGTCCAAAATGTCCATAACAAAGTACTAGCTGCCATATTATTTCTATAGAAAATATTTTCATGGTAAAAGTGATAAATATTTTTATTGAACAATAAACGTCATGACAAGCATAAACAACAAAAAAACCACATAATTTTTAAGCTAAAAAATGGCAAGTTAATGATTAACTTGTGTTAGTTTAGTTAAGTCAACGCTAAGAACGTTAGTTATAACTTATAACATATAATATTGTTTATTTTGATTTTAAATCTGATTCACCAAATCCAAATGTATATCAGATATCTCGATAAACAAGAGCGCCTTTATCCAATCAAAAAAAAAATTATCGTTAAACTGCAGGTGTGGTAAGTTATTGTAGCATTATTCACTGTTGTGTGCTTGCTAGTTTTCTAAAGTCGTTATTTCTTACTAATAATAAAGATTACATTTTTAATCATATGTATACTACAATCATTTAAGTACTCTGGTGTACGATTTTATAGCTAAATAGTTTAGCTGCATCGTGAAAGTACTGAGAAAGCATTCCTGCGGCGTCATCGGTTCAAAAAGTAAAAAAAAGATCTGCATACTTTACATGAGCGGAGTAGTGGACTAAAAGTTTTGTTTTTTTTTTAAACTCAAATTATGTAAAAAATATTTTTTTAAACGTCAATAGTTTTCGAAATAATGTGAATGGTTCATGATAAATAAATTATCCTGCGTATAAACATTTTTAAGTATAATATATTAATTGTGACGTCGTGTCTGCACATTGGAAAGTACCTATGTAGATAGCACATACCTATGTGATTCTTAATGAACAGTTTTTTTTTTTTAATTTGATGGTAATTTGAAAAAATGGCATGGAATGTTAAACACTCGAATACCACTGAAATTGCACCTTACACCAACGACGATAATATCTATAACAGGTATAATATTATGCCTCTCACAAATTGTATATCGTTTTAAAATATTATTTCCGTTATTTGGCAGTAAAGTTTGTATTATACTTAGCTAATTTATTTTAGTTACTATAATTTTTTGTTCAATTATAGCAAAATGTTTCGTTAAGCTTGCATCAATTCAATACATTTTAATGTTATAAAGTATTAATTGTTTAAAGTTTTTGTAGTTTTGAGTTAAAAGCTTATGCAATTTTTTAGTATGATATTTATTTATTCGCTGTGGTTTTTACACTTTTTATTTGAGAGTATTTTATATTAATTTATTAATGGTATAAACTGTACCATGTAATCGAAATTATTTTTGTTTGTACGAGTACCTATATAGATTTATCATTTATGTCAATAATATTTATGTATAATTTATCAGCATATTTATATAACTATGGATGTGTAATTATATTTTAATTAGACATTAAATGAATTTGGTGATGACTTTATAATATATTAATTGTCGGAATTGGAATAATGTACAGTTGGTATTTTGTGTACAGTGGTCGTATTAAAATTAAATACATGAAATATAAATTTAAAAAGTTTTATGTTGCGTCGTTCGTGTGTTTACGGATTTCCATAAAAAAATTAAATACGTTTTGACCAAATAGCATGTCATGAAAGGGTTATCGTATTTATCGTACCTAGTTTACATTACATTTTTTTTACCGGGCTTGTATTTTTTACTTTGTATACCGTAATTAAATATTTTAACAGTAGATAGCATAATATATGTACCTATTATAGTAGAGTATTATTATTATTATTATTATTATTATCATTTATTATTACTGTAGGATTCGAATTTTAAAGCATAATAAATAACAAAAAAAAGTACAAAAATGTTTTAAAAAAAGCAAAAATGAAGCATATTTATTTTTTAAAATGCAAAAAAAAATCATGACTAAAAATAAACATGAATTAGTTATAATTTTATAAAACTGAATAAAAAAAATTGAAAAATTAATTTAAATTAAAAAAAAAATGTACCACCATATATTTGGCAAGATTTTTAGGTTAACCAAACCTAAACGGTAAGCTGTCTGTAGATCGATAATTTATCCGTTTAAGGTCGTTTTACACTAACAGTACGGTCACGGTCCGGCGATGGGTAAAATATAATATCTATATTTATGTTTTATTGCGGGTTTGCATATTTCTTATTAATTAAATAAACATTTTTTTATTACTATAACATAAAAAACATAAAAATGCCTCAGCAAGAATAACTGAAAAAAAGCATTTACAAAAAAAAAACCAAAAAAAGTCAAAATAAATTCGTTTATTTGGAATCAGAATGACGTGAAACGAATTTATGTATGAAAATTACATTTCTTTCTTATATATATAAAAAGAAGCATTTGCTTTAAAATTCGAGCCCTAATTATTTGTATTATAATAGTAATGCTAAGTAGCATCAGAAATAACTGCACAGTATGTAATGCATGTGCGTGTTTCATATCGTGCGAGATGATAAACATAGGGAATTGCATTAAAACAACCTTTGTAAATAAATACCTATACTGAATACACACGCATTATAATATAATGATATATGTACACCATAAATAATAATAGGTTCTCTTACTCACTGAGATAGATAAGAATATTATACTTAGTATATCCTGATGTACCTATATTCTTATCAATCTCAGTGCACCTATTAAATGTACATTTTATTGTTTTTAATTTTAGAGATTGTAGATTGTAGATTGTGATATTTAATTATTTTTAATAAAAGCAAAATAATGATAATGATCCTCCTGCAATTAAGATGAATCGTATGATCAGTTTTAAAATATGATATTTCTCTGTTAAATTGATTAGCAAATACGAATAGTAATCGTCTAGGATAATATTCGTATAAAACTGTTACAATTAATTACTTATTTATTTAATTTATCTGAACGGCATTCAAGTTGCATTACTTCATGTAAAGTATTCCAGTTAAATATTTTATATTTTATTCCTATATACAGTATTACAGTGATATACAGTGTCAGGTAAATAAGTAAATTACTTTTCAAAAGTAATAAAATAACGTTACTCGTTACATTAACTATTTTTTATTTAAATTACATCCACGTTACACAACATTATTTTGATTACGTTACGTTACTTATTCATTCAAAAAATAGGGCGTTATAAAGTTACTTTTTTAAAATTGATTACATACATATTTAATATTTCATAATTAAATGTTATACATGAACAAAATGTATAAGTATTATACGACTTATCTGGTGTTTGGTAAGGTATAAGTGTATAACTGTATAACATTAGGGTAGGTATGTACATCAGGAATAAATGTCAAATAATAATATAACGTATTATTTTAGACTTTGGCTTACTTATATGTCATAATTGATTTGATTCCAATTAGGTACATTTTATTTTCCACTAATAACATTAATTCCTGAGATCGAAGTATAATATTATTGTTGATTATTATTTAAAAGTCTAAAAGTTTCGATATCTTCATTAAACTAAATTGACTTCTACTTTTTTTTTAATATCCTACGTCTAGGCTTTGATAATTTATCATTGATAAGTTATAAATTATAACTTACTTATATATTTTAATAATGTCAAAAATAATGCGTTAGGTACGCAATTGAAATTACTACAGCGTTACTGAAAAAGTAATTTCACTACAGTATTTTGTAATTATCGTTACGTTACTACCTAACACTATAGATGTACGAATATATTATTATGGGTACCTAATTTAGTTGACAACCGATAAATTATTATTATATTGCTTTTGACAAATACTTTAATCAATAATTAATTGTACAACAATAATATTATATACTATGTTTGCGACGAGACTGTGTTCAAATCGAAATAATTAGTAAAAATACTCAACACTGTTTAACTGCCTTGGAAAAAGTTGATGAATCGTCTTGATTTTTATTTAATAAATTCTGAACACATTAACCTTTATAGCCTTTATTCGATGGACGTAGTGGCCGGTAATCGTTTATTCTAAGCCCGCCAATCACTAGTACCTATAAGTAAATCACGCTCTAAAGGCTATTATTGCACGTCTGCAGAATTTTACAAATATTTCACTTGCTCAGTGATAAATTATTATATCATTATGCAAGTTTGGTTGTATGCGCATAGGCTCATTATTGAATAAAAATTTTACAAACAGTTTAAATAAATAAACGATTTCACATATCTACAATTATTGAATTATACTATAACGATAGCATTATAGTGTCTCAGATAATATTGTGTAATAATGAGTATTTGTTTGTCCGCAGCAACAGTTGCAGCGACCGGCGGCGCGAATAAACAGCAAGACCGCGACGGTCTTGAAAAAGCCACTGGCCACAGTCAATGGTAACGTTGGCGGCGGGGGCGGTGGTGGCCGCATTACTAAAAAGCCAATGGTCGCGTCCAACGACTCCAACAGGTTACTATTGCCACCAGTCGTACAGCCGACAGTTATTAACGCTCTAGCGGCGGGTGCTGGTGCGGCCGCGGCAGTGGCCAGTGTGAATGCGGCCACGGTGGCCGGCATCCATAAACCGTTGGTCAGGGCAGCCAAGCTACCGCAAAAGCCTGCCGCTACGCAGCGTGTATCACCACTGCCGGCTAAGGCCAATCCCCCGCCACCAGTTGTTAAGCGTGCCACGCCGACCAAGGGGTCACCACGACCACAACCCCTGAAACAACAACTGTCCGCCGACAGGGGCCCGCCAGCCAAAGGAATGGCCCGCTGCCCGCTGTGCGCCAGGGACTTTGCGGCCGACCGGCTACCCAAGCACGAGCAAGTGTGTCGACGCACGCGAGACCGTGACCGCAAGCGCAAGGTGTTTGACACGAGTAAAAAGCGGCTGGAAGCTGTGGCCGCTGAGGCCGGCGTGGACGTTACATCGTTCAAGAAAAAGGTTGGTAACCTATTTAATGACTATGTGTAAAAAGGTTGCTATAACCTATTTAACATTATGTGTGAGTACGCCGACGCACGTCGTTTTGTATAGCGTGAACATGTGTGTAAGAGGACTTCCCCCATCCATAAATTGTTTGTAAAAAAACTTTCGGTGGATCGAAGATTTCGAAAAAGGTCCACTTAATAAGCTACAGTCATAAATATTATATAGGCCAAAACAATTGTGTATATTGTATAGTATGTGTGAAGCAGTCGTAAGCTTGGAGGTGGACGACTCAATGATAAAAAATTACTTGAGTTAGAATTAAAGTAGGTAGGTATTATTCCCCTAAGGCAAGTTTCTGTACTAAAGACACATTAGCTCTGACACCTTTGAAGTATTTATTTTAAAATGAACTTCATTATTTAATTTACTTGTTAAGTTAAGAAACATTAACTTTTTAAATTAGCTTTAACTTTTTAACTAGTTAATGCTCTTAAAATTTGTGGGGTAGAGAGACGCTCGTGATCATATTCTCGCCTTTGCCATTACCACTAAATTAAACGAAAATACTTTAAATTGTTCATAGATAAGTTAATAGCAATAAAATAAGAAATGTAACGTTTTACAAACCCAATTCACTCGACGCCCACTATGTTGCGCGTTGTGGCCGGCGGTATAGTGCGAACTTCTTTCCAACCCAAATCGAGCGTTTCCCGTACCCATTCTCCCGCTAACCAACGTAGCCCACAAAAGCTGTCCAAAACGTTTCGTTTTCTGTGCAGAGCCAAAAGGAGGACCAGCGGGTTGCCGAGAAGCTCCAGAAGAAAAAAGACGCGTGGCGCAGGAAACACGACCAGCTGTTGCGCAACGTGCGGGCCGCGAGGGCCGTGCAGAGGCACCTGGCTGCGGGCGGCACGGTGAAGGACTTGCCACCAGAGCTGGAGAACGCGACGGCGGACCAGGATGACGAGGTCGACTCGGACCTGGTCAAATGCCCGCACTGCGGTCGGACGTTTAACGAGGCGTCTGCGGAGAGGCATGTGCCTTTGTGCGCAGACCGGCAGCGGAACGCGGCCGCCCGGATGCAGAACAACAAGAAACGATGAATCTCGCTGTTTCCACCATCGCCGCCACCGAAGCAACCGTACTATTATTATTATTTTTATAATTATTTATTATTAACTATGTACTATTTTAAGCTGAATTCACACTACACCACGACGTGTCGTGTTCCGTAAACTTATGAAAAGATGTCAAGCACACTATTTTGTTTTTCTCTCTGGCTCATACATGACACAGACAAAACACATTAATTTCTCTAAATAATTTAATATCCTATAAAATCCATAATTTGATATGCTAAATAATAAAATCAAATACGAAACGGATATGTCAAACACTCAAAAATATAATTCTCTATTCCTAATTAAGATTATTCGAAAGCTATAAAAAAAAATCAATATTTATATGGAATGTATTTCTTCAATGTTACTTTGGTCATGAAAAGAGAAAACAAATAGATAGACAATAGTGAGCCAACAATTTGTTAAAACGTTTCAAACGAAAAAGGACCATTCAAGTTAAAGAATTAGAAAGCAAATTTATCCTCGATACAGAATGACAATATTTGCTAAATATGTCGTAGCATTTTAATTTTGAATAACACAAAGAAAAAAGAATATCGTAATATTGATTTTTTTGATATATTAATATCAAAAATAATAAAAACATTTAGACATAGCAAAATATATTATATTCTGTATAGTGGATATATTTTGTTTCAACTATGATTGCAAGAGCATATTCAAGGGAAGGGAGGGGGGTTGTACCTGTTGAAGTATTTAAATATTTAATATATATTTTTATAATTTTCAGACAAGTCTACTAAACAACAATATTATTGACAAGAACGGCAGTGATGAACTCAACCGCTACCTATTGCCCCCCGATCATTTCCGTCCAACTTGAATCTATCTATATAGTCATAGACTCAATAGTATTGAGTAAATATATTATCGCGTTTCATGTTTTATGATTATATAGTACATAAGCTGTCTAGAAATTGAATTATTATGTTATACGTTAGGTATACAAACAGTACACGTATCAACTTTTTTCAGTCAGCTGTGCAATGACTGTAAGTTAAAATAATATACCTAGTCTGATTGTACCACGAACTGTGAAGATTATAAACTATAATGATAAGTTAAAATATATTATGTAATTTAAATGGAAAACTGTCTTCGTGATGGACCCTGTATATTGTATAATATTGCCTACCATAGTAGTATTTAATGATGATGTAACTATTTTTTTATTTTTTATTATTTTATAATTAATGTTATTTCTAACTGATTCGTCGTAACTATAATATTGTTGTATTTTTGAGGTTGTTTCATCCATTTATCAATTAATCAATTAATTTATAATAAAACATTTATTTTATATTTTTAAATGATGATAATTATGTACTTTGTCCAGTTTTATATTTTTCAAAATAGGTTCTGATGTTGCACCACATGTCAATGACAAATTAACACTTATTTTGAAATTAAAATTTAATACTATGTCAAGAAAATTGATAAATTGTGCAAATTTTGAGGTGCATTTAGCCAGCATTTGCGGTCTTCTGAATTATATATATGTAATTTTATAAACTAGTTTTCAATTTTTGCGGACTATCTACTAGTTTCTTCAAAAATTAAAAAAATATGTATTACATGCTTTGTGTGTTAACCAGCGTGTTTGGTATTACCATGGTTTGTGTAGTAAAAATATTATTTATTTAAACTCCAAGCTTTTAAAGTATAAATATATGATATTATTACGGTATTATGATGAAATAGTAACAACCACAGAAAAACAATTATGAAAATGTTCTTATTGATTATCCCGTTCCTAATCATAACCAATATAAAATTAGATACATTTTTTAGAAATTTGATTAAATACAACGTTAAAACCTAAACTTTATATGTCCCAAAATGATTAAATTTAGATTTCTATGCAAAACGAATACTCTGGAGTGAGAAACAAAGCATTACAAATTTTGCTCCTTTTTAAGCATCATACATGTTTAAATTTATATTTACTTTTCCAAAAATGCATTAATTGTTTAAGTGTGTCGCCATTTTTATGGATCTAAACTAGGTTGGCGTCATACAAAAATGGTCGAGACACTAGAATTACTCTATAATCGGTAGTAAACACTATACAGAACAAAATTACTTCAGAGTTCCGAGGATACCACACACAATTTTTTTAAGAGGTTTGATATAATAGGCAATTCAAATGAAACATTGAGATTTATAATATATAACATTTTGAATTTATATATATTTAAAATATTTATTCAACATAGCTTAAAGTACCATTATTACATTGTTGTATAATTACAAGGTTATATAAAAAATGGTTTTTTTGTGAAAGTGAATCACTCAATCTTACACTCTTATAATTATGAAATCAATTTTAATCATTTCAAAATATTCAAGTTTTGTTACCTAGTCAAATTAAATTTGAAAAATATAAAAATTATGGATTTTAAAACAATAATAATATTGTATATGTTACAATAATTTTAATCCTTCTGTATTTATAGTAGAATTACCAAAATTCCACAACACATAGGGAAGAACTCTACCTGTCGGAATGTTTTCATTTTTTTTTTTTGGTAGCACTAAACAATAATTTTTAATGATTTAATAAAAAAAAAAAAACTTTATGATCTCATACTGATAACTTTAATTGTATTTATGTTATCCAAATAATAAAAATCAATATTCTTATATTCATCCCTAGCGTTGTGGAATTTTGACAATCCTGCTATACCGTAAATACCGGTCTAGGACATTTCGGTGTGGCCATCTAGGCGTAGGTCCGTTTCAGCATAGGGCCAATTGTCGGGAAACAGTTCTTGTTGAGATACAATTCTTATTTTATTCTCATATTCTATATACTTCAACTAATAGACTAATTATACGACGTCCATTATATATCAATTATTTTTCTTGCACCAGCAGCTGTACAATATTTGTAATCAACCACGGTTCAGTAAAAGAAATATCATGTTTGAGGTAGATTTCCTAGGTCTAAAATCTCCAAAAAGAGACATTATTTTTGAGTTTCAGTCTGGATGAATTTTGGTGTCTCCTTTACCAAAATCCATCATGACTGAATGTTCCTTATTAAATTCTAATTTTATAAATAATTCTAATTAATGGCTGACATTAGATAAATAGGTGGTTGAAAGGTCGACCATTCAAAATGTTAAGTGAACATATAGTATTCATATATAACCACCTTAAATATCCAATACCAATCCACTATACCGTCACCGGGTTACCCGCCGTCCATGTTTCTTTACTTGATGTTTGACAACATTTATCTTCAACTGCTACAGTTGTTAAATTTATTCCTGTGAATGGCGAGTACATGATGAGTTTAACGCCATCGCCAGGACGAAAATTGTGATTTTTGGCGCCTCGCCCAAGTTAACGTTGTTTTTGTTAATGATCTCTATTTGGTGGTAGTGGTAGTGGTTGAATGTTTTTTTTTAGTTGGTCTAATACTGCAACTGTTGAATCTTTAATTTGACGAAGATGGATCTCCCTCCAGGAAGTCTTTGTGTACATTGGCTGCATGACTTCTCCCAAATCAAATAGACTCTATCAATAAATTATTTAATTTTTTACAACACATGGTTTACACAAAAACGGTTTCATACAATTTAAGTAAAGCACACCTTTCTATGCTGTCCACTATGAAAAGGCCACTGAAGTGAATTCGACGTTCTGCGCAGGTGTGTGTGGTGGTTGATGTCGATGAAATTACCGATGGAGATCATTTTTGCTGTCGATGTTGTAGACGATTCTTGATGACTGAAGGTTATGGTGATATTTCAACACAATAATTATTATATTTGTATTATACATCAGTATTACCTACTCATTCAATACATAACCTCTATTAAAGCGCAATAAATCCACCGTTAATCGAATGTCATCGTCTTTATGTATTCACTATCTCTGCTCACTGGGAAGTCTGACAAATTTGTATTAAACTATCCACAGATGTCAAGTGTGTTTGAGTGAGTGGTAAGTATAACGGGTGGTTATATTGATATAATATAGATATTTTGTTATGTATTTAGGTTTAGTGATGGCCATAATAATTCTATTTCAACCAATAAAGTCATTTATACCTCATTGTATCATATATATGTTGCCCCGCAACTATATTTTTATTTGCCCTAATAAATTGAAGCAAAATATATTTTGTTTGGAAGATGTGAACGTTTAAACGCAGTCACTTGTCGTTGAGGTGATCGTCAAGACGTCACAACTGTTGTTTTATCAATTACTTATCATATTTAAGATAAATGTATGGTAAAGCTGTTAGTTAATTATCAAACATCGAAGATTAATACAAATAATTGTAGAAATTAGAAAATTTTTAATCATTACATTATCTTTTGAATACAAATAAAGATATATTATTAAAATCAATAACATTTATTTTGAAAGTTAGGCTATGTATTCACCCAGTGAACCATTACTACGAGTTATTAAATTAAAAATTATATTATGTTGTGTATTAAACTTTTTGTCGCTGATCAGTGGAACTTAAATACCTAATTTGATCACAATAGATCATATTGGTTTTTTTTACTCTTCATACTAGATATATTCACATTAGGTATGTCTTTCGATCCATTGCTACAATATAATCATGATAATTTTTGTGATGAAAACGTGATTGTGGTTTTGTTAGTGGGGGAGACTAATTTGAGAAGAATTTTGTCAATTCTCTGACGTTTTTAAACACGGTACAATTATGTCAGTTGTCACCTCAAAGGTTGAATAACTAAACATGATTCGCGGACTTATACCTAGTTCTCAAAATTATTACCACTATAGGTAATTTTAGTTTTAACTTGACAAGACTATACCAAATGTCATATACAATATAACTATATAGGTACCTAGGTTCATGAACACTGTTACAGAGTAAAAGTTGCTAGGTACAAAATTAATGTTCGTGTATTGATAGCTATTAAAAACTTATTAAATTAATATTATATATTAATTATAAATATATAATATTTATTTAAAAATTCTATTTTATTTTTAAGACAGTCTAAGGCTTAGTACTAAATATTTGAAACCGTAAAAGTACTTACTTAATTTATTATTTTATAGATTTGAAGGATAAAAGACAGCAATAGGCATATACTATATGATTTCCAAGAAATGCAGGTGTGTTCTGCACAATATGTGTTCTATAAATATATAAAAATTTTTTTTAATATGTTTAGCTTGGTAAAAGTAAGTTTTTAATTTAAGGTTTTAACTGTAAAATTAAATGGTAGAATTACAGTTTAGATTGACGAAAATTAATATTATTGTTGTATTTAAATTATATTATTTGAAATATTGTACATTTGAATATTTTAATTAAAATATGTTTAAGGTGTTTTTAATTTGATTTGACTAGAAAAAAGAAAAAATTGGCCATTAATGTTTAATTTTCACTCAAAATATTTTTAACTATAGATCACATAATTTTATGATGCAAAATTAAAACTGAAAAAAAATAATAGCTTACCTTGATAAAAGTTGTGTGGAAATTTCTACCAGTATTTTAATGAATACTTCTGGTAAATAATCGCCAACCGCTTGAACATTTTGTATTATTCAAAACCTCGAGGATTGAACGGTAAAATCGAACGATAATTATTTTTAGAACCCGATAAAATTATATTTATTTATTTTTATTAATTTTATATTTACGGCCAAGTTACATGCTAACTTTTTGTATTTTAGAGGGTATTCGGAAGAGGGATATCCAATTCTCCATACCAAGTAAAATACTTTGATTCTTAAATAATTTTTCGAAATGATTGTGAAAAGTGTTTATTTGTTGCGGTTTTATGTGTGCTTGATTGTTAAATTATTCCGCCTCACTACCAGGGAAACCGATACGAATGTGTCGCGATAAACGAGAAGACGATATCCATCATCTCTATTGGGGGGGAAATAAAGTACTCAACTCAATTTAGTTCTACCCCTGGCTCAGCGCCCACAACCGCTGGTGAACCACCTAGTCGGAGTGCAGCGCTATGATTGACGCGTGCATAGCTACGTTCAGGCCCCCCGATGGCCGAAAGTTTGCGGCCCTCTACGAAATTGGTCCATCATTAGTCATCACTCCACCAGCATATAGCTAACTTTGCTCCAACTACAACGGTTTTTACAACAACCTATTTGAATGACGTCCGACGCCGCCAGTGCATTATCATAGGTCTAGGTGGATGAAATTCATCTTCACCTTAGACTTTTGAAACACTGGACCGTCGTCATCCTCAACCAGCGAAATGCTAATCATGGGGACGACAGTTTTACAACCGCCATTGGACGTCTAGGCTGCCGCCAACGGCGCAAAGGTACGCGGTTATCTACCACCGGTGCGCAGCCGTCGCAATACCAGCCGTGAAGCCGATATTGGTCAGAATACCACGGTCATTCGACAGCCTGTTAACGTGATGCCGCTTACGGGCAATAAAGACAAAGCGGTCGAAATTCGACTTCAACAGTTTCTTCGCCACGTAAGTCTACCGTCGTCCAAGACTAGCACGGGCCAGTCAAGGGGACGGTAGATATTCAACCACCAATGCACATACGGACGCTAGAAGACGCGCCATGGGCAAAGGCCGAGTGACGAAATAAATCGCCACTAGCCTTAGACGCGTCAAACCATTGTCTTCGCCAATGCCGTTCGTGCGACAGCGATGTTTAGAAACCTACACAATATCGGGTAGGTACTACCGACGGTGATGCGAGGACTGTGGCCAAACGAAATTAATCGCCAACCCCAGGACCTTCGCGCCGCCGGGTCCATCACCGCCACTCTCGCAGCGTTCTAAGCTATCCTCGATGTTACTACACTTATGCTATTGCTGTCGCCGTCATTCGTCGGTGAATGTTAATTAGGATCAAAAAAAGGTATGTATCTGTAAATGAAAAAAATAAAAATAATCATTAGTAGGTATAAAGAATTAAATAAAAAATAATTATTTGTTTATGAAAAACACTTAATATTAAGCCTATAATAAGGTAATAATAGCTACAATACACGTTCACAATTCAATATTGTAGTATAGGTACCAATATAATAAAATAACATTATGCAGTGAATTTACACACATGGTTTATGTAACTGTGTACCTATATGAATATATTGTATATGAAGCTTATACATTTTGATGTTTAATTATCTGGAAAAACACTCAACATGTATATTTTAATGATAATTATTATTATAATAATTCATAAATACTCTTGTATTTAATACCATCATCCACCAGTGCAGATTCTGAAAAGGTTTGATGAAATGGAAAAAAATGAGTTATCCTAAGGACTCACGACCATAATTTTTCGCACAAATAGGTACATGTAATTGTGTCATATGGGAAACTTTATTAAACGTCTTAACCGCCTAAGCGTTGTCATGGCATACTTGCTAACCTGGAAACTTTCAAGAATAACTTATTAAAACCTTCACTATAGGTAGTATTTCACAACATTATTACCATTGATGCTCATTACAGTGATGATGATAACTTTATGATGGTTGGTAGAACTTTGGTTGAAGATTTTCGAAATGAGCACACATCGGCCATCATTTACACATCTACGATAGTCGCACCACGGTTGCATCGGTGTGCTTACGTAAGTAAATACATATACAAAATATAATGAATCGATTACTAGTGGCATAGCACGCCTGTATATAATATTATTATAACTCACCTAATTGAACAGCTTTACACTATGAACAGATTGCAATATGAAAACAGGTTCTGTTTGTTGATGGTAGGTCTACCACAGCAATTGAAAACTAATATTTAGTAATGGTTTCAGCATCATTGGTTGTTTGGTTTATCAGAAGCTGCCCCACACTTCGGTATATTTGTTTGATGAAGGTCGTCTTTCCATGAATTGAATTATAAAGTATATTAACAAACAAAGTCAATAATTAGTGGTTGAATATACTGAATAAAATTCCAAAAATGCATTAATTGTTTAAGTGTGTCGCCATTTTTATGGATCTAAACTAGGTTGGCGTCATACAAAAATGGTCGAGACACTAGAATTACTCTATAATCGGTAGTAAACACTATACAGAACAAAATTACTTCAGAGTTCCGAGGATACCACACACAATTTTTTTAAGAGGTTTGATATAATAGGCAATTCAAATGAAACATTGAGATTTATAATATATAACATTTTGAATTTATATATATTTAAAATATTTATTCAACATAGCTTAAAGTACCATTATTACATTGTTGTATAATTACAAGGTTATATAAAAAATGGTTTTTTTGTGAAAGTGAATCACTCAATCTTACACTCTTATAATTATGAAATCAATTTTAATCATTTCAAAATATTCAAGTTTTGTTACCTAGTCAAATTAAATTTGAAAAATATAAAAATTATGGATTTTAAAACAATAATAATATTGTATATGTTACAATAATTTTAATCCTTCTGTATTTATAGTAGAATT
Organism: Nasonovia ribisnigri; assembly: GCA_027563435.1. Classification (NCBI taxonomy): domain Eukaryota; kingdom Metazoa; phylum Arthropoda; class Insecta; order Hemiptera; family Aphididae; genus Nasonovia; species Nasonovia ribisnigri. The sequence continues at coordinate 10,800 of JANEHU010000686.1, read as the reverse complement.
ACCAAAATTCCACAACACATAGGGAAGAACTCTACCTGTCGGAATGTTTTCATTTTTTTTTTTTTGGTAGCACTAAACAATAATTTTTAATGATTTAATAAAAAAAAAAAAACTTTATGATCTCATACTGATAACTTTAATTGTATTTATGTTATCCAAATAATAAAAATCAATATTCTTATATTCATCCCTAGCGTTGTGGAATTTTGACAATCCTGCTATACCGTAAATACCGGTCTAGGACATTTCGGTGTGGCCATCTAGGCGTAGGTCCGTTTCAGCATAGGGCCAATTGTCGGGAAACAGTTCTTGTTGAGATACAATTCTTATTTTATTCTCATATTCTATATACTTCAACTAATAGACTAATTATACGACGTCCATTATATATCAATTATTTTTCTTGCACCAGCAGCTGTACAATATTTGTAATCAACCACGGTTCAGTAAAAGAAATATCATGTTTGAGGTAGATTTCCTAGGTTTAAAATCTCCAAAAAGAGACATTATTTTTGAGTTTCAGTCTGGATGAATTTTGGTGTCTCCTTTACCAAAATCCATCATGACTGAATGTTCCTTATTAAATTCTAATTTTATAAATAATTCTAATTAATGGCTGACATTAGATAAATAGGTGGTTGAAAGGTCGACCATTCAAAATGTTAAGTGAACATATAGTATTCATATATAACCACCTTAAATATCCAATACCAATCCACTATACCGTCACCGGGTTACCCGCCGTCCATGTTTCTTTACTTGATGTTTGACAACATTTATCTTCAACTGCTACAGTTGTTAAATTTATTCCTGTGAATGGCGAGTACATGATGAGTTTAACGCCATCGCCAGGACGAAAATTGTGATTTTTGGCGCCTCGCCCAAGTTAACGTTGTTTTTGTTAATGATCTCTATTTGGTGGTAGTGGTAGTGGTTGAATGTTTTTTTTTAGTTGGTCTAATACTGCAACTGTTGAATCTTTAATTTGACGAAGATGGATCTCCCTCCAGGAAGTCTTTGTGTACATTGGCTGCATGACTTCTCCCAAATCAAATAGACTCTATCAATAAATTATTTAATTTTTTACAACACATGGTTTACACAAAAACGGTTTCATACAATTTAAGTAAAGCACACCTTTCTATGCTGTCCACTATGAAAAGGCCACTGAAGTGAATTCGACGTTCTGCGCAGGTGTGTGTGGTGGTTGATGTCGATGAAATTACCGATGGAGATCATTTTTGCTGTCGATGTTGTAGACGATTCTTGATGACTGAAGGTTATGGTGATATTTCAACACAATAATTATTATATTTGTATTATACATCAGTATTACCTACTCATTCAATACATAACCTCTATTAAAGCGCAATAAATCCACCGTTAATCGAATGTCATCGTCTTTATGTATTCACTATCTCTGCTCACTGGGAAGTCTGACAAATTTGTATTAAACTATCCACAGATGTCAAGTGTGTTTGAGTGAGTGGTAAGTATAACGGGTGGTTATATTGATATAATATAGATATTTTGTTATGTATTTAGGTTTAGTGATGGCCATAATAATTCTATTTCAACCAATAAAGTCATTTATACCTCATTGTATCATATATATGTTGCCCCGCAACTATATTTTTATTTGCCCTAATAAATTGAAGCAAAATATATTTTGTTTGGAAGATGTGAACGTTTAAACGCAGTCACTTGTCGTTGAGGTGATCGTCAAGACGTCACAACTGTTGTTTTATCAATTACTTATCATATTTAAGATAAATGTATGGTAAAGCTGTTAGTTAATTATCAAACATCGAAGATTAATACAAATAATTGTAGAAATTAGAAAATTTTTAATCATTACATTATCTTTTGAATACAAATAAAGATATATTATTAAAATCAATAACATTTATTTTGAAAGTTAGGCTATGTATTCACCTAGTGAACCATTACTACGAGTTATTAAATTAAAAATTATATTATGTTGTGTATTAAACTTTTTGTCGCTGATCAGTGGAACTTAAATACCTAATTTGATCACAATAGATCATATTGGTTTTTTTTACTCTTCATACTAGATATATTCACATTAGGTATGTCTTTCGATCCATTGCTACAATATAATCATGATAATTTTTGTGATGAAAACGTGATTGTGGTTTTGTTAGTGGGGGAGACTAATTTGAGAAGAATTTTGTCAATTCTCTGACGTTTTTAAACACGGTACAATTATGTCAGTTGTCACCTCAAAGGTTGAATAACTAAACATGATTCGCGGACTTATACCTAGTTCTCAAAATTATTACCACTATAGGTAATTTTAGTTTTAACTTGACAAGACTATACCAAATGTCATATACAATATAACTATATAGGTACCTAGGTTCATGAACACTGTTACAGAGTAAAAGTTGCTAGGTACAAAATTAATGTTCGTGTATTGATAGCTATTAAAAACTTATTAAATTAATATTATATATTAATTATAAATATATAATATTTATTTAAAAATTCTATTTTATTTTTAAGACAGTCTAAGGCTTAGTACTAAATATTTGAAACCGTAAAAGTACTTACTTAATTTATTATTTTATAGATTTGAAGGATAAAAGACAGCAATAGGCATATACTATATGATTTCCAAGAAATGCAGGTGTGTTCTGCACAATATGTGTTCTATAAATATATAAAAATTTTTTTTAATATGTTTAGCTTGGTAAAAGTAAGTTTTTAATTTAAGGTTTTAACTGTAAAATTAAATGGTAGAATTACAGTTTAGATTGACGAAAATTAATATTATTGTTGTATTTAAATTATATTATTTGAAATATTGTACATTTGAATATTTTAATTAAAATATGTTTAAGGTGTTTTTAATTTGATTTGACTAGAAAAAAGAAAAAATTGGCCATTAATGTTTAATTTTCACTCAAAATATTTTTAACTATAGATCACATAATTTTATGATGCAAAATTAAAACTGAAAAAAAATAATAGCTTACCTTGATAAAAAGTTGTGTGGAAATTTCTACCAGTATTTTAATGAATACTTCTGGTAAATAATCGCCAACCGCTTGAACATTTTGTATTATTCAAAACCTCGAGGATTGAACGGTAAAATCGAACGATAATTATTTTTAGAACCCGATAAAATTATATTTATTTATTTTTATTAATTTTATATTTACGGCCAAGTTACATGCTAACTTTTTGTATTTTAGAGGGTATTCGGAAGAGGGATATCCAATTCTCCATACCAAGTAAAATACTTTGATTCTTAAATAATTTTTCGAAATGATTGTGAAAAGTGTTTATTTGTTGCGGTTTTATGTGTGCTTGATTGTTAAATTATTCCGCCTCACTACCAGGGAAACCGATACGAATGTGTCGCGATAAACGAGAAGACGATATCCATCATCTCTATTGGGGGGGAAATAAAGTACTCAACTCAATTTAGTTCTACCCCTGGCTCAGCGCCCACAACCGCTGGTGAACCACCTAGTCGGAGTGCAGCGCTATGATTGACGCGTGCATAGCTACGTTCAGGCCCCCCGATGGCCGAAAGTTTGCGGCCCTCTACGAAATTGGTCCATCATTAGTCATCACTCCACCAGCATATAGCTAACTTTGCTCCAACTACAACGGTTTTTACAACAACCTATTTGAATGACGTCCGACGCCGCCAGTGCATTATCATAGGTCTAGGTGGATGAAATTCATCTTCACCTTAGACTTTTGAAACACTGGACCGTCGTCATCCTCAACCAGCGAAATGCTAATCATGGGGACGACAGTTTTACAACCGCCATTGGACGTCTAGGCTGCCGCCAACGGCGCAAAGGTACGCGGTTATCTACCACCGGTGCGCAGCCGTCGCAATACCAGCCGTGAAGCCGATATTGGTCAGAATACCACGGTCATTCGACAGCCTGTTAACGTGATGCCGCTTACGGGCAATAAAGACAAAGCGGTCGAAATTCGACTTCAACAGTTTCTTCGCCACGTAAGTCTACCGTCGTCCAAGACTAGCACGGGCCAGTCAAGGGGACGGTAGATATTCAACCACCAATGCACATACGGACGCTAGAAGACGCGCCATGGGCAAAGGCCGAGTGACGAAATAAATCGCCACTAGCCTTAGACGCGTCAAACCATTGTCTTCGCCAATGCCGTTCGTGCGACAGCGATGTTTAGAAACCTACACAATATCGGGTAGGTACTACCGACGGTGATGCGAGGACTGTGGCCAAACGAAATTAATCGCCAACCCCAGGACCTTCGCGCCGCCGGGTCCATCACCGCCACTCTCGCAGCGTTCTAAGCTATCCTCGATGTTACTACACTTATGCTATTGCTGTCGCCGTCATTCGTCGGTGAATGTTAATTAGGATCAAAAAAAGGTATGTATCTGTAAATGAAAAAAATAAAAATAATCATTAGTAGGTATAAAGAATTAAATAAAAAATAATTATTTGTTTATGAAAAACACTTAATATTAAGCCTATAATAAGGTAATAATAGCTACAATACACGTTCACAATTCAATATTGTAGTATAGGTACCAATATAATAAAATAACATTATGCAGTGAATTTACACACATGGTTTATGTAACTGTGTACCTATATGAATATATTGTATATGAAGCTTATACATTTTGATGTTTAATTATCTGGAAAAACACTCAACATGTATATTTTAATGATAATTATTATTATAATAATTCATAAATACTCTTGTATTTAATACCATCATCCACCAGTGCAGATTCTGAAAAGGTTTGATGAAATGGAAAAAAATGAGTTATCCTAAGGACTCACGACCATAATTTTTCGCACAAATAGGTACATGTAATTGTGTCATATGGGAAACTTTATTAAACGTCTTAACCGCCTAAGCGTTGTCATGGCATACTTGCTAACCTGGAAACTTTCAAGAATAACTTATTAAAACCTTCACTATAGGTAGTATTTCACAACATTATTACCATTGATGCTCATTACAGTGATGATGATAACTTTATGATGGTTGGTAGAACTTTGGTTGAAGATTTTCGAAATGAGCACACATCGGCCATCATTTACACATCTACGATAGTCGCACCACGGTTGCATCGGTGTGCTTACGTAAGTAAATACATATACAAAATATAATGAATCGATTACTAGTGGCATAGCACGCCTGTATATAATATTATTATAACTCACCTAATTGAACAGCTTTACACTATGAACAGATTGCAATATGAAAACAGGTTCTGTTTGTTGATGGTAGGTCTACCACAGCAATTGAAAACTAATATTTAGTAATGGTTTCAGCATCATTGGTTGTTTGGTTTATCAGAAGCTGCCCCACACTTCGGTATATTTGTTTGATGAAGGTCGTCTTTCCATGAATTGAATTATAAAGTATATTAACAAACAAAGTCAATAATTAGTGGTTGAATATACTGAATAAAATTCCAAAAATGCATTAATTGTTTAAGTGTGTCGCCATTTTTATGGATCTAAACTAGGTTGGCGTCATACAAAAATGGTCGAGACACTAGAATTACTCTATAATCGGTAGTAAACACTATACAGAACAAAATTACTTCAGAGTTCCGAGGATACCACACACAATTTTTTTAAGAGGTTTGATATAATAGGCAATTCAAATGAAACATTGAGATTTATAATATATAACATTTTGAATTTATATATATTTAAAATATTTATTCAACATAGCTTAAAGTACCATTATTACATTGTTGTATAATTACAAGGTTATATAAAAAATGGTTTTTTTGTGAAAGTGAATCACTCAATCTTACACTCTTATAATTATGAAATCAATTTTAATCATTTCAAAATATTCAAGTTTTGTTACCTAGTCAAATTAAATTTGAAAAATATAAAAATTATGGATTTTAAAACAATAATAATATTGTATATGTTACAATAATTTTAATCCTTCTGTATTTATAGTAGAATTACCAAAATTCCACAACACATAGGGAAGAACTCTACCTGTCGGAATGTTTTCATTTTTTTTTTTTTGGTAGCACTAAACAATAATTTTTAATGATTTAATAAAAAAAAAAAAACTTTATGATCTCATACTGATAACTTTAATTGTATTTATGTTATCCAAATAATAAAAATCAATATTCTTATATTCATCCCTAGCGTTGTGGAATTTTGACAATCCTGCTATACCGTAAATACCGGTCTAGGACATTTCGGTGTGGCCATCTAGGCGTAGGTCCGTTTCAGCATAGGGCCAATTGTCGGGAAACAGTTCTTGTTGAGATACAATTCTTATTTTATTCTCATATTCTATATACTTCAACTAATAGACTAATTATACGACGTCCATTATATATCAATTATTTTTCTTGCACCAGCAGCTGTACAATATTTGTAATCAACCACGGTTCAGTAAAAGAAATATCATGTTTGAGGTAGATTTCCTAGGTCTAAAATCTCCAAAAAGAGACATTATTTTTGAGTTTCAGTCTGGATGAATTTTGGTGTCTCCTTTACCAAAATCCATCATGACTGAATGTTCCTTATTAAATTCTAATTTTATAAATAATTCTAATTAATGGCTGACATTAGATAAATAGGTGGTTGAAAGGTCGACCATTCAAAATGTTAAGTGAACATATAGTATTCATATATAACCACCTTAAATATCCAATACCAATCCACTATACCGTCACCGGGTTACCCGCCGTCCATGTTTCTTTACTTGATGTTTGACAACATTTATCTTCAACTGCTACAGTTGTTAAATTTATTCCTGTGAATGGCGAGTACATGATGAGTTTAACGCCATCGCCAGGACGAAAATTGTGATTTTTGGCGCCTCGCCCAAGTTAACGTTGTTTTTGTTAATGATCTCTATTTGGTGGTAGTGGTAGTGGTTGAATGTTTTTTTTTAGTTGGTCTAATACTGCAACTGTTGAATCTTTAATTTGACGAAGATGGATCTCCCTCCAGGAAGTCTTTGTGTACATTGGCTGCATGACTTCTCCCAAATCAAATAGACTCTATCAATAAATTATTTAATTTTTTACAACACATGGTTTACACAAAAACGGTTTCATACAATTTAAGTAAAGCACACCTTTCTATGCTGTCCACTATGAAAAGGCCACTGAAGTGAATTCGACGTTCTGCGCAGGTGTGTGTGGTGGTTGATGTCGATGAAATTACCGATGGAGATCATTTTTGCTGTCGATGTTGTAGACGATTCTTGATGACTGAAGGTTATGGTGATATTTCAACACAATAATTATTATATTTGTATTATACATCAGTATTACCTACTCATTCAATACATAACCTCTATTAAAGCGCAATAAATCCACCGTTAATCGAATGTCATCGTCTTTATGTATTCACTATCTCTGCTCACTGGGAAGTCTGACAAATTTGTATTAAACTATCCACAGATGTCAAGTGTGTTTGAGTGAGTGGTAAGTATAACGGGTGGTTATATTGATATAATATAGATATTTTGTTATGTATTTAGGTTTAGTGATGGCCATAATAATTCTATTTCAACCAATAAAGTCATTTATACCTCATTGTATCATATATATGTTGCCCCGCAACTATATTTTTATTTGCCCTAATAAATTGAAGCAAAATATATTTTGTTTGGAAGATGTGAACGTTTAAACGCAGTCACTTGTCGTTGAGGTGATCGTCAAGACGTCACAACTGTTGTTTTATCAATTACTTATCATATTTAAGATAAATGTATGGTAAAGCTGTTAGTTAATTATCAAACATCGAAGATTAATACAAATAATTGTAGAAATTAGAAAATTTTTAATCATTACATTATCTTTTGAATACAAATAAAGATATATTATTAAAATCAATAACATTTATTTTGAAAGTTAGGCTATGTATTCACCCAGTGAACCATTACTACGAGTTATTAAATTAAAAATTATATTATGTTGTGTATTAAACTTTTTGTCGCTGATCAGTGGAACTTAAATACCTAATTTGATCACAATAGATCATATTGGTTTTTTTTACTCTTCATACTAGATATATTCACATTAGGTATGTCTTTCGATCCATTGCTACAATATAATCATGATAATTTTTGTGATGAAAACGTGATTGTGGTTTTGTTAGTGGGGGAGACTAATTTGAGAAGAATTTTGTCAATTCTCTGACGTTTTTAAACACGGTACAATTATGTCAGTTGTCACCTCAAAGGTTGAATAACTAAACATGATTCGCGGACTTATACCTAGTTCTCAAAATTATTACCACTATAGGTAATTTTAGTTTTAACTTGACAAGACTATACCAAATGTCATATACAATATAACTATATAGGTACCTAGGTTCATGAACACTGTTACAGAGTAAAAGTTGCTAGGTACAAAATTAATGTTCGTGTATTGATAGCTATTAAAAACTTATTAAATTAATATTATATATTAATTATAAATATATAATATTTATTTAAAAATTCTATTTTATTTTTAAGACAGTCTAAGGCTTAGTACTAAATATTTGAAACCGTAAAAGTACTTACTTAATTTATTATTTTATAGATTTGAAGGATAAAAGACAGCAATAGGCATATACTATATGATTTCCAAGAAATGCAGGTGTGTTCTGCACAATATGTGTTCTATAAATATATAAAAAATTTTTTTTAATATGTTTAGCTTGGTTAAAGTAAGTTTTTAATTTAAGGTTTTAACTGTAAAATTAAATGGTAGAATTACAGTTTAGATTGACGAAAATTAATATTATTGTTGTATTTAAATTATATTATTTGAAATATTGTACATTTGAATATTTTAATTAAAATATGTTTAAGGTGTTTTTAATTTGATTTGACTAGAAAAAAGAAAAAATTGGCCATTAATGTTTAATTTTCACTCAAAATATTTTTAACTATAGATCACATAATTTTATGATGCAAAATTAAAACTGAAAAAAAATAATAGCTTACCTTGATAAAAAGTTGTGTGGAAATTTCTACCAGTATTTTAATGAATACTTCTGGTAAATAATCGCCAACCGCTTGAACATTTTGTATTATTCAAAACCTCGAGGATTGAACGGTAAAATCGAACGATAATTATTTTTAGAACCCGATAAAATTATATTTATTTATTTTTATTAATTTTATATTTACGGCCAAGTTACATGCTAACTTTTTGTATTTTAGAGGGTATTCGGAAGAGGGATATCCAATTCTCCATACCAAGTAAAATACTTTGATTCTTAAATAATTTTTCGAAATGATTGTGAAAAGTGTTTATTTGTTGCGGTTTTATGTGTGCTTGATTGTTAAATTATTCCGCCTCACTACCAGGGAAACCGATACGAATGTGTCGCGATAAACGAGAAGACGATATCCATCATCTCTATTGGGGGGGAAATAAAGTACTCAACTCAATTTAGTTCTACCCATGGCTCAGCGCCCACAACCGCTGGTGAACCACCTAGTCGGAGTGCAGCGCTATGATTGACGCGTGCATAGCTACGTTCAGGCCCCCCGATGGCCGAAAGTTTGCGGCCCTCTACGAAATTGGTCCATCATTAGTCATCACTCCACCAGCATATAGCTAACTTTGCTCCAACTACAACGGTTTTTACAACAACCTATTTGAATGACGTCCGACGCCGCCAGTGCATTATCATAGGTCTAGGTGGATGAAATTCATCTTCACCTTAGACTTTTGAAACACTGGACCGTCGTCATCCTCAACCAGCGAAATGCTAATCATGGGGACGACAGTTTTACAACCGCCATTGGACGTCTAGGCTGCCGCCAACGGCGCAAAGGTACGCGGTTATCTACCACCGGTGCGCAGCCGTCGCAATACCAGCCGTGAAGCCGATATTGGTCAGAATACCACGGTCATTCGACAGCCTGTTAACGTGATGCCGCTTACGGGCAATAAAGACAAAGCGGTCGAAATTCGACTTCAACAGTTTCTTCGCCACGTAAGTCTACCGTCGTCCAAGACTAGCACGGGCCAGTCAAGGGGACGGTAGATATTCAACCACCAATGCACATACGGACGCTAGAAGACGCGCCATGGGCAAAGGCCGAGTGACGAAATAAATCGCCACTAGCCTTAGACGCGTCAAACCATTGTCTTCGCCAATGCCGTTCGTGCGACAGCGATGTTTAGAAACCTACACAATATCGGGTAGGTACTACCGACGGTGATGCGAGGACTGTGGCCAAACGAAATTAATCGCCAACCCCAGGACCTTCGCGCCGCCGGGTCCATCACCGCCACTCTCGCAGCGTTCTAAGCTATCCTCGATGTTACTACACTTATGCTATTGCTGTCGCCGTCATTCGTCGGTGAATGTTAATTAGGATCAAAAAAAGGTATGTATCTGTAAATGAAAAAAATAAAAATAATCATTAGTAGGTATAAAGAATTAAATAAAAAATAATTATTTGTTTATGAAAAACACTTAATATTAAGCCTATAATAAGGTAATAATAGCTACAATACACGTTCACAATTCAATATTGTAGTATAGGTACCAATATAATAAAATAACATTATGCAGTGAATTTACACACATGGTTTATGTAACTGTGTACCTATATGAATATATTGTATATGAAGCTTATACATTTTGATGTTTAATTATCTGGAAAAACACTCAACATGTATATTTTAATGATAATTATTATTATAATAATTCATAAATACTCTTGTATTTAATACCATCATCCACCAGTGCAGATTCTGAAAAGGTTTGATGAAATGGAAAAAAATGAGTTATCCTAAGGACTCACGACCATAATTTT